>CM057782.1:19432084-20178521 GCA_030064435.1 Trapa incisa
GAAGATGAGGACTGATTAACGACTGGTTGTTTGTGCGAAGCTGCCACTTTTGTGTTGGTGCTCGTAGCGGTTCCATTTTCCGGCGGATTGAGGGGCTTATGGGTCCTCGGATCGATCCCTTGGCTGATGAGCTTCTTGCTCAGGTGAGTGTTCCAGTAATTCTTTATCTCATTGTCCGTCCGTCCGGGGATTCTTCCTGCTATGAGAGACCACCTGCAGGTTTCCAAATTGGTGATGAAGAGGGTGTAATTTTAGAAGGGTTGCATTGGAGATATAAATTGAAATGGCTCATTCTGGAAAACCCTAGCAGAGAGAATGGAGGGAGGCGGAACCCTAGAAAGAAAGGAGGGAGGGAGGGAGGGAGAGAGAGAGAGAGAGAAAATCAAAGGGAGGAGGTGATCGATTGACGGCCGGAGATTGGATTACCTATTGCCGAGGAGGCGGTGGAGGCGGAGGATGAGGTCCTCCTCGTCGGGGGCGATCTGGCCGCGCTTCACGGATGGGCGGAGGTAGTTCATCCAGCGGAGGCGACAGCTCTTGCCGCAGCGGAGGAGGCCGGCGCGCTTCGGGAGAGTCCGCCACCGTCCCTCGCCCTCCCGGTTTATGTAGCTGGACAGCAGCTCGTCCTCCTCGGGAGTCCAGGGCCCCTTCTTCAGACCAACCTTGACGCAGCACGGTGTCGCAGTCGCCGTCTTGCCCCCAGCCGGTGCTGCCGTCGGGCTCCTCATCGCAGAAATCCGATGCAGGTAAATTAGCTTTCTGCTCCCACTTAGATCGGCTAGCTCTACTATCCTCTCCTCTAATTCGAAGCTCGGAACTGCGATCCGATTGATTGATTGACAATGATGATAATGGTGAGGTTGGGTTGAGTTGTATTTCTCTGTGTCAGTGTGTGCGCTGTCTCTCTCCCCCTCTCTTGAAGTGGTAGCTGAGAGATAGTAAAGCTGCACTGCAGTGGTAGTGAGTAGATAGCACGCGCCAATTTATCTTATAATAAATTAAATTAAATATAATATTTGTATTTTATTTATAAAAATTTGTTTATTTTTTTTAAGATATTGAAGGTAGATAATAAATTATTAGATTATAATGTAAATTAAATTATATATCTTAACTTGATTTATTATTGTAGAATGATTACAATATTTGAGTATTATTTAAAGAAAATGGAGTTTGATTCTTATATTTTTATTTTTTAATAATTTATTTTATTTAAAATTATTTTTAAATTTACAAATAAATGCACGAGTAAAAATTATAATTCGGTAGTATATATCACAAATATATTTTATTAAATATTTTAAAGTTTTAATACAAAAATATCATTAATTTTAAATATTTAGAGGTGAAGGGTATAATTTAGCCTTTATTTATATTATGACCTACAATATTGTTCTGTTTTTCTGGGGGTGTTCTAGATTTAGAAGGTGGCTTCCACGGGGCTGGCCGCGAGTGGGCTGCGCCAACGAAGATCGGGCCCGCATGTCACAGTGTCGCCACTCCATTCCTCCTTTATTTAAATTGTGCATTACTCTTCGATCCTTCAGCGTGGAATGCTATTGTACATCCACGACCATGAGAGGTATTTCCCATCAACGGCCAGAATCACCGATCAGATGCGGAGTCATCATGCATAAGCGTAGATTAGAGACACGTGCTGCATTGACTGCCAAATACTATAACCCTACGAGCACGTGCGGATCACATCCGCCACCGAGGGCCCAATTAGCTTATTGGGCCTCAATGAAATCATTTCGTGGCACTGGGCCCATCATAATTCCCCAGAGGATTCCTACGGACAATCTGTCAAACGTTTTAGTAATTTAATTAAATAAATGGAAAAATTAAATAAAGGTAAAAATCTCGAATAAAACTTAAATTTTGTGAGATATATGGATTCAAATATAAATATTATATTTAATTTAATTCACATATAATTTTTATTAATTATTTTATTTACTAATAATTTAAATTACATGCAAAATTTTGCTAATTTTCAATTAATGTAATGACATTATTTTTAAGTTGAGTTTTTAATAATTAATAAAATAATCTACAAATATATGATATATAAATATAATATTTATTTTAAGTATCAATTTTAGAAAAATAATTATAATTCTCACATATTATAAAAATATTAATTAAAATATAAAATATATAGATATTTTATAATGGTTTTATAATGTTAAATATAGGAAATAAAATGTATTATTTATTAATATAATAAATTCCAGAAATATGGAAAATAAATGTTTTTTTTATTAATAAACAATAGTAAAAAATTAAATTTTATTCCCTTTATTCGATTTTTTAATATTTTCAAAATTTGTAGAGATTATACCAATTTTCCTGAGTTTTTACACATTACATATTAATCAGTGAATCATTCGACCTTTAATTTCAAATAGCTAATCGAATTTAACCAAAATCAACCGGTACAAATATGGAAAATACGAGCATCAAAATATTATATAAATATTTAGAAAAATCTTAAATAATATTACATTTTTTTTAAGTGAAATGAAAGATTTTTTTTAATAATAGCTAATAAAATATCACAGTTTTCAGCTAAAATAGGGCTTATGACATTGTTAACTAATAATATTTTCGAATATGCACTATGTATGAAAATAAATTTATTACATATAATTTTATTTAAGTTATTATAATATTAATATTTTCTATAAATTTAATTATTATTAATTTTATTATTTACTTAAGAGGTAAATTTTATAATATAAATATTTCTTTGTAGAGAAAATTTATACGCTCAAATTTCACTAATCCCAAGATACATTATGGGTGTTAAAAAAAAGAGATCGGTTGTGCCATCCTATCCTGGACATCCCGAACCGGCCTGTTTGGGTCTTAATGAACTCGTCCAACGTAACTTCTCAATGAATCCGGTTCAACCACCCATTCCCGACCCGGTTTTTGCTAGGATTCTTGGATATTATCAAATTAGCTTTTCATTTATTAAAGTATGCTGCCACGTGCCAACAATTGACTTGTGGCGGGTTCCTACCTTTTCTTTTCCTAATTTTAATTAATTAATTATTTATTTATTTAATAATAATTATTATAATCCTCAATTCTTTTATTCACTAAAGAAAAAGGAATCAATCATTATGATATATGACGCATAGGACACACAGCTCAGCATCCATCCATGCATCCCTGACCATCCTCGGTGTACTGGGCTCGTTAGTCCCCACCTCCCCTTATTTTTTAAATACGTATAACCAATATTTTAAAATTATTGGACTATAATTATAATAAATTAAATTAGGCTGCCACCCACTCATTAAAATATATAAAAAATTTTATTTCTAATATTAGATTTTTTTTGCTCTAATTCTAATATTAGATTGAAAGGCTTAAAATATCAAATATAACTCTAATTTTTCGGTGAAAATTGAAATATAATTATAATTATTTTTCCACTAAAATAGAATCCTCATTTTCAATAATACATGAAATAAAATAATAGTATTTTAAAATTAATTTATATTATATGATATTTATTTGAGTAATTATACCAATATATTATTTAATTTATTATGTAAATATTAGAATAAAAAATATATTATTCCCTTTATTTCTTTCCATTTTGCCAATTATTTTTTAAATTATATGTATAAGAAAAATCTATTTAATATATATATATTATATGACGGAAAAAGGGGAGAAAATGAAAAACCCTTGCGGGTTTAGTTGAATTTCTGTCTTTATTAACCCCAAACCCTTCGCCCAAAAACGCCCGCTCTTTCCCTCCTACCAAATTTCCCACCTACACAGACCCCGCCAAAAGAGCCGGATCGCCATCGCAATCGCAGCCGTCGCCACCGCCACCACCACCGCCGTTCTGATCCTTCTTTCCGGCTCATCCGTTGCTCCTGCAGTATAATTCTAACGTATTCTTTCGCAGACCTGATGGATCGCAGCTCAACAGTGGCGCAGCAGGCTCAGCTGGCGATGGTAATCGGATCGGAGCTCGCTCCCTTCGAGACACTAATCTCCCAACTCATGTCGTCTTCCAACGACCTCCGATCATCTGCGGAGTCTCTGTACAACCTCGCCAAGCAGACTAATCCCAATTCCGTCTCACTCAAGCTCGCTCACATCCTCCACTCCTCCCCTCAGACGGAGTTGCGCGCCATGTCCGCCATCCTCCTCCGCAAGCTCCTAACACGCGGTGACTCTTACATCTACCCCAGCCTCACTCCTCAGACCCAGGCCTCAATCAAATCTACCCTCCTATCCTCAATTCAGCGTGAGGACGCCAAATCCATATCCAAAAAGCTCTGCGACACCATCTCTGAGCTTGCCTATAGCATTCTTCCTGATAACGGATGGCCGGAGCTCCTGCCTTTCATGTTTCAGTGCGTCTCCTCCGACTCCCCCAAGCACCAGGAGGCAGCCTTCCTCATCTTCGCCCAGATTGCCTACTACGTCGGCGATGTGATGTTGACTCCGTATCTGAAGGAACTCCACGCGGTATTCTGGCAGCGTCTGACTTCATCTTCCAACGCGGACGTAAAAATTGCCGCATTGAACGCCGTTATCAATTTCATTCAGCGCCTCTCCAATCCATCTGATCGTGACAGGTCTACATTTTTCAATATTTTTCCTGCTCTCTGTGCTGATTTTAGCAATCTGTCTCTTATTCAGCATTCTATTAAGTCCCATAATATACAGCTTCTTAGTCGAGCTGTATAAAGTGTACATTGCGTTGCTATTTACAAAGAACTAGAGAAAATTATTGAAATCAGACAAACCCAGGCTTCCTGTCTGCAAGGAAGTAGCAAGTTTCATCGTCAACTTTGGCCATGGTTGCATTTTGGCCATAGACTATGCTTAGTATCCCTCCAACCAAAGCTGAATAACTTTTGCTTCCTTAAAGGCACGTTTCTTATGCTCCTGCTGAATGTTGTTGATATATTGTGTCCAAAGGAGGTGCCTGATAATTGAATACTGTCCTTACTACATCCATATTGTAAGTTAAGTCCAGTGCCCGATTGCAAAAAGTTATGGTGGCGCCTGGAGCTGTCAACGATGATTTATTTACATGAATTAGCAGTTGATCATAGTGACACATAAGATTACATGATATCTGATGTTTTCAAGCAATATATACAGATTTCAGGATCTATTGCCAGCAATGATGCAGACACTAACCCAGGCACTGAATGGTGGACAAGAGGTTACTGCACAGGAAGCTCTCGAACTATTGATCGAATTAGCTGGGACAGAGCCTAGATTCTTGAGGAGACAATTAGTGGAGGTGGTGGGGTCTATGCTGCTAATAGCAGAGGCAGAATCATTGGAAGAGGCAACTCGGCATCTGGCAATTGAGTTTGTGGTTACACTTGCAGAGGCAAGAGAACAGGCCCCTGGGATGATGAGGAAGTTGCCGCAGTTTATTAGTAGACTTTTTGCAATTCTAATGAAGATGCTCCTGGACATTGAAGATGATCCTCTATGGCACACAGCAGAAACTGAGGGTGAGGATGCAGGGGAGACAAGTAATTATGGCGTTGGGCAGGAATGCTTGGACCGACTCTCAATTGCTCTGGGTGGTAATACCATTATACCTGTTGCTTCAGAGCTATTTCCTGTATATTTAGCTGCACCAGAGTGGCAAAAACACCATGCTGCCTTGATTGCAATTGCTCAGATAGCTGAAGGCTGTTCAAAGGTAATGTTAGCTATGGATATTGTCCAGCTGTTTTTGTCTTTACATATAATTTGGAAAACCTGTGAACTATGTGCTGTATTGATTCTTGTTTATCTTTGAATTTTCCAAACTGATAGGTAATGATAAAAAATTTAGACCAAGTTGTTTCAATGACCCTGAACTCATTTCAAGACCCCCATCCTCGTGTAAGATGGGCTGCAATCAATGCAATTGGGCAGTTATCAACTGATTTAGGTCCAGAGTTGCAAGTGCAGTATCATCAGAAAGTTCTCCTAGAACTAGCTGGGGCTATGGATGACTTTCATAATCCTCGGGTTCAGGTTAATCTCCGATGGTTATTATAACTCACCCAATCATAATATTTGTTCCAGTAAATTTTGCAAAAGTTCGGTATTTATCAGTATCCTCTTTCATCTTGTAACTCTGCAGGCTCATGCTGCCTCTGCTATACTCAACTTCAGTGAAAACTGCTCTGCAGCTATATTGTTGCCGTACTTGGATGGAATTGTGAGCAAATTGCTTGTTCTTCTGCAGGTACTTACTTGTTGGGGCTTTATATTAACATTATTATGGAACATTATGAAACAGATTTCAGTGTTCATTTATTTAAATTTGTCAATACATTGATGATACAGAATGGGAAACTAATGGTGCAAGAGGGTGCTTTGACTGCCTTGGCATCAGTTGCCGATTCATCTCAGGTAAGGCTTTCTATACACTGTTATTAGTATCATTACAACTTTTGTTTCTTATTGAATTGGGTGAATTGATTAAGATATGTCTTGACAACAGGAGCACTTCCAAAAATACTATGATACTGTCATGCCATACCTGAAAGCTATCTTAATCAATGCAACTGACAAGTCCAACAGAATGCTTCGTGCCAAAGCAATGGAGTGCATTAGTTTGGTTGGCATGGCTGTAGGAAAGGAGAAATTCAGAGACGATGCTAAACAGGTACAGTACAAACTTATAAGGAATTCTAGTTCTGGAATGTGTTTCTAGGATTCGTCCAAGTCTTCGTTGCTTCTCCTATGTCCTCAATGGGTCCTTCTGTTAGCTGATCCAAATTTGTCTTTCATAATCATGTCTTAACTTGTGGCTCACACTTGCTTAGGTTATGGATGTCTTAATGTCTCTGCAAAGATCAGATATGGAGACGGATGACCCCACAACAAGTTATATGCTACAGGTATGGTCTCATAGTGTGGGTATTATGCCCGTGGATCCACTCACTCTTTATCCTGACAATTTCATATGCAGGCTTGGGCAAGGCTTTGTAAATGTTTGGGGCAAGAATTTCTGCCATATATGAGTGTGGTGATGCCTCCATTGCTTAAGTCTTCACAACTTAAGCCTGATGTTACCATCTCTTCGGTTGATTCAGATGATGAGAATGCTGAATCTGATGATGAAAGGTAAGTGCTTGTTCTTTGTTTCCATATAATATGGTGCTGAAATTTTATTTGTTTCTGACAAAGACGAGTTATTAATGCAGCATGGAAACCATCATTCTTGGGGATAAGAGAATTGGTATAAAAACCAGTGTACTGGAAGAGAAAGCAACTGCATGCAACATGTTATGTTGCTACGCAGATGAGTTGAAGGAAGGCTTTTATCCCTGGATCGATCAGGTTAGTCATCTTGTTGGCACATTTCTTGTATGTAAGATTTTGAATCTATCTTACTTCCTAAATTCTTTCTGATTCAGGTAACTCCAACTTTAGTTCCTCTTCTAAAATTCTACTTCCACGAAGAAGTTAGGAAAGCAGCTATTTCAGGTAATAAGAGGAACATATATTTTTTTTGTTGGACTCTAATTTGAAACTGTTGGAGTCTTACATGAAGAATATCTTGTTTTATAGCCATGCCAGAGCTTTTAAGTTCTGCCAAGTTGGCTGTAGAGAAAGGGCTTGCTCAGGATCGTAATGAAGGTTACATAAAGCAATTGTCTGATTACATAATTCCAGCTTTGGTGGAGGCTTTGCCCAAGGTCATTTCTTAGTATTAAACTATGCATATAATTTGATATTCCTTGAATGTGTGCTTAGTGGTTAAATGTACTTAAGTTTCTGAATTGCAATTTCCTTACAGGAACCAGACACAGAGATCTGCACAAGTATATTGGATGCACTAAATGAATGCTTACAGGTGTGTGGTACAATATCAGTGGTGAATAGGTTAAGTTCATTTTTTGGGGTCTGAAAGTCAGGTCCTAAAGTGAGTATGGTTCTATTTAAAAGAGATGTTAATAAATCCTACCTTTCTGTTATGATAGAAATCTAACTCTTCTGCAATTGTGACATATGTTCGTTTCAATTGTCATCTGCAGCAAAGCAATGATAGTGAATATAGCAATCAATGAATGGTTTAAATACTGTTTCATGTGTGTTATCTATCCACCAATGTTCTATTTCCCGCAGATCTCTGGACCATTATTGGACCAGAGCCAGGTCAAGTCTATTGTGGATGAGCTAAAACAAGTAATTACAGCTAGCTCAAGTAGAAAAAGAGAGCGGGCTGATCGAGCTAAAGTTGAAGACTTTGATGCTGAGGAGGGGGAGCTGCTTAGAGAGGAGAATGAGATAGAGGAAGAAGTTTTTGAGCAAGTTAGTTTCTGGATTCCATTTTTTAGATAAACATTTTGTCATGCTGCTTTGCAACTGTACTCGTTATTTCATGGTCCATGGGCGAGGTCACAGATTGAGAAATTATACTAATTTAGTTTCTGTCCTTACAAACATTAAATTCGATTGAATTAAACATTTCTATCTGACTTGATTTTGTGTTTGATTTTTAGGTTGGTGAGATATTGTGCACATTGGTCAAAACATTTAAGGCTTCTTTCTTGCCTTTTTTTGACGAATTGTCCTCATATCTCACACCTATGTGGGTAAGTTCTGGCATAGAATTCTCCTTTCTTATTTCTGTTCCTATTACATGTAGTTTGGTCTATTTATATTCTGCCTCTGTTCCAACCATTGCCCCAGTCTTGTATTTAGAATTTCATTCCTAGCCAGGAACATAATCATGCAATTCATTCTGGGATTCTTCTATACTGCTAAAGAGTTTAGAACTAATTTTTCTTCCCTTTTCACTAATGGAATCTGTCTAGTAGTATTATATTGATATATGTACATTGTTGGATTAGCTTTTAACTTCATTTATATATTGGTTGAAGTTCCTCTATGCGCTTCATTTCATAATTTCTTACCTTATTGTTGTCTTGGATCAAGGGCAAAGATAAGACACCTGAGGAGAGAAGGATCGCCATATGCATATTTGATGATGTTGCAGAGCAGTGTTGCGAAGCTGCTCTTAAGTAAGGCTTCCTCTCAACTTCTGTTCCTCTCTGTTAAGAATTTTCTTTTACCACTTTCTTTTGATAAAATCTGTACAGGTACTATGACACTTATCTTCCATTCCTTTTGGAAGCCTGTAATGATGAGAGTGCAGATGTTCGACAAGTTTGTGCCTTTCCATCTTGATCTTGTTATCTTTTAAAGGATCATTTCTCTGCCACTTATCTGATCTCTGCACTTACTTTTGCAGGCAGCTGTTTATGGGCTGGGAGTTTGTGCAGAGTTTGGTGGATTTGTATTCAAACCTTTAGTCGGAGGTGAGGGGAGGGAATGATTTATGTTTCCTTTTTTTCCGGTGGATATATTTTTCTACAGTTTGTAACTGTAATTGATGTCTACAGAGGCTCTTTCAAGGTTAACTGTTGTGATTCGGGATCCAAACGCTCTGCATTCGGACAATGTAATGGCATATGATAATGCTGTTTCTGCCCTTGGAAAAATATGCCAGTTTCATCGTGATAGTATTGATTCCTCACAGGTACTCCTATGCTGTTGAAGACTCAGATAGATAATGCTTTCGTTTAAGATCATTTTTGTCTTCATTCGATTTATAGGATAATTTGAAACAGATCATTAATAGTTTTGCTTTGTGATCTTGACAGGTTGTTCCGGCATGGCTTAATTGCTTGCCTATAAAAGGTGACCTGATTGAGGCCAAACTAGTTCATGAAATGCTCTGCTCTATGGCAGAGAGGTGAGTAAGTTATGGTTTTGGCTCCTTGTTCTTCAGAATCTTAGATAATCTTGGTTTGCATCAAGGACACATTTTAACAATACTTTGACAGATCCGACACACAACTTTTGGGTCCCAGTAATCAGTATCTTCCTAAGATCGTAGGTATATTTGCGGAGGTGAGTTGCTGAATCTCATTGGTTTGGTTTTGTGAAAACTATTTCTATTGGATGAAATTCATGCTTTTAGCTTAAAACAGACACTTGGAAGTTGATAGTCTTCTGCATTATCAGGTATTGTGTGCAGGGAAAGATCTAGCTACTGAACAAACTACGAATCGGATGATAAGCCTGTTGAGGCAGCTCCAGCAGACACTGCCGCCATCAGCTTTAGCATTGACATGGTCATCCCTTCAGCCTCAGCAGCAGCTCACCCTGCAATCAATCCTCTCGTCCTAGTCATCTCGTCATGACTCCCTAATCAAGTCTGGTGTCTGCATAGTCCTCTTTCTGGTGGGGCTGTAAACTGCAGGGCTCTGTGTCACATAATGTTATTCTTCAACATCCATTCTTTTTCTCCATGGAAAGGAGGAAAAAAATGGTGGTGGATGGCCGGGCTTTCTTGTAGGGATGGCCCTGGGGGCTTATGGCCTTGTGTGGAGTTGGCTGTGATTAATATCTACACAGCTAAAAGCCAGTATTCATTTGTATACAAGAGGCAAACATAGTCAGTCTTGTATAGTCCATTGGGGAGCATAAGGTTGCTCCTCCATGTTGAAGGACAGTGCTTGTCTCAATGTGGGTTGCCTCGGGGGTCAACCCTTGTTCCAGTTTTGATCTGGTTACAATGTCCCGTTTTGCCAAATTTTTTTTTGTCCTTCATTGTTTTGAATACAGAAACACTGTCATATAAGCTATTGCATATATATTGTTTTTGGGAAAGGGGCAGGTGAAAGGCAATTGTAGTTTGCAGTATGAACATGTAATAATGAGAAATAGGTTTCTTCTTCTCCCATCTGATCGATTCATATTGGAACACTGATTGCAAGTTCATTGTTGATGGCTCTGATTTTTAACACATTGGTAATGTTTGCAGGTCCTGTTGGATCTTCTTAGGAATTCAAAACCAAAGCATGGACCGCTTGCTCGTTGTTCTTGCTGCAATGGCTCTGGTGGTTTCAGGTGCTTTTCCAGCATGCCGTAGCCATGGAAATTCAAGAATTTAGATAGGGAGAGACAGATATGGGGGAATGGGAATATTCAGAGGTGGGTAGTCCCGGTAAGGCTTGGCCGCAATAAATCCTTTCTTTCTTTGCCACCAGATAAATGCTCATATTCCTGACCGGTAATAATTAGAACACGTCCAAAATAATTGTACATTTCTACCAGGTTCTCTCTCTCTCTCACTCACTCAATATTCTCTCCTCTGGCGTATCTGTGGAGGTCAGGCTCTTGCGGCTGGAAAATCTTCTGCAGAAAACAGACCAGGAGCCCGAGGAGATGGGAGACGAGAAGAACCCAAAGTCGGTCCCCCGCGCGTGGCCCACAGTGAAGCCTTTCTTCAATGGAGGCGCCTCTGGAATGCTCGCCACCTGCGTCGTTCAACCCATAGACATGGTTAAGGTAGACTCTTCATGGACGCCATGAAATGGCTCTCACCCCTCTTTTCTTTCCAGAAACTAAGCTCAAGCCTTTGGAAAGACGGGAAATCGCAATGTCTTAAGTCTGCCAAGAACAAACTCATTGGCGTGCACATAGGGATTCTCCATCCTTAATTTTGCTTTAACGAATGCACGAAGTTTCCCACTCCCAGAATTATGATGAGTTAAATGGTTCTTTCCAGAACTTCACTACTTCATGATGATTTAATGTTTGCGTAATGCTTAGTGTAGGTGAGGATTCAACTGGGTCAGGGATCAGCAGCTCATGTTACTAAGAGCATGCTCAAGGAGGAGGGGGTCGGTGCTTTTTACAAGGTTCCACTCCATAACTGATGCAAAGCTCGTAGTCCCCGTGCATTGATTTGTTAGTTTCGGTTGCAGAAGCATTGATTTTGTAGCTGTTGGATCTCTTATCAGTTTACCTAAGGAATACAGCTACTCTGGCAGATAGATAATCAGTTTTTTCTCGTCCTTGTTGTGGTATGTCTCGGTTTAGGGACTGTCTGCTGGGCTGCTCAGGCAAGCTACATACACTACTGCCCGACTCGGGTCGTTCAGGTGAGCCTATCTTTTGCATATTCTGTGGTTCAGGTTGCCTTGACCTTCAAAACTGGTTATTTTTCTGGTATATCTGCTGATGATTTTCTAGGATTCTGACTGTCAAAGCAATTGAGGCCAATGATGGGAAACCCCTGCCTTTATACCAGAAAGCCCTGTGTGGTCTCAGTGCTGGCGCAATTGGGGCTTGTGTTGGCAGCCCAGCAGATTTAGCTCTAATCCGTATGCAGGCTGATGCCACTTTGCCTGCTGCCCAGCGCCGGAACTACAGGAATGCCTTCCACGCACTCTACCGTATTGTGGCCGATGAAGGCGTGTTGGCTCTGTGGAAAGGTGCTGGCCCCACCGTGGTCCGGGCCATGGCACTGAACATGGGAATGCTCGCTTCCTATGACCAGAGCGTTGAGTTTTTCAAGGACTCCCTTGGCTTTGGTGAAGCTGCTACAGTGCTAGGTAATGCCTTTCCAATGGTATAGCTAACAAAATAGTACAAGTATCAAGCTCACTTGATGCTGCAATTCTGCTGATTACAGGGGCAAGCAGTGTCTCGGGATTCTTTGCTTCTGCTTGCAGTTTACCCTTTGATTACGTGAAAACCCAGATACAGAAGATGCAACCTGATGCTGAAGGGAAGTACCCATACACTGGATCCTTGGACTGTGCCATGAAAACACTGAAATCAGGTGGGCCACTGAAGTTCTACACTGGATTTCCTGTATACTGCGTCCGCATTGCACCCCATGTCATGGTAATCTCTCTCAATCTCTATTGATGTGTATGCTAATGTACAAGTTCACAAAAACATGTACCTGATTTATGGGTGCATCAATGTGCTAATGTACAAGTTCACAAAAACATGTACCTGATTTATGGGTGCATCAATGTGCTCTTGCGCAGATGACTTGGATATTCCTGAACCAGATCCAGAAATTCGAGAAAAGCATCGGCTTATAGTCTCAGAACCTGTAAATCCAACATTGGGTGGAGAGGGCTTTGATCCCTTTGTTGCAGGAGGGATAGCCTAATTGGGCTGCCATCTCACTCTTTTCCTTTCAATGTATGAGCTACTGATTGTACATGTTAGCATGGAACATTACAGAAGACAAATGAACTGGCTTGCTTCTGATGTGATTTATACTGCAATGTTCACCAAGTATCATGGAGTCAATTTTTTGCTACATGAAAAGTGACGCAATATAGTTCACTTTATAAACTCAACAATTGCAAAAACAGTGTTTAATCAAGTGCAGAGCCATGGGAAATTATTCATAGTCTCTAAACAAAAAACTAAGCAGTTTTAGGATAAATTAACTTAACTCTTGTTCATTATCATTTGAAATACTATGAATACATGTGTTGTTGTTAGAAAAAGAAAATAAACAAGTCCAAGTTGGTTTGGAAAAAGCAATACAGCATTGATTCTTATCAATAATATAATTATGATAAAGAAAATACAGATGTCATCCAAGGGCATTAAAAATCCTGCAAGAACCTACAGCATGTTGCAAAACCCATGCTAATGCATAAGAAATTGGTAATTAGGGAGGTATGGGGTGAAGGGAAGAGGCTGTGCATATGCAGGAGTAACAGATACTCCCTTCAACTGGGGTGAAGTCTTTTTAACAGTACAAATCAGATGCTTTGGAACTGATCCTGAGAGAGGTTTATCATCAAATAGTCTCAATGTAATTTTCATTTCCTCTGCACATCAGGAAATGTAGAATAAGCTATAAGCATAAGTGAAATAATAATCCAGATGAAGAAGAAAATACATTATTAATTCCAAACTTGGCCTGCAGCTGTATGGACCTTGAAATAGGTACTCATTAGTTTAGAGAAGATATCATTCATCAATGACCAATATATGTGGATACTATATAACAAACTAGCAATAACTGCAGCTGCATTCATATATTTTATCATGATAATAATCCCTGAAGAGATCATTGAAACATAATCAAAGCCAACTGGGAGATAGAAAAGATTCATTACCTTTTAAATAAGCAGCATTCTTGCCAAACAGATCCTTTTTTACACCCACTTGCTCGTATGTATCAGTGCTGCAAAAATGACATGCATATAGAGATTCTTCTCTACAAGTACAGAATGCTAATATAAACAGCATTAAACCCACTCTATGAGAGCAACTTCATCCTCAATTGTGCACATACATGTGAAAGACTTCTCCTCTACGAAAACCTCTGCATCACAAAGTTTCACAAACAGCAACCGTGATTCTTTTAGGCCCGAGTTGCAAAGGCTATGAAGCATGAACATCCAATAACAGGAGAAGAAGGTACGAAGAAAGCAGTATTTAAATACAAGTTAGTAATGGTTTAAATTAAGAACCCGTATCATAGCATATCCCCTGCCCTGTTAGTTATGATCAGCTTTCACAACCTAGATCACCCAATAAAGATTTGTTATAAGATCTAATATCTAGCAGAATTCAAAAAAGTACTCCGAGATTTTCCTCTTAAAAAAATTGAGCTCAATCATAAACATAGCAGAGACCCTTAAAGCACCTGATTTCCCAAAAATCAAAGATGCAAATGATTAGTAGAGGCATAGATGGTAAAAACTGCATTATATTCAGGGTAACTTATAGAGGACAACCTTTTCTTTCAATGACATTTCCAGGTCTTACCTGCAAAACGGACAGGAAATATTAGAATCTGAAAGGATATTGAAGATGAAAAAACTATGTAGATATTCATTCTGAGGAAAAGGTGAAAAAATGGTTCCTTGAGGGCCCTGGAGTGATAGCTGAGCATGCGAATTTCACGTGACTAGTCACTAGTTCCAAAACATAACTCATCAGAAATCCCAATATTCCAAAAAGCCCTTTTTGTGCATGAAACACCTCAAGACTTGAAATCACAGAACCAAGAACTTGATACAGAGAATGGACAAGTCATGTAGCAGGATAGTTTGGTAAAAAAAATGTAACAGGGTTCTAAAGCATAAAGTCAAACAGCACGTATAAACCAACTGATAACCGATTTATTAATGCAAAGTTGGGGGAAAAGAGCAATTTTAAGCATCCAAGTGATGCACAGCAGAGATAACATGATAAGCAATGCATAACACAATTATGGGAACCACGAGGGATTTCCATAGATGAAGCCAAACATTGTTATTTGCTGGTCAATCAAGAGTCAAGACGGTAAAGCACTCACTATAAACTTCAAACTGAAAGACGAGCTTATCAAAATGCACACGTCGGATCCATGAAATTTGATACAGCGGTGCTGGATGGTGGACTGGGTAGACTGGAGGAGCTGTGGCGCAGGCGATGCAGATGAACGCGAGAATCGTCGAAGAAGAAGGAAGCAGAAGGTGCGAGCGATTTCAGAGTTCTTAAGGAGACGGAGGACGGAGAGGCCGCGGCGGAGACGGGAGCTCGGAAAAGCCTCCGCATGTCGAGACCTCCGGCGATCGGATCAATGGGCTCACGTGAGAAAAGGCGATATTTGGAGCAACTTACGTCAACCCAAAGTCCCCATGTGAACCGTTTCTGAACCGCCAGAAGGGCGCATGGACCGGATATTAGTTGTGCACACTGTCATACTTACGTCATTATTAACAATGTAATAATTTATATTTTATTACACTTTATAAAAATTATGTATTATTGTAAATTTTGAAAATAATGGATAATAAATCAGTTATAATATTCATTAATTATAATAAATCAGTTATAATATTCAAGATCCGGTTGAGCGGTCCATATCTGACCGAGAAACCCCGAACGGTCCAATTGATCTGCGGAGCAGTCAAACCCCGATCTGCCATCAGACAGGCCCCGCGCCTGCAGCAGCTCGGTGGACTGACCTCCTGTACGGACCAACGATCCCTCTCTCTTCGTCTCCAGAACAATACAGGTATACATATTCTCTCCTTCAGGCTTCTACCATTGCTTTCCTCAGCTCGTCAGTCCCAGGCAAGTTCTCCATTGAAATATGAAGAAAACGATGTTTCCAGAAGAATCCACTTCGCCTTCAATTCGGTTAACCGGCTGAATTCCGTTGCTTCATCCCGAGCCTGCCTGCGGTTAGGGTTTCAACTGTGTGATCTCCACCTTTGGCGTTCTCCTGTTTTTGGATCGGAAGTTTCCGTACTTCGTCTTCTTCCTGCTGGCATGATTTATCTGCTCGCAGGATGTGGATTTCGACATGAATTGGACTCTGTAGACGGATTTCACAGGTTCTGGTGTTTTCAATTGCAGGGAAGCTTCCATCAAAGCTCCAGGGATGTGGACAAACATCTTCAAAATTGTAAGTGGCTTTTTTGGGGGATTTCAAGCTTACGAGGTGTCTTTGTTTTGTTTTTGGTGCCTGCTTTTTTCTCTTTGTCCTGTTAGATATGCCAAGATTCAGCCGTTGGAGATTTTCATGGTTTCATAGAATAAGGATTCCTGTAGAATTATGCAATTTTCAGGCGGACGGTAACTTGGAATTTGAATATTCTTCAGTGGCTTGTTGATTTGTTTTTCAGACCACTACCTTATTTTATTTTTGTTACCTGCCTATATGTGTGGCTTACTTATGCCTTTGTGCTGTTCTTTATTTACAGCAACTTATATTAAGGGTTTAGTCATTGACCTATGTCCATTTACAGGGAGGGCTTCAACAGATTTCGTGGTTCCAGTTTCTTCCTCCTGAATCCGAGTTGAATTCTTTAGCAGATAAGAGGTATAGACATGAAAACACCAAACAACATTTTTTTTTGCACAATAACAACATTTTTTTCATGAAAAGAGGAATATTATTGAATAAATAATGATCCCAACTCTTCTATCTTGATTCTAATATTTGATTTCCTTTGAATAGATGCAAGCTGGAAGGAAATGATGTTGCAACATATTTGGTTCTCTCATCACATATACAATTGCAGAATAAAGGATATCTTAGCACTTGGACAAATTCTTTTGTAGGACCTTGGGACCCCTCTCAGGGAGTCCATAATCCTGGTAAAAAATGTTATTGCACCTTCTTTTCTATTTGCTATCCTGTTTTTTGACTTCTGATGATGATAGTATTAGAATAACTGGAAGGCATGCATTCCTGTGTACGTCTTTTTTTTTAATTCACATAGCGTTGCTATGAGCCTACATATTTACTAATTGCTGCTGGCATCTTCACCAAAATTTTAATTTTAACAGTGAAGGGCAGAGTTCAAATGTTAATTGGATCCATTAACTACCTTTTGGCTTCTTCAAAGGGGTATTCAGTGTTCTTCTAAGAGTTTCCCAGATACCCAACAAATCACTGGCTGATTTGATTAGATAAGATAGTTCTGGATATGTTTTCTCCTTAACAACATTAGAATATGCATTTGAATTGGCTTCTACATCTGGTACAAATCAAATGAAAAACCACTCTGGTTTTTGTTATTATCAGGAGAAACTCGAAGGCTATGCGATTAATAATTGAGGAAGTTACATATTCAACTAATTGACAGTAGTCAGTAAATGGTGGGGCATGTAGTTCAAGTATATTTATTTATCTTTCGGGTTCCATGGTGTATGGAGGTCTTGGGATGTTAAATAAAATTGCAAAACATAGAGGTGGATTTTTTCTTCCACTCATGAGTTTTGGGAATGAAGGGAAATTGCTAGTATGACTTAATTTATATGGTCTAATTCAGTGGTATCCAATGAGGTGTAGTTTTCTTCCTTGCATTTTATTGATGAATTTGGGGTTGCTTGGTAATATTCTCAAATTATGTTAATGTCATAAATATTAGGGGAGTAAATAATTCAGGCTTGGGGTTGAGCAGGTGTAGTTTACTTGTTTGCATTCTAGTGATAAACTTGGGGTTGCTTGATAATATTCTTGAACTGTATTAGTGTTGTAAATATCAGGGATATAAATAATTTAGGCTGGGTAGTATTCATGCAAATTGTTGGGTTGCTTTGTTCAATCCTAGAAATCATACTAAGAACCATTTGAAGAAATGTAGAGTTGACTTCTATTCTTTGTTCTTTTGAGTGGCTTTGTAAGGTCTTGTTTTTTGTCACAAAAATATAATATAGAGGATTATTATATAAAAACATAAAAGAAATGGAAGGACTTGTAACCAAATGATGGAATAAGTGAGAATAAACTCTTCCAAAGCATACAACTGAGTATCTATCTACCAACATGAAACTAATTAGTGTACATGGCATTTCTCACCGGTTTTGTGATCATGAATAAAGTACTTGCTATTAAAAAAGGAAACCAATCCAAAATTGATTAGGGAGTGAAATTATGAATGTGAAAATATTGTTTTATTAGGATTGATCAAATTTATCATTAATAAAATAAAATTTAGGTAAGTTTTAGGTGGTATTTATTGTCCTAAAACACTCAAATTTTATATGCGGACCCAACAGTTCACTTTGGTTTTTTGGGCCAATCTCGGTTGATTTTCAGTTTTCTCTACTGTTGTGTAACTTCCAATAGTGAACATGGTACGTGAGAGTCACAAGAAAATGAAAAAGAAGAGAATGGTTGAACTGACATATGTATACTGCATTTGGAAATCATAGATGAAAAAATCAAGCTATGGCTTTTTCTCCCTGGCCACCATACATCTGTTGTTGAGGCTGTGCAAGTGTCAGTATCCAAATTAAGAGGTATGAAATTGGTCCTCAGATTTTTTTTCGTTCTTTCATCTTTATAAAAGGTCCAGATTTCCTCTTAACGGCCTCATGTCTACATCCATTGAAGAATGGAGCTCGGTAGGAGTTGATCATACTATAGGTGTTTAGCATGTAACAGTATGATTTTAGTTTTCCCTCTACTTTTGTTCTTGAAGTTGTTGCATCGGGTGTCTGGTTGACTCCTGGCGATTCAGAAGAGATTGCGGCTGCCCTCTCTCAAGCTTTGAGAAATTGCATAGAAAGGTAAATGTAAATTCAGTGTCATTGGTATTTAAATTGCATTAGATGCATGCTGTGATCTTAGTAATTATTTCTTTTATATTGGCAGATCAATGAGTGTACATTCTTACATGAGATATGGAGATGTGTATTCAAAGTA
Source organism: Trapa incisa (assembly GCA_030064435.1). Lineage (NCBI taxonomy): Eukaryota > Viridiplantae > Streptophyta > Magnoliopsida > Myrtales > Lythraceae > Trapa > Trapa incisa. Next base: position 19,451,067 of record CM057782.1, read on the forward strand.
TAACCCATTCCACAGTGAAGAGATTATCAGGTTTCCCTATCATTGCCACTATTTTGCATTTAATACATCTTAGTTTCAATTTTATTTTCATTTGAGTTTTAGATATTTTATAACATGAATGGTTGTGCTTTGAGGCACATTTTCACTTGGATGGTGATAAGTATTTGGTTCTTTGCAGGAGAGGGCAACCAATAGTTGAATTTGAGTTTTCTGCTACAGAGGAGGCAATCTTCATACATGTTATAATTTCTGCAAGGTGAGATTTTACTTTACTTTAACGCCTGCCTCATTTTTGTCTTCCATTATCTTTCAAGTCTAGTTCTTGAATCTGCTCGTAAAGACGTTGCAGACTTGGGTGTCTCTTGGTAAGATTGTAAGGCTGATGCTTTATGTTCTTTTAACCAGACACATCCATGCTCTTTCTGGTGATGACATGGAAAATATATCAAAGCGCTGTTCTGATGGAAGGCTTCCAGGTAAATATGTGTCTTCAGAGTGTGTCCTCAACTATCGATGTCATCCCTCTATCCTAGGTTGTTCAGTCTAGACTCCGCGGAATTATTCTAGCTGATATTATTCATCCAGGTGAAAGATTATCTCATTTATTGTGAGAAAATACTTTTTTCCTTTTTGGATATCAAAATTATATCTTACTTTGGATTTTCTATTCCTATTATGCCTGCTTTTCCTGGCAAATATGTTTGATACTCTTTCATCAGAAAGCTCTTAGAAAATTAAAAAAATGTAAAACTTTGCATACGGGTCTGTTAAACTGAGAAATAATGTATCAGCCTTCATCAGGATATTAACCATAATTTCATGGTGTCTTTATACACTTCCTACAGTGATTGTCTCTCCTAATGGCATGCGTGGACGACTTACTGGATGTTGCCCTGGTGATCTTGTAAAGCAGGTCTACTTGAGGTAAACATATACAGCCTTTTATTTTCCTAGGAATATAATATATCAGGCACTTGGATGTTATCTTAGTTAAAATGTATACATAATTATCAGATCACTATTTTTTTGTATTTATTGTACAGCTCTGGCCATTTAAAGGCTTCAAGTATGCTCGGTTTACCTTCCCATGTATCTCAAGGACAGCTGAGGGGACATAATTATTTTGCTGAAGTTACTATTGGTTGTGTTACATCTGAAACTGTTGAGGCATCCCAATCAGGATTACACAATGCTAGAAGTACTTCTAAGAACTATGTTGATGAATCACGCACTGATGGAAAAATTGATCAAAAGAGATCAGAGGGTTTGTTTTTGCATGAGAAGACACTTGTTTACCCTGTTGAATCAGTGCTTGTCCCAGTCTTGCAAACATCACTGACCAGATCTTCCTTGAAAAGGTATATATTTTCTATTAAAGTATTAGTTTGCACTTAGGTTATAGGCTTATTACATCAGATATCTATTTAATCTCACTTAGCTCATCAGTGAATGATCAGGCCTGACTGGCAGTTCCTGTTATAATTTTATATATGTTTCATATGATGGCTTTCTCTTTTCTCTAGTGTATGGTAGTTTCTTCTGGTAATAACAATCAGTGAATTCTCACTGGTGAATGCTAATGCTTGGCATTCTTGGAGAGTCTTCCCTCTGATAGTAACAATCAGGGCATTCTTTAGGAGTATCAAGTTTTTAATGTCTAATTACTGATGCTAATGTTTTGCAGATTGTGGTTACAAAATTGGTTGGGGCCATCATTGCATGGTTCATCTTTCTTCATGCATTGGTTAGTGTTGTTCTTCATCTATCCATATGTGCAATCCTTGCACTGGATGATCAAATAATTGTTGGCAATAAACCTGTAGAAAGTATTGGAGAGCAAAATACACACCATTTGTATGAAAATCAAGTATCTATCTTTTACTAATAGTAGTTTCACTGTTGTTTGCCTTTCTTTTACATGACAATAATCAGACATGGCCAATTCTTCTCCATTTCTCTGTATGCAGGGCACCTCGTTTTGACTCTTTTGATGGAGGGACTGAAACAAATGGAATTCGCTCACAGCATAGTTATTACAGTAGTAGTAATAGCAATTCTAGCAGCTTAAGTGGCAGTTCAAGTGAAAGTGATTACAGGATGATTGTTAGAGATGGCGATCTTGATGCTGATGCAGATTCATTAACATGTAAGCAGTCAGATATTTCTTCAGCTGATCACTTGGAGAATGATCACGTTAAAGCGGTGAGGAGTCAAGCTCATTTATCTGTGTATATCATATTATTAGTTCAAACATTTGCATTTCATCTTTGACTTAGATTCTCATTTAAAAAAGAAAACCTATGGCAGTTTGCAAATGATTGAACTATATTGTTGAAATTTAAAACTAAGGTCCTTTAAGTGTCAGAGCCTGTAGAATTCAGGGACCAAATTATTTATCTACTCTGTTGGATTTTATGTGCTCAACTTTATTCATATTCTGAGACAGCAAAAACCATTTGGAATTGCAAAAATATTAATTGATTTGTAGACTGATTCCTATAGGAAGTTTAATATGATTCATATGTGAAAGTGTAACTATGTAGGGATGGAAAAATCAAAATTTGATGGTGTAGTTTGGTTGGATTTGGTAGGTCTTGTCATGATATTTGTATATTTAGCCACTTATCTGTAAAATACACCATTTTAATTCATTTTCTCATGCTATATATATGTGTTTGTGTGTGTGTGTCTCTGTGCATCTCCGTGGGTGTACTTTGTAATGCAGGGGCATACACTCATTGTGTCCTATGCAGTAAGGTTCAGTAATCACTGACCTTGTCAAGCCTTTTTTGTGATTAGACTTGCGCATGCAGCTCGATTTTTCTTGCAGTTTCTTTTCTGTTACAAGTACACTATATAACAAATGCTGTCATTTTTGTTCAGGGTTCAAAACGCCCTCGTCCGGGTGTAACAGCTGTCCAAGATGGATACAAGTCTGAATTTACTTCTTTAGAAGTTAATGATTCAGCAATTACAGGATTTCCAACTGAGCAAATAGGATCTCATTGGGATTTGGATGGTGATGATAGAGGTGCAGACATGGATATCCAAGCACTCCTCTCTGAGTTTGGAGATTTTGGTGACTTCTTTGTAAATGATGATCTTCCATTCGGAGAGGTAGAAGGCAGTACTTTATTCTCATTTCTTTTCCATCGATGAAAGCCACTGTTTTTTTCAATTATTATTTTCGGGGTATTCAAGAAAGGCTGGGTTGTTGCAAGCTATGTTCTGAATCATATTATCAAAATTAGAATAGACTAACAGTCTAGTCCTTCAATATTTAAAATGTCAACATTTCAGGACTTCAATGTTAAGTTCAACAATGTGGTTCTCCATAGCTTGTTCTGTCTAACAGTTAAATCATTTCATTTAGATGTTTCAATGAAAAATCTGATGTTTCGGGGTGGCATACATGGCAGTGCCATATCAGTGTCACATTAGATTTCTATTTAAAAATTTATTGGAAGGATCTAACTGTTAAAAATAAATAAATATTGAGGCACTAAATTGTTGGAATTTAACATTGAGATTCTAAGTGTTGGTATCTAACACATTCAAGGACTAATATGTCTGTCCACACTTAAATTTATGCTCTACTTAGAGAATGTATTTATTTATTTGCATTATAATTATCTATTTTATGTGATGATCTTGTGTGACTTAGGTTTTTTGTTGAGCCTGAGTTAACTAATAATTTATAGGAACTTGTTGCTTTGGTAGGTCTCATATTGTTGCATTTGGATCTTGTCATGTTATGTGTTGTTTATTCACCTTATAAGTCATCATTTTGAGCCTGAGTTCAAAGAAGAAAAGCACTCACAGTTATGGTGTTGACAGTTAATCTTGAATTGTCTGTGGCTTCATCTTTCTGAACTGCTACACCTGGGCTTGTTTATTTATCTGAATTATCCTTTTTTATAGTTTTTTCATTATTAACTCTTCTTTGGATCTGCTTCTCAAAGCCCCCAGGAACTGCAGAATCGCACACTCTTATACTTTCTGGTTCAGATTTGGTTGTCGGTAGCAGTCCAGCTGGTGTTATTGATGTTCCAGAAGATGTGCTTCTTCCTGTTGCTGGGTTTTCATCCTTTGAGAGCTTCAACCCTCCTCTACCAGTTTCTGAGGAATGTATTAGCAAAAGTCAAGAGGTTGCTGCTAATGCAATGCCATCAGTAGCAGTACCTAATACACCTGTGTCATCTTCTGGTGATTTTGATCATCTAATCAAAGCTGAAGCATTGATGACTTTTGCACCAGAGTATGGAGCAGTTGAGGCTCCATTAAGTGATATATCATCTTCAATTTTCAGAAGCCCTTATCTGCCTAAATCACGTAATCTGGATTGTGCAAATTCTAGCACAAACAATTATAAATATGGGGCAACACCACCGTCTTCCCCTCCTTGCGCTGATGGATCTGATGAGAAGAGCAGCAGGCCTGTGACCTCAAGAAACTATCATGGAAGACATGATCTATGTGCTGGTCAGCATCCAAAGAATTATTATACTCATGTGGATGGTGGAAAGGTGATAGATGTGAGGAGGTCTACTGCTACTTCCAAGGTTGCTCCTGTAGTTGCATTCACTAGTATGAGTTCTACCATTGGTGCAAAATCTATCCATGGAAATGTTAGTGAACGGTCTTTTCAACAGGACCATGTATTGCTTTCTTCGAGGACTGCAATTGCAACAGACATCGAATGCTCACTGCTTCAATCTTCCATGTGCAAGGCAAGACACACATTGATATCATCTAGTAGCATAGCATCTATAAATTCATGTAGGTTAACTGGAGGCAGCATCATAAATACTCTGCCAGGTGATCAAAGCACTTTGACTGATAATGTGTTTGGCATAGACTCTGTTCCTGTTGGAATAGCTAGTGATGTCGATGGACTGCCAGATGCACATGCTACTAAATCATTAAATGTTTGGCGCACGGTTGAAGTTCCTAAGCTTTCAAAACAAAGTAATTCCCCAGCAATAGAAGTAAGTTTGCCATTGGCTCACCACTCCTACGGTGAGGAATCTATCCTCTCTCATGGGCAAATGCAACCTCTGAAGGAGCTACTTGATGGACTGCCATTTCTAGTCCAGCAAGCTACTTCCTTTGTGGATTTCACTTTGGATGCAGACTGTGGTGATGGACCTTATGGTTGGCTTGCACTAGAAGAGCAGAGGCGGCGTGGGTTTTGTTGTGGACCATCCATGGTACATGCAGGCTGTGGTGGTACATTGTCATCATGCCATTTTTTGGATATTGCTGGTGTGGAGTTAGTGGATCCACTTTTTGCTGATGTGAGTGCAGACATTCTGTTAATTTCTTATGCTCACTCTACCTTGCCTTTTATAGGTAGATTTATTTTCAACAGCTTGGAACCTTTTGGAATGCTTAGACAGTCAATGCATGGTTTTATTTGTGACATGCATCATTCATTATTGTAATCTAGCTTGCCCTGTAGTTTATAGTAATTGTCTACTTTCAAGTCTCTATTAATATTATTTTCTTGAGGGATCTGCAGAATTCTTTTTGACTATTCAAGTATATCTTTAAAAAATTTACAGAAAATAGAAAGAAAAAAAATAGAAGCTTGGCATAAAGAATCTTCTGAAGTGGATATTTTCCATTTCTGGGGAAGTGAAGCAAATCATCCTCCTGATATTCTTGATGTTGATTTGGTTTCCTTGTTTCTAATTGATATTTTTCTTTTATTAAGTTGTTTGGTTGAAGGATTTCTGTATTATGTAGTGATCCTGAAGCAAATGTGCATTATCGTCAACTTTCTTAGTGCCTTACAATTGATGAAATTTCTCCTTTACTAGGTTCATGCATCGTCAGTGCTTAGCTTGCTATATTCAGACATAAAATCAGCACTAAAATCTGCTTTCGGGAGTATGGATGGTCTATCTGGCCACAGAAGAAAATTGGAGGGTCCCTTGACTGTCCAAGATTGGTGCAAAGGACGGAGTCATGCAGGTGATACTGGGAATATGGGGGATGGATTGTCAGCAGAATCCAGTGTTGGTGAATCTAGGGATACTATGTCTCTTTCTGGTGGAGAACCATACAGCCCAAGCTTATCTACTGCAGTTGCAACTTCTAACCTTAAAGGTGAGGAAACCACTTAGAGAATGACTTGATTTTCTAGTGTGAAAACCTAGGAACTACAATTAAATTTTTCTTGCACTGTTTAGTATCATTACCAGCTCCATGGGTGGGTATGGAATTGCAGAAATGATATACATATGATCAACAATTGATTTTTCTTTTGTTGTTTGATAAAGGCTTCTATACTATTACTCCATGGGCGGGTTTGATAAGTATTTGCAAACCTATAAGAAAAGGGATGTAATATCGTGATAACAATGACATATGGTCTGATGCAATCCCAAAGGAATTGCTATGCGGTGCATTCCACTCTTCTCCCTTCTCTTTTTATTATTATTCTTCAATTGACAAAAACTGTTTGTAGAATTAAAGCACATGTAATTGCTATATGGGAACTTGCTTGAAGTATATCCTCTGTATTTTCTTGGCCAAAAATAAACTTTGTTTATTAATAATTGGTACGCCAAATTTTTCATAAGCTATCCCTGGATCATCATTATTAAGTAAAACACCTGATTTATTGTCAGTTCTATATCTGATCATATGTATTTATCATTGGCAGGATCTATTGGTGTTGAATGTGGTAAAGCAGATGATCCAAGTCAAAGGAGATCAAATCAGGAAAGCATTTTAGAGTCTGAGCAGCATTTTAACTCTCGACGGAAGTCCACACTTTATGTTCTTCCTTTCCCAGCTATTCTTGTTGGGTACTTGCTCGGATATCATCATTTTCTTTTGTTTCTTAAATTGCTAATGCAATTACTTGGAGAGAGAGTGATGATGAGCAATTCACTTAGGTTTTTACATAATCGCCAGTATCCTCGTCTGTTTACCCAAAAATCTGTATACGACAGAACACAAAAAAATATGGGTCTTCATCCATGCATGGAAGGAAAAGATGCCATTATCCTATGAGGTTACTTACAATAATCAACTAATTAAGATACATATGAAACATTTTAGGAAATCTAGGCAAAAGCTTATGCTAGGCAATCTCTTTACATTGCTATATAAATCTCATTAGCTGAATTATGATGTAATTCTTTTATGTATATGCTATTATGCACTTGCGCATTCCATCTTTTGTTTGTTCTAAGAACCAGGCAAAAATTTATATGGTATTATATCATGTGAAACTTAACCTACTCGTACCATTATTGTACTAGGTATCAAGATGACTGGCTTAAGACATCAACAAGCTCCCTTCAACTGTGGGAGAAAGCTCCTTTTGAACCATATGCTTCTCCAAAACATGTAAATATTCATAGACCCAGTGTTATTTGCATTGGATTTTTATATTATGTTTGATCAGGTTTTTCACATAATTTGTTTTTTTTATTACTCTGATTGCAGATTACGTATTCTGTGGTTTGCCCGGATATAGATCCACTCACATCTGCTGCTACTGATTTTTTCCATCAACTTGGGACTGGTCAGTTGGACTCATCTTTATGTTGATATTTACTGAGTGACAGGAATTTTCTTGGCTTGGAAAAACCACAGTTCGTACTTTTTTAGGTATAGCTAGTATTGCCATTTGAAGAATTATATTTGAGAAAGATCATGTAGTTAGCAAGTGAAGAACTATAAGCATATCTGAAATACCTCATTGATTTTTTACTTTTCTGCATGTTGAACAACTATGTCCTCTGATTTAGCAAAATTCCCTTGATTTTTCTGAGTAGGGCTTGTTGGACTGCTTGTGACTTTGTGCTGATAGACTAGCCTGCAGTCTCCATTACTAGTAATCAGTTTATTTCCTATGTAATATTCATGGACCAGCTGAATACAATTTCTCTTTTCTCTGTTCAGTTTATGAGGCGTGTAAGCTGGGGAGCCATACACCTCAAACTTTAGTAAACCAAATGGATATTGACTCTGCGAAACCATCGACATCCGGTTTTGTATTCCTGGATTGCCCTCAATCGGTGAAGATGGACATCAACCATGCCTCTCTTGTGGGAGTGATAAGCGATTACTTCCTTTCATTATCCAACAGTTGGGATCTGACAAGCTATCTTAAATCCCTCTCAAAGACTCTAAAAGCTTTGAAACTTGACTTTAGCATGCCAACAAATCCAAGGGAAGGAACAAGTGGTTCTTTTATGGTAAGCAATGAGTTTCTTCTGGGTGCACTGCAGAAGCATGTGGTCAAATCTTAATCTCCTTAATATGGAAATATTATGCTGGAGCAGTTCATCGTTCATCTTTTTCCCTTTTAGTTATAATTCTGCAATGAGTCTAGTATGCTTATAAACTACTCTAGAGTGCGTCAGATCACAGGATTATTTTCTAAGATTCCTTGTTTTTCTAGCTTGTTTGATAGAAATCTAATTTCTAATTTTATCTTAAAATTGTATTTCTTTTTTAGGTTGTATATGTTATATGCCCATTTCCTGAACCAATGGCAATTCTCAGGACAGTAATTGAATCTTCTGTTGCTGTTGGATCGGTGGTTATACCGTCAGACAGGAAATCTGTATTGCATAATCAGGTTGCGAAGGCACTGAACTGCTCAGCTGGTGTTGATGAAGCATCAATATCCAATATTTTAGTTATTTCTGGGTTCAGCGTTCCTAAATTGGTCATTCAGATTGTGACAGTTGATACTATATTTAGAGTCACTAGCCCCAGCCTTGGTGAACTAGCCATCCTTAAAGAGACTGCGTTCACTGTGTACAACAAAGCTAGGCGAATATCTCGAGGATCGTCCTCTGAGGTTCAGTCTTCATCCCTCTCTTCTAGATCTCAGTCAAGCTTGGCCCAGATGACCTCTTCTATTCCTTCAATGTGGAAGGACTCTGTGAATCCACGAATGAGTGGACCTTCTCTTCCCAGGGAGGGTGAAATTGATGCTAATATGCGAATAGCTGCTTGGGAAAATTCCTGGCAAACCAGGGGTGGAGTTTTAAGCTGTGATATCAGTAAAAGTGGGGGTTCTGCATTCCAAGAGGAAAGCTGCTTCATGTTTGAACCTCTCTTTATTCTATCTGAACCTGCTTTTGTAGATCAGGGAATTTCTCCAACTGCTTATGGTGGCTCCATCTCTGAATCGACAAAACCCCAGTCTGATGATAATACTGGTAGCTTTTTGCATTCTGGGAGTTCAGCAAGCAGTATAGATGCTGGAAATAGCTCTCTAGTGGATGGATCTGAGCTTAATAATTATAGCCCGGGCCATCAAAAACAGCCAAGCATACATTGTTGTTATGGATGGACAGAAGATTGGCGTTGGCTAGTTTGCATATGGACTGATGCTAGGGGAGAATTACTTGATACCCATATTTTCCCTTTTGGTGGAATTAGCAGTAGGCAGGACACAAAGGGCTTACAATGCTTATTCGCACAAGTTCTACAGCAAGGCTGTCTAATTCTTCAGGCCTGTTGCTCCGATAATATTGTGAAGCCTAGAGACTTTGTGATAGCTCGCATAGGAAGTTACTTTGAACTAGAATACCTAGGTATGTACATATTTTTTCCGTATCTATCATAAAAATAAAATGAATCTCTCTCCCTCCCCTTCTTTCTCTCCAGCTTTCATCCCTTGTCACATCCTATAAGAGTAATAGTGGCTAATGGAGTTAAGAGTTAAGAATGAGGCATATTTGTATCATGTAAATAAATTATGTCGTTATGCTAATAGTGTTCATTTTGGTGATTTGCTACAAGTTCCTGCTCAAACTCTGAATGGACTATTCTTCTGACATCAGTTTATGTATCATGAACAGAGTGGCAAAAGGCCATTTATTCAGTTGGTGGAGCTGAGATGAAGAGTTGGTCACTGCAATTAAGACGGTCTCGGATGGATGGGATCTCCACAGGCAGTAGTGGACCCTCCTTGCCTCAACAGGAGATGAGTATGATTCAAGAGAGGGCCATGCCATCCTCACCAAGTCTCCTGTATAGTCCTCAGTCGAAACCATCAGGATACATGAAAGGTTCTTTAGGGCAACAAACAGCTAGAAAGCAGCTTGTGGGTGGACAGGCAGCAGGTGATGGGTCTAGAGGATTGCTCCACTGGGTGCAGAACATCAGCTTTGTTACAGTCTGTGTTGATCATTCGTTGCATCTGGTGCATCAAGCAGATTCAACATCTTTAGGTGAGTACTGGGCTATAATTTGATTATGGGTTTCTTCAATAGAAGTCTGCAAAATTTCTCACGTGATGTTGTCAGTAATCTGTCAAACATTAAAGAGAACATCTAACTAACTGGAAATAGACTGTCTCTGCATTTTATTGTTTGATTGTTGTTCCGAATTTGTGGGAACCCTTTTGAATTGGATAAATCTTTCTGGTAAAATACCTCTTCTCTAAAGCACACTCATTATAGGGATGGAGCCCTTACCTGCTGTACATTACATGCATATGTATCATGATATTTTCTTCAATGTTGATAAATTGATGAAGCAGCAATGGTGCAGGAGGGTCTCAAGTAGCCTTCAGTACAGGCCAGCCACAGAGCCACCTCGAAGGCTTTACAACAGTGAAGTCATTGGGTTCAGCATCTGCATCATACCTGTTAATCCCATCACCTAGCATGCGGTTCCTCCCTTCAACGCCTTTCCAGCTTCCCACTTGCCTCACTGCTGAGTCACCTCCACTGGCACACCTCCTCCACAGCAAGGGTGCTGCGATTCCCTTATCCACAGCCTTTGTGGTCTCGAGAGCTGTCCCTTCGATGAGGAAAGATTTCCGTGCCAACCTGAAGGATGAGTGGCCTTCGGTTCTTGCAGTTGGCCTCATTGACCACTACGGAGGCACTAACAGTAGTAACAGTAACCAGGAGAAAGTAGTTCGAGGAGGAATTAAGCAAAGAAGCTTGAACACCGAGCCTAGAGATTTCGAAGTGGAGACTCATTCAGTTCTCGAGTCTGTAGCAGCAGAACTTCAGGCCCTCTCGTGGATGACAGTAAGTCCTACATACATGGAGCGCAGAACCGCCCTTCCTTTCCACTGTGACATGGTTTTGAGGCTGAGGCGACTCCTCCACTTTGCTGATAAGGAGCTCTCTCGATCACCAGAGAAGTCATAGTTGAAATAGAGGGCTACTTATGAGGTGCGTACCATTTTTCCCCCTCTGACATGTAGGATTAGTGCACAATAGAGTAGGAGAGTAGTATTATGACTATATCACTTACATATGCATAGCTTGATAGGTGGGGTAAATTGCGCCATACCCAGTTGATCAGAATGCTTGGGACTAGCAGAGTTATATGACTGATCTGTTATTTTTATGCTGGCTTAATCTAGGACTCTAGAGGCTCTCTCATGCTTGAATTGGGTTTGTCTGTGTTCTATAGAAACTGTAAAAATTGGTAGTCCTGATCTGCTCTTTCCCATTGAAGAAAACCCTATTCTACAACCTGAAGACTCGTATTTGTTAGCCAAAGCATTATCATGGATACTTGGAACTTATAGTGCTCCAACACGGTACTTCCTCCAACTAGATGGTGCCATCCTGGAGCTCTCATGTACCTCCTCCCACCTCTGCATGCAAACACCTCCCGCACCAGAATTACTTTAAAGGCAGCTCAGGAGCACATGATGTCTTGATTCCAAATAATGATTGCAAAAATGACAATGAGAGTTGATGGTATTGTTTGAGGGCATTACTTTGTGCCATAGGTGGAGTCCACCTTCGGGTTTCCTAAGACTGAATGTGGATGTGAACGGCTCCTTCAACTGGTCTACAGGTTTCAGCACGGTGAGGGCTTGTAGTAAGGAATGCCCAAGGTGACCTAAATCCTTTTAATTGTTCTCATACATTGGAAGCTGAAGATAGAGTTATCCTCCTTGGACTTAGAGCAGCATCACTGAGATAACACCATCATTGAATTGGAATCCCAATTTCATGTTACTATTCTGAGGGAAACAGTAGTGCCTAGTCCATGTCACTTGCACTCTTATCTTATAGAGATTCTATCAGAAGACTGCAGCTCTTGATCAAGCACCATATCATCATGCCCTTGGTTTTCATCTTTGAAGATTTGGAGGTGAATATGTATAAACATTAGGTTTGCCAATGGGTTTTTCACCATTACAAAACTTACTTTGCCCTTTGTCGAAAAAAATAATTTTGCATAATTTTGGTCCCCTTTTGTTGAGTTTGTGATTAAATTACGTTTTTTTATGAAGTTAAAATTTTATCAAAAAATAAACTATTGCCTTGTCAAATCTTATGGAGATTATGTAAGATTTTTTTACCTTTTTGCCTTCATTTTTCTCTTTTTTTTCTACTTCTATTTTATGGTAGGCAAAATAAATTAAATTGTTATATTTTTTAAATTAATTTTACCCATAAATTAGATAATTATAATATAAGTTTCAAAAATTTAACTTAATGTGATTCTTTGGCATTGGGAAATATGGAGGACTGAAAAGAGAAAAATGGGCAATTGTTAACATGTTGACAAATATTGGAATTGGGGAGTAACTATTGCCTATTCCATAAAAAGCAACCTAAGGAGGACTGGGGACCATGCCCAAGGCCAGGTTGATGGGACCTTCATTCCACACACATGGCAACATAGGTGGCTCTGGGTGGCTCCAGATAGCAAGGTCTCTTTCTTGACAGCTTGTGTCCATGGCTCTGGAACTTGAGAGTAAGGACCACCCTCTTCCCTTTAGATATGTGGCTTCTAAGTTTGGTTAGAGATAAGTCAGACTAAGAAGAATGGAGAACTTAGATTCTTTGCACTTCTAAAAATAGAACTCTACATCAAGATATGACCCAATAAACCCCCCACAGATTTAGCCACATTAGCAAAAAGATCTCAGCAGCATCTCTCATTCCTCTCATTCTGACTCACTCTCCATGCTTCCCATGGCCTTCAATCCTCTAGGCTTCTGTATAACAAACCAAATGATAATTAGAACCCTTTTTCAGAATGGTTCTCATCAGTTGCAGAGATTTTGGTTTACCTTCTTGGAAGTCTTCTTCTCTCTAACCTCGTATCTCTCATAGGACAAGTCAGACAGCCAAGTACCGGGACATGCCAACTACAACACAATAGGAGGGATACTCAATCACCCAACTGGGTTGAATTAACACACCAAGTATGAGGGGACAGAAAGAGGGCTACTTAGAAGATGAAACTCACAAGAACACTCCTTTGGATCAGCTTGGCTCTCTTTTTAGGCCTCTGGGGAGGTTTACACCCTTTGAAAGCCATGAAATCTTCTTCCTTCTCCTTGTTTGACAAAGAGAGGAACAGCTTTGGCCACACTGCACCACCTTTATCATTCTTGGTGTAGTGATCCAATAATGTCTTACCATTCTCATCTGCTCCCACAGAACCCCTTGTGGTATAGAACCTATCTTCCTTCTCTGGAGAATACTGGGATGGCTTCCTCTTATTTGCAGAAAGATCAGAACACCTGCTAATGAGCAAAAAATAAGGCTAGACTTAGGTATCCAATGATGAAGAGAACTAAACCAAGTTCAAGTCTAAGAAGTAAAGGCTAAAGCTTAACCCCAAATTCACAAAAACCATATTGAAGGACCAAATCTAATGAACATAAACAAAATGTTCCCTTTCATATATTTTTTCAGTATCTAGTAGGATTCATTAATGATCTACACAAATAAGGAAAACCCAGAAAAAAAAACTAGGCTGGGATGACCCAAAAATGTTGAGCTTTCTAGCATCTAATCTTTAGCAGAACATCCTATTCTTCTTCTTCTTCTTCTTCTTCTTCTTCAAATTCTCTTACCTTGTGAGACCCCTATGTGGTGATTGGGAAAACGATTCCTTCTTGTGGTTTATCATATCGGAATTCAAGCTCTTCTTCACCGTAGAATCAGATGAGAATTTGCTGGTGCTAAGGTTGTTGATGGTGGATGCTGGGGTTGCACTGCGGTCTTTGTTCTTGGTCTTCGTACATCTGTGCCTCTTCCTGTTCCCCCATTGCAACACAAAGTCCGGCTCCTTTGCTCTCTGATTACTCGCTTCCTTCTCCATCTACTGCCTCTGTTCAATCCTGCAGGGAAAACAACAGAGCCCACATATGCACCACAGTCCTAAAAACCAAAAGAGGAGAAGAAGACCTTCCGAAGAAAAAGACCTCAAGATCTGAAGTTTGCAGGGGAGAGAGAGCAAGAGATGCAAAGTACCCTTCTCGGCATGAGATTGGCCGGCTCGCCTCTACTAGATCTCAAAGCCAAGAACCAAATTCAAGCAGAAACCAAAGCAGGAACTGATTTGGCTGCTCAGAAAGTGCAATCAGGGAATGAGAAGGAAAGAAAACACCAATGGCGCTGATTCAAGAAACCGCCAAATCCTCGTACTCCCAGAAGGGTAAGAAATCACCACAGGAGAGGAGATGGGAATATCATCCAAAGCTTGAAACTTTTCATGGCAGAAGAAGCAGCAGAAGACTAGAGATGGACTCCACAGAGTTTTCCTCTTTCAGAGAGAAAAAAAATGACAGATTCAGATGAGAAGAATGCCCTTATAAATGACCCAAGAGATCGACAGTTACGACCCTTCCCCTTTATCGTCTTAGAAGATTGCCATTTAGGGCAAGTGGCAAACATGGCATAGCCCAAATAAATCCCCTCACATGATTGTGGATCCACTGGTTGGTGTGGCTGTGCACAAAGAAGGTATCCAACTTCTCATGTAGCCGTAATAATCTGCTCAAGCACTAAATGGAGGGATAATCTCAGTAGTGAAGTGCTCTATTGAGAACGTTGCCTTGGATTTTTATGGAGCTTCCATGGCAATGAGCCATTACTACTTACATGATAGGATTATATGGAAGGTAGCTATTCATGGCATCACTTGTTTGATATCACTTTGTAGGATCATCCTCACCTTCAAGTCCTGCTTCACATTGTAAGATTAAACTTGTAATAGGTAAAGAAAACTATATCTTCTGTTAAGGAGGCAAAGCCTTGGTTTCCGCCACCATCTGACTCAAGTCAAACTGAGGAGAAAAAACCCACTTTGTTGCCTGGTTCACCTGGAAAAGCCGCTGTGCTCAGCAGATCACCATTTGAACTGGCCAAGCAAGGAACAATGGCAACTGAGAGTTCACCTAGTGTCACTGTGAAAGGTGAAAACATGTCATCCTTCATCATTTGGGCGGGCATAAATGTGCTTTGACCAGCAGATTTTGCTATGTTGGCACATATTTGAAGAGGTTTCCTGTAAAGTGCCTAACTGTATTCCATCTCAGTGTGGGTCCATGAACATAAATGTGTTTTCACATTTTCTTTGACTGAAATTGGCATTCAGTCCAAGCATGGCTTCATCAGAGATGAAGAAGAGTCCAACTTCAAAATGCATTTACCCGACAAAGCAAGTCCTAGAATCACATGCTGAACATTTAAGCTCATAAATTATTCATCCGGGCACTGTCAGAAGCAAAAGAAATTGGCTAGTACTCTCCAGTCTCCCTAAGTTGATCACACTGCAACCCCTAGCTCAGATATCTTCAGTATTCGTTTCTCCATCGACATCCTCTGTTGCTTGAGGTGTGACAGCATGGAAGCAACCTAATAAAGAGGGTAGTATCAGGAAAATGAGAGGGGTATCAATTTATGAATATTGACACATCAGTATCAGATATAAACAATAGCTTGTTATTAAACTTGCCTCAGCTCGGAGTTTCAGTGCATCTCTACCAGGGATCTCGCGTAGGTCGTTCATCAGCCCTATCCAAGATAAATATATTAGGTTATTCCATAAACTAGATTTATCTCGAGAATTTCATTAAGATGGCTAACAAAATTAGCATATGCAGATCCAACCATTTCGAAAGGTCGGGGGTCAGACTACCAATGATTTCAAAAAGTCAGTACCTGAAGCTTGGGTTTCAACCTTGTAAGCTGATTTTGCAAGACGCTGAATTTGTGATCCTGCATTCCTACAATTAACCCCACAAAAAATTAGGATAGTTCTGAGAATGCCAGTTCAAATTCATCAAAGGGGATGCTGAGTTTTACCTAAGATCAGAGATGCCACGACTCATATCCTTCTCTGCAAGGGCAGTCCTCTCGAGCAGTTTCTTACTCTCATTCTTCATCAGATCAACAGAGATGCCCAAATCTTTCACACTCTTCTCAGCTTTAACAAATTGAGTCTGCAACAGTCATTGGCAAGGGCAGGTGCTCAAAAGAAATAACGGCTCAATACACTATACGCAGCATATGACAAGGTCCTAAATGCAGAGTCGTATGCTTGAATTGACAAGGAAGACTAACGAAAATTGAATCACTACTCTATCCAAGTATGCCAACAAAGAAATTTTTCCAACACAAGGGGAAGTGAGCAAGCTACCTCCTCACTCTGAAGTCGACCAATTGTTTGACGGAACAAAAACCTTCTTGGACCTACAGAATCAGAACATATTTAACACAGGGATAAGGAAGGAAAATCAAATAGAACTGCAGCAGATAATCCTATAAAAGCAACACTTAACCCCGCAGGAGGAGGAGTCCAGCTGCAAGAGACAACCCAATAGCTTCTCCTGGGTGTTCCCTGGCATTCTTAAGCTCATCTGCCCATGGAAATGCATCTTATAATAAGGATAAGTTACCTAGAAATCAGTAAACAAACTATCCATCAAAGGGGCAAAGTCTTTTTTCTTTGAATGAATGCGGATAATGCAAAACAAGATCATTAAACCGACTCTAAGTGACCACGAGACCACATATTTTTACCTTTCACTTTATCAACAAAGGCATCCTCATAAGTATGGTATTCTGATTTTATACTTCCTCCAAATACCTGAAAGTATCGGCGGAAGATTTTCACAATTAGGTCCATTTCTTGAGCTGGAGAATGTAATGTAGTTTCACAACATTACCGATGATCGAGATAGCAGAAAACTGATACTGAAAGCGTAAATGGAGCAATCCTCGTGGCAAAACGAACCAATGCAATAGGAAAATGATATAGAGAAACCCACAAGTTGAGATAGATAAAGGGAGACCTGAAGAGATTGGATGAGTGTGGAGGAGTTCCGTTGCAGATTGCGAGCAGATCGAATCGCGGAGTCTCTCGACTCCACGACCGTGCGCTGAACATCCTCTGCTATCTCCGCTATCGACTTGGTCGCACTGTTCATAGTACCTCCGTTGGGATTTCCCTCCGGTGCCGTCGATGCAGATGTCTCGGCTATGGTGGTCGAAGCTTCGGCCATGCTTTTCTTCTTCTCCCACCTCCGCCGCCGGCACTGATAAATGAGCTCACACTGATGCCTCCACCGGATATTATCGGGGGCAAAATGGTCCATTCACCCTACTTTTCATCATGAAAGTATCATATGGGCCGGGTCCGTATCCATTTCCTTGCACAATAATGGGCCCACAAAAGCCCATATTCTGGGTACACATGCACCAGGTTCATATATAAAAGTTATTAGGTTATTTGAAAAAAATGGAGGAAAAAACAGCTAAAGTTCGCCGCCATTTTTTATCTTCAGTTGGAAACTCTCCGAGGCTTCTGTGAAGCCGCTTCAGTTCAATCATTTCAGCGTCAACCTCTTTCTGCTCGAATTTCATCGGTGAAATCTCTGTTCTTCGTTCGCTTCTCTCGAGCTCGTCACCTCCAGGTCGCTCTCTGCTCGATCCGCTGCCACTCTGATCGTATTCATAAGCATGTGGATGAATTAGGAGCTCCATAGAGAGAGATTCTTAGGTGAAATTAGCTAGCATATGATGCCTTGTTTCTTCTCCCTTGGAGACCGAATACTGCCTCGCCTTCGCGACTACGACAGGCTCCAGTCCTTGGCCATCGTCCTCATCTACGTCCAGGTGAGTTCGTTTCCTGGATTGGACTCTCAAGGCATGGGATTGTGTTGGCTCGTTTGCTTTTTCATACGGTTTTTTTTTCTTTTCGGCTTTTAGATTTCTTGCGCTTTGGTTGAATCGCTCGGGGTTTTGTACAATGGCGTTCTGCTTATCAATCTGGCGAGTGCGCTCTTCGCATTGTTAGCTATCCAGAGTAGCAACCAGAGCATGGGGCGAACCTATGTGGTTCTTCTAATCTGTGTCATTCTGCTCGTTATTGCATGGTTCATTCTTTTCAGCTGTGAAATTTGGTGCGTTTCTGCACAAGAATGTGCTGTTGCTCGGTCCATGGCTAAACTGAAAGCAGGGTATCTCTGTTGAGATTATGTTATCTTAATTTTACTTGGTTGTGACCAGTATGCCTCGCAAATGGAAGAATATAAGCTTTCAGTTTATAATCGTATGATGGGCATCTGCTTCTAACAGCATCTTATGCTGGAGCTGCAGTAATGTGCTTCACTCTATCTCTCAGAATGGCAGTATACTGATTGCAGAGGTGAAATATAGTTTGATATGCCAAAGTGAAATGAAAGGGCGCTTTCAATCAGTCTTTGGAGAGTTCAAACACGGTATAAGTCACTGCAACTACTAGGAGATTTGATAAGCTTGTGCAATGAGAATATAACGTAATGCTAGTAGTTACTCCACCCTTTCTCTGTAGCCTATACTATTGCTAAGTTTTTCCTTTTCCAATGCAGGCATATTTCTTCAGAAAATTATGGAGTATTTGTTATCTTTTCAGTGAAACTTGCAGTGGCCATGCAAATCATTGGGTTTTCTGTGTGGCTATCATCATCATTATTATGGATTCAGATATATCAGTTAGGAGTTTCCAACATTGAAACTATACTTCCATGAGATGCAGATTTTGACCTGAGAAATAGCTTTTTGAGTCCGGCAATCCCTGCAATTAGAGAAACTCCAGATCCAGATGATGCTATAAGGGGGTCCATTTATAATCCTGCCGATTATTCATCACTTTTTGATGATGGTCTTGGGAATGGATTTTCAAAGAGGGTATATTACTAGATGAATGATATCATTTCATTTATCTACTTGTTACAGTGCCCGCTTAAAATTTTCAAGTAAATTAGCTTTGGTGTCTCTCGATTTTAGATCGAGTTAACATTTTTTAAAATACAATATATATAAATAAAGATATATTAAAGCTTTACTATTATAAACAACTATTGGCTGCGGATAATTCCAGAAGATGATTGTGCTCCATTTCATGGGTTACCAGTATCTATTTCCTGCTGTTGTGGTCTCCATCTCATTTGACAAAAGGGATTTTGATACTCAGCCATCGTGCTTTGTTGGTATAATGATAACTGTAGAAGGTACATTGTTTAGGTTTCAAGTCATAAGTTAAATTTTTGTCCAAGTTTCATAGCAAATACTATTAGTCGTGGGGTTAATAGTGACAAATTGCTGTGATTTCTTCCTTAGTGGAAGAGGGAGTAGCCCCCAACAACTGTAAAACAGACAGGAAATGAAAAGTCGAACAAGGGAGAAAAGGATAGTTGGTGCGTCTATAATTACCCAAAATTCATCAAATGTCACCCAAAATGGATTGCATTTGAGGCCTAGCTATCCGGTTTTATTTACGAAATAGGAAACTGCTTGAAATGCAAAGACATAACTGGGAACATGTTCTAACAAATTTGTGATCACCGGTGTTATGATTATCATTTCCTGTGTATTTATCATCAATGTATCGGTCTCCAGTATAGGTATAACTGTAGTTCTTGCTGTGTGAATCTTTCCACTTATGTTGCATAGTTAATCAAAACAAGGATAGCTTGTTTTTTTCCCTAATTGATGTTGGCATTTCCAGATTGAGAATCAGTCTTTCCCGGAGTGAGAGCACTATAAGCACTCCTCAGATCGTCCAGGTTGGAAAAGTCTCTTCTTTGCAGCATCTACTTTTTTTATCGCTGCCAAGTTAAGAGAACGAGAGAAGCTCTGTACAGGTTAGCATATTTCTGGTCTATGTCGTGAGAAGCCAAGGGAAAAGGAAAATTTGTCGTTCTGACTAGACATCGCTGTCATTTTTTCTATAATCCTATCCTGGAATATAGGTCCCTTCTTATCATGTGATCCGATGTGCCCGGCAAGTTGTATTCCCCAAGTTGAGTGATAACTTCAGAACCTTAGGCTGAGGCGAAGAGATACGCAGCCAAGGAATGCCTAGAAGGAAACAGGAGGTTTATCCCCTATCTTTTATACACTTCACCAGGTATTACTTTCAACCTCCATTTGTACCTTGAGTAATATCTTATGTCCGAGTTTGTGAAGATTGAAAATATTTTAAGAATATAGATAGGTTTTATATAGATAGAAATATTATATAAAATTGGATAAAATAGAAAAAAAATAGATTAATTTTATATTTTTAAGAATATTATCCCATATTTAATAAAATAGTAGTGTAAAATATATAGTTCTTTGTGCTTATAAGTTTGAAAATTTTATAGCATTTATTAAATATAATATTTAATTAGATATAAGTGAAAATATTATTGTTTCACAATACTCTCTATCAAAACTAATTGGCTTGTAATTATACTGGTCAGATATTAGAAATTATTGTGCAAAAAATATTAAAAATTGGCTCGCATTTTACTCAATTATACAAAAAAGATGCAATTATATCTTGTTAATCCCTAAATAAGAATAATTTTCCGCACTTATAAAATATTAAATAAAATAAAAAAAATTATAATTTTTAAATAAATATTGATATTATATTCGCGTTAAATTTTTATCATATTTTATTTATTTAATGATAAAATATGGGAAAAGATGGGGCAAACTTTATTATGTTGAGGATAGGAATCAGAGCCTTTAGAGAAGTTTTCGATGATTAGTATAGAAAAAGAGAAGAAATCTTCCACTTTTTTCAGGCTAATAAAAAGCAATTGATTCCTTTTTTTTCATGTGATGTGCCTAATACTTGAACATATTATTGAGAATACGACACGTCACATCTCTATGTTCATCGTATTTTTTTCTCTTGTCCATTCATAGATAACCGTTGTTGCTTGTTGGTCAAAATGGCAATAATGGTGCATGGGGAAATCGGTGGTAAAGGCAAAAGCGTCCATCCTCTTACAGCACTGCGCTGCACACATCATATCGACTCAAAGTGAGAAAGAAACACGGCATGTGCTCTCTCTCTCTGGCTCTATTAGTGACCTATAAAGTTGATTTTCCTTATAGATGCGAAATTTGGGTCATAAGGCTTTCTGGAACTATAATTCTTCAAGGCGTCCATACGCACTAGGCTATAGGTTTTTTTGCTCAGAATGGGCTATAAATTTTCTCAAACACTTTAAGCAAGTTAAAGAATCGCCTTCTGCCACGTCATACACGTCTCTTCTCCCAAATTTCCTTTTTTTTTTAATTTTCTCCTTTTATAATTTAATTCCATATTGGGTGCAATTTACAAATATTTAACGCAACAAAAAAGTTGATTATGTGCAAAATACACGAAATTGCAACGACGCCCCTGGGAGAATTCTCCTTTTGTAAGAAAGGAAGGAAAATGACGAGGAAAGATCGCGGTTGGTGTTTGCCCCTTCGTAAAAGAATCTTCAACCCCTCTTTCTCTCTCTCTCTCCAAGTTGTCCTTCCTCTTTCTATCATCCCGAGATTCTTCTTCGCCATGGAATTCCAGTTGCTGTCTGAAATGGAGAAGGCCCTGAAGGATTGATTCCGAGTAATTTCCTGCAGGTATCGATCTGTCTGTTCTTTGTTTGCGGTCATTTGTACTCACCTAACCAGCAAAGACTTGGCATTGAATTTTGTTTGCGCGGTCAACTTTTGCCTTATTTGCTGATTTTTTCCTTGCATTTGGCATTTTTCATGGGTGGATAGATAGTTTCTAGTTTGGCGGGCTGTCAATCGCCTCAATTCTAGACCCTTCCTTTTTTTTAAAATGTGGAATTTATGGTGGTTTCTGGAATTCATATAAGGCTGTATCAGAAGGTGGAATTGTTGCCATTTTCGCATGATTAGAAAAAAAAATATGGGAATTTGATTGTAGTTTCTGGGTTCTACACTAATCCGCTTGTTTTGGTAGGACATGTTTAATTTAGATTATTTCTGGCAAAATAGCTCTCTTTATCCAAATGATTTTTTTCCAAACTTTTCCATGCGATTTGATTGCTCAAAGTTCCTCATTTTTTTTCTAGGTTGATAGATTTGATGTGCTTATTTGATCATGTGTGATTCGGTTTGATTTTTAGCTAGTTGGAAATCCTACAATCATTTGTAACTTAAGTTGGATGGTTAGCTAGTTGGAAACTCTAGGAAATTTTCTTTGACGATGCAGTTTCTCTCCCATTCATACAGTCCTGGTTTTCTTGCTTTGGATATGGCAGAGATATAGCCGGCAAAGAAGGGCAACGAGGAGCAAAGATGGACGGAACAGCTCCTACTCGGTATTGGTGCCACATGTGCTCTCAAGTGGTGAACCCCATAATTGGAGAAGAGATCAAATGCCCACACTGCCAAGATGGGTTCATTGAAGAGATGAACAGCACTACTGCTCATGAGGATGATACCGACTTTAGATCCGATCGTGCCCTCTCCCTCTGGGCTCCGATCCTGCTCGGCATGATGGGGAATCCCCGGCGCAGGAGGAGGATCAGAAGGCTGAGGATTGACGAAGAGGACAATGATGAGACTGATGATATGCAGTCTCGCTTTGAAGGAGACGACTCACAATTGGACCGCCGGATTGAATCCATAATCCGGCGGAGGAGGAGGAGCTCAGCCACCATCTTGCAGCTGCTGCAGGGCATTCAAGCTGGAATAACAGCTGAACTGGAAAATCGTGATTCAGGTCAAGACCGTGATAGGGAAGGGAGTCAAGAAAGAGATCGGGTACTTCTCATCAACCCTTTTAACCAGACCATCATCGTCCAGGGCAACGGATCATCCTATGAATCATCTGGCACCTCAAACCTGGAAGGTTCACTGGGGGATTATTTCACCGGGCCTGGCTTGGACTTGCTCTTGCAACATTTAGCAGAGAATGACCCTAACCATTATGGGACTCCACCAGCCGAGAAGGAGGTGATTGAGGCATTGCCCACTGTGGCCATAAGGGAGACTTGCCAATGTTCTGTATGCTTGGATGACTTTGAGGTCGGGGCTGAGGCAAAGGAGATGCCCTGCAAGCACAAGTTTCATAGTAGGTGTATCCTCCCCTGGCTTGATCTCCATGGCTCTTGCCCTGTCTGCAGGTTCCAGTTGCCAGCCAATCAGTCCAAACGTGGTTCCTCCAGTAGGAATGGGAATCGCAGTACGGAGAGTCAGAGAGATACTACTGCTGGTCATGAGGATAGCAATGCTGCCGAGGGAGATGGGAGGAATGGTGGAAGGAGGTTCACTATCCCGTGGCCTTTCACAGGACTATTCTCATCCTCTTCATCTGGCGGAGTCAACTCAGCCTCATCTTCCTCTTCCTCTTCAGCAGATGCCGGTCCTAGTTCTGAGTACTGAATCTTCGCCTTCCATAATGCCATGGAGTCTTCTCCTAGTGCTTGATCCAATGTGATAAATTGAGCTTCTTGTGTACATACTGCACATCTACCTACTTGTATTTTTCAGAGTTCCAAGTTCCAGAGAACAGAGCAAATCCCAGATTTGATCCCATTCAGCCCGTGACTGTTGTTTCTGTAAATCATCCCATTAAGTTCTTGATAGTGGTATAATTTCTTGCAGCATGGAGGAGGATGATCAACGGCTAATCATCGGCAATGATTGCTAGCAAACATGCAACATGTGGATGGACCAGTGATTAGTGATATTTGGAATTCCCCCATGTGGGTGCCTGGCAACTTCACATGAGCTTCCAACTAAGAAGGTGCTCTGAACTTGTTTTATTGGTCTGAACATTTCTGGTCATTTCAGCCGGCATGCACACCAATCATGTTGATGTGAATCAGTGCAAGGGCAATATGCAACCAGATGAGATGAAACTTAATGGAAAGTAACTTGACAACTAAGAAGAAGGTGGAATGCCTTTTACCTACCCTACCTGCATTTTGAACAGTGGAGAAGAAGGTGGAAACACTGAAATGCCAAATCCATCTCGAGAACCTTGCACCAAAATGATGTAACCTGAACTCGAGGGGGACCCCTTCATGGTCAACATCTCCATCACTAGTGAAGTTTTTGAAAGTGGTGAAGGATAGGGATGTAAAAAACCAGTATCACTCATTTACATATCTACCGAATTCGAATTCGATCAAATAAAAAAATAGTGTTAATTTATAATATTTAAAATATTTTACTAATTTTAATTAAATATATATATAATTTTTTATCGTTACATGTTACATACTATCTTAATTTATTCGGCACAGTAAACGATAATAATAATATTTAAATTTGTGAATTTAAAATTACACTAATTTATTTATTCTAAATTAAAATAATTCAAACTAAATAAATGGATTAATTCTAAATTTCACCTATTCTCGTGAAATCTTCACATATATCTCACCAACTTGATAACCACACTAGAATGAAAACAATTATATACATTGTGTATGCTAGATGTACAATTTAAATTAATATAAAATAAAATAGGACGATTATTGAATTTATTTAATAATGAAATTCAAATATATTTTTATCGTTAATTATATTGTGATAACAAGAAAAAGTGAATATTAAAGAGAGAGAAAAGAAGTTATAATATTATATTATAATTAAATTTTACAATTTAATATATTTACTAAATACAATAATTAAAAATTATAATTATTTTGACCGGCAAACTACTTCATCTAATATTGTAAAGGACACGTGTCAATTATCCACTGGGCCTTCACGCAATAACTTCAAGAGCGCTGTCAGCCCAGACAACCCGTTCCGGAATTCCCAAAACACCCTCCACTGCCGATCGACGATGGGGACATAACAAGGCTACTTTCGGGATATTATATAAAGCGGAAATTGCAAGATAACCCTACGCAGCCTTCTCTCGCTTCCATAAGCTTCCGATCCTTCCCTTCAGTCAGCCCCCCCTTCATATCCGAAGCCTCCTCTCCCTCTCTGATCATCCTCTCACCCTTTTTAAGCCTGCAGTTACGAATTCCTGCACCTTCCTGCTCTATAAAAGTACATCCTTTTCGAATTATTGGCGCCACCTTCACCCTGATCCCCGTGAATCGTCCTGCGATTTGACCCTCTCGAGCCCCTATTATCCACTGATTGAAGACCTAGATCTCATAAAGGTCCCCTTTTTTTCGCTGCCCCCTTGTTGATCTACTCTCAATAATGAAGTTTCTGGACTAAACGAGGCCTTAGATAGCTCGGATTCTGCTAAATCTGACCGACCAATCTTTGAATTATACGGGTTTTGTTTAAAGGAATTGTCTGTACATGTGGGTTCCCTTGTGTGCTGACTTTTTTGTTAACGGGATGTCTATGAGCAGAGGCGGAGGCTATGGCGGATCAGGGTCTGGAAGGGAGCCAGCCGGTGGATCTCTCGAAGCACCCGTCAGGGATCGTTCCGACTCTACAGTAGGTTCCTTGCCTGAATCTCTTCCGATCTGTTGTAGATATCACTTGAATGAGATAAGCTTAAATCAGTTTTTAAGGGTTCATGTTACATGGGGTTTCGGTATGATATAGGAACATAGTTTCGACAGTTAACCTGGACTGCAAATTGGATCTCAAGGCCATCGCTCTGCAAGCTCGGAATGCTGAGTACAACCCCAAGGTATTCTTTCGCTCCCCCCTATTTACTTATGAATGTATGTGCCTCCCGATGCAGTTGATTGTTCCTGGTTATAGTTCCGGGCTTTGTTCTGATGACCTGAACACGTTTTGATGATATTGCAGCGTTTTGCTGCCGTAATTATGCGGATAAGGGAACCAAAAACTACGGCACTCATATTTGCATCGGGGAAGATGGTGGGTGGTTGACATATATGCTCTGGATACGTGTTCAATATGCCACTGTCTGTCATGAATGGAATGTGCCTGTATTGTGTAAACATGGGTTACTAACTTATGTTTATTTGGGTGTTCTTCAGGTTTGTACTGGAGCCAAGAGTGAACAACAATCAAAGTTAGCCGCACGGAAGGTGATTATTAATCCTGATCGATTGGTTGTTTCATGGATATTGAATTTCTTAGTGAATTGTTTTTCTCCGTATCCGTCCATTGCACCTGAATTTACATGTAGGGAGTGTTTTGATTGATGTAAACTGAGAATTTTATCGGGGAAAGTTCAGAGATTGCATCTTTCATAGTGTCTAGTTGTATAGTAGATTGAAATTTATCAAGCCCTCTATGTTTTACCAGGCTCAACACTTTTCCTGGAAATAGATTGCAGCTGCTAAGGCTAGCATTCTCAGATTACTGTTGGTGGCAATGATGAAAACCATTTCTACCAAACACTAGAAATATCAAATCATTCTTCCTTGCTTTAATCTTCCTTGATCCTTTGCATCTTCTACGAGCGTCTCTTGGGTTTCTTTTCTTTCTAGTAATCAGTTTACCTTGCTTTAATCTTCCTTGATCCTTTGCATCTTCTACGAGCGTCTCTTGGGTTTCTTTTCTTTCTAGTAATCAGTTTACTGGCAATAGAAGTTGAGTAGAGGGTGAAAAAATGGAGAGAATAGTAATAACTTTTCACCATAATCTAACATTACAACAACCTCAGCCCCCCATGAAATGTATCTGTTAGTAACAAGCTGGTATTATCAAGGAAACATAGATAGTTTGATACTAGAATCAGTACTCTCAACTAATTGAAGTGTAATTCATTGAAAATTGCAGTATGCTCGGATCATCCAGAAGCTCGGATTTCCCGCTAAATTTAAGGTAGTGATAACTTTTTGAAACAAGGCACTGGATCAATTGTAGGAGCTGGTTGCATAGTACTGAGTTGTTTATGATGTGTGGCAGGACTTCAAAATTCAGAATATTGTGGGATCTTGTGATGTAAAATTCCCCATAAGACTGGAAGGTCTTGCATATTCCCATGGCGCTTTCTCAAGTGTGAGTTTTATTTTTCTCTTTAAATTGTCTGTCTTCTGGGGTTTTTTTGGTATGGAGGATGAGGGTGAGGGTCAGGAGGTTCTGATGTAACTTGCGGTGTGCAGTACGAACCAGAGTTATTCCCAGGCTTAATTTATAGGATGAAACAACCAAAGATCGTGCTGCTCATCTTTGTGTCTGGCAAGATTGTTCTCACTGGAGCTAAGGTTGCTTGCTTTGGCTGTTCCTTGTTTAGATCCCAATCTCATTCAATGTCATATTTGCATTAAGGCTTATTATCTCATCAGTATTCCACCTTTTCAATGGTCCAGGTCCGAGATGAGACTTACACAGCCTTTGAGAATATATACCCAGTGCTTACAGAGTTCAGGAAAGTTCAGCAATGGTAAGGCTATTATATCAATGAATTGTTTATTTTTTTCTTCTTCTCTCTAGATGAGAACAAAGTCGCATCAAAGTTTTAGATGCTACACCTCCATTTGTTAGCTTACCACGAGTTGTTTCGAATGAATTTGGTAACAGATATCTGCTGCTTGGCCATGCGGACTTGGGATGTGCTTCAGGGTGGTTCTGGTGGGGAGTGATCACACTGATTTTGGATTTGATTGGAAGTGTAAATAGGGGCTGGCTGGATGAGACAATGAATATGGCTTTCCTCTCCTGTGATCTTAGGACATCATCGGTGGATATCGTATTCGATATACCGCATCCTCGATGAAGTTTCCGATCAGGTTTTGGGTAATTAAAAGTCCCCAAGGTCAGACAGATCAAGAGGAAGTGGTCTATGGTATGTACTAGTACTACAATATGAATATGTTATAAGCTTTTGGGACAGAAATGATGGTGAATTTTGTACCTTACATTCAAATGAAGACACTTTTTTCTCCTATCTATCTATCTATATATGGACATTTATATGAAAGTAAATAGGATATGATTTGACTCCATCACACTAAAGTTGACTTCAGACCCATGTGGCACACACCATAAGTTGTACATGATGAACATTATGTATAGCCAATTGTGTCAATGTCAGGACATTGACATTGGAAGATAAGTAGAAGACTCATGACCAGTAGTACTTGTTACATTCATCCTAAAATGACTATAAAATCTAAGGCATTGATCTCAACCCTTCGATCCATGGCCAATTTGGTAGGGCCTGAAAACAAGTACGCACACTGCTGTCATAGTCTGTCTGTGTTACCAATTTCTGTCTATTGGTGAATGGTGACTGGTGAGGTGTATGTCTCCCACCAGTCCACCACCTCCACCTCCTTCCACACCCACCTCTCTCATCACTCTCCCACACAGAACATTCCCCCATTAAGAAGACTCTTCTTTCTTCCCTCCCACGAGCAGGCTCTTTGCCCCCACCTACACCCGCAAGCTCACAAGGTTCACATCTTTCTTTTCCCCCAAGCTTGTTTCAGTCTTGGAGGAGCCTCTCATCAGAAAAAAAGGGGAAAA
The DNA here is from genome assembly GCA_030064435.1 of Trapa incisa. Lineage (NCBI taxonomy): Eukaryota > Viridiplantae > Streptophyta > Magnoliopsida > Myrtales > Lythraceae > Trapa > Trapa incisa. Next base: position 19,479,470 of record CM057782.1, read on the forward strand.
CCAAAATATACGAAGAAAGCTTTCATTTTTTTGTGTTATGAGAAGGTGTTGGTGACTTGGGATTAAGCTTCTGGGCTTCTCATCATAATGGGTAATTGCTGGCACAGATGGAAGTCTTCCATTGACAGAGTCTCCTCTAATGCCAAGTCAGGTCGTTTCTGCTCTGCAAAAAAAGAAGAAAAAAAAACAAAGAAATTTCCCTCCTTTATTGCCATTCTTCTTGGGTTCCTGCATGTTTGTTCGTGCGTAATCGTTTCTTATGCCCAGTAAATCATCTGCTCTATTGTGACATTCTCTATGGATTCTTCCTTCAGAATCTCCTAATCACCAAAGCCCAACATTTAAATCACCCAAGGAAGAGGGTAAGTTACCGACTAATCCCAAAGAAGTAGAAGACCTTCGATCTCGTGATTCAGCAACCAATCCACTAGTGGCTTTCACCTACAAGGAGCTGAAGATCATCACAGCCAATTTCAGGCAAGACCAGGTTTTGGGCGGAGGAGGATTTGGCAGCGTGTATAAGGGCTTCATCACTGACCATCTAAGGGAGGGACTTCATCCCCTTCAAGTGGCTGTTAAGGTCCATGATGGTGACAATAGTTATCAAGGTCACCGCGAGTGGCTGGTGAGGTTTGCTCTGTTAATTTGTACTCCGTTCATTGCCTTAACTATGCTGAAATATGCTTCTAACACATTGCCTGGTGCACTCATGTCGAGCTTGTCTTACATTGAGCCCTTGTAATAGTGTCTATTGAGAATATACCCTATCTTACACAAAACCGAAAATTCCAGTAGTGTTTTGCTAGAATATGGAGGAAAAATACTCAATTTAACCCTATTATTTTTCATTGTACGAGAATGAAAAAATAATATTTTATTCATAAAAACTTATTAAATATAGATTTAAAATTGTACGAGTAAAATGTATTTATGTTAGTAGTGTTATATACCATTAGTTGGTTCTCTATGAAAGTGTTGAATATACTCAGTATTGGAAAGTTTCATACACTGAATGAATGTTGAGTTCTGCTTATTCCTCTCTCTCCTGGTAGATTAATATCCTTACTCCTACCATCTTGATTGATATCTTTTGTGGGATTTTAGGCCGAGGTCATATACTTAGGGCAACTCTCTCACCCAAATCTTGTGAAACTCGCCGGGTACTGCTGTGAAGATGAACACCGAGTGCTGGTTTATGAATACATGCCTCGGGGTAGTGTGGAGCACAACCTGTTCTCCAGTAAGTGCTTGTCATTCTCACTGTCCCATAGTCATCAGTTGTTTTACAGTTTGGATTCCCTCATTTGCAGGGGTGCTGCTTCCTCTTTCATGGTCGATTAGAATGAAAATCGCATTAGGAGCTGCCAAGGGACTCGCCTTTCTCCACGAAGCAGAGAAACCAGTAATATATCGGGATTTCAAGACATCCAATATACTTCTAGACATGGTTAGAAGCTACATGTTAGTTTGATGTTAGTAAGAATGAACCAGAAAACATGATGTCACTGAGGCAATTGTCCATTGATTAACTTGCTTTGTGATGAATATTATGAAACAGGACTACAATGCAAAGCTCTCAGATTTTGGTTTTGCAAAAGATGGGCCTGTAGGGGACAAGTCTCATGTTTCTACACGAATAATGGGAACCTATGGGTATGCTGCTCCAGATTACATAATGACAGGTGATTATTGCCCTTTTTCCTTATGGCACATTAGGAAAGCAAAGCATTTTATCAGATTTTAAAGCTCGTATAAATATATTTTGTATAAAATAGAAAAATATTATTTATTTATAAGTTTTGAATAATTTTACTAGTATTGTTTTTAATTATACATGTTTCCACCATTTATATATCCACGATAAATTTTTAATTTGTGCTCTAACTCGTGTTATTTTCGAGTAATTAAGAAAAATACCGAATTGTATGACGTTGTTAAGTGTGAATTTAGTAACTTTTAAATATAAATAGTTACAACTAATTATCGATTTACAATACTAAACCTTTGCAGGGCATTTGACACCGAGGAGTGATGTATACAGCTTCGGGGTTGTCCTTCTCGAGCTCCTCACCGGCAGGAAATCGCTGGACAAAATGAGGCCAGCGAGGGAGCAGAACCTCACGGAATGGGCCCTCCCTGTGCTCAAGGAGAAGAAGAAGATACTCAATATCGTGGACCCGAGGCTCCTCGGAGATTACCCGGTGAAGGGGTTCATGAAGGCTGCAACCCTCGCGTACCACTGCCTGAACAGGAACCCCAAGGCGAGGCCTCTGATGAGAGACATTGTCGACTCATTGGAGCCACTCCAGGTCCAGGTCCAGGTCCAGGACGAACATACAGGCCATAAAATGGCCGGGACCGTCATCAGCACCGATGTTTTACAAGCTGAAACAGTAGGAAAAGAAGATCCACAGTGAGCTTTTACATGGGCTTTCCTCTTGTGTCAGCTCTCCTTTCGGATTTCCAAGCCATAATTACTTGTGAGAGTACTGAATCTTACATGATATAATACATGAACTGGAATTATCGGCCCAGTGGGCTCACACGTGCGGATTGGCGGGCACCGTACAGTAGTACACGTGCGTGAAAATCCTCAAAAAGTTCTAGAGAGTTCCTACATGCGAGTTGCGATTAATCGGACGGTTCATATTAGGCGGAAGCTTCAGGAGCTATGACTTATCTCTCAGGTGTCTCAGCTTTATATCCTTTGTCCCAAAAACCTAACGCTCACTTCTGATTGCAGAGCGATAAATCTCTCTCCGCACTTCTTATCCGAACGTTAGCCGCCTTATCTTCGGCCTTCTAACGGTAATCTCCTCAGCTGCTGAATGTGCTTGTTGAGCTGCTATTTTCTTTGGTCTCGGTTTGGTGAAATGAGATGGTGGAGTGAGGAGTGTTGATGTGTTTGCATGATGCGTTCATGCTTGCCGGTGTTGCTTTTGTGTTCTGTGGTTGATGTTTCGTTCATTGCTGCTATATGATAGGACTAGGAGTGGCTTGTCAGAGTTGGAAATGGATTTATTGAGGCTGAATCAGGCTGGTGAAATTTAGAAATTTATGGTGCTGGAAACTTTTTTTTTCAGCTTTTGGTTATGTTTCTCAAACTTCTGAGCTCTTTTCGCGGTTGATTGAAGTGTTTGTCTGTTGCTAACTTGCGAGTAATCTCACTTATTGGATAGCCTTTTGTGCGGACCTGCAATTCAGCTTAGAGCGATAAATGTCATGGATTATTCTGCTCCTGTCAAGCCGTTTTACATATTTTCTGGCATTCTTCCTGCTCTTTCTTTCCAGCCTAGGACAATAAATGGCATCGACGTTCATTGCCATGTCTTGCACTGGTTCAATGGCTGCTCCTAGCAGCAGTGTGATGGATAAAAGGTTGGCAGTTTCTTCAGAGAAGCTGTCATCTCTGTCTTCCATTTCTTCATGCACCTTTGGACGAAGGCGGGGCATTACCCTAAGAAAATCACGGGATCCTAAAATCTGTGCCATGGCGAAGGACTTGTATTTCAACAAGGATGGGTCAGCTATAAAGAAGCTCCAAGTGAGTCTTTTGCACTTCTTTATGTGCCGTTGTTGAATAACCCTACACTTGGCCTCTCGAACTTCCCAATTTTTCTTCTGCAGAACGGTGTAAACAAGCTTGCAGATTTAGTTGGAGTTACTCTTGGTCCTAAAGGAAGAAATGTTGTTCTCGAGAGCAAATATGGCTCGCCTAAAATTGTTAATGACGGTGTCACTGTGGCAAAAGAGGTATAACTGACTGTTACTCGTTTTTACTACTTTCCCTTGCTGGATGGAAGTCAGTAAAGTATACGTGGTCCATTTCATTGTCCTGAAAATGGAAAATCTATAGTATGTTATACTTGAAGGGATTTTACTTACAAGGGAAGACAGAAGCAATTCACATGTAGTGTTACCCTTCTCGATTTTAATGCACAATTTAAAACATAGGTGATGATCCGTTCTTCCGCATTTTTCAGGTTGAGCTGGAAGATCCAGTTGAAAACATTGGTGCTAAGCTAGTAAGGCAGGCAGCTGCCAAGACTAATGATTTGGCTGGAGATGGAACAACAACATCTGTTGTTCTTGCTCAAGGTCTTATCACTGAAGGTGTTAAGGTATGCCCTTTCAAATAGTTGCATGTGCATGCATGTCTAATTGATTAATATTTAAGTAATTTTAAGAGTTTTAAAATGCTCATGACTGTGGGGATGTGAACAGGTAGTGGCAGCTGGTGCCAACCCAGTCCTCATTACTAGAGGCATAGAGAAAACTGCCAAGGCTCTAGTATCTGAACTGAAATTAATGTCCAAGGAGGTATCATAAATAAACTCATTGATCTTCTAGGGATTATATTGACATTCAATTGTATTATTATTTTTTTAAATCTTAATAGCAGCAATTTTCTAAGTCCTGCAAGTTTTCAATTTGTTACAGGTGGAAGACAGTGAGTTGGCTGATGTTGCTGCAGTTAGTGCTGGAAACAACTACGAAGTGGGGAACATGATAGCGGAGGCTATAAGTAAGGTTGGACGAAAAGGAGTCATCACCCTTGAAGAAGGAAAGAGTGCGGACAACAATCTTTATGTTGTTGAAGGAATGCAGTTTGATCGTGGTTATATCTCACCGTATTTTGTTACCGACAGTGAGAAAATGGCAGTTGAATATGAGAACTGCAAGGTATTAATTTGCCATGATCTGTGACTATTTTGTAATCCATGTTTGGAGAGTTTATGAATTGGTCTATAATAATGGCCTAATTGATATTTTGGTTATGCAGCTACTTCTTGTTGATAAGAAGATTACAAATGCAAGGGATCTGATTAATGTATTGGAAGAAGCTATTAGAGGTGGCTATCCAATCTTGATAATGGCGGAGGACATTGAACAGGAAGCTTTGGCTACCCTTGTTGTGAACAAGCTCAGAGGATCTTTGAAGATTGCTGCTCTCAAGGCTCCTGGATTTGGAGAGCGCAAGAGTCAGTACCTCGATGATATTGCTGTATTGACTGGAGGTATATCTCATTCATTTTTTCTACTTCATGTTCTTGAACTTATGCAGGTTTGTACCACTTATTGATGGCTATGCTGCAATGCAGGAACTGTTATCAGAGATGAGGTGGGGCTTACTCTTGACAAGGCTGACAAGGAAGTGCTTGGGCATGCTTCAAAGGTAGTTCTTACAAAGGACTCAACAACCATAGTGGGTGATGGTAGCACCCAGGAAGCTGTGACCAAGAGAGTTGCACAGATTAAAAACCTTATTGAGGTCAGCTGCCACATTCCTCCCCTCTCAACCACCACTCACCTCTTTCCACCCCTCTGTTTTTCCCCTTGTCTCTATGCATTGGATTAATAAGAATGTATGATCAAGCAGGCTGCAGAGCAAGATTATGAAAAGGAGAAACTTAATGAGAGGATTGCAAAACTTTCCGGTGGTGTTGCAGTGATACAGGTTGGCAATATGACCATGTTTTAGCTTACTCATGCTCCAAGTTTCTGTGCTTATCTTGTTGATTGGATATCAAATTTGAAGGTTGGAGCTCAAACTGAGACTGAGCTGAAGGAAAAGAAATTGAGAGTCGAGGATGCTCTCAATGCCACAAAGGTAGAACCACACCCTTCCTGCAATGCTTCTCTAGGAAAATATATGCTTCATTAATGCATTATCAGAATACCCAGTTTAACCATAATGATAATATTAATGGAACTGAAACCAAATAATTTGAATTAACAGGCAGCTGTTGAGGAGGGTATTGTTGTTGGTGGAGGATGCACGCTGCTGAGACTTGCGTCCAAGGTTGATGCCATCAAGGAGTCACTTGCTAATGAAGAAGAGAAGGTAAAGCCCCTGCTGATGATCATTGTCTTGCAGACTTGCCTAATAGCCATCTTATATGTGTTTAAATTACTGTTCAGGTTGGGGCAGACATTGTGAAGAGGGCATTGAGCTACCCTCTGAAGTTGATTGCAAAGAACGCTGGTGTCAATGGTAGTGTTGTCAGTGAGAAGGTAATAAATTTTTAGACCCAAAAAGCCTACCTAATCACTTTGTGTGTTCGTTTTCACCTTTGTCAGTAACAATGAGTCGGTCACTCTTGCAGATTCTCTCGAGTGATAATCCACGGTATGGATACAATGCTGCCACCGGGAATTATGAAGATCTTATGGCTGCTGGGATTATTGACCCCACCAAGGTGCGTCCTGAATGTCTCTGAACTAACATTAACCATGCTTTTAACTTTAAAACTCACCCTTTGTATCCATCTTGAGCACAATTTTTTGGTTGCTCCAATTCTCTGAAAAGTTCGACAGTTGGGAGTAATTTGTCTTTTTTGCGGTGTTGGAGCAGGTTGTCAGGTGCTGCCTGGAACATGCAGCCTCCGTAGCCAAAACCTTCTTAATGTCAGACTGTGTGGTGGTCGAGATCAAGGAGCCTGAACCTGTGCCAGCAGGAAACCCAATGGACAACTCAGGTTACGGTTACTAATTTGAGCTTCCCAGAATGCAGCAGTTTTGCTTGGAGGATAGAACGTTGGAACTGATGGGGGTATTGTTCCTCCTCTCATGTGTCCTGTAAATGTAGGCGTCATTGAGATGGATCAATATCAACTTATGGACATGGAGAGTTGATAAAATGCTCTGATAAAAATCTATCTTAGCCTAGTGAGTTGTTGCATCAATTGAGCTGTTAAAATATTCAAATGCGAATTGGATCCATGTCTCATGCTCTACCATGGACCTTCCTCTTGAGTCACTTGCAGTTGGACATGATTAACATGTTGCTGGACTGGCCCTTCAAAATTGATTTTGGATTGTTGAAGTTTTAAATAGTTATGAAATAAATTTTAAACCTTGCAAAAATATTAAGAGTAAATAAGCAAAGGACTAATAATAATATAAGCTTGTCAATGCAATGTACACTGATATGAGCCTTGCTGACAAAGGTAATTGAGAGTCAATTTAGGCTAAATGGAAGAATCTTCCATGTGCGGGTAACATGCTTTGCGGGCTTTGCTTTGCCTTATTTGTATGAGTTTGGATTTCATCTCTATCTATCTATCTCTATCTGACAGTGAATTGTTGCAATTAGTGTGGCTAGCACTACAAACCCCCTTCCATTTTGGTGAGCTTTTTGGGCTCCATTAATAGGAGGAGAAGGAGGGGAAGGAGGGCCATGGGCGATTGCCACTTTTGCCGCATTCAGGGGAGAGGTAATTAAGACTGGTCCCGCTCTGCAAATTTGGGGTAAATTTTGGAGGAAATTTTCCTCTCCTTCCCATCACACATGCTCTGCCTCTACAACCATTGACTGCCTCCTCTGACCCATCATTTAAACATTATTATTTTAGTACCATATTATATACATATGAACATTTCTAATGAAATTTTGATTATTATTTTTATCATTTTTCCAATCAACTTATTTATGTTAGTCATTTTCCAAAGTATAAATTATTAATGTATTATGATATTTATTAAATTATATTATATTAAAATACGTACAAAATTACATATAATCTTTCCGGGAATCTATTTCTATTATATACAGAAAATATTTCAGGAAATAATATTTAATTTAGATAATGAAATTAAATGTATATATACATAAAAGAAAACTTTATTGATTGAAATATAAATATTCAGATATTTTAGGAAGGAAACAAATATAAATACATTATTAATTAAAATATTAAATATTTTAAAAAATAATAACTGAAGGAATAATTTTAGAAGTAAAAATAAATTACACATATTACTTACCTTTATGTCGATCGAAAAAAGAAATTAAAAAAAAACAGAGAGAGAGCAGAATACACATATCATAAGAACAGAAAAGCCCATTACATTACACGGGGCAGAGAATACCCAATTCCATGCATGGAAATGGAATGATGACGATGGAGATGATGATGCCTCCTCAAATTTTTTTTATGGGAATATCAAAGTTTTTATGGGTCTCTTCTCTTCTTCTACCTTGGTAATCCTCAAAAAAAAAAAAAAAGCACCACCTTTCTCTCTCTTTCTGAAGTATTCACCCTCCTCTCTCACGCACTCCCCTTTCCCTACATAAACACCACCTCCATCTCCATCACTCCTCTGCAGTCTCTGCAGCACACAGCCACTGCCCTCTGCATTCCCGTCCCGATTCTCTGAAACGCCACCGTTCTCCCCGATTCCCCTGCATCCCACTATCTCTGCCCCCCGCCTCCATTTTCCGTGGGAATCGTGCCCCGGTACGCCTCCTCCCCTCACTCGTTTTCACGTTGTGTGCCTTCTTGTTCCTTTCATAGAGTTTCCCGTCTTTTTTTTTTTTTTTACTTATGTCACACTGCGTGTGTAAGGATTATTTTTTCTTGGAAAGAGAGGCGATCAAAATCGCCTCTGTTGTCCTTATTGGGGAGGGGAGGCCGATCTCAGTCTGGTTTTATGGGTCGGATCACTCGCTCCGAAAAGAAGGAAGCTATCGGCGAACATGTCCGATCCTTCCGATGATCTTTCTGTTACGGTCTGATGACTTCTTTGGCTTTGTTCTTGTCTTTTCTTTCTCAACATTATGATCTTGTCATCGTTTTACCTGAGAATAAACCTCCGGCTGGTTGTGATACCCACTTGCATTATTTTCTTCTTTCCTTTTCCCAGAAAAAAAAAAAAGGAAAGTTCTTTGGAAGTCGGTACTGATATAGGCGCATTGTGATAATTGAGTGATGAAATGATTCTATTTCAGAAGGGCTTGCTGGGATGGGTTGTGTTGTTATATTATGTGAGAGATACCATTCTACTATGGGTGTGCATTACTTGATTCTGGTGCAGAGAATGCACAGTTGCATATGGCTCCATTGATCTTTTAGGAGGGATTTTCATTGAGTTCTTGTGGTTTTCCATGAATTGCACTAAAATTTTCTTTTCCTCTTTTTGATGGTTCATGAAGGGTGCCAAGGTCTTATTTGTCAGCTTTCTCTGAAACTCTTATTTAATCAACAAATGGGAGAGAACAAGAGGGAAGTAGAAACTGCTGAAGTGGACAAGCTTCTGGATGAGATTCCTAAGGCCACTTCTCCACATTATGAAGATATCCAGCCAAAAGCTATCGTGGCTGGCTCCTGCAGGGGACCGTACAGTAAAAAGTTGCCAGAAAATGGGAGCCTTCAACCAAGAAATGAAGAGCAGTCTTTGATCTCTGCAATTGCTGGACTCAGTGTTGTGGGTGGTGCTTCTCAGCAAGCCTTCAGCATGCAACACTTACGCATGCATTCACAGAAGAAGAATTCAGGATTTCATAGAATTTCCGAGGCAGAAATTGTGCAGGATGATTTGGATGCATGCTGGATTAATCCTTTTGCCATGAGTGGCCAGCAAGTTGAAAATTCTACCCGTGGAATCTCAATGACCAATGACAGGGTTCAACTTGTGCACAGCTTACCACCTGTCCTTCCTGTTGAACTTTCCATGGAAAACCAGGAACAGTACTTGATGAATACACAGTCTTTGCTTCCTTACTTGCATTTGCCACATATTGACCAATCTCTGACCACATGGAGGAGCATAGAACATGAAACCCTCCATAAGATGTGGCAGCAAAGGCTTTACTCTCAGCAGCTCTTGGATCATCACTTTGAAGCTCAGCACCCTTTTCAATCGAATGTAACATTCGGATCGAGGAGACCACAATTCCACAAGATTCCAATCCCTCAGTACCAAGAACAGCCCAATCAAGAAGCTTCCTTACATCGATATGGCCTCACTGGTTGCCTGAAGCCTCAGAGTGTTGTCTTTCCTTCAGATACTCATGCTGTCCAAGCTTTTGATAGAATATCTCAGCAGGGCTTTTCTAGAAAGAATATGATGAGATCAAATGGTATTTATTCTTCATGGCCTGTTAAATCTGGTCCTATTAATGAAATGGCCAATCACATCAACCAAGACTGGAGAGCAGCCTCCAACAGTCAGTTATATCGAAGCTTCTGTAGTCCAAATGAGGGAAAATGCTTCCAGGAGGATGGTCTGAACTACTTTAAAAATCACAACTCGAGGTTGCTTCCTTTGAAGTATAACAACCGCACTGGTGAAGTTGGTATTAAACCTCATCTTATGGCCAAGGACCAGCATGGCTGTAGATTTTTGCAGAGAAAAATTTCTGAAGGTGGCCCTGAGGATGTGGAGGAGGTTTTCATCAAGATAATTGACCACATGGTGGAGCTGATGACAGATCCTTTTGGTAATTATCTGATCCAGAAGCTTCTTGAAGTCTGCAATGAGGACCAGAAAATGAAATTACTTAAAGTTGTAACAAGGAATTCGTGTATTCTCATCCAAATCTCATGTGATCTGCATGGGTATGAATCAAAGCCAACTTCATTTCTCTCCACTTATTTACATCTGCTGCTTCTTATTGACGATCTCCTTTTAATCTCATTATCAGGACTCGTGTAGTTCAGAAACTGATAGAGACCCTTAAAGCACCAGAGCAAATATCCATATTGGTCAACTATCTGAAGCCCTCCATAGTGATTTTGATGAAGAACACGAATGGAAATCACGTTGTATTGCGCTGCTTACAGCATTTGACTCCTGAGTGTAATCAAGTAAGTGATGCTCGTGGAATGAAGTTTGCCATCATCATGCAGCAACCATATAATTGGATAGTGAATATAAGTTTCTAAGAAATGATTCCTTGTTTCAGTTTGTGTTTGATGCTGCAGCTGATTACTGTGTGGAACTAGCAAGAGATCGCCATGGATGCTGCATTCTTCAGAAATGCCTGAACTATTCTTTTGGTAATCAAAGAAACCGTATAATCCATGTCATAAGCTCCAACGCAATAATTCTATCTCAAGATCCCTTCGGGTAATTATTCTTGTTCTGTTCTTTTGATGATATATCCTTTTCATGCACGAGCATCTGGGATTTAGTTCATGGAGGAACTCCTGAATGAAATGATTTACATATACAATTTGAATTCAGAAAGTTAATTTTAAACTTGTTCATGTCAGGAGATTGACTTGATTTTGTTCTTGACTGTGCAGGAACTATGTGGTGCAGTTAATGTTTGAGCTTGATGTCCCACAGGCAACTACTGAGGTTCTCAGACAGTTGGAGGGCAACTTTGTTGACTTATCCATGCAGAAGTACAGCAGCAACGTTGTCGAGAAATGCCTTGAGCATGCAACAGAAGAAAGCCGGGGCCGTATAGTACATGAACTGCTAGGTGATCCTAGGCATGATCAAATCATGCAGGACCCTTATGGCAATTATGTCATTCAAGCTGCACTGAAGTACTCAAATGTCAGTAAGGCAAATTATATTGATCTTTTCATTAACTGATCTCTTCCCACCTCACTAATTCTGCTGCTGTATGTGTTTGGAGTGTCTGCTATTTTGCATTGGTGCCAACGAACATTTTAACATATTGTGTGAACATGGGACCTGATTGCATCCTTCTCCCACATATGATTGCTTTTGTTCCTGTACAATTTTAATGCAAAACTTGTCTCCTTGCAAGCAGGGAACACTTAAGTCTGCTCTCCTCAAGGCAATAGAGGCACATGTCCCCGAGCTCCGAATCAGCCCATATGGGAAGAAAGTCTTGTCGTGCACCTCCCTCAAACATTGATCTGAACATGTAAAGAAGGTGAACCTGCTTCCTCTCTGTAATTTCCTCAGTTTCAGACTCATACACGTAATGAATTGTCTTGTTTCTGGGGAAATTGCTACAGATAGCTCTAGCCGGGCCACTGGAAGATTTTGGTTTCTGTAAATGTTGTTGATGATCTTTGAGCTCCAGCAAAACTTGAACTGTAGCAGCTCAGATTATGGACAGAGACCGCATAGGACTCCCTGGTTCATTCCTTTTTGTTGTTATCATCTATGTTGTGTTCCTTTTTTGCTTCAAACAGCACCATAGAGCTCTAGAGATATCATCATCCATTGTCCCTATTACCTTACCCTTCTATCCATATAGCAATAAGAAAATTAATCATGGAATTCTTTGTTGCTGGTTAAGGTGGAACACATATGAGTTTGCTTCCTTTTCATGCCATGAGAATTGGATTCATGACTTCTTCAAAAGTTTGTCATTTTAGCTCTTCTTTCTGGGTGGATTGATTATGCAATATAATTCCCAAACACTAATTTATTTTATATTATGAGTCAAATTAGCAATAAATGTAAATTAGCATCATGTCATGTGATGGTTCACTGTTTAGGTGAAGTAGCATTAAAGTATGGGCAATATATATATATATATGTACATATACACTTTGGCATTCACATCATCATGACTCATGCCGCCGTCTTATCTTGTTGTAAAGCCTGTAAAAAGTTGGGTCATTAGGGATCATCTTTCCTCATCATTGTCTCTTTTCATCTATATATATATATATATATATATTAATTGCATTTAAAAGTCATAAAATAATTAATCTATTTGTAAATCCCAAAAATTATTATCATCATATTCTTGAACTAGAACACTTATGAATGGTACCTTCTCTTATAAATTAAGGGGACCAAAGGGTGGATAAAAAAAATGCTGTCCAGCTTGATTAACGTAGGAGGGTTTGCCACATGCAGCCCACTTTGGTTAGTGTGTCATGAGATCCTTAATTTGAGGTGGACAGTAATGTTATTCATTTTTATTTTTCTATTAATAACTTTAAAAATAAAATAATAATCATTTTATGTTGTATTATCTTTTTATTCTGATTTTCTAGATTTTCCAGAGTAGGCCTTTGTTGGATGACAAGACAATAGGGCAAATATATATTTAAATAATCTTATAATATATATATATAGAGAGAGAGAGGCAACATCAACCGGAGATTTCAGTTATCAGTTGAACCGGACGGTCGTGTCCTCGTGCTTAGGGTCAATTTGTCAACTTTGACCGGTCCATTACCATTCCCAAGGCACTATTCTTCAATAAAAAATATATCACTCACTTATATTTTCTCCAAAACATTTTATTTAATTAATATTGTTTTCTTCTTCTTCTTCTATATAATCTCCTATCTTCCCTTCCATCTGGTTCACCATCTCAGCCTCTATCCTCTTTATCCGCCATTGAGATCATTGCTCTGCAAATGGCGATTCTGGTGCCTTTCGTGGTGTTCGTGGGGCTCCTCTGCTCCCTGTCAGTGGAGGTGGCCCGTGGCGATGGAAGCAGCAGTGGGTGGTCTAACGCTCACGCCACATTCTATGGCGGCAGTGATGCTTCCGGGACAATGGGTAAGCTTTAGCTTCAGTTACCACGCATGTTTTAGCCTGTACTGCACTTCATGCTCAGGAAGATCGTTTTGCCTTTCGTTGATTTCTAGGTGGCGCTTGCGGGTACGGGAACCTGTACAGCCAGGGGTTCGGGACTAGCACGGCGGCGCTGAGCACGGCGCTGTTCAACAGCGGCTCGACCTGCGGTGCCTGCTACGAGATCCGGTGCACGAATGACGGCCAGTGGTGCTTGCCGGGATCCATAACGATCACAGCCACCAACTTCTGCCCGCCTAACAACGCCCTCCCGAACAACGCCGGCGGCTGGTGCAACCCTCCCCTCGTGCACTTCGACCTCTCCGAGCCGGTGTTTCAGCGCATCGCCAAGTACAAGGCGGGCATCGTCCCCGTCCAGTACAGAAGGTAGTTGCTAATAAATACTATTTCATTGAAAATTGCATTAATTTTGTACACATATGATATTATGTGCGTTATTTTCAGGGTTGCTTGCCGGAGGAGCGGGGGTATTCGATTCACCATCAACGGGCATTCCTACTTCAACCTCGTGCTGGTGTCGAACGTCGGAGGGGCCGGAGACGTGGTGGCCTTGTCGATCAAGGGCTCTGGCCAGAGCGACTGGCAGGCGATGTCCCGTAACTGGGGCCAGAACTGGCAGAGCAACTCGAAGCTCGACGGTCAGTCACTTTCCTTCAAGGTCACCACCAGTGACGGCAAGACTCTGGTATCCAACAACGTCGCTGCTCCCAACTGGTCCTTTGGCCAGACCTACACCGGCGGCCAGTTCAATTAGAGAGAGCTCATGACAGATCCCACAAAACCACCGCCCGGATCTACCTAACCCCTCCCTACTACCTATTGAAAGCTAACTCCAGATAAGCCGCAAAATCGGAGCTTGATTTACAGCAGTTAGCGCTGCTCTAATCATAGACTTGGTAACCGGTGACAATCCATCACATTTACCTTCAATTTTAGGACTAGAAAGTTGTCATTTTGATTTTCTGAAGCCTAATCTCCCATCCCCAAACCAGCAGTTCTGGGCTATTTTGAAGGGCCCAAAATGGTTTGACTCGAAGACCAGCAGAGCCAGCAGAGGCCTGCAGACTTGACAGTGTAGAGAGGTTGGCCTTTTGATGTGTCTGCTTGCTTTTTCTTTTTGAATTTTTTGCTGAGGTGAGATGGGGAAGTTTCACCCGCTCGAAGAACAATGCTTCTGGTTTAATGGCTCTGAGAAGCATTATCCCGGCATGCAAGATTTGCCGTCTTTCTTTCTTATATTGGAATGGATGAATCAGTCGACTAATGTTTGTAACGGCTTCAACTTTGCTAGATCGCCTCAATGAAATGCAGTGAAGAGATGTCCCGGCGGCCGGAGGCAAGAAAAGGCCCTTTTCATTAGAAATTCCCGGATATATAAATTTATAATTAAAATAATTTATTTCAGATTAAGTGAAATAGAAAAGAAAAATCGGGGAGGAGATGGATCCGATCATGCTCCTTAACTGTCCGCGGCGTCGGAGATCAACTCCAACCGTATGCTTCCATTTATTTTCAATCGTGAAGGTTTACCAGCTGCTGTGTTTGCGATCCTCATTTCTATCGGAATCTACTGTCAGCATTTTCTGTTGATCTTTGACATAATCTTCAATTATCGCGTTAATGTGACATAATGCATTTTCCACAGGCCGCTAAACTCAAGGTTCACAAGATAATCGATTCTACTCCTGAATTAATCTTTTCAGGCAATTCCTTGTGTTCATGGCTGTAGCGAGAAGCGGAGCGATGGTAAGATGTTCCGATCTTTCCATTGTATAGATCAACATGTTGCAACATAGCTACTATGCTGATCTCCGGAACTCAGGCACTTCTTTCTCAGTATTCTTCTGTTTGGTGACCAGTAAGAATCTTGCTAGTGCTTCAGTACAATCCAGAGTATACATGTATCTTCAGATGACACCACTTCAACGAGTCCATTGGTCTATTAGTGGTTTTTAGCTCTTTTCTTGAGGAACTCAGACACTTCTTTCTCACTATTCTTCTGCTTGATGACCAGTAAGAATCTCGCTAGTGCTTCAGTACAATCCAGAGTATACATGTATCTTCAGATGATAACTTCACTTCAACGGGTCCATTGCTCTTTTCTGCTTATTGTACGCCTGCCTATCCTTCAATTCCCAGCCTCAGCTTTTCACAGGCTATCTTATTATCCCTCTTTCTCTGCACACAAATTGGTGCTGCACTTCAATTTGTTTCTCAAAATTGTTCATATTCCCCGAATGCCAGTTTCTTGAGGAACATAACAAACCTCGTGGATTGTTGAAAATGATTGTCTTAGTTAGTCCTTCCTGTTGCGGGTCCTCTGATTACCGAAGCTTGGCTGCTGCTGCTGATTTATGATGCTATAGAGAACAAGTGATATTTGGCTCTGATATTTCATGTATTATTGCCTTACTTCAGGACTGAACCACAATGTATCGGACTTCAGGGCAGACAGGAAGAGACTTCTGCTCCATTCCAGTTATTCCAACTGTGGATATCTACCAAAGATGAAATTGAAAATGGCACTTGTACGAACTTCTGATTCAGCCGAGAAAGTTATAGGAGGTTCATATGGAGCAATGGATGCCTGGCACGTAATCCTCTGAATGATGCGAAGGACGACTAGTGAATTTGGAACACAAATTTCTTTCACCTGCTGAAGCTTCTGATGCACCGATGATTGCTGTGTAAAGCTGAGAGTTGGATGTGGACATTTGGCAGAAAATATGAGCTGTTCTCTGTTCTGCTGGGTCCAGTGAGCCCCCCGTGAGCAATTCAGAAATACACATTCTGATGCTGTCAGTCACATGGTGGGCGAGGTCTTCGAGGTTCAGTATCTTGGCTGACAGATGCAGAGGTAAGCTTTGCTCGATTTATGCATTTCCTTCTAACTGTTTCTAAAATTAGAATTGAAGGTTTCGTGCAAATCAAATCCATCTTGAAGTATCCAAGTTTCTTTAATCTACACAAATGTAATGCATAGTTATTTCACTGCTAACATGTTTGGAAGAGAAGATGGATAAGTCAATATCAAAGCTAAAGTTGATGGATCAGTGGTTGACTGAAATCGACCTGAAAGTAACTCAGTCATGAGGATAGATCTGTCCACTATTCCATTCTCTAAAGTCCAATGGAGATAACTCACTGATACTTATGTAGGTTAAAATGCACCATGCTCAAGCTTCCACGGCAGAATTGTATCCTGTCAACAACACTAGGCACTACCCCCATACCTGTTCTTGACTGGATATCAAATGAATCTGAGGGACTCTGGCAATATGTGCCCGAAAAGCTATGGAGAAGAGCTGGGTGGGGGACCTCAGCGCCATCCAGTGAAGGTAGGAGAAGCTCACTGCAGTCAGCATGGAAATGGATGGATTAGAATAATAACAGGGGAGATTAGGCTCAGACTGTTTAGCTTTTTCAGCAGTCTCTCTTTTTGCAGGAAAGTGAGAAGAGGGGGCCTCACAAGAGTGAGCCTCAACTCAGTATGGTGATATTAACTACTCAGAAGAGATTGGCACTCTCCCACTCATCCAGTAATACTAGTCTGTCACCTAAACATGGAACTGTTATGAGCTGATTGTTGCCACATCTCATTCTGCCCCCGCCGGCCTGCCTATATTTAGTGCGGTGCGGCGTGGTCTGTCCATACCCCTTATGGATCTTAGACTCTGCAATGATTAACAGGGCGAGGTCTTTCCAGAGAGGGCCGGTGGAAAATTTTGTGAGAGCTCACTTCCCTGAAGATGTGGAGATAGAAAAAACAGGTCAGCAAAAGCACATACCCAGCTGATGTGCTGAAACAATAGTGGGATACTTATGGCCCCCCTTTCCTCTTTTCTTTCATTTTCTATGACACACACTGTAAAGTGGATGTCTCCTTATCCTTCTTATCACTATTCATAGTCATATTTGCTAAACTTGTAGGTGGGGGTCGACCCTGCCCAATTCCTGGCAACCCCTCATCTCCCGAGTGGAAAAAAAAGTCCAGAAAATTGTATTTCGGTGTCACCTACCATCCTTCCATCCAGGCCAAGAGTCAAGACCCAAGAATCTCTTTGCATTAGAAGGAACTTAATGGAGAAGCTTTCAGATGGCTGGTTAATCTGGACCCTTTTGCCCTAGCAGTATACAAGGCTGTCAAGGTTCGAGATTTTCCCAAGCTTTGCGTTGGGGCCCTACTTTCATACAAGAATGTGACAATACTCTGCTGTCAAAAGGGACGGATACTGTGGACCCCCCAGGTCAGCTTTATCATTCTTATCTCATATGAAACATGGAAAGGCCATGCTGTTGCTCAGCTTTTGAGTGGAGACTTCCACCCTGTACTGTACTATAATTGTCCTCTATATGCTCACGGCAAATTTCACCTCAATACCGATGAAATCTCATTCTATACGATCCAAGTATGATCTGTAGCACATGGGTCTCTCCGGTTCCATCTGCTGCAGTACTAGGAAGACGAATCTTCACTGTTGAGGATATTACATCTACCAACTATTTGGTGCGGAAAGGGAATGGACTTGAGGTAACTTTACATTTCATCATTTTCAGGGGCTGAAGTCTTTGGGAAAATTACTACGTGTGGACCAAAAATGGTTTTTCTTCTCTTTTCTTCTTTCAGTTTTGTGTTAGGTCCAACCTTTTACCCACCTTCTCCTGATTACTCTAGCTATAGGAAGATGGAAAAGGAAGAGGAGGAAGGGTGGATAGTGATATATTTGCTCTTCTGAGTGATTACCATGAATGATTACTTTCTCTTGTGCACGCAGCTGCCTTTGGTGAACAATTACACTAACCAAGAGATCAACTATCTCCCAACTACCATATGCGTCTGTCTGGTCTGGTGGGGGTCCAGCACTTAGTCTCAGCAGTGCTTCCCATATATATAGACATCCTTGGAGAGCAAAGGAGCAATGCAGGAGCCTCTCACCACAGTTCAGCCGATAGACTATTGAGCATTCAGTGCGATGAAGGGGCTGTCTTCTTTCCCCGAGAATGGTTGCGTGGAGTCCGATAAGTGGACCGGTCAGGGACTCCACCGGTTCCTCTGTATGCAGGGTGGCGACCATGACCGGAGTTATGCGAAGAACTCTGAGGCTTCAGCCTTTGCCATCACCCTTTGCAAGCCTATGCTCCTGCAGGCCATTGGATCCATGAAGCTCTTCGTGGGAGGAGAAGGTGGCGGTGGTGGCTCGTGTTCCATAAGGGTGGCCGACTTGGGCTGCGCCACCGACTACAACACCTTGGCCACCGTAGACACGGTGGTGGAGAGCCTTAGGGAGAGATACACCGAACTGGGGTTCGAGCCTGAGTTTGAGGCCTTCTTCTCGGATCTCCCGTCAAACGACTTCAACTCTCTCTTCCGGTCATTGTCCGATACGATGCCTGACGATATAAGGCCGAGAAGGTACTTCGCAGCGGGCGTCCCGGGCTCTTTCTACTGCCGGCTCTTCCCGAGAGGAAAGATCCATGTGGCTGTTAGCTTGAGTGCCTTGCACTGGCTCTCTCAGGTGAAAGTGAAAGTGAAACCAGAAAGTTCACTGCATCACATATAGTTCTCCACCTACTATTCCGCTGACAATTCTTATTACAAGTATTTAGAAGGCTTATCAACTTATCGTCTCCCTTGTTATCTTCCCCCGTCATAGTTTCATCATTGAAAGAACTTAAGTTCCATGTATTTCCGGAACTAAATCAGACCCTAATATATTCTGCAATGGCATGCATTCGGAAAATTATATATGGACTTGTGCAGATACCAAGCACGGTGCTGGATAAGGGTTCCAGGGCATGGAACGGAGGGAGGGCGTGGATCGACGGTGCGAGCGAGGAGGTCGTTGAGGCTTACTCGAGGCAGTCCGAGGAGGATCTGTACAACTTCTTCAAGTGCAGGAGGGAGGAGATGGTGGAGGGTGGCGTACTGTTCTTGCTGATGGGTGGGAGGCCAGACTCTCATGAGCCAAGGAACCAGCTGGGAGATGATGAATCTAGGGAAAAGCATCCCTTCACTACCTCCATGGACCGGGCTTGGCAAGATCTTTTGGATGAGGTCAGTCGTCTAAAGATTTCTTTACCTACCAATATATTAGCAATAATGCATTATGGTCCGCGGATTATAAAACTAGAGATGATCAGTAGTACTGTACAACAACCCTAAAACGAAACCCCTCTTTTATCATCAGTAAGGAATACTGTTATGAATGAAAATAGCTAGCATGGTGGCTCAAGTTGGGCGTTGATGGCCTTGATAATGAGCTACCATTATTTAGTAGCAGCCAGTTTTAATCCTTCTAAGTTTGCTATAGCTTCTGTATAGCTAGCTTCCTCCTGCATCAGAAGATCCAATCATCAATCAATTGCACTCTTCAATGTATATTATATGACCCAGTAGTATGCTCATCATATTGATTTATTTTCATGGTTTTTTTACCTTTCCTTTACATCCATGTAAAGGGTCTGGTTGATGAAGAGACAAGAGATGCGTTCAATATCCCAGCATACATGAGGAGCATGGAGGAAGTTGAGAGGGCCATTGTGAAGTGTGGTGGGTTTGAGGTTCAGGTGATGGAGTACAAGAGGATGAGTGAGAACTCATCGGAGAAGAAACAGGAATTGACCATGGATCCTGTTTCCTATGGTAGGGCCAAGGCCAACCTGGTACGGGCCACCCTCGGCCCCATCGTGGAGGCCCACATCGGCCCCCACCTCTCCGAGCAGCTCTTCCTCCCGTTCGAGAGGAGGGTCTCCTCCGACGCCTACCTACTCAGCAAGACCTGCTTCTACGGCGTCATCATCGTCTGTGCCATCAGGAAGTGACTCAAGCTTACTCAATTCTCCCACTAGATATTCTAAATGGACTAGGAAAACATTCAGAGCGGACGACGTTACATTATAAAGCGAAGTTCATTTATCAAAAGCCATCAGTATATATGCAAACCGTCTTAAAGACGACCATTGTTCTCGTCGATTCAGCCCAGGATAACATGTGTGTTATTAATTTGATCCAACCTCATGAGAATGGAACTATCATATTGTCACAGTTACATACAATTGCGTGTAATATTGGATTTCCTCTAACATAATTCACATCAGGGAGAAAGTGAGATGGAAGGAAAGACAGAGAGAGACAGAGAGAGAAGAAGAAGAAGAAGAAGAAGAAGAAGAAGAAGAAGAGGGAAGTGATAATTATAGAAAAAGCAATGTAATGGAAGCAGATGGAGGAAGAAGCGGGGCAGGAGGCAAGAGTGAAGGCATGTCACAGAGACTTTGACGGGAGACTTCTAATGGTCGGTCCATAATCTGCTCCATGGCATGGCTTCTTCTTCTTCCCCTTCCATATAAGAGTTTCCTTGGAGAGAAGCACCAAAACAAGACACATTGTGCCAATCATGAAGAGTATAGTTATTGCAGTGCTGGTTTCCCTCACGGTCCGGGCCGCCGTGGTGGTTCGTGCCGAGGACCCTTACCTTTTCTTCACTTGGAACATCACCTATGGCACCATCTCCCCCCTTGGCGTCCCCCAGCAGTGCATCCTCGTCAACGGCCAGTTCCCCGGCCCAAACATCAACTCCACCACCAACAACAACGTTGTCGTCAACATCTTCAACCAACTCGATGAGCCCTTCTTGATGACATGGTAATACACCCCTTATCTTATCTGTCAACGTAGGAGATGGAGGGATTGGTGTTCTAATCTCTATATTGAATTTGCAGGCATGGGGTGCAGCAGAGGAAGAATTCATGGCAAGACGGAACGCCGGGGACGAACTGCCCTATCCCTCCTGGAAAGAACTACACGTACCATTTTCAGGTCAAGGATCAGATCGGTAGCTACTTCTACTACCCGAGCCTCGGAATGCACCGGGCCGCCGGTGGCTTCGGGGGTCTCCGGATCAACAGCCGCTTGCTCATCCCGGTGCCCTACGCAGATCCTGAGGATGACTACACCGTCCTTATAGGAGACTGGTACACCAAGTCCCACACCCAGCTCAAGGGCTTCCTCGACAGCGGCAGGGCCCTGGGCCGGCCGGACGGCATCCTCATCAACGGTAAGTCCGGCAAGAGCAAGGAGAGTGACAAGCCGCTCTTCACCATGAAGAGCGGAAAGACCTACAAGTACCGAATCTGCAACGTGGGGCTCAAGAACTCGCTCAACTTCCGATTCCAGAGCCATAAGATGAAGATGGTGGAGATGGAGGGGTCCCACACCGTCCAGAACAACTACGATTCCCTCGACGTGCATCTCGGCCAATGCTACAGCGTGTTGGTCACCGCCGACCAGCCCCCCAAGGACTATTACATGGTGGTCTCCACCCGGTTCACCAAGACCGTCCTCACCACCACTGCAATTATCAGCTACGCCGACGGCAAAGGCCCCGCATCACCGGAACTCCCCGAGGCTCCGGTCGGATGGGCCTGGTCGCTGAACCAGTTCCGCAGTTTCCGGTGGAACCTGACCGCGAGTGCGGCTAGGCCAAACCCTCAGGGCTCGTACCACTACGGAGAGATCAACATCACCCGCACCATCAAGCTCGTCAACTCGGCTAGTAGAGACAAAGGTAAGCTTAGGTATGCCCTCAATGGCGTCTCCCACATCGACGCCGACACGCCGCTGAAGCTCGCAGAGTACTACGGAATCACCGACAAGGTGTTCAAGTTTGATGTCATCCAGGACTCCCCGCCTGATACCGTCGGATCCACGGTCACCGTGGAGCCCATCGTCTCCAACTTGACCCACCGGACCTTCATCGAGATCATCTTCGAAAACCACGAGCAGAGCGTCCAGTCGTACCACCTCAGTGGATACTCTTTCTTCGCCGTAGGGTAAGCACCGACCGCCCTTCCCTACAACAGAAAAAAAAAGTAATAATTACGGCTCCGGATTCATCCACGCTGCATCTATACACTTGTCTAATAGGATTGAGCCGGGGAAGTGGACGCCGGAGAAGAGGAAGAACTACAACCTCCTCGACGCGGTGAGCCGGCACACGATCCAGGTCTTCCCGAAGGCATGGGCGGCGATAATGACGACGTTCGACAACTGCGGGATGTGGAACCTGAGATCCGAGGGCATCGAGAGGCGCTACCTAGGGCAGCAGATGTACTTGACAGTCCAGTCGCCGCAGTGGTCGTTGAGGGACGAATACAACATACCGGACAACGCCCTGCTGTGCGGCGTCGTCAAGGATATGCCCAAGCCGGAGCCATACATCATATGAGACTAACCGACCGACCGACCGACCGACCAAACCAGCAACCCATGAGAAGCCATATATAGGGAGATAGAGATTTAGAGGGCATGCATGCTAGTCAAGCATATTTCAGGCAAATTGAACATGGCGGTCGAGGTAATAAGACCGGCACATATATAGTCCAGAAGGCGCCGGCGCCTTTTCGGAAATGTGCCTTCACATTCGTTTGGATTGTAATTTGCACTGATTAATCCTTATCATTATTCTTCATGGGTATGATTATTTATATTGGGCCAGTATGGGCCTTTGTGTTGATATGGACTTTGGGCCCATAATAGTGTACTGCAAGGATCACGAGAACACCCTGGTAGTCCCGCGCGTGTTGGGACGCGCAGTCTTCAAAGAGCGAACCCTATAAATAGCCACGGAAGGAGAAAAAATCACGCTCTCCTCGTTCTGATGAGCAGTTTGAGTCATTCCGATCGAAGACCTTGTTGGACACCGCCTTCGCGACTTCCGATACCTCGGGATCCTTGATCAGCGCTTCTCCTCCGCCACGGATTCTTCGCCACGGTCTTCTCTCAGAGATCGGTACCTTCATCACTCTTGGAAGAGCAGTTTCGTTGTGCAATTCGTACTCGTTTCCGTCTTTGTTCACACTCTGGCTAGGCTTAAGGTTCAGGGGAGTGAGTGTCTAGCTAGGCTTAAGGTTCATCCTCTTGTTTTATTGTTCTCTGTATGCATCCTAGCTTATATCTATCTATAACTTCGAGGATCTTGTTTTGTTTGATTTCTTCGAATATAAAGTAGATTTAAATGGTCCAGGATATTGTGTATATCTTTAGACTCATCTGATTGATGTGATTCTCTGATTGGCTTGTGTATAGTTAACTGGATTTACAAGCAATAAGTGGTTGATAACGAGATAAGTTGATCCTGATTTAATGAGATAGGGGGTAAATTATTTTGCCTGCCTCACTTTTCAGAGATAAAATTCAGTGATCAGGTTGTAATATAGCTGAAGTGTCAATGATTTATCCTAATTACAGGAATGTGTTAATGAAAAGATGCATTATTAACTTGACCCTAGATATCAAATATTAAGAATAGATTGGAAGGGGAAAAAGCTTGAAAGTAGCCAATCTTATGGTCTCTTAATCTATTATACATTTGATGCTCGCTTTCTTTTAGCTGTTTGGATGTGCATTGGCTTGATAATGGAACTCTGATTGCAGGTATCGGATGCCATTTGCCATTGTTGAGTTATTGCCAAGTAGAATTTTTGGATTTTCCAAATTTATTGATGGTTAGGAATCAGTGATTTATCTCATGGATCTCTGATTGCAGGATCAGAAATGCTCAATGCGGTAATTTAACCTTTTCCGCCTACCTCTACCAGTACCTGTAATATATGCCTTCATTTATTTATATTATCTACCAGTAATAGTTCTGATTCATACTTTTAACTATCAAAGGTGCTTGTGTTAGGTAACTATGTGGAAGAAAATTCTTGCATATGTCAACAATTGATGAAATCTTGCTTTTTTGCCTTAAGAGAAGAGGTAAGTCATTTTAATTCACTACAAAGTGACAATGGAGAATCAACTTTCATCTTGGTGGACATTCTTGCATGAATAGCTTTGACACTATCATCTTAATGTATCTGTCGAGAGTATATGGGCTGTCTTATTTTGTTAAAAAAGATGAAAATGTATGGTGGGAGATTCAATTCTTTATACTCATCTCTGTCACAGCCACACCATAATTCTATTATACTGCAGTATCCTAAGATTGGAGAAACTGAACATTGTTTTGTTTGAGTATGGTTTTATTTGTAGAAATTATATCTTCCGAATGGGGAATGCTTGGGGGATGGGGGTATAGCCAAAATGTGGGGAGATAGAGGGATTACTACTCTATGAGACCACAAGATATGGTCACCCATCCGAAGAGAGAATGAATCACTTCTTAGAGTAATCTCCCTTATTGACAGAAGGAGCTGGATCTGGAAATGACACAAACTTGATGAACTATGTAGCCTGGAAGAGGTTGAGGCGATAGGCACCATACCACTATTACAAACAGAGTGGGATGACAGAATGGTTTGAGCAGCCGAGCGGAATGGTGTAGTGACAAGTAGATCATCATATACATTCCTGGAGCAAATCCAAACAGGAAAATGCACTCTCATCTACCTGGTAAGGTGTACTAAGGTATGAACCTCAATTTGGAATCTGAAATGTACACCCAAGTTAAAATAATTGGACAAGTGTGTAATATTGGTATAGTCTGGAAACCTGAATATGCATAACAGAGGTATAATTAATTAACTCGTTTTGTACTTTTTGTGGTGAAATTGAGACCGTTGAACTTATATTGTTACTGATATTCTTCTGTCCGGGAACTATATATTTGATATGAATTATGTTATTTGTGTATAAACTCTTTTGATGTTTTGGTTGGTGGGTAGACCGCACACTGACAACCATAAATAATACGCCATGTAGCGTAAATACGCCATATTTAATTCATGAAGCTTTTGATGATTTGACTGAGAAAAACTTTAGTGAAAGAGTGTAGGGATGGACCGCACACTGACAGCCATGCTGTGTTTCACAGATACCATCAAGATAATAGTCAGTATTGGAGTTTTTTTTGGCATTTTGCATGGATTAAATTTGTATGGCTTAACTTAATCATGCAAGATTTAAATTAATGTACAAAGTAATTTCTATTCTCAATTTAGAGGTTAGGGTTTACAAAATTTTCCCAACTAACTAGCAGAAAAGCAAATTGAATCTAGTCAAATGAAATGAATGTTCCAAAATGCAAAACACGTGCATATGAAATTAGGGTTTCCGAAGAGTAAATGGATATTTATTTAATAATTTGTGAGATTTTTTTTGTCACGTGCATATAATAAGTGAAATCACTCATATTTAATCATATATTGACTGGTGGTAGGTACGCATGTGTGCAGCTGGAGGAAGGAGCCGTCCTCTCGTCCAATGGGGTGAACAATTTATTTTATTTATTTATTTTTACAAAATTTTAGTAAAACTATTTATTAGTATTTTACAAATATAATCTCAACATTGCTATAAAAACATAAAACTTATACCCTTTTAAAATAATCGATAACTATTCAATCATTTTTGGATGAAAATTAAGATTATTCCTAAAATTATAGTCTTTTAAGTCAATTTGTTTTACTTTAGTTAGATAAAAATAGATGAATAATTATACTAAATTTATAAGTTTTAATTATATATTGTTCAATTATTTATTTATTAGCACATTTATTATATAATGTTCTTACAAACACGTGTAGATCACTAATATTTAATCAAATGTATGTCATGTCACCGGCCACTTGGGATAGAAGGGTTGTGGGGTATTAATGTCAAAGAAATGTGCTAGTGAGGCTAGGGTTTCATCAATTTATTACATAGTGATTTGGCCTCATCCCTTACAAAGACATTAACCCAACAACATGCACTTGTGTTTTTGGGTGAAATGCAGCATACACTTGAGAAGAGAGAGTACGAATTACGCCTCAACTATGGAGAGAGCAAATGTGATACACCTACCTCAAGAACCAAAAGAAAAAACAAGGCTTTATTTTATATACGGAGACTATGGGATAACCACTCCGTATATATATTGATCGGGGGATGGGCTGCTCATCCATCATTTGCAGAACTCCATGACGGTCCAGACTGACGGGGTGATCTTGTGGTGGACTCGAAACTGTGAGAAACCGGACGCGGCACATAAAGCCTCGTACTGCTTCACAGTCCTCTCATGGCTCTGGAACAGCATCATCATAACGATGTCCATCTTAGTGATATATCTGGATACCGTGCTCCAATCTGGCACTTCCGGCATCAGCTTGTTGATGGCGATCACCTTCCCCTTAGCCGGTAGAGCCTCGTAGCAGTTCTTCAACAATTGGATGCAACGCTCGCCCTCCCAGTCATGAAGAGTCTCCTGCATGTATAAGTATAAATATATATATATATATATAGATGCATGTGTTTGAATTTTGAACGAAAAGTATACGCACCTTAATCATGATTGCCTCTGCGTTCGGAATGCTGGCAAACATATCCCCTGCAACATGGTCGACCCCTGGATAGGAAGGAGCGTGTCTGACAACATGAGGCTGGTCGAAGTTAATGCCCTTAATGGAAGGGTACTTGGAGACGACCATGCTGAGGCACTTGCCAGTGCCGCCGGCCACGTCAACCAGCGAGTTCAGGCCCTCGAACCCTCCGTACACCTTGAGGATCTCTTCCATCTCCACCGTGGATATGGCCACCATGCTCCTGTTGAATATGTCGTTGAAGCTGGGGACGGTGGCCCCGTACTGAAACATGGGCATCCCGTTTGCTTCCTCGAAGGGGTTAACCCCATCCAGTATAGCTGTCTTCCCAAACCGCCTATCATATAACCGCAATTTATTCCGTTAACACTTCCGAAAGGAAAGAGATGGATAGAGATGAGCGTAAGAATGTGTACTACCAAAGCGCCGTATTAGCTGGATTGTAACAGAAGCCTAGTACAGGCGCAAGTGACGTCCCCTTTTCCCTTTGAACCAAGTATTCCGAGGTGGGGGTGAGGGTGTAGATCCTCTCCTCGCTGCCGCCCGCCCGAAGAGAACACTTGAGGAGGTCGTGGCTGGCAAGGAAGCAAAGCATCCTGTCCAGCCTCACCGCTGCTCCTAACCGGGACTCCTCCCGAAGCTCGGAAATGATCTCGGCGGCCGAAACTCCGTCAGTACTACCAGCCCTCGAGATGATCTCGAACAGGTCAAGCTCCACGGCAGCTTTCAGCATAACCGGCAATGTGAAGCAGCCGATCACCTCCAGAGCCTCGAAGTAGGCAGTGGCCTGGTCTTTTGAGGGTTCGACGTCCTGTGTTACGGACTGCCCAACATCAGTATCCTCAACGTGGTCCATAGTCACCGCACACTCACTCAATGATCAACCCAACCCAATCCGCCTCTCCAATATTCAAATATATTGCTTGTTGCTTGGTTGATGTATGCTCTGACAGTTGGTGCTCACTGCCTTCCTTGCCTTCAAACCACACATCTCTGATCTCTTATTTCAATCTCTGGAGCAACTACTTGGTCAATAATAGCTGTCCCCATGACCAACTACTTGCTCCATAATAGCTGTCTCCATGACCAACTACTCTCCATAATGGCAGACATTGAGTTAATCTAAAGTTATAGTGCTTTAGCCATTATCTTTTATTTAATTAGAAAAAAATGCATTGATCATAGGTTAGAGTTGGGTTTTTGTGTTTAGTAATTTTGACTCTATTTTAATAAATATTTTTTTATCACAAAACCCTCGTTCACCCTACCAAATAAATTGTATAATGTAATATAATATAATATTAAATAAATATGATGATATTAGTGGGGTCAGCTGCCGTTCTTTTCAAGCACACCTACTCAAGAAAAGTAGATCCAAAATGGCTTTCCCTCGATGACTGAATTGATTTTAATTTATTTTATTCATCTTTTTTCTATTTTTTAATAATACTACTAATAATAATAATAATATTATTATTATATAAAATCCCAGAGTTTTCCGAGTGATTATGCCATAAATGAAAGTTTTTGCTTGATTAAATTAATGTTTTAAAAAATAAATACTCATTTTATAACGGTATATACAAAAATAAATTTTAGTTGAATTAATATATTTATAATAATAATAATTTCAAATAATATATTATTATAATATTAAAAAAATTCTTAAGTAGATTAATATACTAATACATAGCGCAAAAAAAAAGACGATAAATCCAATAATTTATTAATTTATAATGTAGGTAATGAAATAAATTTATATAATTATTTTTTAATAAATAATTTTAAAGTACAAGATATTTATTTATACATTTTAATTAATGAAGTTATATTAAATATTCTAATTAATTAATCAATTTTCATTTCAATTAAAATGTTATCTTCCATTATGAATAAAATATTATATTTATTGTATAATTGTAAACTATAAGATAAATTATTTCCATCTTAATACACCATTAATAATTAAGACAAATGATAATCAAGTCATTAAAAATATATTATTTAATTCTTAGAGTCCATCAATCAAATTGAATTGGGTCAGTATATATAAAATTATTGTGTTAGTTCATAAGTGAATTACAAGTAAAATCTGATAATTAATTAAAAAATAAGTATTTTAGCTGATTTTATATATTATTAAAATTTATTTTTATACTTATTCAATCTTGGTGTATTTCAAACAAAAAAAGTATTTATTTCTTGAATTTTGATATTTTTTTGCTAAAAAATAAATAACAAGCTATATCTTTATTACATAATTTTTAATTAATAAGATATATCACATTATTTGTTATTATTTTTCAATGAAAATTTAACTAATATCTTCCAACTAATAAAAATATAATAAATAACTCATAAATATAAATAAAAAATAAAAATAATATATATACAGTATTTAGTATATGCATGTTTTTTTATGTTTTTTTTCTAAAATAATAACTATTTTTTATTTTTATAACAACTAGACTCATTATATATTAAGCTAAATTATACTTTCACATATAATCTTTAAATTAAAATTAACTTTAATATCAAACCTTTCAAACATTATATTTTATTATCAAACATTTTATAAAATGATTATTTTACAAACAATTTTAACTTATTACTTATATTTAAAATACCAACACTGTAACAAAATAGTTGATATACTTAAAATTTTTAATTAACTTTCACATATAAAATAAAATTTTTTAATCCACACAAATTATATTAAAAAATTATAATATTATATTTAAATTAAATTATGTATATATTTTGTACTTATTAAAATGAACCTTTTTATTTTATTTTATTTATTTATTTTTACAAAATTATAATAAAACAATTTATTTTATTTTACAAATATAATCTCAACATTGCTATAAAAACATAAAACTTGTACCTTTTAAATTAATCAATAGCTATTCAATCATTTTTGGATGAAAATTAAGATTATTCCTAAAATTATAATCTTTCAAGTCAATTTGTTTTACTTTAATTAGATAAAAATAGATGAATAATTATACTAAATTTATAAGTTTTAATTATATGTTGTTCAATTATTTATTTATTAGCACATTTTATTATATAATGTTCTTACAAACACGTGTATATAACTAATATTTAATCACATATAGTGGTGTTGGGTAGGTGAGGAGGAGCCGTCCTCTCCTCCAATTGGAATTAACTTTTTTTATTTTATATATTTTTTACAAAATTATAATAAAACTATTTATTAGTATTTTACAAAAAAAAAAAGGAACCCAAAATTGATTTTACTCTAATGGATGGCCAGTCAATAAATCTAATTAGTAAATTCTTCCATAAATTTTATTTTGCCTTCTTGTCCTTTTCATAATAATGCTCATGTTCCAATCAATTATCTAATAATATTCCAACATTTTTGCCGCCCAAATTTTACTTTGCCCTTTTAAGTCCTTTCCATCCAATGCCATTGACATAGCCAAAACATTGCACATTTAAAACACCATTGTACTTTCACCCTAAGTGACCCAACAAATGAATGTGGTGTCAATGACCACTTGGGATAGAAGGGTTGTCGGGTATTAATGTCAGGGAAATGTGCATGTGAGGCTCTAGGGTTTCATCAATTTATTGCATAGTGAATTGGTCTCATCCCTTACAAAGACGTTAACCCAACAACATTCACTCGTGGACTTGTGATAAAATAACTTTATAAATCATATCAATTTTGACATTTATTCTAAACCGTACTAATTACCCCTCAACTATGGAGAGGAGAGAGCGTAAAAGGCTTTATTTTATATACGGAGCCTATGGGATAACGACTCCGTATATCTTTTGTAGTGATCGGGGGCTGGGCTGCTCATGAATCATTTGCAGAACTCCATGACGCTCCAGATTGAATGGGCGATCTTGTCGGAGATGCGAAACTCGGAGAAACCCGATGCCACGGATAAGGCCTCGCACTGCTTCGCCGTCCGCTCGTGGCTCTGGAACATCATCAGCATGCGGATGTCCATCTGGGTGATGTATTTGGACGCCATGCTCGAATCCGGCATTTCCGGCATCAGCATGTTGATGGCGATCACCTTCCCCTTCTCCGGCAGAGCCTCGTAGCAGTTCTTCAACAGTTGGATGCAGCACTCGTCGTCCCAGTCATGAAGAATCTCCTGCACATATAAACTTATTAATATATGTATGCGTTGATGTGTTTGACATTTGAATAAAAAGTATACCCACCTTCATCATGATTGCTTCTGCCTTCGGAATGCTGGCAAACATATCTCCTCCAACATGGTCGACCCCCGGATAGGAAGGAGCGTGTCTGACAACATGAGGCTGGTCGAAGTTAATGCCCTTAATGGAAGGGTACTCGGAGACGACCATGCTGAGGCACTTGCCAGTGCCGCCGCCCACATCCACCAGCGACTTCAGACCCTCGAACCCTCCGTACACCTTGAGTATCCCTTTCATCTCAACGGTGGACTTGGCCACCATGGCCCTGTTGAACTCGTCGTTGTAGCTCGGGACGTCGCTCCCGTACTGAAACACCGGCACCCCGTTCGCTTTCTCGAAGGAGTTAACCCCATCGAGTATGGCAGCCTTCCCGAACTGCCTGTCATACAGTGCAATTTTCTTAACGCCATCATATACACATATATATATACAGCCTACTGAAAGAATGGGTGTAAAAATGTGTAATACCAGAGAGCAGTACTAGCTGGGTTGAAAGATATGGTCAGTAGGGGCGCCAGTGACATCCCCTTGTCACTGTCAACGAATAGCTCCTAGGTGGGAGTGAGGGCGTAGATCCTCTCGGAGCTGCCGCCTACCGGAGGAGAAACCCCGCCGCGAAGAGAACACTTGAGGAGGCCGTGGCTGGCCAGGAAGCAAAGCATCCTGTCCAACCTCGCGGCCGCTCCCGGCTGGTACCCTTCTCCAACCTGCGAAATAATCTCGGCGGCCGAAACCCCGGCAGCAGTACTTCCAACCCTGGAGATGATCTCGAACAAGCCAAGATCCACGGCAGCTTTCAGCATCGTGGGAAACATGAAGTTGCCGATCACATGTAGAGGCTCCACACATGCAGACTGCCGACCATTAATGCTCTCAAGGGGGCTCATATTGCTTGAATATAATGTATGTATGTATGGTGTGGTTGATGATCTGCTCAGTGCCCTCACACCTATTTATAGATTCTCATATTATAACACTCATCTTGTATCACTTGTTATAAAATATTATATAGGATTATTTTAGTTTGCTTGAGGCCAGGCCACCTCTTCTTAGTAGGTAAAAATTGTGGTTATAAGGAAGTTGTAGTAGGTGGAATAAAATAACACAATATATTAGCTAAGGTTATAGTAGTTTGGCCATTATCTTTTATTTAATTAGGGTTAGGGTTTTTGTATTATATATAATAAAGTATTTTGTAATTTTGACTCTATTTTAATAAATATTTTTTTATCACTAAACCATTTTTCACCGCTACCAAATAAATTATATAATTTAATATAATATTATATTAAATATAATAAATATGATGATATTTTTTAAATTGCATAGGGAGTTGAGAGGGGCTCAGCTGCTGTTCTTCTCAAGCACAGCTAGTCAAGAAAAAGTAGATAGAAATGGCTTTCCCTCCTTGACTGAATTGATTTTAATTTATTTTATTCATCTTTTTTAATCTTTTAATAATAATAATACTAATAATAATTATTATTATATAAATCCGAGAGTTATCCCATTTAATCTCGTGTGATTATGCCATAAATACTCATTTGATAAATTATATACAAAAATTACAATTATTTGTCCCATTTGATAATTGTATATACAATAATAACAATTATTATTATTATATAAAATCCGAGAGTCGTCCCATTTAAACTCGCGCAATTAAAGTTTTTACTTGTTTAAATTAATGTTTTAAAAAATAAATACTCATTTGATAATAGTATATACAAAAATATATTTTAGTTGAATTAATATATATACATAATAATAATTTTAAATAATATATTAATATAATATAAAAAATACTTAGGTAGATAGATATACCCGAAAAAGACGATAATTTAATAATTTATTGGTTTATAATGTAGGTAATGAAATAAATTAATATAATAATTTTTTGATAAATAATTTTTAACTATAAGATATCTGTTTATAAATATTGATTAATGAAGTTATATAAAATATTTTAATGAAATAATCATTTTTCATTTTAATTAAAATGTTTTATTACATTTTGAGTAAAATATTACATTTATTGGATAATTGTAAACTATAAGATAGATTGTTTCCATCTTAATAAACAATTAATAATTAAAATAAATGGTAATCAATTCATTTTTAGAGCCAACCAGTTAGTATTGGACCAAACTTATTCAATCCTATCAGTAAGATTCCTTACCCTAAATAAGCTAATTATAAAATTGAATTGGGTTAGTAGATATAAAATTATTGGGCTGTTCATACCAAACTCGTTAGTTAATAAGTGAATTATAAGTAAAATCTGATAATTAATTAAAAAAATATTTTTTTAACTGATTTTATATATTATTAAAATTTATTTGTATACTTCTTCAATCTTGGTGTATTTCAAACAAAAATAGTTTTTATTTCTTGAATTTTGATATTTTTTTTGCTAAAAAATAAACAACAAGCTGGTAGGAATCTAAAAAAAATTGATCCAAATGCACTTAATTTTGGATAAAATGCCTCCGTCTAGGCGGCTGATATCAAATTGGGACATCTCTTACAAGAAATTCAATTTTCTGGGTGGATTGATTTCTATCTTCGTTTCCTTCATTCATCTATAGGCGTTTGGTCTGAATTCATAAACATTTTAATGGACCCTCTAAAATTCTAATTAAGTGTATAAAAAATCTTTAAAAACTCTAAAAATACATACCTTAGAGTCGAATTGATTGTTCACTTTTAAGAGGTGGAAACAAGTTTTATCGTGCCACTTTTTCAAATAAAAAATACCCATGTTTAATTAACCGAAGAGTGATGAATTTGTTTGGGATTAAGCACTAAGGGAAACAATTACACTTATTGAATACATGACTAATTAAATAATTTAGATTCGACAAATGATGAGAAATTGAGACCCAAGATTAGATTTGAGCAATTATTTTATCAACTAGTACTCTACAAGCCAAATTAGATATATTGGTCGAGATCAAATGCATTCTTAGATATCTTACTAAAAGGACTCTAATTCTTGTTTTAGTCACATGTCGTATGCTACGTATATCTTCTTTTCACGGTCCCTCTTATAAATATATTAATTTTTAGTAATTAAGTTAATATCTTATATGTTATACATGATCAAATTTGTGAAGCACATACTAGATGTGTTATTAAATGATTGAATTTTTTATATCCGTACCATTAATAATAAAATACGTTAATTCGATATTATGATAATAAATATTTTCATCGTATTATTATCAATATAAGTAAATACTTATAATATAAAAAAATATTTTTTATTAAAAATTAAACTTTAAAATACTAGAAAAATACTATAATATTAAATAAAAAGTTTTCGTGTGCTTATTTTTTAGTATTTCTATCTCCATATTGACATGGGATGGAACTTGTGATACACTTATAATCTTATTTTACTTTTTTATTACTTCTCTAATTCATAAAAAATATATTGAGAAGTGAGTGAGTAATGATTATTATGTGTAAAAACTACTAATTGGATCATTTAGGAACTTGATTTCACTCAAAATAATTAATATGAAGTTTTAAACTAACCACATTGCTTTCCATTTATAAAAACGGTCATTTTATTCCTTTTATGCAAAAATGACTATTTTATCTTTTAATTACTAAAGAAAATAAAAAAATCTAAAAAAGAAAAAGTAAAGAGAAAGAGTGCACTAAATAAATAAAATTGTGTTATTATATTATTGAATGTATTACAACATTGTATTTATATACAACTCAATAATAAATAAGAAACGATTATAAAATACTCAATAATAGATCACTATATTAAATGCTATGATAAATACATATTAATATATACAATAATTAAGTAATATTTTGGTTATTACTCCCAGCAAGCATAACGGGAGTTCATGAATATTGAGCTTGTCTCGTAAAATAGAGAGACGGGTAGAATGGAAACCTTTAGTGAGCAAATCCGCCAATTGAGCAGTAGTTTCTATAAAACGAATACTGAGTAAACTTTGACGCACTTGATCACGAACAAAATGAAAATCAATCTAAATATGTTTTGTGAGAGCATGGAAGACGGGGTTGGCAATGAGATAAATGGCTGAAAGATTATCGCACCACAAAATTGGAGAATGAGTGGAAGAGATGCCGAGTTCTTTAAAAAGAGACTAAAGCCAAATTAGCTCAGCGGTTGCATTGGCAAGACTTTTGTACTTGGCCTCAGTGCTAGATCGAGCGACTGTTTGTTGTTTTTTAGAACTCCATGAGATAAGATTGTGGCTAAGAAAAAATGCAAAACTACTAACAGAATGTCGATCATCCGGATTTTCGGCCCAGTCAGTGTCAGAAAAATAGTGAAGACCAGAAGGAAGATGTCGCCAGAGAGTAAGACCATGATAAAGTGTCCCTTGAAGATAGTTGAGAATGCGCTTAACAGCAGTCCAATGAGTAGTGGTGGGACGATGCATAAATTGACAAACCTGAAGAACTGCATATGCGATGTAATGTCGAGTGAGAGTGAGATACTGTAAAGAGCCCACAAGTTGACGATATTCAGTAGGATCAGGAAGAGGAAGACCATCATATTGTGAATGTCGGGGACCAGAGGCAACTGGCGTCAAAATGGGCTTACAAGTACTCATGGCATCCCGAGAGAGAAGATCACGAATATACTTCTGCTATGTGAGATATAAACCATAAGAGTGAGCAGTAACTTCAATGCCTAAAAAATGATGAAGTGGACCAAGATCCTTAATAGAGAATTCTCTAAGAAGGGAATGAAGGATGTTCCCAATGGGTGCAACAGAAGAACCAGTGAGAATGATATCATCAACATAGATAAGTAGAAAAATAACAAACTCACTCGTGCGGTAGATAAATAGAGAGCCATCAGCAACAGAGTTACAAAACCAAGTTGATGAAGATAGGAACTCAGGCGGAAGAACCAAGCACGAGGAGCTTATTTGAGGCCATAGAGAGATTTGCGTAGGCGACAAACATGGCTAGGAAAGCAAGGATCAACAAATCTAGGGGGTTGATCCATATAAACTTCCTCATTGAGATAACCATGAAGAAAAGCATTATCCACATCAAGCTGACGAATGGTCCAATTGAAAGATATAACAAGGGAAAGAATTACCCGTATAGTAACAGGTTTAATAACGGGGCTGAAGGTATCATCATAATAAAGACCAGGACGCTGTGAGTAGCCCTTAACGACAAGACGAGCCTTATATCGAGCCACTGAGCCGTCAGAATGATGCTTGATTTTGTAAACCCATTTGCACCCTACAATAGGCCGACCAGGTGGAGCGGGCACAAGATCCCAAGTCTGGTTGTGAAGAAGAGCGGCAAACTCAGTATGCATAGCCTTAACCCAAAAGGAGTGACGAGAAGCTTGGGAATAAGTACGGGGTTCCATAGAGGCAATGAACACTGTAGGATCAATAGTGAAGTACCGTTGAGGTAGACTACCCTCTTGAGAGCAAGTCACCATACGCGAAACTAGAGGTGGAGTAGGAGCATGATCCAATGTAGGAGAGGAAGATGGTGCAGCATGATCATCCTCAACAGAAACAATAGGTGAGTCAACTTGTGTTTGTACAGGAGATTGGAGCAACATACCTGAATCCGGAGGTGGAGACGGGACGGGTGTGGGGAGATTTACCATAGGAGGGTGCACTGCAGGAGGAGGGGAAGGCATACATGTGGAACTCGAGGAGGCAAATGGAAAAATAGATTAATCAAAATGGACTGTGCGACATATAAATATGTGTCATGTTTGAGTATCAAGACAACGATATCCGAGATAATTGGAGGGATATCCAAGAAACACACAAGGAGTTGAACGAGGTTGAAGTTTGTGAGCAAGATAAGGGCGGAGATAAGGAAAGCAACGACAACCAAAAACTCGAAGTAACTTATAATAAGGAGTAGAATGGTGAAGTACCTCATAAGGGGATTGAAAGTGGAGAGATCTTGTGGGAAGGCGATTGATAAGGAAGATAGCGGTCTCAAAGACAAACGACCAATATTTGGTGGGAACATGAGAGTGAATAAGAAGAGTAAGACCCATATCGATAATGTGACGATGCTTACGTTCGAAAGATCCATTTTGTTGAGGTGTGTGTGGACAGGAGATCCGTTGGAGAATACCTGCGGATTGTAACTCAGATTGGAAAGCACTAGAAAGAAATTTTTTAGCACCGTCAGATTGGAGAGATTTAATCTGTTGACCAAGTAAATTTTCAACTTGTAAACGGAAGGTATGAAAAACAAAGAGAACATCAGATTATTGTTTCATAACAAAATACCATGAAAATTTGCTATAATAATCCAAGAAATTAACATAATAGTGATGACTTGTAGAGGAAATAATAGGGGATGGTCCCCAAATATCTATTTGAATTAATTCGAGAGGATGGGTACTCTTATAGTGAGTGACTGGAAATGGTTGTTGAGTAATTTTACCACAAGAGCATGAGTCACAAAAGGGTAAGGGATAAATATTACTCATTGATAAATGATCTGAAAGCACATGACTCATAATTTGAAAAGAAAGGTGACCCAAACGTTGATGCTACCTAGGAACAAACTCTATGCAACTAATACAAGCAATAGAAGAAATATTACAATGAGTGCGCAAATAGTAGAGACCGTTCCTACGACTCCCGCGGAGCAGCTCCTGATGAGAAAAGAGATCTTTGATAAGAAAATGAGTGGAATAGAATTCAAAATAGTAGGAATTATCTTGAGTGAAACGAGACATAGATAATAAGTTGAGAGAAATTTTGGGAACATAATAAATATTAGTAAGTGAGAAACGTTGGGAATGTGAGCTTAAATAGGCAGATCCAGAAGAGATAATAGGTAAATCTGTCCCATCTCTGATCGTGAGGTGCTCAGGGAGTGTCGAATCGTCCTGAATAGACAAGTGTGACAGATCATTAGTAATATAACTCGTAGCACCTAAATCGACATACCAGTCTAGATGATGTGGATTGGGTTTATGTCCATAAGAAGAATGAGCCTGAGCAGTAGAGGATGTGGGCTTTAATTCGAATGATGGACAATGATGGGCTAAGTGGCCAATGAGCCCACATAGCTTGCATATCACACTATAGGAAAAGGTGGGCTTAGGAGAAGTGGGCTGAATTGTAAAATGTATAGTAGGTTGGGCATCCGTCTGACGTGAGCTGAAATGTGGTCCAGATCCGCTTGGTTTGAATCCTTGTAAAGAAAAATTTCCACGATTTTCAAGAGGTTTTCCCCAGCCTCTATCAGTTCCTCCATTGTGTCCTATTCTATGATTATGGCTTCTAAGATCACTGAAGTGAGGACGGGGTGGAGTTGGAAGGAGTCCTCGTGGTCCATGACTAGAGAAGGTAGCGGCATGAGATGCAGACTTAGAAAAAACTCCGAGTAGGCCAGAGAGTGGTGCACTACTGGAGCCGGAGTCAGTACCATATTTTTGAACTCGTCGAGCATCCTGAGCAAGGAGAAGGGCTTTCAGCGAATCAAGAGTCATTGCTTCGAGAACTGGTGACATTGTAAGGGTAAGAGCTTCCCATTCCCTATCTAAACCATCAAATAATTTGTTCTTTATTTCATGATCTGGTTTTGGACAACCGATTTGAGCAAAAGAGGTAGCTAAGTTGGAAATGGTTGCCAAATAAGATGCCATAGGTTGTTCTCCCTTCTTCAACTCCCTCCACTATTGATCAAGGATATCCTTTTGAGTGCGGGTTTAGGAGCTATACAAAATTTCAAGCCAGTTCCAGGCGTCTGCAAAGGTAACAGCTCCGATTATCTGTAAATTCACCTCAGTTGATAATGAGGCAATTATAGTTGTTAAAATGAACTTATCCCGGATAGTCCACGCTTCATATTCCGGGTTGATTATTTCAAGCTCAGTAGCTCCTTCTTTCAACATCACAGTGTATTTAGGTTGAGGGATACTACCATCTGCATATCCAAATAATTGATATGCTTGCAGCAAATTTGTAATATTGTTTCTCCAAAGATAGTAATTAGTATTGTCTAATTTGATAGACAATGTAGGGAGTGAAGTAGGAAGGATTACTACGGTAGAGGAACTCATATTTGTAGAGAAGGATGAAAATATTGATACCTCACACGAAGAAGATTGGTTTTAAATAGAAGATGGTTTTTGCTCAATAGTCTTCAATAGTAGGCAGCACAAATATAAAGAGTGATGGATGATTACTTTCATGTGTGTTCTGGATCTTCAAAGCTGGAACAATGCTGCAAAGCTTTAGGCTGGCTCTGATACCATAAAGGAAATGAAGAAATCTAGAAAAGAAAAAGTAGAGAGAAGGAGCGCACTCCATAGATAAAATTGTGTTATTGTATTATTGACTGTAATATAATATTCTATTTATATACAACTCAATAATAAATATTAAACAGTTACAAAATACGTTACTACATTAAGTGCTATAATAAATCCCTATATTAAATGGTGTGATAAATGTATATTAATATATACAATAATTAAGTAATATTTTGGTTATTACAAATAAAAAAGATTATTTTGTCCATAAACTCTAAAAATTATTTTGAAATCTCTATTTTTCCTACTAATTTATGCTTACATTAGGTATTATTTCCCTATTTTTCCTATAAATCCATTTTTATCAAAACAAGAAAATTGAAATAAAGAAATAATTTTTTTGAAATAAAACGAAGTTTCAAAATTAATCGAAATTGGTGCAAAGAAATCAAAATGGGAATTGAGTGATATCAAATAATGAATAATTATCCAAAAATTAATAAAAAAATATTTTATTGTAAATTGGAAATGAGAACCCGATCGGTTCAGGTTGAACCAAAATTAAACTGGGAAGTACCGAATTTAACCGGAAATAACCTATACAAAATTTTATTTTTATATATTAATTAAAAATGTCAATTTGGGAAATTGAACCCACCATATGCAAAAAAATTAATTTAGATAAATTTAGAAATGTTTAATTTTTAGAAAAATGGTCGAATTGGGTTTAAACTAGCCAATTTTTAATTTTAGGTTACGGAACCTGATCCAATTTTGTCCCCAAAACTTAGTTAACATCCTTGCATGAGCAATCATTTCCTTTGATGCTCCTTTGGTGTTTGCTTAACATGCAAAGTCTTCTCTTATTCTTTTAATTAGTCCTTTTTACATCCTTCACTTAAGGAATTTCTTTTCCTTTATATTATTTACTCCCTCCATTGAGTTTATCATAACGAGACATACCTTACTTCAGGGTATATTCTTAGATTTATATCTTTTTTTGCTTAGAGCACGTTCTTCCCTTTGAGGTTCTGTACTCAAGATTGGAAATTCCAAGATACCTAACCATTCCTATGTCTAGTTAACCCCTTGGTCGTTGAAACCTTTAGCTCAATGTTCTTTTGGGCGTTACGTACTGATTGCCACAATTTTCTTTATTCTCACCTTTTCATCTCATTTTGACCCTTCCTCTATTCGTTGTCTATTATAACTTCAGTCCAAATTTTTATATTTGACCTTGTCATGCTCATTAGCTGACTCTTCTTTACTTTGAGCCATATTCTCGTCTGGATTGTTGGGCTTACATACCCTTTACAACATGGCATTTTCTAGGACCTATCTTTGTCCATTAGATTTCTAGAACATCTCCTTTAGGGTCTCTCTTAGCTTTTTTTTTTTGACCTTTCAGGGATCATATAACTTCATCCCTCTTTTCTTTTGATGGCATTCCTCAACTATCCTTTTTACCGTTATCCTCTCATCCATCATGCCTTTGAAGTTATGTCTCACATAACCGCATGGATTTCTCTTACCTACTCATCCTTTCCAAATGTTTTTATTGGGTCCTTTCAATTCCAATTGTTGGGTTTCCTGATGATTATTGACATACGAGGATTTTTTTTCCCTTCTTATGTCCTTTCTCTTCTTTAGTGACATTCCTTATTCAATGACTTCCTTTTTCCTTAATCCTCTTTTACTTGCTCATAAATCACTTCATGATTCTTCATTCTACAATAATTTCTTTCAATCTATGTGTCGATTACTTTGCTTGGGAAGGTTCACTCCATCTAGTTTTGTTCATTATCTTTGGCTGTCCGCCGTTACTAGTATTCCTCTTTCTACATGGTTCTCCTATTCTCTCCAAACAGGTCATAATGAACCATTACAATACTTCCTTCCTTGGAAAACATTTCCTAAATAAGGGTTGGTTCCATTTCTTCTTAATTGGGATACACATGTCTTTCCGAGGCTTCCTTCCTTGGTAGGATTCTTTGCCTTTCCCCTGACATTCTTTTCTTACATTTGCTCTAGGGGATTTCTACCCTTAAATGACTTCCCCTGATGTCGTCTTCTTCTATTTACCTTTACTCCTCAAATCTTTTATGCACATCTTTTATGCTTTATTTGCATCCTTATTTGTACCCAGTACCTGTCTATTTCTTTAGGGAGCGTACAAATCTTCCTTGTTTCAGGATCATTGTGGGAGAGGCTTGCCTATTCCTTTCTTGGCTTGAGTTTAGTCATTAATTAGCCCTTGGTCCTTTTAAGGATTTCTTGTATTCTTCTTTTCCCGAGTATTTGACCTTTCTGCCTCTCTCTTCTTTGTCGGAACTTACATTATGGCTTTCTCGAGTATTTGTTCGTTAACTGCTTTGCCTCCACCATTTGTTTGGTCTAAGTTTCTTAGCAGCTGTTTCTCGAGTCCTCCTGTCCTTAACATCCATCTCACTAACCTTTTTAGGGTGTAGTCCCTTCTACTTCCCGGTCTTCCTTAGGTGTCATTTGTTCCCTGTAACTATCTTGTTGTAACGACTTGCTTTCTCTTGTCCTATTGGTT
Organism: Trapa incisa; assembly: GCA_030064435.1. NCBI lineage: Eukaryota > Viridiplantae > Streptophyta > Magnoliopsida > Myrtales > Lythraceae > Trapa > Trapa incisa. The sequence goes on from CM057782.1 coordinate 19,521,058, forward strand.
CGAACTTCCTATTTGACATAGTTGCTTTTTCCAAGGTGATTTATTTCTGTAATCCCAATACGTTCCGTTTGTCATCAAATGTTCGTCTTGTCTTCTCTTGTAGATGCACTCCTTTCTTTGCTCCTAAATTGTTTGGATTTTCTTCTTAAAGGGGGAATTCTCTTCAGCTATCCTTTGTTCCATTTGTGGTTTTATTGATGTCCTACCTTTACCCCTTTTTCCTTCTTACCACTTTGCTAAGATTTTGAAGAGTTTCCTCTTATCTATGGTTGCAAATGGAATCACGTTTCTTGGGATGGTATCCTTTCGGATTTCCTATAGTTGTGGGGTGTTTATTCTTGGAAAATATTGTCCTGACTCCTGGCGATGTGGGACAGTTTTTCACTTCGTGTCCTATTCCCCTCTAGGTTAACTTGATTCCCGTCCTTTGTAGGGTTAGGCACTTCTCCACGCAGTGTCTCTATCATTCATGCTTGCAATTACATGAACATAAGTGGTTCCTCCTGGCGTTTTCTTGGGAATTGTTAGTTTTGGTGCTCCTTCGTCCTTAAGTCTGGATACCGTGGGAGTTTTTTTTTTTTTTCCTTTTTGGAGTCTTCCTTGAAGATCACATCATTTGATGGACAGGGTTTTTAGGAATTTGGAGTACTTCATTAATAGAGTAGTACAGTATGTTAGAGATTTTGGCCCTATTACAGAATATGGTCATCAAATAACTAGGGAACTACGAGATTCTTGATAAGCATCCTACTATGTAAGGTTATATGCCCCATTTTATGGCTTCACGCTTGGCTTCCTTTATACTTAGAGTTGTGATCTCAATAGGTCCTGTCACCATTCTCTGGGATACTTTCTCATTTGCTCTTTTGAGATTCCTGCCTTGCTTTAGGCATTTGGGAAGCTTCTAGGGTTGTCTTCCTATGAAGATAAGGTGTTGAGTAGAGTCATTCCTAGTTTTCTTGGTTCCTCTCCTGGGAGCCATCTGAAAATTTTAGGATAAATCATATTAGTTACAATATTTTATAGTCTTGATTATGTATTCGAGGAAACAGGCTCTGATACCACTCTAGTTGTCACGCCCCGACCCGGTTTGGTCGGATCCCCGTGATCAACCCGCCACTCTCCCGGTTTATTAAATGGTTTCCCCTTATCGTAAACCGTAAAGAGTAAGGCATCCTTTAACTTGCACTTTTTTCCTGGAATAGCATAATCAAAACTGTATGAAATTTAAAACTTTACATACCTGTCTTACAGGCATCTTAGTTGACGATATTTAAGTGGAGGCTTTCCAGGATTTCCTAAAAGGGATATAAGGGAGGGGGTGAGTACGACTACTCAGTGAATGGGTTTTTAAAAGCTTTTGACTTTTAAGAAAAACATTTATATAAAGTGTGTCAGACTCCTTTATTTTCAAAAATTCCATCATTTAAAAATTTGGATTTTTTCCATTATTTCTTAGTTACCACGGTGTGTCATCACCCAACACACATTCTTCATCATGAAGGTTACACACATTCACAAGTCAGTATCACTACTGAACCCGCTAGTGGCTTCGGAGTGACTTTTCCTGCCACCTGGATAGAAGTACGACCACTTCTACCCTGGGAATGAGTGGATGTACGTGACATTCTACCCACAATCCCGAAATCACTTCTTCATGTCCGTATGAGGACGGAGACCTCATCTTGTCCCCACCCCGGTCTCATGTGCTTCGTGCTACTCCAGATTTCGCACAGACACCTGGAACGACAAACTGCCCTTATAGCCACCATGTCGTCCAGTGCCCTTAGGACTCATCACTACCCCTCATGGGCGTCTTGATGATCTCATACTCACAGTGCATGCACAAACAATGTTTTCTTATATTGCCATGTAATCTGTGGTGCCACTAGTCCAACGGCTCCGACTCTCAACTCAACCCGCAGCTGTTTGTCTTAACTAGTCCGTCGACCTGTCATGTCGCACTGCCGCTAGTTAACTGAGCATGTCGGTCCTATCTTGGTACCATGGCCAAACAATTCACTTATTAAGTTTTATGGCACATATATCATGTTCGTTTACAAGCTCCTGCTCGTGCCAACTGGCCTTGGGCCCACTGTATGAGATTTTCAAAATCGGGCATTTAGCCCCCAAGTTCCAAAACCGAGGCCCCTGGCCTATCAGAGCTATTCGAGCTCCCGTCGAGAAGGTCTCCCAAATAGTTTAAGCATTGGCACACAGTTAGGGGAGAACACTTCCGACAAAATAGGTTTTCACTGTCCATTATACCAACCGGTATAAGGACATCTCCGTTCATAACCGATGAACGGGTTTTCAACTTCCTTCGAGGAAGTCTCATCATACCAACCGGGTATGATCTACTTACAACCGGTAAGTAGTTTTTTTCACATAATTTTCACATCACTTTCTCCAAGTGGTGATGATTAAAATACCACTAAACAGTGGGTTTTTATACCGAGGTACTTATCATCCCTTACCGGGTGTGATATAAAATTTTCACTCACAACCGGTAAGTAGTTTTTATCTTTAAGTTGTGCTCATCATCCCAATCGAGTATAATGTTAGTAAACCCACTCACAACCGGTAAGTGGTTTTTAACTTTAATTTGTGCTCATCATCCCAACCGGGTATGACGTTAGTAAACCCACTCACCTGTTAATGCCGTGAATTCCACTAGACTAGTTCTTTGTATTCACGCGAGCTTATCCTTGCTGGCGTTCCCGGTATTTCGCGTTCCTACATGATATGAACATCTTGGTTCATTATCCTTCGGCCTAATCGCCTTCATTCATTCCAAATGAATGAGAAAGTTAAACTTTCATTTATTTGCAATTAGGTCCCTAAAGTTATTTCTCTTTAAGTCCCAAATACCGGTTTTTCCTCAAATTGAGTCCCAAAACTTCTAAAATTTATCATAGGACCCCAATTTATTCCATTTCACAAAAAGGGGTTTAATTTCCAAAATTTCTAATTTGGTCCTCCAACTTTTCCAAAATTACCATTTTGCCCTTCCTTTACAAAAATGGTAAATTTTGCCCCAAAAATTTCAAAATTCCTCAATTGGTCCTCTAACATTATTTTCATGCCCAGTTGACCCTCAATTTCATAAAATTTCATTTTGGTCCTTTGAATTTCGAAAATCCCCAATTTTCCCCCAATTCCAACTTCTTAACACAGCCAAATTTTATTTCATCAAATTGACCCATCAAACGTTTTTAATTGTTGAAATTGAGTTTCTACATGTTCATACGATTCTTCAGAAATGTGAATCGCAAGTTTTAATGCCGGGACGAGCTCAAATGGAGCTTCGCCGGAAAATGAACTATAGAGAGAGAAAGCTTCGATTACTCACCGGTGAAGGCACGACGATTCGAGCTTTCGATCTGGACAGATAGCTCTCATCTTGAGGTTCATCCTAGAATCAAGAATCACATCAATTGATGCGGAATTGGATTAGAATTTTGTCATTGAAATTCGTTCGACTCTCTCTCTAGCACCAATCGAAAATTATAAAGGGGAGCCGAATTGGCTTACCTTTCGATCCTAATTCGGCCGTGGAAAGGCTGAGGAAGCGTTGGGAGGGCTTGGATTGGCCTGAGCAGGGCTTGAAATGGCTGATTTCAACTTGGCCGAAATAGGGCAGCTTCGGTCCACCGGAGCTGCTTCACTATTCTATCATGTCGGCACTTCTCCAACGATTCTCGTATTAACTGGAGTTTGCTATCAGATAGCTATCTTCTCCCCGGTTCTAAAGAGCCCGACCTTTGTTGAAGTCGAAGCTCTGGTTTGAGCTTTACCGGGAAATGGAGCAGTAGTGAGAGAGAGAGAAATGTTCAAGTGTGAGGAGAATGGAATGGGGATGACCTCTTTATATAGTCGTGAAACCCATGTATTAAATGGGCGAGATTTATTACTAGTATTAATATTGCCATAAATTATTGGTATTAATTACAATAATTTAATTATGGTATTAATTCTAATAATTTAATTTATGTATTAAATTATTGGTATTAATTTTAATAATTAAATATATATTAATTGATGGCTATTTATGATAAGCCGTATATTCGCATAAAAAATTTTTACGGCAATTTCGAGTTACAAAAAATTATACTTCTCAAGAAGTCACCCATCCTCACACTACTCTCAAGTAAGCACGCTTAACTTTGAAGTTCTTATAAAATCTAGTTCACCTAAACCAATTTGGTTTTTGTTTCCTAGTTTGTCTTAATTTCCTTTTTCAATGTTTAATAAATCCTTTGTATCAACCGAAATTTGTAAATTTTCATATTGCTTATTTTCAAATGTAAACTGGTTTGGTTTTCTTATTCGGTTTGACCGGTTCTTTTCCCGGTTTTCCTTAACTCAAATGTGCGGGGTTTACAAGCTCGCACAAGACCGTTGCTCTTTCGGTAGCGTGTAACCACAGAAACCCAAGCTCAATTCAAGCCACACTCGAGCTAGTAAAAAATCGATACCATATTGGATCGATGACAAGATATTACTCGTACTATAATAGAATGAACCACTAAAAACCCTTTAAGGAATATATTCTGATAATAATATGAACTCTGCTAAAATCTTTTCAAAATATATTTTTGATATTAGCATGAAACTTGTTTATGATCCTTATTTTGGAAATAGACATTTTAGAAAAATAATTTTCAAGAATGAGATGTAGATCTATTTCTCAATATATATGAAATGGATCAGGCTCATGGCCGATACAAATGGACTAGGTCTATTTTTATTGAGAATTGGTACAAGGACATGATTTGAAAGTTTGAAGTGGTTTGAGAAACGGGCCATTACTGGTAAATTCTATCAATTTAGAAATGAGTCTTGCCTCGTATAGTTGATAGAATAAAGATTATTGTTTAATGATAAAACACATTTTATGTGTTTGTTTGAGTGAAATGTTGGTCCAATATGTCAAAGAATCTATTAGTCTTATGCTCACTATATATTACAAATGTCCCTCAAATAGTGAATAAATACATTTGAAATGTGTGGGGGTTAGATAACTGTACTCACATAGATGGTCTCACATGGAAACTTTGGTCTATTTAGCGTATGGTCGATGATGTATTATTGTACAATGGTGATTGGTAAAGTTGCTAGTGAAACAAATAGAATTTTTGTTATACTAGCACGTGATCCTTCCATTATGGAACATATACAATTTATGTATATTTGATCATACAAGAATTAAATATGAAAACTAGCCATTTTCATATAATTCCTAAAATAAATTATATTTACATCCCATGTTTTTAATTATGTGCTTAATGTTAAATATAAAGTCACAATGTCATCTAATTCTATTAAGTGAACTTTATAGCTCACCCACTCTAATACCCCTTTCAAGAAACTAAAATGTAGAAAACACGCCTCAAAGTTATGAAAAATCATAATAAATTAAAAATACGCATTTTATTCAGTATTAAGTCCCGAAATTGTTTATCAAACTTGTTTTTCTATTTAATATGAATATTTTAAAAGAATATTCTGATAAATTATATTATATGTCTTAAATTATGTCGAGTTTACAATAATAAGGCGTTTATTGTTATAAAACCGGAAGAATGTGGCGAGTTGTTTGCATATTCGATTGAAAACTCGATCGTGACATGATAACTTATCTTTTCTTAAAGATTTTAATATAATTTTTAAATATTATATATATTTATATAATGTATTATTGTATATTAAGATTTCATTAAAATATATTTTTTCAAACTTTAAAATGATAGCTTATAAGATATAGTTTATTAATCTTATAAATGTGATAGGAGAACTAGTCAATTCAAAAATTATAATTAATTATTAATATAAAACTAGTTTTATTTTTAATATAGTTTTCAATTCATATTTATTTTTTATTCGAATTTGATTATATTCTATCTTAAATTTTATAAATAATATTAATTCAACTAATATATTATATTATATAAATAAGTAATAAGGTGATGATATATTACCATGATATTATTAATAGTTTTATAATAAATACATATCGGCCAAATTTGGTATTTATTAATTATTTGCATAACATATTTACTGAGTTTATCAAGTAAATATTACTTTTTTTTATTATTTTTATGACTTTTTCTTGAATTTGATCATGGATTAATCCAATTAATACTAAATTATGAGATATATTCTCCAAAATATTATGCTTGAATTTATGTAAAAAAAAGATAATATTAATGTGTTATAATTCAAAAATATATTATTGTACAAATATAAATTATATATAATTTTTTATAGTAATAAAATTATTTTTATTTTTTTCTTTTTTACAATTATATATTTTCTCTATTTTTTTCATATTAGATTTTTGTCTCATACTTTTCAACTCTATCTTTTTTTTTTCAAGTGTATGCTACATTTCACCCAAAAACACAAGTGCATATTGTTGGGTTAATGTTTTGTAAGGGATGAGACCAAATCACTATGCAATAAATTGATGAAACCCTGGAGCCTCACATGCACATTTCTTTGACATTAATACCCGACAACCCTTTTATCCCAAGTGGTCATTGACACCACATTCATTTGTTGGTTCACTTAGGATGAAAGTAAATTTTGGGCGGCAAAAAATGTTGGAATATTATTAGATAATTGATTGGGACATAAGCATTATTATGAAAAGGACAAAAGGCAAAATAAAATTTATGGAATAATTTATTAATTACATTATTACTAGCTATTAATTAGTTGTAAAATTAAGGTTGAGTTTTTTTTGTAAAATTCTAATAATAAATAATAATAGATATAATATTGAAGAAAATAATAACAAATGAATAGATATTAATTATAATATTATTAATGTATAGTAAATATCATCTCTTAATTTGTTATATTTTAATAGCTATCTCTTAATTTATTATTATTATTATTAATATTATCTCTATTATTACTCGTATTTTCAAGAGAAATAGTAATATTGAGATTAGATTTTAATATAGAATCGAAAAATAATTTGAAACTAATTGAATTTTATTTCAATTCGAGTATAGAGAAAGTGAAGATTATTTGTGTTGAATTGCACAAAAAAACATAAGTTAAAATTTTCGAAAGTATACTAATTAATAGAAAAATATACTGATGTATTTAGAGAATTTATGGGTTATATTTACACTAAAATCATCCTAAAATCTTGAAATAAGTTTGATTTGTAAAAAAAATAAGCATACTAGTTGTTTGATAAATGTGTTAAATAAACTTTATAATTAATAAAAATTGAGGGTAAAATTATCATACGAAATAGGTAGTGTTTATTAGAATAAATTTTGATTGTAGGAAATGTTATTAAGTTAAAATAATAGATTTAAAAGTGACTAAAGTAATTAATGTAAATATAAAATTAATAAAAAAAAGTTAAGATTTTACTATGGGATCGGGTAAAATAGAATAAAACTATAAGGATGACGATATAATAATTTTAATTATGAATAATATTAATAGTAAAAGGAAATAAATGAAATTGGTAAAGAGAATAAAACATTTAACTCTAAATTTATTGACGGTGGTAAGAACAATCTTAATTTTAATGACAAAAAAATAGATAAAAAATACGATAACCATCCAACAAATAGTACACTAAGATAAAAGAGTTTACTTTTAAAGTGAGTTATGATTTTAACTCTTAAAAAAATAAGAGATCTAGTAAATAACAGTAATGGAGAATCTAATCGATGTAAATAAATAATAAAAATATTGATACAATAATATTACATAATACTATATATTAATTGAGTTTAATTATTATATAAAATGATGAAAAATAAAACAAATTGATAAAATAAGATATTGCACTCAAATTGGCCCGAAAAGATAACAACAAATTAATAAAAGAGATGGGTACAAAAATGGACAAATCAACCAAAAATAATGTTGTATAATGAAAAATATATAATTATAATTTATCTTAAATAGTTTTATTATAATTTTGTAAAAAAATATAAAATAAAAAGTTAATTCCAATTGGAGGAGAGGACGGATCCTCCTCACCTACCACCACCTCAATATATGATTAAATATTAGTTATCTAGACGTGTTTGTAAGAACATTATATAATAACGTGTGCTAATAAATAAATAAATAATTAAACAATATATAATTAAAACTTATAAATTTAGTATAATTATTCATCTATTTTTATCTAATTAAAGTAAAACAAAATAACTTGAAAGAATATAATTTTAGAAATAATCTTAATTTTCATACAAAAAAATGATTGCATTTTAAAAGGGTATAAGTTTTATTTTTTTATACGAATGTTGAGATTACATTTGTAAAATACTAATAAATAGTTTTATTATAATTTTGTAAATATAAATAAATAAAATAAAAAGTTCACTCCCATTGGACGAGAGGACGGCTCCATCCTCCAGCTCCACACCTACCTACCACCACCACCTCAATATATGATTAAATACGAGTGATCCCACCTATTATATGCACGTATTCAAAAAAATTTCACACAAATTATTAAATGAATATCCATTTACTCTGCGGAAACCCTAATTTCATATGGAACATTCATTTCATTCGACTAGATTGAACTTGCTTTTCTACTGGGAAAATTTTGTAAACCCTAACCTCTAAATTGAGAATAGATATTACTTTGTACATTAATTTAAATCTTGCATGGTTAAGTTATTAATAATCTTTGCATAACAAAGTAGTGATTATTACAAATTAGACATAGGAGTGTTTTTGTAAATGGATTAAAGAATAATATATCATAGAAAAATTAGAAATATATATAATTATATCTTAGTATACAACCTACCCATCTACATCTACCCAGGCGTCGACCATGTTGCAGGGGATATGTTTGCCAGCATTCCGAACGCAGAGGCAATCATGATTAAGGTGCGTATACTTTTCGTTCAAAATTCAAACACATGCATCTATATATATATATATATATATGTATTTATACTTATACATGCAGGAGACTCTTCATGACTGGGAGGGCGAGCGTTGCATCCAATTGTTGAAGAACTGCTACGAGGCTCTACCGGCTAAGGGGAAGGTGATCGCCATCAACAAGCTGATGCCGGAAGTGCCAGATTGGAGCACGGTATCCAGATATATCACTAAGATGGACATCGTTATGATGATGCTGTTCCAGAGCCATGAGAGGACTGTGAAGCAGTACGAGGCTTTATGTGCCGCGTCCTATTTCTCACAGTTTCGAGTCCACCACAAGATCACCCCGTCAGTCTGGACCGTCATGGAGTTCTGCAAATGATGGATGAGCAGCATCTCATACATACTCTCTCTCTCTCTATATATATATATATATGCAGTGATCATTCCTATATAAAATAAAGTCTTTTATGACTACCCTTGGCCGACCGTTTGAGACGTGTGTATGTTCTTTAGGTGTGTGTCTTATTTCCTCGGTGTTCGAACCATTTATTTGACCATTCAATAAAAAAATGCATATTGTGTTAGTGTTGACTATTTGTAAGAGGTGAGACTATTTCATTCATACAATAAACATTTTTTATGATAATTAATTATATATAATTATTGTATGAATATATAGTTTAAACACTTAAAAATATTTTATTGTAAGGGATATGAGTATAATTATCTATTAAACCACATTACATTATATTTAATGTTCTTGTGCCAATTTTCCAGTGTGTGCTATTCTCTTGATTCCTCGTGTGATGTGAGGTATAGAGTACAGCCATTATTGACCAGGTAGTTACTCTAGTTTAAGGGTATTAGAAATAAAAGATAAATGATGTGAAGGAACTCATTGGTTGAAAAAAAAAATTCGTATGGTATAAAATAGGGAGGTGTTGTATAATTTATAAAGTTGATAAATTTTTAATATTAATAGAGTAAATTAGATAAAATATAGAAATATTATAAATTTTTAAAGTTGAAATTTTTTTACTATTTATTAATGTAACTAATAGTATTTTTGTAAATAAACTATTTATCAACTATTTATTATAAATTGAAATTAAAAAATAATATATTAAATTAGAAAAATATATATAATTATATCTTAGTATATAAGCAACCCATCTAGATTTATTGCTCCTAATAGTTGAAATAGGTGGTGGGTAAAATTAAACTCCAATCAATTGCTAACCCAGGTTTATAGAGTATGAGTTTGATTATATATTATCTACAAAAAAAAATTATCAGCAAAAAGTAAGTTGTATGATGAGTAAAGGATCAACCTTGCCCTATAAATATAAATAAATAGGTACGAGGGCATAGAGCATCAATCGCACTAAGCAATATATTTGAGTGTGGGAGTGAGTATGGACCACGTTGAGGGTATTGATGTTGGGCAGTCCATAACAAAGGGCGCCGAACCCTCAAAAGACCAGGCCACCGCCTGTCACGAGGCTCTACAGGTGCTCGGCTTCTTCATATTGCCGGTTATGCTGAAAGCTGCCGTGGAGCTTGATCTGTTCGAGATCATCTCGAGGGCCGGTAGTAGTGCAGGAGTTTCGGCCGTCGAGATCATTTCCGAGCATCAGAAGGAGTCCCAGCTAGGAGCAGCGGCGAGGCTGGACAGAATGCTTTGCTTCCTGACCAGCCACGGTCTCCTCAAGTATTCTCTTCGGGCGGGCTGCTGCGCCGAGAGGGTCTACGCCCTCACCCCCACCTCCGAATACTTGGTTCACAGGGAAAAGGGGACGTCACTTGCGCCCGTACTAGGCTTAAGATAATTAATTATATATTAATTAAAATATATAATTATTGTATGAATATATATTTTAGACACTTAAAAATTATTTATTGTAAGTGATATGAGTATAATTATTTATTAAATCACATTACTAATATTGTATTATATTTAATGTACTTATGTAACAAATAACAAGGTATTGATGATTCATTAAAATGGATAAATATTAGAGATAAATATTGTGATAATATAATATTGTAATATTTTAATAACTTAGCCCATAAATTGAATTTTTTTAATATATTGATCTTTATCTATCATTTTCCTTTTATTAAAGATGTGAATGTAATATAAAAAAATAATTTTATGATTTATAAATTTTTTATGTGATATTATGTAAATATTTCAATTTTATTTAAGTTATTATAATTTTATTTATTTAAAAAGGAATCTGAACTTATTTTATATTTCTAGTAAATGGAACTAAGACTAAAACATTTGTTCTACATGGGTGATAATATTAAAAATAAAAGATAATTGTAAATAAATTTAATTTAATTATAATACAATAAAAATAAATTTATATTATTTGAGAAGTTAAAAGGTTAAAAATATTATATTATTTTGTTAAATAGATCTTAAAAGTTATAAAATTTTACTTATATGTCAAAATATGCAAAATAATTATTATATCTTTAAAATATTTATAATCTAAATGTGAATAATTTTTTTATTTTTTTATTATAAATATTACTATTAAATTATTGATGAATTATATCTTAAAAATATAAATATATATATATATATATTATTTTTCACTTTTTCTATCATTATTTCACCATGATATATACTCTCTATAATAATCATCATGTTATTATTAAATAACCAATCATATTAGAAACCTATTTTTTAGTATATAATCTAAAAATCAGGTTAAAAACTTGGTTTTTATCCAACTTACCAGATATAAAAATGTGGGTTAGAAAACCTCGTTTTTATCCAAATTACAAGATATAAAAAAAATGGGTTAACTGAAAATTCACAGACCAACTTTCTAATAAAAGAAATTGGATTTTTAATTTTTCATTTGAATTATATAAACTCTAAAAATTGAAATTATATAAAATCTCATAAAAAATGCATTTTTAATCTCACTCCACAGAATATGTGGTTGAAGTTTTAACTTTCTCCCTAAAGTTACATGTAAAGATTCAGCTCACCATTTATTAGCGAAAACTCCTTTTAAAAATCAACAAAAATGTACTACACTAACTTCCATTGGCATTGTCACAAAAATTATGATAAAAAACCTTATTCATGTCTGATTTTCATGCAAAAAATATATAGATTAGCTCGTAACATCCACATATCTTCCTTTAAAATTAATTGGATTATGTTTCTTGGTAAGTCAGAGTAATTTCAACATCCAGTCCCTCTCCCTAATGTGTATTAAATTAGCCACACTATAAAATTATAACAAAAATAAGTCAAACTAGAAATGAAAATAAATACTATGCCACAAAAAGAGTTAAATTATTTTTTGAGCTTGCAAAAAATGGTTTCAAAGTAAAAATTTTTTATAAATTATTATATGAGTTATTTTGATAGATTGTATATCACTATGCAGAAGGTCAATATAATAACCCAATAAAACTCCAATTGAGATTTTTGTCACATTCAAAAAATTTTAAAGCAATCTATAATAAATATATTTCATCTATCATCTAATCTTATAAAATATTATTTCATTATTTTTATGATATATAGTATTAATATAAGCATATAAAATCTAATTACATAAACTTGTAAAAATAACGTTTGATTTAATAATTAGTTTTTTTTACAGAAATTTGGTGTAGGGCTTAAATTTATTTGTAAATTATTTATCGCTCAAATATATAAAATTATAATATTATACAAATAAATTAATTATATTTAATATTTTAATAATAATAAATCATAAAAATAAGAAATGTATTTGTAAAATATATTTAATTTATTATTTTAAATTAATTATATGAATTATTAATTATATATATTTTTACCTATAATTTTATTAAGTATAAATAATAATCACTATTTAGTTTAATTAATTTGAAATAATAAATTAAATATATTTTATAAATATATTATTTATAATAATATAATTTTGATAGCATACAATATAACTTATTATCATTAAAATTTAAATTTAAATTTAATAACTTATTTTGTATAATATTTTAAGTTATATACATTTTATTTAACTTAAATCATTTTAATATTTTATTAAATATAAATTATATAAAAATATATATTATGATATTATACAAATATATAACTTAAATTTAACATTTTAATTATATTAAAATTATATAATTTATCACCAAATTTTTATTATTATAAAAATGAGAGAATTATTTGTGTAATATATCTAATTTATTATTTTAAATTAAATAAACAAAATATTAATTATATATTATTTTACTTATAATTTTAATAAGTAAAAAATATACATCTAATTTATATTTGTTTTAAATATATACATAATTTAATTTAAATATAATATTACAATTTTTAATATAAGTTGTGTGGATTAAAAAAATGTTATTTTCTAAGTGAAAGTTAAATAAAAATTTTAAGTATATCAATTATTTTGCTAATGTGTTGGTATTTTAAATATAAGTAATAAGTTAAAATTGTTGGTAAAATAATCATTTTATAAAATATTCGATAATAAAATTTAATGTTGGAAAGGTTTGGTATTAAAGTTACATTTAATTTAAATATTATATGCAAAAGTATAATTTAGCCTAATATATAATGAGTCTAGTTGTTATAAAAATAAAAATAGTTATTATTTTAGAAAAAAAACATGCATTTACTAAATATAGCATATATATTATTTAATTATTTAATTATATTTATAAGTTATTTACTATATTTTTGTTAATGAGAAGATATTTGTCAAATTTTCATTAAAAAATTATAACGGATTAGTATAACATTTGATATATCTTATTAATTAAAATTTATGTAATAAAGATATAGCTTGTTATTTATTTTTTAGCCAAAAAAATATCAAAATTCAAGAAATAAATTTTTTTTGTTTGCAATACAACAAGATTGAAGAAGTATAAAAATAAATTTTAATAATATATTAAAGCTAAAAAAAACTTATTATTTTAATTAATTATCAGACTAACGTGATGGTTCTGACCAACACAATAATTATATATAGACTAACCCAATTCAATTTTATAATTAGCTTGTTTAGGGTAAAGAATCTTTCTTATTAGATTGAATGACTCAAGTCCCATAAGAAAGAAATAGTGGGCTCTAAAAATTAAATAATATATATTTTAATGATTTAATTACCATTTGTCTTAATTATTAATTGTGTATTAAGATATAAACAATTTATCTTATAGTTTACAATTATACAATAAATATAATATTTTACTCATAATGGAAGATAACATTTTAATTAAAATGAAAAGCGATTATTTAATTAGAATATTTCATATATCTTCATTAAGATGTATAAATAAATATCTTATACTTGAAAATTATTTATCAAAAATTTATTTCATTACCTACATTATAAACCAATAAATTATTGGATTTATCTGTCTTTTTTTTGCCCAATGGATTAGTATAATTAATCTACCTAAATACATTATTATTATTATAGTAATTTTTTTATTACTAAAATTTATTTTTGTATATATCATTAGAAGATTAGTATTTATTTTTTAAAACATTAATTTAAACAAGTAAAAACTTTAATTGCGCAAGTTCAAATGGGATAACTCTCGGATTTTATATAATAATAATAATTATTATTATTATTATTATTATTATTATTATTATTAAAAAAATTGAAAAAAAGATGAATAAAATAATTTAAAATCAATTCAGCGAAGGAGGGAAAGCCATTTTGGATCTACTTTATCAACTTTTCTTTACTAGGTGCGCTGGAGAAGAACGGCAGCTGACCCCTCTCAACTCCCTGTGCAATTTAAAAAATATTATCATATTTATTTATTATATATGTAAAATAATATTATATTACATTATATAATTTATTTGGTAGTGGTGAATAAGGGTCTATTTATTAAAATAGAGTAAAAATTACTAAATAGTTTATGATATATAATACAAAAAAAACCCTAACCCTAATCCTAATAATTGATCAATCCATTTTTTCCAATTAAATAAAAAATAATGGCTAAACTACTACAACTTTAGAGTTAATCCTAATTTTAGTTTGAATTTTGGCGATTAATTTAAAATGATATAAAATTTGGTTATAATGCTTAAAAATAAAATTAAAAATGTACTAAAATCAAAGTAAGTTAAAAGATATGTTCCGCTATCTGCACATGTTTTGTCTTTTGTGCAGAAACTTTATGTCTTGGCTATGTCAACTGGAGTGGAAAGCAAGGACAAGAGGGTGGGGGAAAGGGATCTCTCCTTAATTTAGCCTCCCTGCCAGCGGCGCCGGTCGCTTGCATTGGACTGGTGGAATCCCACTTTTAAGCTATTAATGAATTATATTACACCTAACACTCCCCTTAGTATATGTTCATAGTAATGTTAGGTTGTAGTATACAGCTCAACTACAGGTATTCTTCTCTCTCCGCGTACTCTACGTCTATCCACCGACGGAGATCAGCCATTATTGACCAAGTAGTTGATCCAGAGATTGAAATAAGAGATCAGAGATGTATGGTGTGAGGGCAAGGCAGTGAGCACCAACTGTCAGAGCATACATCAAGCAAGCAACAAGCGATATATTTGAATATTGGAGAGGCGGATTGGGTTGGGTTGATCAGTGAGTGAGTGTGCGGTGACTATGGACCACGTTGAGGATACTGATGTTGGGCAGTCCGTAACACAGGACGTCGAACCCTCAAAAGATCAGGCCACTGCCTGCTTCGAGGCTCTGGAGGTGATCGGCTGCTTCATATTGCCTGTGATGCTGAAAGCAGCCGTGGAGCTTGACCTGTTCGAGATCATCTCGGGGGCCGGTAGTACTGCAGGAGTTTCAGCCGTCGAGATCATTTCCGAGCTTCGGGAGGAGTCCCGGTTAGGAGCAGCGGCAAGGCTGGACAGGATGCTTTGCTTTCTGACCAGCCACGGCCTCCTCAAGTGTTCTCTTCGGGCGGGCGGCAGCGCGGAGAGGGTCTACGCCCTCACCCCCACCTCCGAATACTTGGTTCACGGGGAAAAGGGGACGTCACTTGCGCCCGTACTAGGCCTCTGTTTCAATCCAGCTAATACGGCGCTTTGGTAGTACACATTCTTACATCCATCTCTATCCATCTCTTTCCTTTCGGAAGTGTTAACGTGAATAAATTGCGGTTATATGATAGGCGGTTTGGGAAGACAGCTATACTGGATGGGGTTATCCCCTTCGAGGAAGCAAACGGGATGCCCATGTTTCAGTACGGGGCCACCGTCCCCAGCTTCAACCACATATTCAACAGGGCCATGGTGGCCATATCCACGGTGGAGATGGAAGAGATCCTCAAGGTGTACGGAGGGTTCGAGGGCCTGAAGTCGCTGGTTGATGTGGCCGGCGGCACTGGCAAGTGCCTCAGCATGGTCGTCTCCAAGTACCCTTCCATTAACGGCATTAACTTCGACCAGCCTCATGTTGTCAGACACGCTCCTTCCTATCCAGGCCTCAACCATGTTGGAGGGGATATGTTTGTGAGCATTCCGCAAGGAGAAGCAATCATGATTAAGGTGCGTATACTTCGTTCAAAAGTCAAACAAGTGCATATATATATATATATATATTAATAAATTTATATATGCAGGAGATACTTCATGACTGGAACGACGAGTGTTGCATCCAAGTGTTGAAGAACTGCTACGAGGCTCTACCGGCGAAGGGGAAGGTGATCGCCATCAACACCCTGATGCCGGAAGTGCCGGATTCTAGCACGGCATCCAAATACATCACCAGGATGGATATCCAAATGATGATGACGTTCCATAGCCATGAGAGGACGATGAAGCAGTACGAGGCTTTATCCGTGGGGTCGGGTTTCTCAGAGTTTCGACTCACCGACAAGATCGCCCAGTCAATCTGGAGCGTCATGGAGTTCTGGAAATGATGCATGAGCAGCCCAGAACCCGATCAATGCATATACGGAGTGGTTATCCCATAGTCTCCGTATATAAAATAATAAATATCCATTTACTCTGCCGTGTTAAAAAAAAATCTCACACAAATTATTATATGCACGTGTTCAAAATAAATCTCACACGAATTATTAAATAAATATCCATTTAGTCTGCCGAAACCCTATTTCATATGGAACATTCATTCCATTTGACTAGATTCAACTTGCTTTTCTGCTGGGGAAATTTTGTAAACCCTAACCTCTAAATTGAGAATAGAAATTAATTTGTACATTAATTTAAATCTTGCATGGTTAAGTTATTAATAATCTTTGCATAACAAAGTAGTGATTATTACAAATTAGACCTAGGAGTGTTTTTGTAAATGGATTGAAGAATAATATATCATAGAAAAATTAGAAATATATATATAATTATATCTTAGCATACAACCTACCCATCTACATCTAGTAGGGGTGATGTAGGTGTCATTATTGCTCCTAATAGTTGAAATAGGTGGTCGGCTAAAATCATTGGCATTATAATCAGTTGCCAACGCCACAAGTAATATGTATGAAGGCAAGTAAGTTATATGATGAGAAAAGGATCAATCTTGCTCTACAAATAGGTATGAGGGCATAGAACATCAATGGCACCATACGTACATACAAGCAATAAGTAATATATTTGAGTGTGGGGGGTGAGTATGGACCAGGTTCAGAATATTGATGTTGGGCAGTCCGTAACAAATGACCTCCAACTCTCAAAAGACCAGACCACCTCCCTCCAGGCTCTAGAGGTGATCGACTCCTTCGTATTGCCGTTGATGCTGAAAGCTACCGTGGAGCTTGACTTGTTCGAGATCATCTCGAGGGCGGGTGGCACTGTCGGAGTTTCAGCAGTCGAGATCATTTCCGAGCTTCCGGAGAAGTCCCGGTTAGGAGCACCGGAGAGGCTGGACAGGATGCTTTGCTTCCTGACCAGCCACGGCCTCCTCAAGTGTTCTCTTCGGGCGGCTGCTAGCAAAGGCGGAGGTTCTCCTAAGGTGAGCGGCAGCGTGGAGAGGGTCTACGCCCTCAGTCCCACCTCCGAGTACTTCGTTCGCAGGGACAATGGGATGTCACTTGCTCCCGTACTAGCCTTCGCTTACATTCCAGCTAGTACGGCGCTTTGGTATTCATCTCGAAACTATATCCTGCAAAACCCTAATTTCATACGGACTGCTATTATATGTATATATGTTAAGTGAACAAATTGCGGTTATATGATAGGCGGTTTGGGAAGACAGCTATACTGGATGGGGTTAACCCCTTCGAGGAAGCAAACGGGATGCCCATGTTTCAGTACGGGGCCACCGTCCCCAGCTTCAACGACATATTCAACGGGACCATGGTGGCCTACTCCACTGTCCAGATGGAAGAGATCCTCAAGGTGTACCGAGGGTTCGAGGGCCTGAACTCGCTGGTCGACGTGGTGGGTGGCACTGGAAAGTGCCTCAGCATGATCATCTCCAAGTACCCTTCCATTAAAGGCATTAACTTCGACCTTCCTCACGTTGTGAGACACGCTCCTTCCTATCCAGGCGTCGACCATGTTGGAGGGGATATATTTGTGAGCATTCCCAAGGGAGAAGCGATCATCATTAAGGTTCGTATACCTTACACGTTGTACATCATTACCCTCTTCACTCAAATCTCAAACGCATGCAAATATGCAAGATATACTTCATGACTGGAACGACGAGTGCTGCATCCAAGTGTTGAAGAACTGCTACGAGGCTCTACCGGCGAAGGAGGGGAAGGTGATCGTCATCAACACCCTGATGCCGGAAGTGCCGGATTCTAGCACGGCATCCAAATACATCACCAGGATGGACATCCGCATGCTGATACTGTTCCAGAGCCATGAGAGGACGGTGAAGCAGTACGAGGATTTATCTGCGGCGTCCGGTTTCTCAGAGTTCCGAGTCTACCACAACATCGCCCGGTCAGTGTGGAGCGTCATGGAGTTCTGCAAATGATGCATATGACCATCTCCCACTCAATATATATATATATATATGCAACGATCATTCCCTATATAAAATAAAGTCTTTTATGATTGCCTTTGACCGACCGTTTGAGACGTGTGTATGTTCTTTAGGTGCGTGTCTTATTTCCTCGGTGTTCGAACCATTTATTTGACCATTCAATAAAAAAATGCATATTGTGTTAGTGTTGATTATTTGTAAGAGATGAGACTACTTCATTAATACAATAAACATTTTTTTAAGATAATTAATTATATATTAATTAAAATATATAATTATGTATGAATATAATATAGTTTAAACACTTCAAAATAATTTATTGTAAGGGATAAGAGTATAATTATTTATTAAATCACATTACTAATATAGTATTATATTTAATGTGCTTGTGCCAATTTTCCAGAGTGTGTTATTATACTAATATTATAGTTTTATTTATTTAAAAAAGAATCTCAACTTATTTTATATTTCTAGTAAAGGTTGGAGCATTATTAGAGATTTTACCGTGTAATAAATGGAACTAAAACCAAGGCATTTGCTCTGTATGGTTGATAATATTATAAATAAAATATAATTGTAAAAAAATTTAATTTAAGATAATACAATAAAAATAAATTTATATTAGATGAGAAGTTAAAATGTTGAAAAAATAATTAAATTATTTTTTTAAATAGATCTTGAAAGTTATAAAATTTTACTTATATGTTAAAATATGCAAAATAATAATTATATGTTAAAAATATTCATAATCTAAATGTGAATAATTTTTTATTTTATTTTATTATCATAAATATTACTATTAAATTATTGATTAATTATATCTTTAAAATATAAAAAAATAGTATATTATTTTTCACTATTTCTATCATTATTTCAACATGCTATATACTTTCTATAACAATGATCTTGTTTTGAACTTATTTGATCTTCAATCTTCACCGCATCCACCATTTGCTCTGGGATTATAAGAGCCTTGTAGGTCCCTACCCCAAGATAGTAATTTAAAAAAAATTCAGCTCAAATTAGGATTATAATCTAAGTTGAATTGGAAATAGATCAAATCTAAAGTTAAAAACTTTCTAAAATAACTTAAATCACATTAATTAATGGAAATCAGATTAAAAATTGGAAACACATGCAATAAACTAAAATTTTTGAAAATTAGATTTATAAGAGAAATATTATTTAAATTATTGAAATAACTTGAAAAAAAGATAATTTTATAATAAATGCTAAAAATAAATCGTGTGTCTAGTTAAACCATTCAAAAAGTCAACTTTATCATTTTAATATTCACCAACTTCAGCACTCATTTGCCATCCTTGGGACAGTAAAGAGATTATCTAAAAATCAAGTTAGAAAACTGGTTTTTAACCAATCTAGATGGTACAAAAACTGGGTTTAACTCAAAACTCACTTTCCAACTTTCTAATAAAAGAAATTGAAGTTTAAATTTATCATTTTATTGATTTGTAAATTGCTTTTAAATCAACTATAATTTCTATTTTACTAAACTTTATTATCCTAAACACTCATTCTAATTTTATAGATTTAATTCCGCCGGAACATTTTTAGTATTATTCGGAAGTTGAGCTCTTTTTCTTTAAATTTTCATAGTATTTGTTAGATAAGGATAACGTACAAATTGGCACCCGAATCAATTTATCTATTTCTATGCACAATTAAAGTTATCCAAAAATGGATATTTTCATATTATAGAAAGAATTTTGATATAAAACTATATAGAAAAAATTCATAATTTATATGCTTAGATTTTAGATTTAAATTAGTACCAATCTCTAGTTTTCTTTCATTATTCTATATTTTATTTTTCTCTAAATAAATTAATTTCTAAAATGATGGATTTTGAAAATTAATTGAGTAAATTCAGGTTTTACAGCACTTAGTGATAATATTTGTCTAATTTTCTATTGAATATTTAATAATTTTTAAATTTTAATTTTATTTACCCACTTTAAAAATTGAGTAATTTTACGGCTATTAGTCGGTTATATTAATTTTGATTATACTATTTGATCGATTTTTAATCAAATTTATTTTTCTCGTTCTCTAAATTAGACTCAATATATTTAATTTTATAAACTGTTTAAACACTCCTACAAATGAGTAGTATTTTTTCTTAAATTAATTAAATATCAATTTTTATCATTTTTCACTCTATTTTTTCCATTATTCACTTCGTTCATGTTCCGTATATCTCTTTTGTTAGTAATACAATAAATTTACCCATTTTTGAAGTTTTATGGTTTGAAACAGCTGGTTTATTTCTAATACTCTCTTATGGATTATTCATTTTTAATTATCAGCAATTTTCGATCTAATTAAGTTTAATCCTAAATCTTAAATTTCCGGTATTACAATATTGTCATTTAACCTCTAATTTTATTTAAGCCAGTAATAATATCATCGCATGCATGCGTGCCACATGTCACAGTGACATATACACATAAACAGAGTGGTCTAAAGTAACTTATACAGTCGGTCAAACCTAGTCATAAAATACTTTATCATATAATTGGAGACGATGGAATATAACCATTGCATATATATATATATATATTGAATACATCATTTGTAGAACTCCATGACGCTCCAGAATGACTCGGCCATCTTGTGGGTGACTCGAAACTCCGAGAAACCCGACTCCACAGATAAAGCTTCGTACTGCTTCACCGTCCTCTCGTGGCTCTGGAACATCATCAGCATGCGGATGTTCATCCTGGTGATATATTTGGATGCCGTGCTAGAATCCGGCACTTCCGGCATCAGGGTGTTGATGGCGATCACCTTCCCCTTCGCCGGTAGAGCCTCGTAGCAGTTCTTCAACAGTTGGATGCAGCACTCGTCGTTCCAGTCATGAAGTATATCCTGCATATTTGCATGTGTTTGACATTTGAGTGAAGAGGGTAATGATCTACAACGTGTAAAGTATACGCACCTTGATCATGATTGCTTCTGCCTCCGGAATGCTGACAAACATATCCCCTGCAACATGGTCGACGCCTGGGTAGGAAGGAGCGTGTCTGACAACATGAGGCTGGTCGAAGTTAATGCCCTTAATGAATGGGTACTTGGAGACGACCATGCTGAGGCACTTGCCAGTGCCGCCGGCCACGTCAACCAGCGAGTTCAGGCCCTCGAACCCTCCGTACACCTTGAGGATCTCTTCCATCTCCATGGTTGATATGACTACCATGGTCCTGTTGAATATGTCGTTGAAGCTGGGGACGGTGGCCCCATACTGAAACATGGGCATCCCGTTTGCCTCCTCGAAGGGGTTAACCCCATCCAGTATGGCTGTCTTCCCAAACGGCCTATCATATAAACGCAATTTAAGGTATACTTTTTATGGTTTCTTGTTGTATAATAGGAAGGGAAAGAGATGAATGTAAGAATGTGTACTACCAAAGCGCCGTGTTAGCTGGATTGTAACAGAAGCTTAGTATGGGCGCAAGTGACGTCCCCTTTTCCCTGTGAACCAAGTAGTCGGAGGTGGGTGAGAGGGCGTAAATCCTCTCGGCGCTGCCGCCCGCCCGAAGAGAACACTTGAGGAGGTCGTGGCTGGTGAGGAAGCAAAGCATCCTGTCCAGCCTCGCCGGTGCTCCTAACCGGGACTCCTCCCGAAGCTCGGAAATGATCTCGGCGGCCGAAACTCCGTCAGTACTACCAGCCCTCGAGATGATCTCGAACAGGTCAAGCTCCACGGCAGCTTTCAGCATCACCGGCAATATGAAGGAGTCGATCACCTCTAGAGCCTCGAGGCAGGAAGTGGCCTGGTCTCTTGAGGGTTGGACGTCCTTTGTTATGGACTGCCCAACATCAGTATCCTCAACGTGGTCCATAGTCACCGCACACTCACTCATCAACCCAATCCGCCTCTCCAGTATTCAAATATGTTGCTTGTTGTATGCTGCGGTTGGTTGATGCTCACTACCATCACACTTCTTTTATAGAGAAGGGTGGTAGATGGTAGGTGAAAGCTAGTAATCCTCCATGGTCAGAGCACCTGGTCAATAATGGCTGCCCAGCTACCATCATTCGTGGCCGCATTATTCTCGAACTTTGCCGGTTTGTGCCTTGTCCGCACTCTTGATAACCATGAAACTTGGTAATTCAGATTGCTTTTTTGTTTGTTTGTGTGATTGTCCCAATTCCTTCGAGGAATCGAATGTAATAATATAATGTGAAACCATTATTTTTTTCACGTTTAAAAATATATTATTTTCCGACTATATCTTAAAAATATTTTTTGAAATTCAATATATTTAAAAACAAATTACCAGTTTTATTTATAAGAGCTTTTATCTCTAAAAATGTCATTTTTATTAAACATATATTACCTTAAATCCTATTTTAAATATATGATTAAAAGTAATATTTTTCATATATATAAGATGGGAAAATAATTATATATATATATATATTACTCAAATATAGAAAACTTAAAAATAGAAAATCAACCTCATAATTATCCATTATTATTATATATATAAGAGCTTTTATCTCTAAAAATGTCATTTTTATTAAACATATATTACCTAAAAACTATTTTAAATATATGATTAAAAGTAACAATTTTCAAATATATAAGGAAAAATAATTTTAAATATATATTACTCAAATATGAAAAACTTAAAAATAAAAAATCAATCTCATAATTATCCATTATTTTATATATATATATATATATATATATACTAAACTCAATATATCACTTTTATAGAATATGGCAAGGTGTGAAGTAATCCAATATTTACCCATTTTGTAATTTTATAACTAATTCAATTTGAATGAAATTGATACACTAAACTAAACCAATAAAACTCTAATATATATATAATTGATTTTAAATTTAATAAAATAAAAAATATTATAAATATATAAATTTTTAAAAATTAAATACTTATAAATTATAATTTTTAAATTAAAGATATTATGTGATAATATTGTAATATTATTGAGATAAACTGAGAAAAGTCAATTGTAACAAAATGGAATTCCACACATCATTCAATGACATTGGGAATGGACACAGATCATTTAATCATTTAATGACATAGGGAATGGAGAGAAGACCCTTCTTCTATTCTTTTGTACAGGTGGAGTGGAGAGACACTAAGCCCATGTAGGAAAAGTCTTTGCAAACTATTAAATTAATACATACATTTATTGATGAAGAGGGTGGCTAGTGGCAGCCTCAATGCTCTAATTATTAAAAGTTAAAAATAATAAATAAATGTAAATTTATTAATGAGAACTTCAAATTTTTAAAATTAGTAAATATAAATAATTTAAAATTCATATAATATTATAATTACATTAATTAAATTAAATATCTACCAAGAAAATAATTAATTACTTATCCTATAATACCTTATGACATATAATAACGATAATTAATCTAAATTATTAATTTATTTAAGTTTCACTAGTTTTCCATAATAGTATGTGTATTTCTCCTCTAGTGATAGCCCTATTAAATATGTCATCGATGAAATCCCTACTCAGTTAATGTGTATTTGCTTTCCTATAATTTCTATTTCCTTTTGGTAGACTATATCACTTGGTTCAATTAATTGAAATATCAATTTCGCCATAAAAATACCTCCCTAATTTTTATGAATTTATCGATCGAAATATTAAAATATTAATAATTATTTATCGATTCATAAATCTTGAATTATATTTAAAAGTATATATTATACGAGTAATTTGTTCTAATTCGTTTATTTTATAGTTTTACAAAAAAATGATAGATTAAATAGAGAGTTTAAGAATATTTTAATTAAATATCACTAGTGTTATAAATTTTAAATTAAATATATATTATATTTATTAATTAAATTTACAAATTTTAAACGAATAAATGACTTATCAAGTATTAGTAATATTACTTTTATTAGTTATGAGTTAATTGATAGTAGAGTACTCAAAATTAGCTTGACACCTATGTACTAGATATTAGATCACAACACCTATTGATAAGGAAGTTAATTACTCAAATAAAGATGGATTGTGTGATAATAGCAAGTGTTAAAATGGCAAAATAAAGAGTTTGGGAATTTCTGAATGGAGCGACATTTGATAACGAATATATATTTAAATTTAAATTCAAGAAAACAAGTAACTATTCCGACTGTATTACGTGTTCAATTTAGTTAACAACAATACTATTTACTTAAATAAATAGAAAATGAAAAAATACTAAAAATACTTAACATGTATACTACTCAATTAGGCGCTTTTTAGGTGCAAGAGCACAAACTACCAATAAATGTGATTATCTAAAAAAATATGTGTAAGTTGGGATAAAGTATTAGAAAAGTATTAAGTGTGCCTGAACTAAGTGACTTTAGGTTCTTTCAACTCGTGAGTATTCTCTCAACATTACCTATGTTACGTCACAATTTAATTTGATTGGATTTCTATAATTAATTTACTATTTTTTATCGTATTAAAAATGATATTTCTATTAATATAGATGAGAAAAGGTAAATAATTATAAACGTATATATTTTCTATAATAAATTAAATAAAATAACTTAATAAAATTATTTATTAATAATAATTCTTGTATACTTCTCAGAATTTCACTATTTGATATAAAAGTTTTCCTACAAGTGGACGATTAACGGTAAATTTCACGGTTCGGTAATTTGATACTAATATGACTTTTCAAGGATTAAAATATGTTATTCATTGGTTAACATATAAAATTATTCATGTTTAAGAGTTTTATTAGATTAACTTCACATCATTTATTATAAAAGTGTTATTTTATCATTTACTTTTTTGGGTTTAGTTTAGCACATAATCATGCACGCTATTTATTATTAAAGTGATAATACTTTCGTATAATAGTATCCGACTATTACACTTGTGCATTAGAGCAACTTTACTATCCTCTCTTTTAACCTCTATCACAAGTTTGTATAAGCACCACTATCCAATTCTCATATTTAATTAAAAACTTTGTTTCCACTATTGTGGGATAATATCTTTCCCCCTTCATCTCGGTCTCAATGCGTATGAAACTCCCGGATCTTCTTGACATACTTGGAACTCAAAACTTCTTTTATACTCTATAAGCCGTTTAGCAATCCTTAAAACTAATATTACCACATATAGGTGCCTCACAATCAAAATTATTTTTAATTTAGATATTTATCTTTGGTATTACCAGTACAATGAGTTCGATGATCCGATTTCGGCTCGGTAATATTGCAAAAGTCTTTTTACCCTAGATTATCCAATAAATCATGCAACATATAGTTTAAAAAATAACTCAAACAAATAAAATATAGTGATGCATAATTTATTTTTCTAAAAAATAAACAAATTTTACAAATAAAATTTTTCAAACATATCATTTTTACAACTTATAATCACTTAATAGAAATAAAGACTATTTACATATAATATTTTTATTTAATCAAAATTAAAAAAATACTATCAAGTATTCTAAACATAATTTACTTTGATGATAATTTATCGACAACTATTTATTTAATATTATGTGTATAATATATCAAAAAATTTTGATGAAAATTACTCCCCTTACATATGGCTTGTTAACTTGTTTTACCAAATAAATATATAATTGTGTAAATTATATATTATTTTAATTTTAGCAAAAATAAATATCTTATTATTGTAGTTTTGATAGTTAAGTGTTACTTCTAACCACCTTTTACTAAAATATATAAACAATACACTTACAATTTCTATTTTTGATTTTTTACCATTAAATTTAAATAATTTAATAAAATGATGTAATACAATTAATGGGAATCTAGATAGTTTATACTTTAAATATTTAAATATATTTTTTTGCATATCATATAATTTAAATAAATATTTTTTTTAAAATTACAGTAAAAAGGTAGTATAACTATTAAATTTAAGAATATAATACATATACAAATATACTAATCTAATAAAACTTATTATCTAACTTACCGGTAAAGTGTTGATCAATTTAAATTGTTTTAATTTTTTTTTCAACAACAATCCTTTTAAATCTTGTATTTGAAAAATAATATATATTTTTTAAAAATATTTAAGACAATTTTTAAATATATTTAATGTTCATGTAAGGTAATGTTATATATTATTATATTATTAAAATATATATAAACAAAATTTTTAATAAAAATATGTAATAAATAATTTTATAATTTTTTATAAGTATTAGTTGCATTAGTTAAATGAGGGGATGGGAGCCCACACGGCGAAGCAACAGTTAAGGCACTCGGCGGCGGTGCGAGTGAACAAGAGGAGGAGAGACAGTGCCAGAGGTGGAGGAGCCCGAGGTCATCATCAAATCCACCAATAAGTTCTTAAACAAGTCCTTCCTCCGCAAGGTGGCCCACGTCCAGGAGTTCCCTCGATCCCTCGACGACCCCGTCCGTGCCGACCCTTACACTCGGTATCCACACCTCATCATCATCATCATCTGCAACTAGAACTAGAAATTTGACTTTTTCACGGGTACTGCTGCAGGCCACGAGATGCACAGACCCTGAAGGCAGTAGGGGTTGAACCAAGGCGCCATTGAAGCAGAAAGTCCTTTCACCGTCTGCAATGCAAGGCTTGCTTATATCTACAAACAAGAATGTAAATAAAAGTCCATTTCTGTGTGTTCTTAGCTTCCTTTATATAGCGGTGCGTGCAGAAGCCCTCTTCTGGCCGCCTCGGGCTACCTTCCTAGGCCGGGGAGTCAGATTTATGAGGCCATTATCTATGCCAAATAAATGGATAATGAAGAGATGCCATTGGGAATATTCCTACCAAAACTCCAATTTTACTATTCCAACCATAATAGGAAAAATGTTAAAATTAACAAAAAAAAAACCACCAATTGATCCCTGTACCACTGTAAAGACAACAAGATAACTAATAAGAGGATTTATGATGAATTTGATGGATTAATTATTATGTTGAATAAACTGAAAATTATGGATCAAAATTTTAAAATTTTGATAACTAGTTCGTAAATAATAAATGTTATTCCCCATCTCAAATATCGGGTTAAACAGTGAGTAATATATTGTACCACTAAATATTATTATGGTATAATTATTTATCAATATATTAATAATATAATACAAAATTTTGAATAAAACAAACATTATAATTTTAGTAAAAATTTAAAATTTTTTATATATGTAATGTAAAAGTTTATAAATTATATAAAAACATAAGAATGTCTACTTAATCAACCTCAATAACCATAAAATTACTCTTTTTTTTTCTTTTCTTCTTAAAATATGATGAAAAAAAGAATGGAAATCTAATTGAGTATGTTGTAAATTTGTAATATTTAATGGTAAGGTTAATTACTAAAATAATTAAAAATAAATTATTTGAGTCGATTTTAACTATTATATAAAGTTAAACGAGAAGTTAAATATAGGAGTAAAATAAAATTGTAATTTGAATAAGAAATTTATTAATATAATAAATATTTTAAAATATTAAAAAATAAAATAATATATTTTTTAGATATATTTAAAATAATATATTAAATTTATAATATTTATTATTTTAATTATCTCTAAATAAATTTAAAACAAATATCTTATAAAATTTTTTTATATAAATAATTAGTGGTTAAAATATCAACATAATATTTTATTTTATTATTAATATTATAATTTATAAATACATATAAAAGGTTAACTTTATAGTATTATAAAGAAATATTTTTTATTTTAATAATATTATAATATTTATATCTTATTTCTATTTTTAAAAAAATTATGAACTAATCAAATTTTTACTTGTAATATTTAAATAATAAGACTTAAAATTAGTTTTTTCTAATAGTTATTTTTATACTAGTTTATTGTATCTACATCTATTCGCATATTTTTTTTAAATCAAACCATATATATTCTATTACATCAAAAGATATATAATTCTATAAAATGTTATTACCGTACTTATATACAATAATATATTTTTTAATATTAATTCTATTTTTTTATATTTATTAAACAATATTATCTTATTTTTGTAAGAATTTCTCTGCACGTTTCATCGAACAGTCCTGAGGTTTCCGAGGCTCCCCCATTGGCAGTCGAATATCTGAATTCTCTTATTGATGGTTCGATAACGCTCGATTACTTCGTCAATCATTGATTAGAGCGCAAATGATGGAGAAATTTCTCATTAGAACAGTTGATCGGTGGGCTTCATGGATCGCTTCAAACTATTATGGCTGCAAAATAAGCTATAATTCTAATTTTCTTGTGGCTAGAAGAGTAGGAGACTGAAGTCTGGTTACACGGATATATAGAGAGAAGGAGGATTTGGGAGCCTGGTCTTCTTCTCCACTGATCATCCAGTGATTTGATGATCTGTTAAGCTACAGGGGAGGTGATTGAATATCTGAATCCTCTGTGTTAATCCTTTTTGTAAGGTTTGATTTCTTCTTCCACTAAGATTATCTGTTTGCTCTTCTGTCTGTGATTCAACATCTCCGAAAGTGATGTGGTTTTTGCTGAACTGTTGAGAATTTCTGCTTGGAAAGAATTTTCATCTCTGCGTTGAACTTACTGAGGTATGTATCTATACAAATGAATGCATGTAATGAAATCAGAATCAGAAATAAGATGACTGGTGTGGGATGAGTTCCATCTGACGGAGCACCAGCGCCGCATCCTTCTTTAGGGCGTCGTCTTGGAGGAGTTGGATGAGGATCACTTCGAGCCTCCGGAACAGTCTCTCGTTAATGGCGTGCCCTGGGATCAGCATCTTCGTAAGCACCTCCATAGCCTTCAGCTTCGTGGACGGTGCCCCCTTCTCGAGAACCTGAACGATCTTCGCCGGTCCTTTGCTGGTCGTGATTGTGGATATTGCACGGGATTGAGTTGTAGGGATTATCAGCAATGTTTCCAGGGCGTCCAAAGCGGCCTCCTGAACTCCAGAATCGGACTCGCTCAGCGATCTCAGTAGAGGCTCTACAGCATCCAGCTTCACCAGGCAGAATTTCTCAGGTGGTGAGCAGGCAATACCGTGAATCTGACATAGATTATCCATCTGGGATGAATTCGACCAGCATCCGGAGATCTGGCGGAAGAATTTCCTCAATGGTGGGGACAAGAAGGAACCGTGAATTTCAAATTCAACTGGTTCATATGAGAGCGATTGGCTCGTGGATTTAGACAATTGTGCTAGGGCAGTGGCGGCCCTCTGCTTGGCCAGTGGACTCCCGTTGGATAGCACCCGTACGAGCTTATCGTACATCTTGAGCTTTCCGACTTGCCGCTGAAGCTCAGGCTTTGCGGGATCTGTGAACCGCAATAGAGCTGCCAGTGCGTTCTCTAGGAGAGGCTTTCCATGGTAGGGTTCAATCACTATGCGATCAATCTCTGTATCCATTGCACATATAACTTCAAATATGGCTTTTAGAACTCCGGATTTGCATAACATTTTTTCGATTGCAGGGTCATCCTTGGGGAGCTCGCTGATAACTGCAGCTGCAATCGACCTCTCTTCAAAATCGGGGGAGTTGGAGAGGATAAACGTGAGTGTGTTTACCGTGTTCTCCTTCCCTGGGGAACTCGGGATCGGGATGCCATTTTTGTGGCCTTCTGATATGCTGTGAATCAGCTTCATCGCCCAAACCCTTGTGTCGCCATTCTGATCTCGGCTGAGGCAAGCGAGCAGGTGGGTGATGAAATGGTCATTGGACCTGATAAGGTCCCTAGCAGCCTCTGACTTGCAGCACAGATTAACCAGCAACTTCAAGAAAGGTATCTTAGTCTGCGGATTGGATCTGTAGACAAACTGCAAGAAGACACCCACATTATATTCCGATTGGAGTTCCTTCAAGCCTTGAAAGACCTGAAAATCGGAATTCTCACTGGATCCGACCAATTGGGCGAGGATCTCTACCGACTCTTGCAGGTGGGGATCTGAGTTGCTGTAGAGGATGATTCCTAGGATAAGTGGGATTGTTGCAGGATCTGCTAAAAGCACCTTGACCAGCTCAGGATGGGCCATCAGCTTCTGGGTGGCTTTGAGGGAAGCTGCCGTGGACACCGGCGAATTCAACGAAATCATCTGGATGAGGTTGTGCATGAACTGCTCGTTTTTCAGCTCTATTATGCTGCTCTCCCTCAGCTGCATCTGAATCAGGGCTGCTGCCATAATTGCCCGTGTTTCTTGGGGTCCTGAATTAAGCTGTGTCAGTAAACAAGGAACTGAACTGATTGATCGATCAACTTGTCAGGTGCATTCTGGGCTTTTGAATGAGTTACCTTGGTTGAAGCGGGCAACAAATGGCTGATAATAACCTGATGCTGCCATCTTAACAATGAAGTGAGTGTTAAACGAGAGCTTCTGCAGCAGCTCCCGAGCTTTATCCACAAGATTTTGCATACTGTGATTGAGCATTGTAACCAAACGAGCAATGCAGTTCTTGGTGTCTCCAATCTTCTCTGCGATGGCCTCTCTGGAGGATAGCTCCAACAGTACTCCAAGGGCATAGCCTTCTGTTTCACGGTTGTAGAGCTGCTTGATTATCAAGCGAAGTCCTCCCGCTTCCACAATAGCTATCTGCAGAGAAAGTATTCCCTTATCATAGCTACAGAATTTCTCTTAGGACAAAAAAAATAACTGATAAACTTTGTTACCTTGCTGTCTTCTGAATGTCTGGCCAGGCAATTCAAACATCGGAGCGTGGCCACTGTACTAAGTCTCTCGTCTTTCAAGAAGCTCACAAATTTTGGGATGAGATTCTCTTCCACCACCCTAGACATGTAAGAAGGTGTTTCCAGCAGGGACTGCAAGTCTTCCAAGGCACTATTCTGAAGTGTGCAGTCATCTGAAATTAGAGCACGGATACCATTTTGGAACCTCAGGTCCATATCCCTCCGCCTCCATTCCTCCAAGGACCCTCTTAGGGAGAGGTTTGGTGTTATATGGACAGACTCCAGCTTCTCTTTGCAGGTGGGGCAGGTTCTATTGCCTGCCTCAAAGTGCTCCTCTATAGCCTTCCTCTC
Organism: Trapa incisa; assembly: GCA_030064435.1. NCBI lineage: Eukaryota > Viridiplantae > Streptophyta > Magnoliopsida > Myrtales > Lythraceae > Trapa > Trapa incisa. The sequence goes on from CM057782.1 coordinate 19,552,907, forward strand.
AAAGCTATGCCCACAAAGGATTGCAACAGGGTCCCTCATCATCTTCTTGGACAGAGGGCACATGAATGGATCTACAGAGTTAGCTCTGAGGGTGGTAATATCAGGAACTGGGTTAGTAGTAGATAGTTGGTCAGCAACAGCAGTCTCAGTTATGTGAAGCAAATGTATGAGCTGGGAAAGCTGGAGGGCCTCGGCCTGCTTCTTCTGGACCTCCATGTCCTCCTTCTCTTGCTTCAGTATTGCCAGATCCTCCCTTATCGAGGTTATGTTACTGCCACTCGTCGATCCAACAGCTTGTGCAATTCCCTCCAGTAGCTTCACCGTGCTTTCATGATCCTTCCGGTTATGGACCATTGACCTCTCTATCCCCGAGGCAATCATCTCAGTGGCTGTTGAGGATCGAAACTCGGCTGATCCCAGCCTGTGGATGATTTCGTGGGACATGCCCTTAAGGTTGGAGCTGATTCCGAAGTTTGACAACTGAAACGATGAGATTGTCACTGCAATCTCCTTGGAGATGTCTTGCATCTGCCCCAGGATGGAGCTCGATTGGAGGACCCTCAGGCTGCTGCTCGACTTGCAGTCTTGGACAATCTTCCCGGCTCTTTGGAGCTGAGAGTTCAGCATCTCGAGGGCATTTTTCGTGAGTTGCAGTCCATTTGTAGCTCCAAGCTTCTTTATATCCAGGGAGTTGAGCAGAGTGTTCAGTTGAGAGATGCTCCTGGAGAACTGCTGAAAGCTGTTTTTCTCAACCACCACGTCTATTGCCTCATTGGATAGTTCTTTTGCCTGCATAGCCAGGCGATTGCAGAGTTCCTGCAGTACTGCAAAGCCCACATCCTCAACCCCAATGTTGAAGTCCATCATGTTGCTCTCCACGTAAAGAATCTCCGTAGTAGTCTGAAGGCAGAGATCAGGAATCCAGCTGACTTATGGTGACCCAGCATATACATGCCAGTGATAGGATGGAGATGGAGTAAATCAAATGGGACTTACCTCCTTTCTAGAGTATGCTTGTTTTTGGGGCCCGAATTGAAGCTGCCAGTAGCTTCCAGTCTCTCAGAATTCCAACTCCATGGCTTGCTTCAACGAGTCTACCTCACCGCAGCTGAAGGAGGAAACTGGGGGTGGGTGCTTATGGAACAAGGAAATATGCCCCTGTAGGTTGACTTACAAAGAGGCGTGTTGTCCCTTTACCTGCATAGCTATTTCCTGGGTCCTTTCCCTGAACTTTCATCCATCCACACGGATCAATCAATTCCTCAATGACATGGGAACTCTTGCCCTTGGCGAGCAAGTCTCAGCTAGTGGTTTTCGTTCCATATTTTAAGATTCTATATCGACTGACCAGGTGAATCAGGCCGCCCTGTGAAGTAAATGGACCCGAGCTTGATGGGTGGATGACGGTGACCTGTGTAATATGATGCTGCTTCCACCGTGGGAGCAATTCAAGTCATGCAAGGAAGCTAGCCTAGCCTCTAGCCTCTTGTTGACTTGTCTTATACTTCGGATGTGATGTTCTGGCAGTATTTAAGTGGCCCACTTGTTTTGATTTCCGGCCCAATTAGCTCACAATATGGGCCCACCAAGATACCGTCACATGGATCCGTGGCCCAGGAATCAAATTTGTTCGTGCATGAACTCTAAACAAGGCCCACTTGTAGCTTGTCAATTTTGAACATCAGACGTAGTCTGCCGGAGGAATCGCCCACCCCCTCATGGAAATCAAACTCAAAACTTGCAAAGTTTCATGGTTAGCCATATTACTGCACCAAAAGACGTCAAAATTTGGTCGATTGAGGGAGGGGTCGTAGGTGATGAACGGGTTAGAAGATGTATGTGGGTGGTGTCTTGTGACACATAACATGAAGGGTCAATATTTCTTTAGTTGCCTAGACCATGCTTTGATGGGTTAAGTCCCCATGCCCACCATCCAAGAGCAATTCCACAAGACAAGTGCCAAGGAATCATTTGGTGATCCATTATTCTATGATGAACCAGAGCTACATTTTGTTGGGTATAAAATAAAAAGAACCCACAAACCCTTATTCCGATCAACACAAGGGGTATGATATTGTTGTATGAGAAGGCCTCAATCTTCATCCCAATTACTATACCAATTAAGTTAAGAACCATTAAATGGCATGTCTCCACTCTCCACCTCGCCACTTCGGCAGCAACTTGGCATTTCCTTTTCTATGTGATTTTGGGTGTATGTGTGTGTATTGGATCTGGTGAAAAGCCCTTTTGCACATCAACTTTTCCTGTGTTTTAAGATATGGAAGGCTCGGGAAACGATGATTGTCAACAAATACTTGAATATGTGAACCGTAGACTCACACACACACATAAGATTTAAAACAATTCCTCTTAAAAATGGCAATTAGAACCACAGAGAAAGAAAGGGGGAGAAGAAAAGAGCTAAGAGGGTTATATTATATTGTATGGGATTCCATTGATTGATCATCAGTTTGGCATTGTTCATTGGCCCAATAAATTGGTTAGATTAAAGAATCTGTTGGGCAGAGGCATCTGCGGTGGATTAACGTGGGATTAGTGCTGTGATCCCCGACAATTATGGTTTAATTAGTGACCAAGCAAGATAACATTTGAAACAATATGTTTTCTTATATTAGGTAACTAAATGACAAACAAACTATGAGCTAGTGAGAAAATGTAACATTATATGTAAACAGATGTTCTTTTGAATGATCTGATTTCAGTACTTTCTACCACTTATCCAATTTCACATGGCCAGAAAATTGCAAGAGGAATGAATAATAAGAAGAAATTAGCATCCTAGGGTTTGCAGACCACCAGCCTGAACTTACTACTGATGATGATCTTCCTCTTTGCTGATGCCCAAATCCTTCAAATCTAAACCCTATAATTAACATAACAATGGCTTACTGTACCCTTACAAATTTTCCTTGATGGTGCCATCAGGTCAGGTCAGGTCAGGTCACATCAGTTGCTTGTAGTTGCCGGAGACCCACCAGATCAGATTTCCAACTATGCTGCATTAAACCAAAACCAGTTTACTCCCTGCCATATCCAAAAGGGAAGATCATCAGCTTTTCTTTCCGATCTTGTGCTGTGACCCCCTTTGAGAAAGTTGGGACATGGAAGGACTCAATGCTTCATTTCCACATCCCGAAGCTGTAAACCTCGGAAAGGCGTCGATCGGGATGGCGTATGATGGTCAGTAACCGGCTCGCAACTAGAGGAACTACTACAAACGTACGTACTTGATCCCATTAGATTAATGGAGCGGTCCGAGAATTTGGAGACAGAAGTCCGCAGATGTATGCGGAAGAGAGTCACCTAGAGATGGATGGAGATTGTGAATTAGCTCCAAACCCTACTACTATTTTTCAACGTCCATTATTACTGCTGCTTCTTTCCTTTCGGCTATCTTCTCAAAGTGGGTAGAAGTGGAAGTAGACCTTGCCCAAAAACAATGTGAAGTAGACAAAAGGCCCCACTCCAGCACCTCCAAATCTCAACAAATCCTCATATATATCAATATAAATACATTATTTATTTCATATATTAGTCCCACATTTACAAATAAACACATAGTAGTTAGAAGATACATTATATATATATATATATATCACTTATCGGTATTATTTATTCTAATCCTAAAAAAACTAATCCATTACTTATAAAAAAATTTATATTTATTGTATTGCATATATATCTATTTAAAAGTTATTATTAATAAGTAAGGTAAAATTTTTAATATGATAAATTTACAACAATTTTTTATTTTATCTAATTTATTATATTATTATCAACACTGTTATTTTTACACGGTTAATAAATATATTTATCATTTATAATTTTAAACTCGTATTTAATAATTATTTATAAGTTGGATATTATTTTTCGAGTCAATTATTATTTTTACGATATTTTACGAGCGGCGAACAAATACTTCAAATTGGATATTTTTCTAAAATATATGGTAGGGTTTGTAACGTGGGGTTGGGTAGGGGTGCGAGTTTATTTATTATAATATAATAATAATATGAGAAGATATTATATATTATATTTATTTAAAAATTATAAATTATAATTAGTAAATAATTTATAAACTTATAACACTAATTTATTTTTATTAAATATATGATTGTGTATTCAACGATATTAAATTAATATGTAAAGTAAATTTCATATAAATTAGAAAGTTATACCTACCTCACTAAAGCAAAGAACTTTAGCTTTCTTTTCCCTAAAACTTGGTACATTTCTCATGGTGCAAGACGGGTAATCGTGCTCTCAACAGTATTAAATTAGTATGGGAACTGAATTCGGGATAAATTAAAAAGTTATACTTGATTTTACCCACTAAAGCAAGGAACTTTCACTTTCTCTTCCCAAAAACTTGGTACATTTCTCATGCTGCCAGATGGGTCATTTCTCTATAGTCACCTCAAGTCCTTTTATTATGGTTATAATGTGACAAGTACTGTCGATGATGTTACACCACACTCACGGGACAAAACCTTGCTGATCACTCAAATATCAGTTTGACATCCACCCACAATGCACCTCCAACACCTCTCATTGTCATTCCTGCAGATTGTCTCTCCCTCCACAACCCAAAATTCACTTGGAAAGAATAAATGTGAATGTACTTTCTGGGTAGATTATGCAGTGGATTGGGAAGTAGTGAATGTTCTTCCCCTGCCAATAAGCTGCAAACTAATTAATGTTGTAAATAGAGCTGAATTGTTTTGCGGGGAAATCGAAAGATGGAGTATTAAGCAATAGAATAGGTTGTGGGCATTAAATGCGCACCACATGACCAAGAGTGAAAGTCACTAGTCAGCAGAAAGAAAGTAAGCAAGCAAGCAACCAACCCACAACCCATATGAGCTAGCATAGCAGCAGACAACTAATTAACACACAAGCTTATTCTATACCGCGCCATGGTTGACCCCAATATTTAAAGAAACCAGGGGTGATCTATGTGGATTTCACACTCCATGGTAATCGATTCTAGGGCAAGACATAAAAAGATGATCTTTCGGTGATTCAGGGTTCGTGGGTCTGTTGTTACCACCCACAACACAAAGCCTTTGGATGGATTAAGGTTATAACAAAATGTTCGACCTTTACCACGGCCTTTAAAGTCTTTTGATGGGCAATAGGCCATAATGCAGTAATGAATGCTTGGCAACTCTTTTGACCATCTAGCCTTGATCTTCCTTGGCTTATCTTATGTTCTGTGGCTGATTTTTTCTATGGATGCATAGCAATGAAGAGAAAAAATTAGGTGAAGAGTGCATTAATTTCAAAGCATGAGTAGGTTTCTAAATGTATATAAAAAGGAAAGGATTGGCCATAATTATTTATGGTTATGGGGACAGCTCCATTATGTGCATAATCATGGAAATATGGGTGAGGGGCCATTTCAGAAGAAGAGGAGGCCGGAGGGGCCCCTTCTCCGTCATCATCCTCATATGGGTTTTTTCTTTCTTTTAATGCTTTAGTATTGAAGACAGGGATTTGCGATCTTTGAACCAACAAAAGCTAAGACTAATGATGGTATGATGGACACAATTTTGGCTAAAACTTGCCAAAGTGGGTGCGAGTTAATCCTTCTCAACTCTCTGTGTGTGTCTGTGCTTCGTGTGTTGTCTGTCTGTCTAATCACTGCTCTTGTGCTCGCCTTGCCTGACGTTGGAAACATCCACATTGATGGATCCCTCAAAAGTCTCTCTCTGTCCGAAATGGAGCAGACCACTTGGGCTGCAACGAAAGAGAAAGCCATATTTCGAGCGGGACATCGAAAATCCAACCACCGAGCCGTGCCTGTCCATATCCGGACACCTCGTGAAAGGACAGCTGAACTCCATGGCAATATGCAGAAACAGTCTCTTGATCAATTAGGAAGCTGCTGCAAATGGATGATCCATGGGGGAAGAAGATGAGGGAAAAAAAGGGGTTGTGGGAAGCCTACAATATTGTGATTTTGTCTTAATAGCTGTGGCCTTTTAGCTGTGTATGTATGATTGTCAGAATGATAAGCTTGTCCCCTGTCTTCTCTTCTCTTTGGTTAATCTTCAAACGACAGTTCTCAATGTGGGTGTGTGCCCCACTTTATATGTCAGATCTCGTTTTCGAATCAGATCCGTCCATATACCCATTGCATGAACATGCCATACTTTATTGCACCACCAACCTTATCTCAAGAAGAAGGGGAAGATGATGAGATGAAGATGAAGAAGAAGAAGACTACCATTTGAAGTTCAACATGAACAGTGCTGCATGCAGGTTGGTGCTGGTTGGCTGGAAGTTACTTCCGTTCCATCCATGGCTGAAATTCAGGGCACTTGAAGGCAGTTTTGACCAAAGATATGTGCTTACCAGACAAAGCCACGTGTTGTAGGTCCTGCTTATGTTGCCTCTCTCCATCTCTCTCATCTCTCTCATCTCTTCCCCATAAACATGCCTTGAAAAAAGAAGATCCATCCCATCACCCCCTGGTTTCACTCTACCTCCATCAACCCATCTCAGAACACTCTGCACATATGAGTAACACTTTGAAAACATGACAGTGATCTGCAGACAGAGTTAGTTCTATATACATATATATATATATAGTAGTCCTTTGGAAGCATTCATTCATCATCCTGCAGTTCACTTCCCTCAGTAAGCCCACCAGAAGAAATGTTGCCGAGCTTCGACCCCAGCGACACCGAGGCCGGCCTAAGCGTCCTGGAGGACCTTACCACGAATGCAAATCTCATCCAAGACCAGCTCCTCAGAGAGATTATAACCCAAAACGCGGGGACAAGGTACCTGAGCAGGCTCCTGGACGGCCGGCTGGACAAGGAGGCCTTCAAACGGCAGGTCCCGGTGGTGAAGTACGAGGATATCAAGCCTGACATCGAGCGGATCGCCAATGGCGAGCCCTCTGACATCATCTCCTCCCAGCCCATCACCGAGCTCCTCACAAGGTACCCGAAATTTCCGTTCTAAATTTGGGAGGTTCTTTAGATGATGTTGAGGGTGATGCTGTTGTGTCTGTGGTGCAGCTCGGGGACTTCCGGCGGGCAGCCGAAGATCATGCCGTCGACTGCAGAGGACCTTGACAGGAAGACGTTCTTCTACAACCTCCTGGTGCCGGTAATGAACAAGTACGGTTTGAAATCTCTCTGCTCTCCCTAAGCCTGAATGAAACAGTGTAACTAGAAAAAATGGTGTGGAATAATAATGGGCCGATGCCGGTGCCGGTGCCGGTGCCGGTGCAAATCTTGTTCAGGTACGTTGAAGGGCTGGACCAAGGCAAGGCAATGTACCTCCTCTTCATTAAGCCGGAGATCAAGACGCCCGGCGGGCTGATGGCTAGGCCAGTCCTGACCAGCTACTACAAGAGCAGCAACTTCCTGAACCGGCCCTACAATCGGTTCAACATCTACACGAGCCCCGACGAGACCATCCTCTGCCCAGACGGTAAGCAGAGCATGTACTGCCAGCTCCTCTGCGGCCTGACCCAACGGCACGAGGTCCTGCGGGTGGGGGCTGTCTTCGCCTCGGCCTTTCTCCGGGCCATCAAGTTCCTGGAGGCTAACTGGGAGGAGATGTGCTCGAACATCAGAACGGGCCAGGTCAGCGGCTGGATCACCGACCCGCCGTGCCGTGGCGTGGTCTCCTCCATGCTCGCCGGCCCTAACCCCGGGCTGGCCGATTCGATCGATAAAGAGTGCGGTGGCGGCAAGTCATGGGAAGGCATAATCAAGAGGCTGTGGCCTAGAACCAAGTACATCGAGGTCATCGTCACGGGGTCCATGGCTCAGTACATTCCCACGCTCGAGTTCTACAGCGGCGGGATTCCATTGATATCGGTCATGTACGGCTCGTCGGAGTGCTACTTCGGGATCAATCTCCAGCCCCTCAGCAAGCCTTCTGATGTCTCCTACACCCTCCTCCCGAACATGGCCTACTTTGAGTTCCTGCCCTTGGAGAACAACCGTGGAGAAGTTGCCGCCGGAGAAGCCCTATGCAACGGAGATCACAAGGTGAAAGTAGCAACCGAGGCAGTCGACCTCGGGGATGTAAAGCTAGGGCACTACTACGAGCTCGTCGTGACGACTTTCTCCGGTTAGTTTTCCATTTTCAGCGTAGCACAGTGACGTATCCGTCGACGATACATCTTCTGCTTCTGATCTGATCTGTTGAGGTCTTGTTCGGAACCGGCAGGGCTATATAGGTACAGGGTCGGTGACATCCTAATGGTAACCGGCTTCTACAACAGCGCACCGCAGTTCCGATTCGTGCAGCGGCAGAACGTGGTGCTTAGCATTGACACCGACAAGACCAGCGAGGAAGACCTGCTGAATGCAGTGACAAAGGCCAAGGAGCACCTCGAGCAGCTGGGGCTGCTCCTGACTGAGTACACCAGCTACCCTGACACATCCTCGATCCCGGGACATTATGTTCTGTACTGGGAACTCATAGCGAAGGGGAGCAAATCATCAGATTCTCCTGAGCTCGACAAGGGCATCATGGAGGAGTGCTGTTCGACGGTGGAGGAGTCGCTTGATTCAGTCTACCGGAGGTGCAGGAGGAAGGACAAGTCCATCGGGGCACTGGAGATTCGGGTCGTGAGGGAAGGCACGTTCGACGCCCTCATGGACTACTGCGTGTTGCAGGGGTCGTCGGTGAACCAGTACAAGACGCCCAGGTGCATCAAGTCGGATGCTGCACTGAAGATTCTGAATTCCAGGGTGATGGGGAGCTTCTACAGCCAATGTGTCCCCTCATGGGAGCCATTCAAGATCGAAACCTAATTGAAAGTGAAGGGAAAAAAAAAAGAAAGACAAAAAAACAGATTGACTAGTGAAAGCAAGTGTTTTTAGTAATGAATGTGTTTGAGGTTCCTTCTTCTTCTTCTTCTTCATCATCTTCTTCTGTTGTCTCCCTTATCTGATAAGTCAGTTTCTCAATTGAATTTCTCTCCATTACTGTGCCAAATTTTATGGGATGCTTTTCTGCCGTGTCAAATTTCCTCAAAGCTCAATGGCATCAAGTCGTCAGGGTCTCGTCACGTTTAAAGTACCGAGGAGAAGAGTCGTTGCTGTATTAATAGCTGTCACCTAGAAAAGAACTGTTCTTGCCACTTGCAGCATTTAATGATTTGATGATGGAAAATGAATAACAAGGCTGGATAGCTCTGCAGCAGCAGCAGAACCCTATCCATGTGCCTACTCACGGTGAACTAAAATCTGGTCCAACCCTCATCATTATCACGATGACTGATTCAGAAGATTACAGCAGGTTCATAGAGTAGATAACCATCATCATTGCATGAGTCACTGGTTGGTCCTGTTAGGTGGACCACGAAGTAGCTAGGATGACAGTAAGGGACTTGGACTGGAAGTTGCAATGGAGCCACATAAGGAAGGCCAAGAGATGGCCATGGGCAGAAATGTGGAAGCTAAGGGAGACAGTGAGAGCAACCTAAGGGGGACAATAAGAACTGTGCTACGGAAAACAATAAGTCAGAATTATAGGCCCCTTCTCTTCTTCCTCCTCCCGGGGCATTTATGGCGGACACAACACATGTAGCCTTAACCACCTCCCCTTTTTTTCCCTCTAGCCGGCCGGCCGGCGGGCGGGGAATAACCAGCCAAGATCGACTCTCTCCCTCTCTCGGATCCTGCAGATTGCGACAACTTGCACGACTTTCTGCAGGAGATGGGGACTTATCCGGACCCATCCATCCGGCAAGCAATCAAACCTAAGATGACTTTTCCATATCAGCCATCATCTTGGTCTTGGTTGGCCGTGGGAGTCAGTGTCACCAAGCAGGCAAAGTCCAATCTCAAATGGGGTTCATTGAATACACTTTAAACTCAGAGAAAGAGACTCCCAACAATCAGCAAAGGGAGGGACTCGGGTGATATATGGTCATTGAATTTCCACGGCTGGCAGTCCGGCCGGATTCAACGGCTGCAATTAATAGGGATACGCTCCCAACACATGCAGTCCAGTCCAGTTCAGCTTCATAATAACACCCACGTTTAAAATTGCACCAGACCATTAGCTAGCTGATACGGTGAACCAGACAAATACCACGAATATACAATACATGGGATGATGGCCTAAGATGAAGGGCACACGTGTGATGAGGGCTCATGTTGGGGTCATCTTATGGAAAAAGACAAGCCATTGCCACTACCACTACCAATACCACTGTAAGCTATTTATCCACTGCCACGGAAGGGAAGAGATGGGGTTAGGGTTAGGGTTAGGGTTAGGGTTGGGGTTGGGGTGGGGACCTCTCTTGTGTCCCTCCTAAAGGGCCTCCGGGACCCCCCCGGCCTGGCCCTTGTCTGCCTCCCCCTCCACCCATGCAAAAGGGGTCTCAAAAAGGAGAAAATAAAAAGAGTGTGTGTGTGATGAGTTTAATGACCACATCCCATTTCTAAGGTGTTCTGGTTTTTCTAGCTAGGGGGTGAAGGTGAAAGGACTTTCCGGCCACCATTGCTCCTACCACATGTGCACCACTGAACCTGGTACTCCCAATTGTGGTGGAAGATGTGAATAGATAAATAGACCCAATGCAACACGATAATGCTATAATGGCGCACAGGTTCCTTCAAATACCCAATACTAATAATAATATTAATGCCAATCTAGCTTTCTCTCGTTCCTCTTAATTACATGGGTCCAGCCATGGTCGCCTGGCCTGGCAAGCACACACGCACAACAACACCTTATGACCTTGAAGAATACAGTGGGCAATGGAAGTTTTAGAATCCTGAGGACCAAAAACCAGCACGTACAGGAGACTATACAATAGGCAAGAATAAAAAAAAGGCAAAGATGGACCATGAACAGACGGCCTACCCTACGTACAAAGAAGAAGATGGTTGTTTCTTTAATATTGTCTTCTTCCTCCTCGGTCCTCCTCCTTAAATTATGCATTAATACATATGTCCATGGACCAGGACACGGCTAATTAATTAACTGGTCCGCCACGAGAAGACGGCCCCGGCTCTGCCGACAGCCATATTGGAGCCTTCTTCCCAAGAGTTGGATAGATAAATAATAGATATTGTGATGGAAGGGATGACCAGCAAAGCTAAATTAGCCTTACTGCATGCACTGGGCTGGCTGGCTGGCATTTAGCATCAACATCAGCAGCAGCAACCCATGAATTATGGCGAAAGCTACAAGTCGTGTGAATGGTGGGATCATGTCGGGTGTGTGTCATTCACTATTCACTGCAGTCCCTGACCTGATCATGGTAGCTGTCTCTTCCTCCTCAGTCCTACCATCTCTTAGGGCCCCCACTCCTTTTTGACTTCTCCTTCCCCTCTCTTTTTCTTCAAAGTGAGACAAAAATCTCTCCTTTTCCTTTGTCTTATTTTCATTCACAGTGACCCTTTTTGTCTTGCCACCCACTGGCTTATCTGTTTGATTAACACTAATGATAACTTTAATCTAATCCTACTTTTTGCTTCAACAGACATGATTATATATATATATATACATATACACACACGTACCGATGATTGACAGGGAGATAAGACATTTCATTGTTCAGCGGCTCTCTACTGCGCTGGGAAGAAGACAAATCTTTGATGATGGAGAGAAGAACCATGGAGCAAAATTTTAAATAAATAAAAAAACAATTAAATATATAGCCTAGTAACATTATGCCATTGTCGGACACGGTCGAAACACGGGATTAGTTTTTTTTTTTTTTGCACGAACGGCTGCACTAGTCGGATTTTGATTATCGGATCGTAGACATATTGTTAGTACACCGACTAATAGTATATAAAAATGTATTATGTACACATAATAGTTCATAAATATTTCTACTTAAAATTTATATTAAAATATTTAAAACCTTGTAAATTTACCGTATTTCTGTCAACATATCTTGTGATATACGGTTGAAACACAGAATTATGGGCTGGCTCCGGCCCTAGTCTATACGTTAAACTATGAGATAATGGGCCCAGGCCCAAATATGTTGGACTGTGAAGAGTTCAGCAGTGGGCTCGATTGGCCCATTCAAGGGAGAAAATGCATTCATTCCTGTACGAGTAGTTGGCTTTTTGCTCGGGATAAATTACTTTACTGCTGTATGTGTATGGTGGCTTCTCTTTCCTTCCTCCCGTTGGCTCTTTTGCCACGGTTCTTTCTTTCTGTGTGTTCGGTCTCTCGACCCGGTATCTGTTCTCGGGAGATCTAGTCATTGCGGTCTTGTTTGAGGTCGAGGTCAGTCAATGCTGCTTAGTGCTTTCAGCCATCGCCGTCCTGGATGATGCCGTATGGGTTGTTTTAGTTGGGGTGTTTGTGTGCTTGGGTGTGCGGTTGATGATCCGATTCCTTTGAAAGATTGTGTCTTGATGCCACTTGATTGAACGAACGCTGATATCATCCATTGAGCTGAAGTAAATTCGGAAAATATCGATTTTTTAGCTGTCGATGGTTCGGTCAGCATGGCCATCTCGAAGATGGGTTTTCCCCTGTGCTCCTTTTTAGTATATTGCCGTTTTCGTCATAACTCTTGTGATATAACTCGTTTTTGCTCAATGCATCAGTTTATGGCCCTTGTATACTTCCTCCTAAGGGCATTGAGATTTCATTTTTTGCTAAGATTTCAATTTTGAAACTAGGGAGTCTCTAAATAAATGATGAAACTGTTATTTTGCATTAGGGTATAGCTGTCTTTTGGGTAGAATTGATTTTATTCAATATGATGGGTATGTACATCTTGTTGGAAGCTTGGCTTGGATATTTATTTGCTGTATGAGTTAAATCGTCATGGATTGTACCAGGATCTGGTTTGCTTATCATCTTCAGTTGAACTACCTGTCATCTGGAGTCATATCTAGAAAGTCTGCACCATGGGTGCTTTATGCTGCTGTGCACGTACAGATGACTTTGAAGAATATGCTTTGCCAAGTACCTCGATGTACCGACATTGCATATGCTTGAGATTCTTCCTCAACCAGCTGCTTACTGGGGTATATAAATTTCCGAGTTTTCAGTTATCTAATGGTTTACATTTTAATGCTCCCGTGTTGATGGAATTGGAAATGCAGTTCACAATCTCCCAATTATGATCCAAATCAAATCATTTAGCATTATTTGTCATGATCTAGTCAGTCTATTAGTGGCCAGACCTTGCTATGATGCAACTTTCACAATCTCCCAATTTGTTCAAGTGAGATAACATAAAATTTTCACTGATCCTAGTGATGTTGACCATAAATTATACTTGTGCTGATGCTCAACAGATAGCAGTGCTCAACCAAAATATTTGTGGTTTTACCTTTGTGTTGACAAGATGAGGAAAATATTTATTGGATGCTCGTTGATTACGTTAAGTGCATGAGTTTATAAATTATTCAATCTGCTCGCCTATAATCTTCTACTGAAATTCTTTGAATTCTGGACTTGTCCTGTATTTTGTGCTCCATTTTCTGATATATATGTTGCTTATTAGCTTTGTTGGCATGCGCGTGCAGTATAGAGGCGTCTTCCATAGAATTGGAGGACGTCCTGTCACTGCTCAAATCCAAGGAACTGCTGTGGCATCTTCATCTATAAATATACTTCCTGCCGATAATTCAATGAACGAAAGTTACGTCTCGATCTCTAGATCTTTGCCTTATGACTCTGAAACCAGATACACTCGTCTACAGCGTGATGGTTTGGTTTCTAGGCGTGATAAATCAATGTCTCATTTCCAAGAAGATGCACAGCCTGTGAGGAGGAATGTGAGCAGTTCTGGTATGGAATCTCTTGGTCTTGGAAAGAGAAGGAGTGTTATCGACTTGGAAGAAGATTGTAAATTTGGTCTTCTGGAGTCTTCTGATAAGGCTTTGAACACAAGGACTGCTGATGGGCTAATTGACGTGCAATCTTCATCCGATGATGAAGACATTTGTCCAACCTGTCTTGAAGGTGTGTAAAATTCTAAATTATGCTATCTGGCCCATTTGCATAATGACCTTCCAATACATGCATTATTATTTGCCTGGATGTTAGAGGATTAAGACATGCTCTGGATTTAGAGTTGTGGTTATAAACTTTGTCCTTGATCTACTGCAGAATATACTCCAGAAAATCCAAAAATCACAACACAATGCTCTCACCATTTTCACCTTGGCTGTATATATGAATGGATGGAAAGAAGTGAAAGTTGTCCAATATGTGGAAAGGTATGCTGCATTGGATTTAGCAATGTCTACTTAATACCTTCAAATTATGGCACAATGCTTGGTTATATGATGATTGTCACTATTTTTTTTAATCAAGTTATCATGAATTGTTTGGGGATTTCTTTCACCCGCTGCCCTATGGTATAGTATGCTGCTGATTTGATTAAGTTTTTGTTGGTTATGCATTAAGTTTCTGTCGGGGTCTTTTGGCTACAATTATTTGATTGCATCGTGTAAGGGTTGTTTGCTGATTGTATAACTTCATAAGAGACTATGTCTCTTAACTTTGACCATTTGTTCTTGTAACATCAGGCGATGGAGTTCTGCGAGAGCCCTTAAGCTGAATCTCGAAGAAAGAAAAATACACACTGGGACCAAGCTGATTGATGTAAATAAATGCCCTCTGGCCCTGTTCAGGGGAGGAGGTGGTCTCTGTGTTTCTCTTCTTTCTTTAACCTAATCTCCCTTTGTTTGGTGTGAATTGTACCATCATGTATAGAAAATCTTACTCTTCATGGTATAAGTTCTGTTTGATATTGATACCTATTAAAAGATACATTTACTTTGAGATGTACAAGATGTCCCTGTGATGTCAGACTGCCTCAGATTGTTTCTCATCTCATCACTGAACAGGAGTTAGATTGCTGAATTAGCTTGAATCAAAGTTTGAGCAGGATACTTGCCATTTGTTTAGGTATGTTCAGCTCCCCATGAAGTGGATCCAACATGCGGGATGTAGTCTCAGGTGCTTATTCTCAAAAGATTGCAATGTTGCCATTATGAAATGAACTACATGTCATGTGAAACCATGTGTGTACATCCATTAACAAAATCTCTTCCATTTTGACATTATTTGGGCAACAATATCCAACAAACACACAAACAAGAGACCAAATGGACTTTACTAATGCAAGAAAACAGTCTAGCTAAAAGCCAACCATCCCCAGACATATCATTATTACACACCATCAGGTCATAATCATCTACTACTAGTCCATAGCCACAGTATGTGCTATTCTTATTCAGTCCTTGTGGACCAGTCAAGGAGAGGGATTGGCTCACTGGCTCACCAACTTGAGGTTATTACCCTTCTCCTGCAGGGTGCCAAGGAGGCTGTCAAAGCTCTTCTTGAAGGAGCCCACTCCCTCTACCTCCAGCTGGTTACCAACGTACTTCCAGTCTATCCCCAGCTTCTCAAGTGCACTGTAGATCCCTTCAGCTTCCGAAACATTGGCATCAATTGTCCTCGAGACAGTTCCATGGTCAATGAAGGCTTGGAGAGCTTGGTCAGGCATGGTGGAGACCTATTCCACAATGATCCTTGGCTATTAACAACTAAATTCTCAGGTCTAGTTAAGGAGAACTGTCTGGAGATTGAATATCAGGTTAAAAATTATTTCAAATCACTTTCCTTCAATTTTGACCCATGCTGTAATGGAAAAATTACATCTTCTCTGAAGGGCAACTTCTCTATACATACTTTCTTAACATTTTACATTCTGAAGGAAATGGAAGAACGAAAAAGATGGATGGTTTTCTCTCACAGAGATTATGTAAATTTTCTAAAAGATTTCCAGCTTGTATAATAGAAAATGCATATCAAGATTATGATGGCTTACTGTATCAGGACCGACTAGAGGAGCCACATAAAGGGTGTCGGAGTAGGCCGGGTTCTTCACACTGGTAGAAGCCCACAGAAGTCTCTGCTTCTTAGCACCCTTCTTCACAAGGGCCTCCCATCTAGGACCTGAAAACTTCTTCTGGTAAAGCTGGAAAGCTAATGTGGCTTGAGCTACTGCAGCCTAAAATATTTAAATGTTGTCATGAGAAACATCAAGTGCTAGTAAGAATTACCAGAATATGCTTCAAAAAATTCGGATATTGGGAATTCCTGCTCACCTTCCCCCGGAGATCAAGAGCCTCGGGTGTTCCAATCTTCTCAAGCATCTTATCAATGAGGGTGTCCACACGACTCACAAAGAAAGAAGCAACACTTGTAACTCTTGAGAGATCATCTAACCCAGAAGCCTCAAGACCATCCAGATAAGCATCAATTACCGCTTCATATCGAGCCAAAGAAAATATAAGCTGCCAACACAAACAATAGAAAACTCAGGTGACCTCAAATTATGTCTTATTAAAAGAACAAAAGGAGTAGAACTTACAGTAACATTGACACTAATCCCTTTCTCAATGACTTGCTTGATCGAAGGGATGCACGGGGCTGTGGCAGGTATCTTTATGTAGACATTCCGGCGATCAACAACTTTGTGGAGCCATTTTGCAGCCTCAACAGTCCCTTTAGTGTCATCTGCAAGTCTTGGAGAGACCTCCACTGAAACATAACCATCTCCGCCATCCGTCTTATCATAGATCGGCTCAAACAGCTTGCAGGCATCCTGAATGTCCTTCACCACAAGCTCCCAATAAGCAGTCTCAATGTCCTTTCCTGATTGCACGAGTTCCCTGCAAAAATCAGGGATAATAAATAGTGTAAGGTGAGACAAAATGGCACATGGAAGAAAATCTCCTTCTCCTCTATCAAGAAGATCCAAGAACAAGATATCATCCTCACATGGAGTACATATAGCAGTAGTAATAACCAAAACCAGTGAACTTTCACATAGAAAAGAATTGATAATTAGAAATTCTGCATTTCTCTCTGCTGATGTTCTGGTCAAAATCTCAAAGCTGAGCCTTTTTATATAAGATTGAGTCTTAGTCATGGCACAAAAAGGTCAGAACAATCAGCAGTACCTGAACTGGTCATTGTAAGCATTTGAAGATGATATTGCTTTCTGGAATATCTGCAAAATTCACACGCTAAAATGTTATCAGCCAACACTAACAGACCATTAAAATATAGGAAAAAGCCATAATCTTCTCATCTCTATATGTGCCAACCAATCTGCAAGAAATACTCATGATGAGCAGAAGATACAATTCATTACCGCTGGATTGCTAGTGACGCCTCTAACTCCACTTGCAATGAGGGGGAGAAGATCGGTCACAGGGCGACAGAGGTTGTCATACCACGGGCTCTGGCCTTCTAGATCATAAAGATCATGAAGAGTAGTCCTCTTGGCTGCACTTCCATTCTCCCAACCCTGTGAACACTTGACACTGCAGTATTGAAGCAAGCCAGTAATTCAGTTACTGGAAATGACAACATTGAAATTGGCTTTGAGTGACAATAAATCAAACAACTGACTAATCAGATATACCCACGGATCCCTAATGATTAGTAGTCATCATGGTCATGACCATCATCGCTGAAAATTAAAAAAAAAAAAACCTAGAAAAGCAGCTGATAATCGGAGTTAACAAATTGATAGTCTTCGCTGAAAACCAGTCTAAACAAGATATGAAAATCTCAACTCCTTGACTTTGACTATGAAAGATCGCCCACTTATCAGATCTACGGTGATCTCAATCACGGAATCAAAATTTTCAATAACAGTCTACAGCATCATAAAAAAGTCATTGCGACTCACAATAGAACATAAACAGTGTATTAGGGGGTTGGATTGAAACTCGAAAGGGAGGAAGCTACGAGCAACGGAGGCTTACATCATAGATCCCTTAGAAGGGCGGCGACCTTGGACCGACAACCGAGAAGCCGCGATCTTGGAGCTGAAATCGGATCCCTTCTGCAGACCAACGAAGCACAATGGCTGAACCGACCTGAGCCTGATCGAGGACGATATGGAGGAAGAAGGGGTGGTAGGGGAGAGCTTGGAGATCGTAGCCATGGCGGAGATGGCAGTAGGATGCAAAAGGGATTTTGTACAAGTTACGTCTCTCCCTCTCTCTCTCCCCGACAGAAATGGCTATGTAAGCAATGAATATGGAAAGTTGGTGTAAGAGGAAGAAGGCTAATGCATATAGTCAAAGGGAGGGAATAAATAATTTAATAAATTGATATAGGAAAATTTTATAAAATAATTATTATTTTATTTATAATATATTAACATTATCCAAAATTTGTATTTCAAGTATTAGTATGAATTTATTTTATATATTTAAATTTGATCCTAATATCTAAAAATATATATTAAATATAATTAACTCACATCAAACTTTAAAATTTATGATTAATTATTCTCGTTTATTAATAAAATTTAATGTGCTCAAAATATTATATTTTTTGTTTCTAATTATTTTTACTCATAAATCATATGCATTAAAAAATTCTAACGCATTTAACTAAGGGCTTTAAACCACTTTAAGTTTCCTTTTTGGATTTTATTTTTTACTAAGATTATAGACTTCTATTTAATACAACAATCGCCTATTTTAGAACTACTTCCATATTTAGTATATTTCTATTTTTTTGCTTGTCTACTCTATTTTTACTCCCATTTTAGAGGAGTGTAAATGGACTTATTATGTTCTAAGTGGTAGGAGAATCTGTACTTGATTATTAGTATATTATAACAAAAATTAAGGCGTTATCTTCAAACCAATACATTGTATGTATATAGATCATTTGAGCTCAATGTTTATTTTTAATATTAAAAAATAGGTCGATTAATGTGATTAAATTATAAAAATAACATGTTATATATAGAAATATATAAAATATATACATGACAATAAAAAAGTTGTTGGAAAATTAATAAATGAATATGTGACTAATTAGAGAAGTTAATAATTTTTTATTATATAAGATCTGAGATATTATTAAGTTAAAAATATAAATTTAAAAGGAATTCGACTAAAATAATAAATAAAAGTATAAAATTAATAATAAATGAATATGTTGCTATACCCTTCCAATAAATTAATGATTATAAGTATAAAATTAATGATAAAGTAAAGATTTTACTTTATAAAATAGAGAAAAGTTGTAAAGGGTATTAATTATTATTTAAAAATGAGTAAAATAGAAAAAAAATTTAAAAAAATTTGATAATATGAAATATATAAAAATATAAAATTATAATTTATTTATTTATTTAATATATATAATGTACCATATATAGATAAAAAAATTAAATATAACAAATTAATAATATTACAATAAGTATTATTTTATTTTTTTCTATTTTAACTATTATATTTTAATTTATTACTATTATATTCAATATTATTTCTATTAATTGCCTACTAACACCACACTCATACTCATGCATTTGGAGATTCTCTTGCTCAAAGATATGGTGAGATGGGTAAGCAACAAACCATCCATCTAATGCACCAATTCCGTTCAATACCAAATGTCCGTCCACACCCATATAGTAGATTCAGATATACCTAATATTAGTATTAAACATATTACACACACAATTTTTACTAAGCTTATAATGAAATTTACAGACAAGCATATGATGCAATGATATCATCACGCAACCCTCAATATCTTACGGAGACTCCGGTCACCGGAATCGGACCTTTCAGACTAATTCTATCTTATGGGTGCACTTATGGTAATCTTTTTAGTAGAGGCTTCACCCTGCAAAGTGTAGACGTGCCCCTTGGGTTACAAGAAATCTCATCACTTGACGACAAAAGAACTTTTGTCTTCTTCATTGGCCGGCAGGGGACAAAATCTGCAGCAGATGAGTGATGGGTGGAGCGAGAATTAAGAACAAGCGTCCACAAAAAAGACACGACTTTGACAGTTAGAACAGACCGATCAAGCAATCCGAACCAGAAAGCAATCCAATTGTCCAACCTGCTGAAAATGGAGAAAATTAACTATGAGGAAGGAACAAAAAATCTTGGATATCAGCTTTTTGCAAGGACAATTTGAAGTCTAATGTATTAAATAACATCTATTATGAGCAGAAAGGAAAATCAGCCCACTGCAATTAAAATTGTAATATTGATGGCTTTCATTTCCAACCTCAGGGCGACACCCACATGGGAGTCCCGACGTTTTGTGCCTAGGCATACCTACAAGACTTTCTCCAATTGAGGGGGTCTGACTTTCCCTTTTTTTCTTCTTCCTCTTCTTAGCTTTCCAGGCGGGGGTTCGAGGAGGAGAAGAAAGGAATTGTGGGTCTGATTCGGGAGAGAGCTGAAGTCCATTTCTTGAGCTGGGGGATGGAAAAGTGGTTCAAAGATGTGAGCTTGGGCTCGGACGGGGCAGAGGAGGGAGAGCGACAGCTTGAGGGAAGCGATCAGATCGAGAAGAGCAAGATTGGGATCATGAGGGCTGTCGTTGAAAGAGAAGATCCATCTGCCAAGGTTTTTTTTTACCTTCATCTCCACTCTCCCTCTTGGCTGATCGATCCTGCCCCCTTTGTTCTTTCCCAAAACGAGTGCTTTAAACTTCATTAGCTTGTTTCATACATGTCTGGTTCTAGCTTGACCTGGGATGAATTTGCAGTAATTTCCTAGCTGTGAAGATGCTAAGGTCTGTATTATTCTTAGGATGTGGATGATTATGCTCTAAGGAGGTTTCTACGAGCTCGTGATCTAGACATCGAGAAAGCATCTAACATGTTCCTCAAGTACATGAGCTGGAGGAGGTCTTTCATGCCGAATGGACCTATTGCTTCATCGGCAATCCCGAACGAGCTTGCCCAGAACAAGCTGTTCATGCAAGGTCTTGACAAGAATGGGCGACTGATTGTGGTTGTCTATGGCAATAGGCATAAACCTTCCAAGTCAAGTCTAGAGGAGTTCAAGCGTACGTGCTTTACCCTGATAACCATCTGTGGCTTTTACTTGGATTTCCCTCAAGATTGACTCGATTGGGTATGTGCTTGTTGTGCTGCAGATTTCGTCGTCTACACCCTCGAGAAAATAACTGCAAGGTTTCTGGACCACTTCATTGGACTCTCTCTTTCTTGC
Organism: Trapa incisa; assembly: GCA_030064435.1. Lineage (NCBI taxonomy): Eukaryota > Viridiplantae > Streptophyta > Magnoliopsida > Myrtales > Lythraceae > Trapa > Trapa incisa. The sequence continues at coordinate 19,573,909 of CM057782.1, forward strand.
TGGGTCTTTAGCATGCTCTAAGCTTCTGGTTTTTGAATCTCTTAGGATGCCCCCAGGCAAGGAGAAGTTTGTTGCCATAGCAGATCTGGGAGGATGGGGATACACAAACAGTGACATTCGAGGATACATAGGGGCTCTGTCAATCCTGCAGGTCATGCTCACACTTCATGGAATCAACAGACGCTATCCATAGCTTCTGAAACTTGCAGTTTTCTTCTTGTTTTCTGGTTGTAGGACTGCTATCCCGAGCGTCTGGGGAAGCTGTTCTTCGTCCATGTGCCTTACCTGTTCATGACCGCATGGAAGATGGTTTACCCGTTCATCGACAGCAACACGAAGAAGAAGGTAACGTGTTCTGGTGTGGTGTTCAATGGTGAATATGGTCGGTGTGATGTTCTCGGTCATCTTTCCATGGATCATGGGCTTACTCGCTTTTCTTCGTACGCATCTGCAGATCACATTTGTGGAGGATAAGAAGCTAATGACAACTCTGCTCGCAGACATCGACGAGAATCAGCTCCCCGATGTATTTGGAGGGCAACTTCCTCTGGTTCCCATACAGGACGCTTGAGAAATTGTTCTCCATGTGATTGACCAGATACAGATGTGATTGACCCATATAGAAGGCGTTAAATGTTAGCCCAAGTTATCAGTGATCTAGACCTTCATATCAGTGTAATGAACATCACTATGCCTCATCAGAATGGCCATTGCCATGATCATGAATCTGTAGTTGAGCTCATTAGAGTTAGGCTAATGGAAGTTGAGCAGGGAAATCTGGTGCCATGGTCCTCTCATTCTGCTCAAGAGGTCTGAAGTCAACTATTTAATGGTGGGTTTAGCCAACAGGCCAAGCAGTAGATGATAGTAAGGGGCTTTGAGCTCGGTAGAGGAAGGCCCATGAATGATGTTTACAGGCTACTCGTCCCCCTCCTCGAGACTTCTGGCGCCATCGGCGGCAGCTCCGCCCTCCTCCGCCGCTTCCTCCTCTTATGTGTCGCCTCTGCGCCGGAGAGCTTACCCCAGGCCCGCGCTCTCTTCTCTCGCATCGGCTCCCCCGACACCTTTGCCTACAACACCACCATTCGGGCCCATGCCCACTTCTCTCCCTCCCATGCGATCGCCTTCTTCCTCCAGATGCTCCGATCCGCCGTCCCGCCGGACAACTTCACCTTCCCGTTCGTCCTCAAGGCCTGTGGTCGTCTCCAGGTGGCCTCGAACGGTCTCCATGCGATGGCATTGAAGTTCGGCTTTGGTTCTGACCTGTATGTGCAGAACGCCCTGATCAGCGCGTACGGCTCCTGGGGTTCCGTCGAGTCTGCAGGGAAAGTGTTCGATGAAATGCTCGAGAGGGACATTGTCTCCTGGTCCTGCATGATCTCTTGCTACGCCAACAATGGCTTCCCCTATGAATCTCTGACGCTCTTCCAGCAGATGCAACTATCGGAAACAAGCACGCCTGATGAAATCACCATGCTCAGTGTGATATCAGCCATCTCGAGCATCGGAGAGCTGGATCTCGGGAGGTGGGTGGAGGCTTATATGGGCAAGATTGGCATAGCAATCAATCTCCCTCTGGGTACTGCCTTAGTTGACATGTACTCGAGGTGCGGCTCGGTGGATGAATCGAAGAGGGTGTTTGATGGAATGCCTGATAGAAACGTGATGACTTGGACTGCCCTGATTAATGGGCTGGCCGTGCATGGCCTCGGGGAAGAGGCAATCAGGGCTTTCGATGAGATGAGGAGCTGTGGTTTCTCTCCCGATTCTGTGACCTTAAAGGCAGTCCTAGTGGCCTGCAGCCACAGTGGGCTCGTGGAGGAAGGTTGGAGGATCTTCAAGAGCATAGAGGAGTACGGGATGGAACCCACAATCGAGCATTATGGCTGCTTGGTGGACATGATGGGGCGGGCGGGGATGATCCAGCAAGCATTCGACTTTGTGGAGAATATTCCGGTAAGGCCTAATTCAGTCATCTGGCGGACCCTGCTGGGAGCCTGTGTGAGTCACAATAACCTCAAATTGGCCGAGAAAGTTAGGGAGAGGATCCGCGAGATCGACCCCAACCATGATGGGGACTACGTGCTCCTGTCGAATGTTTATGGCGGCCTGAGCAGATGGACTGAGAAGGCCAAGGTGAGGAGCTCAATGCAGAAGCAGAGAATCGGTAAAATTGCTGGATACAGCCTGATCAGTGTCGACCGAGATATCCACAAATTCGTCTCTGGGGATGACTCTCATCCAAGTTGGGAGATCATCCGGGACATGTTGAACTGGGTGATGGAGAAACTGAGAGCTGGAGGATACTCGCCTCACACAATGGATGCACTGCATGACGTAGAGGAGGAAGAGAAGGAGAGCAGCCTCACCTATCACAGCGAGAGGCTGGCAATGGCCTTCGCACTCCTGAGCTTCAAGGACAAGCGGACGATAAGGATAATGAAGAACCTTCGAATATGCCGTGACTGCCATGTTTTCATGAAGCACATATCGGGGACGCTAGACAGGGAGATCATTATCCGTGACAGGAACCGTTTCCATCATTTCAGGAACGGATCATGCTCTTGTCGAGATTACTGGTGAGGATTACCGGCCAGGGGCCTAACTTTCCGGTGAGAATGGTTCACAAAGTTTCACTCTGTTTGATTGAGAGAGATACATGAAAACATTGAGGGTGTTCATCAAAGCAAACTTGCACTATCTACTTGCCAGGTTGATCTGAATACTTCCTCTTACATGAAAGACCTGGACTTGGGGCCTGTTGATGCTGAATTGAAGCCATGGAAGATGAAGAGGGGCATGAGGATGTTGAAGAAGAAGAAGAAGAAGGAGCAGCAGCAGTGGCATTCAAACTGGTAGTTGTTCCATGACCCTCCAAGAGATTCAAGGTGAGGAGGGGGAAATCGGCATCACTGCTTGACAGAAGCTGGGCATACTGGACCAAGTCTGGGTAATGAACTTTCCTCGGTGTAGCAGAATCACCGGAGGAGAAGGCGTAGGAGGTGTCATAGTGGCTGTGTTCTTGAACTCGTTCTGGGAAATTGATCTTAGCCTTGGTGCCCTTGAAGCTCAGTGCCGCTTTGTCGTAAGCCATGGCTGCCTCCTCTGCCGTGCTGAAGGTCCCAAGCCAAACCCGGGCCGCTTTCTTTGGGTCCCTAATCTCCGCTGCCCATTTTCCCCAAGGCCTTTGTCTCACTCCCCTGTAGTGCCTCCTCTTGATGGTGGTGCTGCTGCTGCTCTCTTCTGGTTACAAATTAGCAGCAAACAACCACACAATTCATTAAACAGACTACATCTCTTTGTCCAGTCAATCAAGGTTCATTAACTGGTTTCATTAAACAGAAGTTCAGAAAAGCATGAAGTAGACACATGATGAAGCCACCGCCAGTCTCAAGAGTTGGGTGGACACGAGAAAAGCGATGAACAGGGGAGCAGAATGGAACTCCAAGTCCAAGGAGAGAGATGGTCAAAGAAGGAGGCGGCCATGACACACAGTGACTGGAAGTCAACATCTTGGTTCAGAGGGTCAGAGAGAGACAGCCAGACGGTTGTCTACGTAAACTTTTCGGATATGCATTGAACCTTAGGCACCCCTTTACCTTTGTTCCCTCTCTATGCATGGAATCGGGCGATTCACAGACTCCAGTTCTAAGGATTAATCCTCGGAAGCCATGAAAAAGCATTTGCTTATGTTAATGATATATTCGTACCTGGGTTAGAAGCTCTGTGAGCCGTTGCAGGAATGACTTCTTTGTCATGATCGACAGCAACTCCGCTTGCCTCGAGCACGCCGGTCACCGGCATCTGGTTGATGTTGAGATTACCGGCCGCTCCTGAGGCAGCACCAGCAAGAGCTGCAACCATAGCGGAAGCGTGATCGGTCTCCGACAACCAAGAAGAAGATGAGAGGAGGGCATGAGCGGCGAAGGTACCATCTTCTGTCACCATCTCCTCCACCGGTGCTTCCGAACTCGGAAGTGGCCTCTTCCCATGACTCCGATGATCCACCTTGCAAACTAAACTCTCTCTATGGTCGGCTATGTGTAGAACTCGGAAGCGTTCTTCTGTGCTTTTGTGCAATTATAAGCTCAATATATATATATATATATATAGAATATAGTGCGCTATTATAAACTGTATTATTGGTGAATATGATGAAAAAAAATCATTTTAATTTAATTTATGTAAAAATATTTCATTATAATATAAATAATTAACACCATATTTATTCATAAATTAGAAAAAAAATGGAATTCGTTTGTACAATTTACATGAATATATCAAAATATTAATTATAAATAAAATTAAATAATCAAATTATTAATAAAATAGAATACTTAATTGTTAAGTCAATTATCTAAATTTTAATAGGTCATTAATTAAATATAAGCGAATAATTATATTATATTATAAATATAGAAAAACGCAGAGGTAATGTATCTCTCTCTCTTTCTAACATTTTCTTCTGCTTCCTTCTCATCTTACGGAGGGCTTAAACCCCAGAATCCTATATCCCTCTTCCTTCGAAAACGCCGTAACGGACTATCCGGCACGGCGCTGTTACTCTCTGGTGCGGAGGCGTCCTAACAGGGAAAGGCTTTCCGGAAGCTGTCCGTTTTCATTCAATGGCCATGGAGCAGCTGACCCTGGCCCCTGCTACTGCGCAGCCAGGCGGCGCCGGTAGTGGCGTTGAGAGTCGCACGGTGGCATCCGGAGAAGGTGTCGATGACGGAGGAAAGGCCCCGAGGCTCCCCCGATGGACGAGGCAGGAGATTCTGGTGCTCATACAGGGGAAGAGAGTGGCGGAGAACCGCGTCCTGAGGGGCCGGTGCTGCTCCGTCACGGCGGCTGGCGTCCAGGTGGAGCCGAAGTGGTCGTCGGTGTCGAATTACTGCAAGCGGCACGGGGTGAACCGGGGGCCTGTTCAGTGCCGGAAGCGGTGGAGCAATTTGGCGGGAGACTATAAGAAGATCAAGGAGTGGGAGGTCAGGGTTAGGGACGGGAAGGACTCGTTTTGGGTTATGAGGAACGATTTGAGGAAGGAGAGGAGGCTTCCAGGGTTTTTTGACCGGGAAGTCTATGACATCCTCGAATTGGGGCCGGCGGCGCCAGCTATTACGCCAGATCTGGACTTGGCCCTAGGTCCTGCGGCCATGGATGTAGAGGCAGAGGCGGGGAGAGTTCCTGACAGCAGCCGAGATTCTGCTGCTGCTACTGAGGATGGATTGCTCTCTGATTTCGAGCCGGAGGAGGGTGGTAGCCCCGAAAGGGCGGCTGCTGCTTCTGCTGCTCCAGAGACTGTATCAGGTAATGCATAATTTATGTGTTTGGAAGAGCCCTGCTGATGATGGTACAAAAAAGATGGATGGATATTGTGCTTAACTGGGCATTAAAAACGATTCATTTTTCTTCATTGGAGATGGATTATATCAACTTAAGCATAAACATTTTAAGGGTTGGCATCGATTTGAATTCGGATATGTGGCCATAGAATTTCACTAGAGTAAACTTAAGTTGGGGGAATCGCATAGCCCCACCATACATGCTATGGGAAATCTGTGAAGATAATTTAGTTCTGCAATTCTTCTGTGAACTAAAACTGATTTATGTTGGTGATTTTTGTGGCAGAGAAACAGTATGAACCAGTTTTCCAGGGCACTCGACCAGAAGGTTAGTTAAATGCCTCTTTAATGCTCATCTCTACTGGTTCTAAGTTGTTTCCTTTTGACTGAAAGATCACCTGGTTCAGAATTGCACAGTTTTTTTTTCTCTGGATAGTGTTTTCTGCTCTGAGTGGAAATAACTACTCATTTGGTGATTTAATGGTGAACTCTGTGTGCTTCATGCCTGCGATTCTTCTTGTTTTAGCTAAAGTGATGCTCCATTTGATGCCAGCAGTTTCCCTTGAAAGCTTCTGGTAGCCGCTATTATTTTCATAGAGGAAAAGGTGAACTTTCACAATAAGGAATAGTATGATGAATTGTGAAATGGAAATTTTCCCACCTAAGATCTTGTGTTAGTGTTTTTCCCTTCTGAGCAGCTCTATTTATACAAATGGGAAAAGGGCTGAAAGCAAAATGCCAATATGTATTATTGGTGTTACCTCTGTTTTTCCTTTTTCATAATTAAGGGTTCATTATTTGATCTATTTTGATTAAAATATATAAAATTTCCCTGTTTTAGTTTTCCCTAAAAAGAAGCTCCTCATTTTTGTCACTCTTCAATGGCGAGCTTTCTCCAAGCTTGCTTATAAGTTCCAACTCCAATTTGCGCTATCCTCTCCAAAGTTACCATTATGGTGTATGGTATTGATGTTGAAGTTAGGTTTCCCTATTAGTTTCCTAGAATAAAAAGTGAGAAATTAGTTTTCTAGGGGGTTCTCTACCTGATTATCCATTGCTGCTTTCTCTGAATGAAATAACTCAAGTGCTTGTTTGATGATTTGCATATTAGCTCCTTCATTGAAATGTTTGGGATATTTTTCTTCTAAACCAGCCCATTAGGGAAGCAAGACCTGATGTTGTAAACCTGCCAATTCAATGATTGGAGATGTATCAGTAATGTTCATATAGAGAAAATTGTGAAAAGTTGGAGTCTTCCCAGTCCACAAGGAGATATTCGAGGTTGTTGTCAATGATGCTTCTCTCTGTCTCCTGGACTAGAACTTCGGCTATGTTGCTTTTTTTTTCTTCCAGGAAGCTGCTTGTGAAATGACATTCCCTACTGTAACTTCCTTCTATGCTAGTTCTGTAACACTATTCATGAGATTATATTAACTGCTTTATTCTCATATAGGAGAGACTAACAATCTTGCCTTTGCTAAATCTCATTGCTGTTATGAACTTTAAAATCATCAGTGTCTTCTGTAATATGTAGTTGACATCGTTGGCCAATTAGTGAGTAGACTTACTGATGGTCGGTTGAAGTAAGATTCTAAGCATTCTCCTGTCATAAACAGTAGGGGTGTTCTTCTCGGTAATGGTCTTTGGGAGCAAAATGTTGAAAATTGTTTATAACTTAGCATATTCCTTACCTACAAAAGAAGTGACTGGACTGTCTCTGTTTTTCCATGGGCCAACACCATTTTGTGATTCAATTTGATTCTACAGGGACTTCAAATGAAGAACAACAGCCACCTGCAAACCCCGACCTAGGATCCCCTTCTGAAGATGTGCGGAAGAGAAAACGGGTGACCACACCAGCAGATGATCACGAGGAAGCGACAGTCACCAGTTTGCAGTACCGGTTGGTTGACGCCCTGGAGAGGAATGGAGACCTGCTAGTCGCCCAGCTTGAAGCTCAGAACAAGAACTCCCAGTTGGACCGGGAACTGAGGAAGGATCAGGCAAATGGCTTGCTCACAATTCTTAACAAACTTGCTGATGCACTCGTGAGGATCGCTGACAAGTTGTAGCATACCGGATTCCACCTACCTAACCATACATAGCAAATAAAAATGGTTTTTCATGCATCAGGAACAGTATATACCAAGGAAAGAAAAGGTGGCTTGAATAGGTAAGGCTATTTACATGCACCTCATCTCCAGTTGCCATCACGTATAGAGTCTTCCATTGTACAGAAAGATAGTAAGGATATTAGACCTAGCAGTATTTGTCTGTCATTGTATCCGTGCTTTCCATGTAGGGTGTCTGTCCAGGGAATGAGATTGTTATTGAGTCCCTTGCCCAGTTGGGTTAATTAACTCGGAAATGCATCTAAATATGTTATTGCTGCTGAGTAGATTTGCCCTCTGCTTTTGACTCTCACTTATCTTCTCTATGAGATTCATAGATAGAGATAAGAGATGGTTATATATGATATGCTTAATGCCTCAGCTTTATTCTCCTCCTCCGTCTCCTGGGCCAATTCCGAGGGGGGGTGGTAACCATTGATTGTTCTGCAAAAATTCATGAACTAATGATGTTCTTATCAAGATGGCTTCTTGAACATCTGATGATGATCCACAAATAAAACAAGGAACACTAAAATCCAAATTAGTTATGGGCTCCCTGAAAGTTTAAGTCCCAAGATTATGAGTTTTTCTTCCTCAGTGCTTCACCACCACAAGTTTCAGTCAAGCAGCAGTCTGACCTTATCAACCCACTAAGTAAATGCAAAGGAAAAAATCTCCCAATCTTTATCCCTTCAGTGGACCATAATGATCTTATATATTGAATCCTTTTCCACCCGCTGTAGTTCCAATCTCCATCACAGCCTCTACCAGTGCTACTACCCACCAAAACCTTAGGATCGCCATGGAAACCCACTCCAAGATTCGCAGCTTCTCGGCTCCCTCGTCTCCGGGCCATGACCGTCCCTCCTGACTCATCTTCCATATGCAGAATCTGCACTCATGGAATGTCCTGCATTAAGCAAATGGATCCTTCTTTTTTCCAGTGTATTTCCAGCAGAGGCTTGCTAGACTATTGGAGGAGAAGCCTGCTCCGTCAAGATGTACCCGGAAGTGAAGCCAAGTCCAGAGGAGGCCAAGAAGAAGCCGCCAAGATCTGCCTCAGAAGATATCGATCGAGAGTACTACGACTACAACAGCCCAAAGACGTAAGATCCCGATTTCCCCCAACTGCTCAGCTCTTTACAGTTTTGACTGATTATTTGTTTAAAAAAATTATCTCTGCAGGGTGTTCTTGGAAGAAGCTTGTGATGATCTCGGAGGAGAATTCTGTGGGGCTGAGTTGAAGGGAGTGTAGTAGTGAGCCATCATCATAACACCACATAGTTTCCATCATATGTACACACCCACATTGAACCCATTGGAGATCTAAAATGATGGCAACACAGACTTTTGGAATAAGTGGAACTTAAAATCGATGGCCATTAATTGCATTTTTTCTTGTCTACAAGTTGGCATTATGGGAGATGTATATAGCTTAAAATTTAACAAATTATAACTTTTAAATAAATATTTGTATAAATTATTATGAAAGTTGGTTTATAATACTTTTAAAAATAATATTAGAGTTGCTGAATTACCACTTATTACCGACCTAATATTTTAATCCCAACTATTGAAAAAATACCTAATTCAAGATATTTATTCTCACTCGTTCCATATAGTAAAAATAATATCCGTTACAAATTTGTTGAATATATATTTAAAATTGAATTTGATAAGTGTGGGTGTGTGTTAAAAATCAAATTATAAATCAAATTTGTGAATAAAATAATAGATTAGATAAAATTGAAAAGTATTATCAGTTAAAAATAGAAATATTTTACTAATTATAAGTTATGAGTAAATAATACCTTTTTATTATTAATTAGAGAAGTTAATGTTCATTGAGAGTTAAAATTGAATTTAATACACCAATCCTTTTCATCGTACTAGGAGATAGAGAGGAACCCACAAAACAAGAAGAAAAAGCCTAAAAACCCACTTGGATCCCTCATCATCATCAATGTTTTCCATACTCATGACTTGTTTTATAGCCGGGAAGAGAAACCCAAAAACATGGTGTGCTTAGTTGATCTCTCCAACAAAAACCCTGGTGCAAAAGAAAGATGGATGCTGCAAAAGGGTGTACTGATGGCCTCTTTGACTACTGAGGTAGGTGGGAGCTGGCTTTTTCTGTACAAAACCACCACCATATCAATAAGGAAGGTGGTCTCTCCTGCATAAATATATGTGAAAATTTTACAGTGTCTTGTCTAAGTCTAACCGGGTATGTTATTATATTTTACACTTTTAAGCACTTTCAGTCATGCGCTCACTGGAAATGCAGGGAAAAGGAAGAGAATGAAGGAAATAAAAATGCAAAAAGGATGGATGATGATAGGGAAAGGAAGTACACACATGCACTGAGAACCCTAGATAAGACCTGACAAAAGCAGCTTCCCATACCATGCATGCACCTTTTCCCTCCTTCCCTTCATAATTACGATATTAAGAAAGTTAATACACCTTGATTATCAACTCAAGCCTATCACTTCTCTTCCCATCTAGCTCAAGTAATAATATTGATTAGATCCCCACCCACCCACGATTTCACATGCATGGACTGACATTTCCATTCATTGTCCCACATGCTCATGCAAGAAAAGGCTTCTCTCTCCCTTTCATCCCCTCCCACTCACTCACTCACTCACTGTATTCATGGACAATGGCAATATAACATACAGTAGAAGTGCTATTATGGGTGGTTTCATGAATGGTAATAATGAGCAAATGGAAAAGAGGAGGAGAAAGGAGTTGATAATGATGATGGATTGATGACAAGATTAGTAAGACAGTTCCTTCGTTTCTCTTGCTCCCAACTGTTCAATGTGGGGAAGAAGGCCTCAATGTGCCTTTTTGACCAAATGGGAACACAACTGCACTTCCCAAAAGGCCAATTACATCTCCACCTTGGCCCCATTATATGGTGTATGTAGCTAGCTCCATTATCACTATGATGATGATCATCATCATCACGCCATGTCTTCTTTCTCAAGTTCATGATAGAGAGCATCTCATGCATGATTGTACATTACGTATACCCTAATACAATCCTTTCTCATATCCTCCATTATCACATCTTCTATATATATATTGAACTCTGCTAGTGGGTGTGTTCTTGCTGGTTTTGTCATTTTGGGCACAGTGGTATTCCCCCTTTTACCTGCACATTGCATTATAAGATTGACCCATGTAAAGGGAGAACGGGTTATTGACCTGATACTCTTTCTTTGAAGCTTGCAGGACTGGTTGGAGCTCATCATCTTCTTCATGCTATCTGTACTATTCTTGATTGATTCAGATTTTGTATGGGGGATGCAAATCTTGGGGTTGAATATTTATGGTAGGAAAACATCAGCATCATCAAATCCCTATCTTTTAATGCTTTTGTTGTAAGGTTAAGTCATCCCTTCTCCCCCCATTCAAATCAACATCTCAGACCACACAAAAGTATGGTGATCAGAACAGAACAGAACCAAGTTCATCAGCTCATAATCTAGCTGGGGTCTCATTTCCATCTTCTATGGAATGAACAAATTACAATAGCATGTTAACATCCATCTCCAAGCAAGAAAACCTGAAAATGCCGCCATGAACTTTGAGCTCAAAAGTGGATGTGAAAAGCCCCATCTCTCATGTACAAACCCCAGAAAGCAGAAAGCAGAAAGCAGAAAGCATTGTGCTAAGGTAAATTTGAATCTTTCAGTTGGAGGGAAGTCAGCTGATTGACCTTTCTTTAAAAAGCTTCCACACTTCTTCTTCTTCTTCCTCAGACCAATAGACTCCGTAAAGGAGAGCATGTAGAAATATGGGCTGGAAAAGGCGTTCATCAGCCTTTTTCAGCAATGGCAATCATAATTTGCCCCCTCTTTTTTTCCTCCTTATTAAAAATTATGTGTAGATATATTATACTCTATTATTCCTTAATCTAAGTATATGCATTTTTTATATCTCATATAGTGTCACCATCTGATTTAAAGAAACCCTAGGCTGGTCGTACATGGACAGGGACTGCTACATCTTTTTGCAGGGAAGGTGGAGGGCACATGCGACCATTTGAACCATCCATAAGCCTTCTTCACATCTTGCTTTGTCCACCTAATTTCAGAAATAAAATTGCATTAAAAAACAAACCCTAATTTCAGCTTATAAAATGAATTTTATGGCAATAATTTAAATAATATTAATATTAATTTAAAACTCATTATTGATTAAAATTAATATTAAAATGTTTATGGGGGAAACACAATGATCATTTATGCATGCCCATTCACATAATAATTTGTTTATAATTGGACCCTCACCCCCTCCTTTTTATAACAATTAATCTACCCTCCTTTTATATCTAATAATGTTAACAATAGGTCCATTCATTGTATATTCCCTTCGTACATTAGCATCAATTAGATTATTCTCCAAGTCAGAGATTTGCCAGGCATGCATGTATCCAACTGATTATTTGTTATGTGCCATCGATCATGGCCCCCTCCTTACACACCCGATATCGAGATCGGGATCGACAAGTGTATAGAGTTTTATGTCGTTTTAACGTGCATAAATGAGACCGGGACATGTAACACGACTTATCATGCATAAACGTATAATAATATTGGATAAATTTATATGATATAAGGGAAAATTCAATTCATTTTTCAATCTTATAATAGACATTATTTGATGTTGGGTTTGAAAAGGGTCCTTTTTGTGATATTCTAAAAAGTGCATGGACTTTTTAGTAATTTAGGAAATTTTACTTTTTATTATAAAAAATATAAATTTATATTAAAAACATATTCCCTTTTATTATTTTTAAATATTAAATACATTAAATAAAAAATTATTTAAGAAAAAAGTAATACCATCTACCCAAAAATGAAAAAAAAAAAGAATAATGCAAATTATTTTAAAAATAATAATTGAACATGACTGACTCACTGACCACCCATTTCTCTCTCTGTTTCTTCTCTCTCTCCCATGTCTCTGCTTCTCTCATCGTCTTCCCCTGCAACTATTTCACCCCCCACACAAACTTCCAAACAAAGAGAATTAATGGAAAGTGAGATTTCCATCCCTTATTCCCTCCCTTGTCCTCTCATACTACCCTGCCCTTGATTACTATGAAACCCCCACCCAACAACATCAGCACCACTAGCAGCAATAACAAGAAGAACAGCTCCAACTCCCATCCTTCTGCTTTTCATGGGTATTCCTCAGTGCTTGTCTGCAGCGCTTCTATTTAATCTCTCCTCCATTAAAATGGCCCGTGCCGCTTTCTTCTCGGTATAAACTCACGGTTTCAGCAAAAAATCCTTTCTTTTCTTCCTTACATGGCTGGGAACCATACAGGGGCTGGGTTGTTCTCGGGGCGGCTTAATTGACCATGGTGCCCGTTGAGAACCCTCTTCATGGTGGCTACAGCTATTACGGTTCCGGTGGCTGCGCTGGTGGCGGTGGTGATGTTATGAGCAGAGTTCATGAAGGGTGTGAGAGCTGTAACACTAGCGATCAAGCTAATACCGACGGTTTCGTAGAATCTGTATCTCCGTCCTCCGATCTGCATCGTCGCTGTCTTGTAGAGACGTCTGAGCCTGCGATGGCTGAGGAAGAATCGAGGACTACCGGCAGCTTCAACGACGCCGCGGCCTCGAGCTCGAAGGATGCTGGGGAAGAGAGAGCAGACAACGAGGGCTGGCTGCAGCTGCAGCTGAGCATCGGCGGCCGACCAAGTAACAACGGCAAGGAGAGATTATCTAATGCGTCTGATGATAATAGTACTAAGTTATCTCGTCAGGCTGTGAATCTGGTCGGCCCTGAGAGGAGGAGCTGTGGATCGGTGGAGCTCGATTTGCTGCAGCCAGGCTCCGGGGGCTCGGAACTGCAGCGAAGGCCGCCGGTGGCTTCAGGCTTCCAGGGGCCGGAGATCATCAGAGCTAATTCAAGGCAGATGCAGCCTCCAAACTATAGCCTAAGCCTACCTTTTAATTTCTTCCATCACCATCAGGGCAGTGCTGCTGGTTCTAGTTTTCCTCATAGCAGCCATGAGGTTCAATGGGCATTTAGGCCGAGCTTCACAGCTCCGGCAGCCTCGATTCCTCCGGCTTCCTCCTCCTTGCCGCCCATGCCTCCTTCTTCATCATCGTATAACCTGATGCCGTTCGTCAGGTCGCATTTACCCCGACCTCCGATGGCTGGACTAGACACTGGCGGGTCGAGTTCCCACATCAGGATCACCAATGCCCCGAGAAGGCCCCATTCCGGCATCTGGTTCATGCTCCAAGCTTCACATAACCAGTGAGCACATCTCTCCCCTTTTCCAATACCTGTCTGTCTGCCATTCTTGTACTTAATTAGCTTCATTGCAGGTCAAGAGAGCCATCCTTGCCTCAAATTACTAAGAGCTACTTAAGAATCAAGTAAGCACATACTTCTCTTCTTCCCTACTTAGCTATTGCCCATCATCATGAAGGTCGACACTGCAATAAACAGTCTGCAATAAACTCTGATCAGGGACGGGAAGATGACAGTCCGACTGTTGATGAAGTACTTGGTTAACAAGCTGAGTCTCCATACCGAATCGGAGGTACATAACTTTGCTTTTAAATCTTGTCTTGCGTACCTCTCATGCTTACTTCTGATTGACATATATATATATATATATACACACACACACGCATACACACAAAGTATATCTTAGTTAGCATCACATGCAGATTTAGGTGGGAAGTATGTTTCTAGGTAGATGCCTGCCAAAAATATAAATTTACTTGGTGCATGACTTGCATTCCAAACCAGAGCAAGGTTTTCCATTATACCGAGTTAGGTCTGCTATACTGTCCCTCCCTAGGGTTTCCTTTTCACCACCATGCCAGCGTCCACCAACCAAACATATAGCAAGTAGTAAGGTCGATGCAATTGTTGGTGGGTAAAGAGGCAAGCACTACTCTTCACGTCCATCAATAGCCCACATAGCCAGCCAATAAAAACGACAAGCAACGAGGATATACACGACAGGACATGCCTTGTTCCTTAGAGCATGGTTTTCTATTAATATATATATATATATATATATAGTAATCTCACTCTTTGTTTCCACCTAACACACGTAAGAATATACGCCAACACATAATATATATATATATAGAGAGAGAGAGAGACATCTCTTATGGTGTAAGACATGCATTCATGGTCAAAATGTATATTCTTATGCTAGGGTTCATGCCCATCAAAAAATAAGTCTTCATATCCATTCCATGGAGTTCTTTTTCTCCATATGTATCCACCACAAATAGGGCATGATCCAGCCAGTCAGCAAGATTATTTTGATCCGTTTTGATGTCATTCTCTTCACCTAACCACCATAAAAAACTATACATATAGATCAAGTGGGAGAAGAATACATGTATGTGCCCACTCAACATTCTCCTTGCCTATTGTGTGAGAAATAAACAATGCTTTCATGGCATGGCAAGAAGAGCCTTACTAATTCCACCCCTAATTAAGGTCAACCTCACATTATTCACCAAATCATGCATTAATTATCTTAAGCAATAGAGGTAGGTGTGATTAGTGATGACAATCTCAATTGGGATGAGAGAGATTGAAGCTTTATTAGGTTTTCTTGAAGTGCATTGACTTTTATCATGAGATTGTGATGAACATCCTTGGTGGGACAATGTTGGCCCGGTTGGCACTCATTAGTGTACATAGAAAAATGGGTTTAGGAGGGAATCATGATCACATATCACATCCTCCATGGGTGATTCCCAACATTGCACGTGGATAATCCCAACATTGCAAAGAGGTTCAAGTGTGAAATACATAGTCTTCATATCATATCAAGGTTCCCTACTTGGAAAATGATGAGAGTAATAGTTGACTTTCACTATAGGGACCTTACATCCCTTAGTTTTAAGTGCTCATTTCACAATTCTTGACACCCCCAAATGGCCCCATAATCTCATGTAATGTCACCAACACAATTCTAAAAGAATTTTATAACCATTTAGGACTTAATTATGTTGTTAGAGCACCAAAATATACTAGTTTAGAAAGTTCCACTAGCATTTATCTTTACTAAGCACTCAATTATGGAGTTGGTCATTTTTTAGTTAATTTAGATTTACCATTTTTCAGATCAACTTTTATTCCACACTTATCATATCTTGCTTGAACTAGAATGTTGGGTCGGTTACTAATGAGCTCGAACCCGATACAAGTTCGAATTAAAAGGCAAATTCGGGTAAGGTGAACCTGAATCCGTACAAATTTGAGATCGAGTTAATTTGACTTGTGTTTTTGTACTTATCTTATTTTAAGTTAAATTAGTATGTATATAATATATATTTTTTAAAAAAGTTAAAATTAAATAAATTAAAAAATTTTCTGATGTAAACAAACATGGAATAAATGAGGAAAAAATTATTTTGGCTATTAAAATTTCAATTTATTGGTTAAAAGTCCATTTATCTACTAACTATAATACTTAAAAAAATATTTCAAAATTTTGAAAATAAAAGGGAGTATGCATTTAATGCTTAAATAAATCACTTTTCAAAAATGTTATTACTATATAATTCGTTTTTAAAATTTGGCTAAAATAATAAATATGTTATTTTAAATTAGCACAATAAATAAAATTGAAGTGTAAAAATTTTATATGGAGGAAAACTTTCTTTAATAGATCAATTTAAAATCACCATTTTATAAATATTGAATTGTTATTAAAATGTTTGGATGTATTTTAAATTATTAATAAAATTTTTATCTATCATTCAAATTATTATAAATATATAAAATTATACGTTTTTATTAATTTTAATTTAATATAAGTTTAATAGATTAATCACCCAAAATTTATTTATTATTTGGGATTTTCAGCCTTAAATTTTAATACGTGTAAAGTCCATGGAATTGTGATATGCTCACATTAAATAACCTCTTTAGTTAAGTTTAATAACTTATTTAAGTGTAACATTTGCTTATTTTTTTAAATTTAGCACAATATTTTTCTCATATCACAACACCATTTGTTTATTTTATTAAATATAACGTAATATCATGTTTTTATCAAAATTATGCAGTATACATGTTTAATAATTTAATGATATTATTTTTAAAAAATATATTTAGAGATTTTCAAATATATTAAATGTAATTTTATATTTATTATACCCATTTTTGTGTCATATATATAACTTTGACAAAAATGATGTCATAATATATTTGATGAAAATAAAAAATATTGTATCTATTTAACTCAAATATAAAATATTATTCTAGATTTAAAAAAATAACTAAAATAGTTCTCAAATTAATTTCAAACTATATTTTTAAAAAAAATCCAAACCTAAACCGAACTTTAAACAAATGTAAATTTAAAGAATCCGACCCATCTTAAATCAATATAGGTTTGAATTTGAGATAAGTGAAATATATCATAATATTATTTTGTTTTAGTTATTTTAAAAATTAAGATATAATGGCTAGGATTCCTCCATAAATTTTGTTACATGTCTAATACTAACTTGAAGATACTAAGGAGTTACAATTATCTTATATAACTTTCTCCTAAAAAACCCTAAACCAATTAAGCAATCATAAAAACCCTAAGTCAAGAGCAAGAACTAGGAGATTCTTGCCCCTATCGTCATGCTTTCGTCCCTTTGATCTCAGCCCTAAGATAGCTAGTGGCAGCAGCAGTAGGTCCCTTCCTCATCCTCCTTTCTCTCTCTCCTTCTTAACTTCGTTTTCCGGCATGGATTGTGCTCCAAAGGGGCCCATATCGAATGTATGAAACCCTAAGTGGTGCAGCACTTTAATGGAGTCCTCTCTTTCTTTTAGAAAGACCCCATCATTCTCCACCCCACAAAAAGAAAAAAAAACCCCACAAGCCATCGATGGATTATATAAAAGCTATAATTCACGTCGAAGAAAAGCAATGCATGGGAGGCTGATATTTCAACAACAGAATCATTCCCACTCCCCTTGAAAGAAAACAAACAAACATGAAGGCAGAAAAGACAGAGATGAACTCTCCATCCCCACCTTTAAAATATTGGAGTGCATGGCTCCATTAACTACTACATATATATATATATATACACGCGTGTGTGTATGGGTGCTTTACAATGATTAAAGGCATTTTTTTGTTCACAATAACCAGCAATCAAGTTGAGGATGTAGCCCCAATTTGTGTCTTACATGGTGAATCAAGTGGCATGCCTTCATAGGAGAAAGGAGGAGGATAGGCATGGCATGGCATACAAGCAATATTGATTGATGTGGTTGATGCAACGTTCTTTCTGACTTATCTTTAATCCTTTTAACACATATACGCTTCAATGACTCAACAAATTCCAAAGATATATTATATATAATGCATATTAGGTAGGTTGAGAGGTGGGTATACAAAGTAAGCACATTCCATGCCGTGCTTTTTGGATCTACATGTGATTCAATACATAGTATAATTATGAAAAATATATATAAGATAATGGAATTATATTTTTATTATTGGAAAATTTGAGCATTAGTCCAAAGGATCATGATTTTGGCTTGGGTCCTCTCATGGTGGGGAGGAGATGGTGGGCAGCTAGCTCCCAAGACCCTCCACCACCCACGACCCACGACCCACCACCCACCATCCACCCTACTACTTTAGAATATGCCACATTAGCCTATTTTTTGGTCACTTTTCAAAAGTGCAGCCATGGTCAATCTAAGAGCATTTTGGTCGTTTGTGCAGATTGAGATAAGATGTAGAGGGCAAGAGCTGGAGCCTTGCTTGACGTTGCAGTATGTCAGAGACAACGTTTGGATTAAAAGGGATTCCTTCGCCTTGCTTCCGCCGCCGCAGGAATCCTCCTCCTCCTGCTCCGACCATCTCATGGTCCTCCACTACGGCCGCCGGAGCGGCTCCTGAAACATTGCAATCATGGCGAGGCCTTTAAATTATTAATGCCCGATTTCCAATTTTATTTATCCGAAAAATAACACCCTCCAACAAAAGCTAAAGGTTACTTATAGTCTAATATAACACTCTCTTTTCAAATTATTATTCCATTTTTCTCTTTTTTTTTTTTTGGCTGGATGGGCTGTTTTATTTAATGTTTAACCCTCTAATTGGTGGGACATTCCCCTTGTTATCATTGTTTACAGTACATAGGCAGATGCACATCATATATTGGCATATATTGTCCAGGATTTGTGTGTGCTAATTGATTTGGGGCTTCTTCAAGCTTGTACTTGCCATTAGGCCCATTTGCAGTCATGGCTGCAACTGCACACACCACCCGTTTAGAACAATGTGTGATCCAAACATTGAATTCCTGGGCTGCCATTAAACTGCCTGCAGAGAGTGAGTGACCTGTTGGATAATCACCCTTCAGATTTTCCATGTAAAAATTGAGTTTCAATTCATGGGTCAGGCCTAAATTTGCAGTAATGTACAGATGAGCAGCAATAGCATCAGGTGCCACAACCATAAGTATATTACATACAGCAACTTGACAGTAATTCAAGATCCATTGCAGAAGCTTCATTTGTGCAAGGACATAAAACGGAATGGGGAGCAAAAGGACTCATTTCCTAGTCCTGACTTGCACATTTCAGCACATCATGTTCAAATGTGCATAACTGCTAGAAAAGGAGAGAACATACAACTAAGAATTGAACATGAATCACCAGTAACAAGATGGGATGTCTCATAACTTGTCCATGCCAACAAGTAAAACTGGTGGTGTAAGCCCAATGCAACTGTTCACATGCACAGTGCACACTATCTTCTAGTTGTGTGTCTGTTTTTTCCCAGCACCAAGAAGATCTATATCAGTGCAAAATCATCAATGAAGATCTCTTTGGCTGGTAAAAGGCAGCCTATCACACAGAAAGTGGAAACTGAGAAATGAACCATTATCTTTGGCTTGGGAACAATAAGCTTTGGAGGCCAATAAGTGAAAGGGTCAATGTTGACACCACATAATACCTATCCTAATACCTGATTCTCCTGGTTTAGACTGCAACACACCCACAATCAGAGACCTGGGAATTTATAAGGGACAATCATTCAGATTTAGTCCCGAAAATCTTGAATCAGGGATCAAATACTCTACTCATCCACAGAGTCAGCATACTGCACCTCGTGATATAATAAGCTGACTTGAAGATTCCTATGCAGGTGCAAGAGTTCCCACTGAATCTTGAAGAACCCTGAATCAATTCAACAACCTAAGCATTGCTTAACAACTCAATAAACAAAAAAACATACCATAATTCTCATATGTATAATAAGGTGAAGTGCTGTGAAGAGTAAAGCTCTGATGATCAAACATGCAGCCCGAATTTCTCAAGATTCTCAGCTGTACTGTTAATAACATCAGTTTATGATAGTTCAATCTAGCCAAAAAGAAAAGAAGAAGAACAAAGAAAGAACTTTGAGTAATAACGGAGAGAGGCAGAGAGCATAATCACTATTCACATTTCCGTTTATTCGTCAGCTGCGTGGGGTCTCAGGGATCTCTACGTTACAGGGGGTGCTATTCTGTTCATTCATCAGAGGAGGAGCAAAAATCTCAGGAACTCACGACAACCCCTTTCTTTGAAGCTTGAGAATGGCCGAGTACATCTTTCTCCTCGAGCCTACCGCGCTAATTCCCATGTCCTTCAAGTCCTCGAGCGTCAGCATAGGCAGCACTTCGTCATCCACCTCGTGCACCTCAAAGATTGGAGCATACCTACTCAATCCAAGTTCTAAGAGCCAGCTCCGCACCCCATCGCTTTTTATATCCCTATTGACAGACTCGGGGTTCTGATTAACCCTCCTTTGCCAAGAATTCGGTTCTTCCATGTCGTATTCCGCCGAAGGTTCCGGGCTCCGTTGGAAGTCTCTTGAATTTGTTCCATCTCCTCCGCCTTGCTCCTCATCTTCATCGTCATCTCCCCAATCTCTGGATTTATACTCCTCTGCCTCATCGGGGCTGGATGCCCGACTCGATCTCGTTCGCTTAGCGGCCGTTCCGGTGCTGAATCCCGCCGACATTCCGATTCGTCGCATCTTCTGCTTCTTCGGCGGGGGGCTGAAGTCGGAATCGCCGCTCCCGTTAACGAGGTGCGTGAGAGAACGGGCCTTCCGATAGGGAGAGTCCTTGGGGAGCCTCCAATTAGGGCGGAGGGCGAGCGGTTCTTGTTTATACTCGTCCGGCTTCTGGTCCCCGATGTCTCTCAGGCGGACGCTTGGCCGACGCCGGCGTTTCGACGCGGCGGACTGCGGGGCCCGGTTATCCTGCAGAAGCCAATCTTCGGCCTGGTGTGGATCTTCTGACTGGTCCGGGACGTCTGCGGTGGTGCCCGAGGATAATCTCGCGGCCGGCTTCTCCGATTGCTGCAATTCAGCTGCCATTTCAGCACCAGTAGCACCAGACCAGACAGTGTGGCAAAGAGACGCGAGGAGGTCATTCGGCTCCCACAGTCACAGGGGATATGCACAGAGCACGAACGTAAGCCGATACGGATACCCTTCGAATGGGCCTATAACGGGCTTTTATGTGGCACTTTTAACTTCAATGGGCCTTTAACAGGCCTATTATGTGGGCCCATGATGACGACTGTAGAAAACAGTGGAAGTCCAACTCAGATCACGTGCAAAGTCGGACGCGTTATGATAAGAATCGCGCCGAATCGGGTTAATGCTTTATTGAATCCAACGGTCCAAAATCCATCAGCAGAGCTTACGTGGACGATACGATATCTGAAGATCCCTCCAGTCCCCCTATCATACGGATTGTACAAAATTACGAATAAGTCCCTGAACCTCACCAAGTTCAGTGGTTCAGCTTATCTCCCTTCTATCCCTCCACGCTCTCTATCCCCTGCAAAACCTCTATCCTCTCCCCAGCTCTCAGCCATGGCTGCCGTTTCTGCTGCTTCCGTCTGCTTCAGAGCCTTGTCGAAGCCGGCATTCAAGGCCAATGAGGTACTTACTGACTCAGAGCTCTCGTCTTTCACATGGAACCGTGGTCCTTCTGCTGCCTTTCGAGTTTCCTCTGTCTATGACTCTTTGAATCATGATATATTGCTGCTGCTACTGCTCGAGCTCTTTCCAGTAACAAGTGCTTTAAACATTTAACTTGTTGAACTATTAAAATGTCCTGGAGATGTAGTTCATACGACGTTCGGTTTACCTCTCATGTCTTTGATTATACTGATTGCTGCATGAGTTCGAAGAAATTGTATGGCGGATGTTTGTTGAAATGCCGATGCCTCATAGACAGTCTAGTCTGGCCCTATCTGTCAACATTAGTTCGCACACTGTTTTCCAGACCGTATCCATCCTCGTGACAGAAGTAGAAAACGAGGCCTATTCAAATGATAGTTTTAGCAGTTGTGAATGCATACAGTCAATCAAATGTCTGTCTAGTTGATGCAGTCAATCAAGTCTGTGATCTATATTATGTATGAACTGGCAAGTTTCTGATGCTGTGACTTGTTTTGCAGACGACCAGCTTGAAGGTTGCATCTCTAGGAATGGCAAGGAACCGCTTCCCGGCTCTCAGGAGTTCCCGATTCCGTGTCTCCTGTGCTGTACAGTTCGAGAACTCCCTCTTCTGCTCATCAAGATTATCATACCATCCTATTAAGCTGTGATGAGAGAAAGAGAAACCAGTGCAAGATTCCTCAGATGAGAGCTGACTTTGTTTGGCCTTGCAGGCAAAGCCGGAGACGGTGAACAAAGTCTGCGAGATAGTGAGGAAGCAGCTCGCTCTATCCCCCGAGACCGACCTCACCCCCGAGTCCAAGTTCTCCACTCTTGGAGCTGATTCTCTTGACACTGTATTGCCCCTATCTGTTCTATCATTCTGGTGTCAGCACACGCCGTAGTACAATTGATCTCCTGGTTAATCATCTGTGTGGTTGACCCAACCCATGGCAATGCAGGTGGAGATTGTGATGGGCTTGGAGGAGGAGTTCGATATCAGCATAGAGGAGGACAGCTCCACCAACATTACGACCGTCCAGGAAGCTGCGGACCTGATAGAGAAGCTTGTCCAGCTGAAATCAGGGGCCTAGCCTAGCTAGGAGAAGCAGCAGTAGTAGATGGTTCCTGCAATTCTCATTTCTTTCTCGGGCTAAGATAGTTGAGATGAAGAACCATTGGGTGAGGTGAGGCCATGGTTACTCTAGACGAGAACTTGGTAGCTTATTCTGAGTCAGAGGTGAATGATGAAGTTGTTTGTCCCAAGTTGGTAACTTACAGTTCTTGAATTTGATTTTAATGATGTATGTTGACTTGATTAGCCACGCGCTCCGAGCCATGCCTGAGTCTCCACGCGCACAACAACTCTCTTCCACTTTCCTCTCCCACATCGTTATTTTGTCCCTTTGCTTTCGGCACGGAGAAGATCTCGTAGTAAAGCTCCCATCCGTTTTACTTCCTTAGGACTCCATTCACCCTCCACCTCCATCTCCGAGCATCCCACCGTCAAATGGACGGCCGGAGGCGGACTGAGAGCCCTGTCTACTCTCGCCAGTGGAGCAGCGAGTCCGGCGTCAGCGCCGGCGGTGTCTCATCCCCCGGTATGTCTCCGTCCCGATACCACCACTCCCGTACCTCCTCCGCGTCGGGGCTATCCAGCGTCAAGAGAGCGCAGAACGTCGCTGCAAAAGCTGCCGCTCAGCGCCTCGCTCAGGTCATGGCCTCCCAGACTGCCGACGACGACGACGAGGATGGAGACGATCTCGATTTCAGGTACAGCGCTCCCCCGCCCATGGCGTTCTCCATGAACACCAATACCGGTGGCATCCGTAGACCCGCCGTCGACTCTTCCAGGATTGGGAGATCTCCTTCGCCTTCGGTAAGCATAAGCATAGGAGCAGCTTCTGGAAGTAGCATTATTCAGTTTTAAGCTCCATGAAGTCGAATTCGTCCGGATGTCTGGGTTTTAGATTGTATTTCGGATGAATCAAATGATCAGATTGAGGATTTAAAGCTAATTTACCTTTCCCCGGCCCTTTTCCAGCTAGGAAGAAATTTTGCGGAGGAAACTACTGTAACAACTCGGTCACCATCTGCTGGAAGGGCTGCGATGCCCCTTCGTCCTTCTCCATTGGTGCCACCTAACAAAGTGCCACTTCGGACTGCTGTGTCTTTACCACCTCTAGAGCCTCCTTCCTCCAATTCCCGAAAGGACACGAGGTACATAATAGTCTACTATTTTATGCTATTGTACTTGTGTGTTTGAATATGGTAAGTTTTCTTGGCTTTCCAAATCCTGATTCAGTCAGAAAACTCTCAAAGTTATGGGTTGTTAGATTCTTCAAAGTTTCTATCAAAAGACCAAGATCCTGCTTAAAAGTTAGTTGGTTTTGCCCTCAAATATGAGGGCTACCTAGTTCCATAACTTCCATTGTGGAAGGGAAGGTTGATGTTTTTTTGCTAGTGCATATGGTCTAGATCAGGCATTGCTAATGGAATTAAATACAGGTTTTCGTCTGATATAAGGCAACTGAAATCCAAGACAGCAGGGGATGATCAAGATGCCTCTGCCCTTCGAGATGAAGTATATCTTTTATTTACTACATGAATGAAGTATAATGCTGCCTGAAAAGTTTTTTGTACTCATCATAATTATGAGTTATTAAGCCAGTGAGTGCACTTATTGCAGCTTGACATGCTACAAGAAGAGAAGGAAAATAATCATGAGAAGGTGCATGCTAATTTCTCATCTTCTTCTGTAGATTAAAATTTAATACATCTATATTTGGCATTAGATGTTATGATCTTGATCTTCCTATAAGGAATTTAATGACTTCTGAAATTGATGAACAGCTTAGTCTTGCTGAAGCTAGGTGTAAGGAAGTGGAAGACAGAATCAAGGAGCTGGAAAAACAGGTGATTCTTCCTTCTCTTATAGTATGCACAAGCCCAATTACCTGGACATATTGTTACCTTTGATGCTGAAAGTCATTAGTATGCTGTTGTATGTCCACCACTCTTATCTAATATTTCTAATATTTTTATATTAACCATCTTAAGCAGGTTCGCATCCTGCAGAGTACAGTTTCTTCCTCTTATCAGAAAAATCAGTACTAGTGTTCTGAAAGATTTATTGGGGTGTAGTTATCACATGCCTACTAAGAAGCCATCTATCTCTTTTGTCAGATTTCTTATATTTTTACCAGGGATTTTACATCTGCAATTATAGTTCTGACTTTTACCAGGACTTTCTTATATTGTTGTAGTATAACCAGGACACAGCTGTGTTCTTGTTCTTTTACACCGCTGATGCCACATGTAGTTGATGTTGATTTATAGGTCGCTGCTCTTGGAGAAGGTGTTTCCTTGGAAGCAAAACTGTTAAGCAGGTTACTGGAATTTTTTAGTCCCATATTTCTTAATCTTCTTCTGTTACATTCTTGACCTTCAATATTCTTGTTGGCAGGAAGGAAGCTGCCTTACGGCAAAGAGAGGTATTGTGGCAGAATATTAATACTTATTTCATAATCAATTATCTGCCAAATTGCTTTATGCATTTCTATTTTTTTATCTTGACATTCAAGGATCAGTATTTCCATGGGCTAAGAATATTTTCTCAATTGTCAGTTTGATACAAAATAAAAGATTCAATTGCAATTGCTTTAGACTTGCTAATGCTATGTAAGAGATTATTTGTTTTGCCCTTGCTAGTAATGCTACAATGGCATGTTTCTTTCTTCACAGGCTGCACTTAAAGATGCTAAACAGACAAAAACTGGAGCAGATAAGGAGATCACAGCTCTTCGATCTGAAGTAGAGGTATCTCTGACATCTGTGGAGTCCAAATGAGAAGTGTCAATTCCTTTGACTCATACTGCATCAAATTTGACGCTGATTTTATATAGAGGTGAATGAAGAGCATTTTAAGTATTGAATTTTTTCTATAAGCAGAATACTAGGGATGAGGCTACAGCTGCTGCTCAACGACTCCAAGGAGCTGAATTTGAAGTAAAGGCTCTTCGGTCAATGTCACAGAGAATGGTTTTGACTCAAAAAGAAATGGTACATTGTAGCATAATCATTGATTCTTAGTCAAGCAGTAGTAATGCTTGAAATGATGGATTCATTGCATCTTTTCCAGGAAGAAGTTGTTCTTAAAAGATGTTGGCTTGCACGCTACTGGGGTCTAGCTGCAAAATATGGTACCTTTTACATGTACAGTTTTCTTGTGTTTGTTAGATTTTTGTCCTTATTCGTAGGCTAGTCTTGGTATAATTTACGATAAACCACTCTTATTTAAAACCTCCCATAATTTCTTTCCAACCGCATCCTGGATAGTATTTTGCACAATCAGTTCCTATCTAGAACTGATAAGTTTACTGCTAAACTCAGTCTGTCCGTGATTGCGGTGCAATTAACTTATGTCTGAAATGTTTGAGAAAATACGGAACACAAGGATGGATTCTGCAGACAAGTGTCTTCCATTTTTATCTCATTTTGCTTTACTGGGTTCTGCTTAGGTATCTGTGCTGATATAGCAGCTTCCAAGCATGAACACTGGTCTTCATTAGCCCCTCTTCCTTTTGAGGTGGTTCTTTCTGCTGGACAAAAGGCTAAAGAGGAAGGATGGGAAAAAGGTGCTTGTAACCTATGTGACTTTGCAGCTACATTAGTTGTCTCTTGATCAGAGCACCATCCATTTTAAGTACCTTATCTATTCTTATATTATCTGTCCACTGTGCAGGCAATGATTATCCTGAGAGAAGCAAGTCTATTAGTGATTTGAGCGATCTTACAGGAGAAGGCAATATAGAAAGCATGTTGTCTGTTGAAATGGGGCTGAAAGAACTTGCATCCTTGAAGGTTCTACTCAATTCAGTTTTGCCTTATTTCAATTTGCTCTGTACAAATTTGGTTTGCAACCGACTTGCATGATGATTTATCTCAAGTGCATATCATATACATCTATGGTTGATTTGGGAGAGTTGTTACTGTCATGTTGGCCCTTACCAGTGGTTTTCATTCAAAAGGTTGAAGAGGCTATTGTGCTCGCTTTGGCTCAACAGCGGCGCCCAAATTCTGCAAGATACTCCATTTCAGGTATGCTACCTGCAAATATGTTCTTTTGATTAACTTTATGATCACATCCGATTCTTTATTGGTGATTGTTCTAGATGGTGAGATGCTGTCCTGTCTGTGCAACACTACAACTTTACCAGCTTTCTATAAAAATAAATACCATATTTAACACTTGTCTTCTTCATTTTGGTTGTCTCAGATATGAAGTTACCTGTTGATCCAAAATTCATGGAGGCATTTGGTCAGTTTCTTTTGCTCTTTGTACTTATTTAACTTAGATTGGTGATGGGGAGATCTCTCACTTTGTTGGCTAGATGTGACTTTTATAGCTTTGCAAACATATGGTCCAATTACATGAGTTCAATTCCTTTTCATTGCTAATGACCATCATTTCATGGAATGTGCGCATTGGCAGAATTGAGCCTTGAGGAATCTGAGGATGTCCTGTTCAAGGAGGTATCAATATTTATTTGTGGTCATGTTCTTTTGTTCACTTTCTGATACTTAGGCCACTCACATGATTAAACAACTAATACCATGTCCACTAGAGTCATGCATTTTCTAGGGCGGATTTGCTTTGCAAGTCCTCATTTTTTTCAGCAACAATGAATCCAAGAATTATTTATAAATTTGCTTGTGCTAGTCATTTACTGATAGGATAATCTCGCTGCTGCTGATTTACCCTTGAGAATCTACTTGCTTCCAGTAACATGTCTGTACTTTGTTGACGTTGTGTTAAATTTTCTCTTTTGATGCATTTGATCTTTGAACATTCTTAGGCGTGGCTGACATATTTCTGGAGGAGAGCCAAAGCCCATGGCATAGAAGAGGAAATTGCCAAAGAACAACTCCAGTTTTGGGTCAACCGCAGTGGGCATTCACCTAGTTCACATGATGCAGTAGATGGTATTCCATTTCTTTTTGCTGAGTTGTGTAACTAGACAGGAGCCTGAACCTCATTACAAGCATGCATCTGACTCAGTTGGTTCTTATGCTCAGTTGAACAAGGCCTAATGGAGCTGAGAAAGCTGGGAATTGAGCACCGGCTGTGGGAAGCTTCCCGCAAGGAGATTGATCGATCATCTTGACATTTATTACAGCGGTTCTCTTCACAAAGCACCTATTCTTCCATGGAGTTCCTTTTTTTTCCACTTAAGCTATACAGTAGGTTTCAGTCGTACCATCCTCATTTTTCAGAAATGAGCCTTGAGAATATGAAAAGCTTGCTGTGAAATACTATAGTTTTGGTAGACCGGTCTGCCATGATCGACTCAGCCTTGAACCCGGCCATATTTTGAGATAATCAATTGGAAAAGTAGATGTTTATCTTCTTCCCATTGAACAGGTCAAGGCAACTTGTGGCATTGGTGAAGCTGGAGAGATTGATGCACCCTCTTCACCAGTAATCTCCACAGGAACAATGCCCCAACTTAAAATGGTGGAATCTACTCGTGTCTCTGACAATGATCTCACGCTCTTCCACCAAGGAGACATGCTTTGCAAATTCATGACAGTCCCGGCATGCCCGGAGATTCTTGAAGATCACAATGGGCATATTGATTGGAGAGGATATGGTGCCAAATGCTATTGCAAGCCTCTCACTGTGATCATGAAGCTGTTGCTTCCTCTCAGGCATAGAGGAAGAAACATCCTCCTCTGTTAGAAGACCAGCAACTTTATCCTCTGCAGAGAGATCGAGCTCCTTCAACTTTGAGTAGATCTCCTTTGTTCGAGGATGATGCCTATCACCGACCACAAAGCGGTGTGTTTTACCCTTTACAGTAATCCAACTACAGCTCACCTCCTTCCTCAAATCCCTTGCAGCCATTTTCTTCCTAACCTCTGCTGCTTCTTCCCATTTTCCAAAGGAGGCATACAGGTTAAACATCAGGATATACCCTGCAGTATCATCTGGATCCAGCTCAATCAGGTTCTTAGCAGCAATCTTCCCAAGTTCGAGATTCCTATGACTCCAGCACCCACTCAACATACACTTCCAGCTCATTGAATCGGGCTCAAACTTCCCGCTCCTTATCAATCCAAGTGCCTCATCTACTAGTCCAGCACGGGAGTACACATCGACCATGCAGTTGTAATGATCAGTTGTGGGAGCCACACCGTATTCTTCACTCATACGCTCCAAGTAACCACTGGCCTCTGCAACTGAATTCGAGTGATTGCAAGCATTCAGCACTGCAATGAATGTCACAGCATTCGGCCTCACACCACAATCTAGCATCCTCTTGAAGAGACTGAGAGCTTCCGGAGCCTTGCCATGGTAAGCATACCCCGATATCATGGCTGTCCAAGCAACAGTATCGGGCTTCTTGATTAGTGCAAAAACTTGACAAGCACATTCCAGTTTTCCACATTTCGAGTACATGGTAATCAGTGCACTCTCTCCAAGTAATGGGGAAACAAGACCTCTCTTTGTTGCATCAGCATGTGCTTGGAGTCCTAAATTGAGATCAGCAGCCATGGAGCAAGCCTGGAAGACGATAGTATAAATGGAAGGATTTAGAGATCTACCCTTGGTCCTTAAGGAGCTGAAAGTCCTTAGGCACTCATCCAGATCACCCGACTGGGCGTAACCCGACAATAATGCACTCCAAGACACATCATTAGGGTCCTCTATCTTTTGAAATGCCCTGAAGGCCGACTGAAATTGCCTGCATTTCCCATAGAAATCCACTAGTGGAGTTCCAGCTGAGACCTCTGCTTCCAGTCGGAGCTTAATTATATGGCAGTGGATTTGCTTCCCAGCCCTCAAGTCTCCCAGAATCGAGCAGGCTTTGAGGGCAGCTGAGAAAACAAGTTCATCCAATTCAACGTTCTCCTGCAACATATTCTTGAATATGGAAAGAGCCTCCTCCTCTTCGGCTGCTTGAATGTATCCCACCATCAGTCCAGTTCCAGCAACAGCTGCATTTCTCTTCTCACCTATCTGATCGTAGGTGATCCTAGCAGAGTCCATCGACCCACATTTGACATACATATTACACAGCTTGTTGACCACTGAAACATCCTCGGCGAGCCTGTGTTTTATCACAAGACAGTGAAGTTGCTTGCCTACCATTATCAGAGAAGGACGAGACAGGGATTTCAGTAGGCTGTTATAGATTGATGGATGATCAACCGAGCCAATATCCAGGAGCATGCGGGAGAACATCCGTGTGGCTTTGAAAATCCCTCCATTCTTTGCAATGGCAGCAACCATTATGTTCCAAGAGTCTAGATTTCTCTCCTGCATTTCATCGAACAGTCCCTGAGCTTCCCAGAGGCTCCCGCATTGGCAGTACATTCGGAGCGCCGAAACCTCCGCGAAAACGGGCCAATCTTTCTCGTTCTTCGACAGGCTTCTCATTTGTTTGTGGATTAACCTCCCGTGGGTCAAAGATCGCAATTTTTCGCAGCTCTCAAACAGGCATTTGTATGCGAATGGAGTAACGGCGACGCCGTCATCGTCCATTTCTTCGAGGAACCTGTGAGCTTCTTCGAGCCTACCCTGTCTGGAAAGTGAAATCAAGCGCAAGTTCTCCCCTCGGCCCTTCTGAGAGTCTACTGGAGGATAGGGAACCTTTAGTGTGCCCCACGAGGGGTCCTGTCGGAAATTTCCACTGTTTGATGGCGAAGAATTGTGTTGAGCTCGAGTCCTTGGAGGGATCGGAGGTGGGAAAAAGGTCGAGGCCATTGCCATTAGGATGAAAGAATCAGGCTGATGTACTTTCCCAACGTTCGATGTTTACGAGAGGCTCTCCGCCATTGCTGCTTGCTTCAGACTAAGCTCATCAACAAGGCTCCGACGAGAAACTGAAGAAGGTATACGCCTCGTGTAATCCAGGAGTATGCATCTCCTTGATATGATGACGTCATCATCACGCAACCGTCAGGCATTGCTATAAAAAGTAGTTTTAGTAAAAAATTGGTTAATTGATTTAAATAATATTAAATAAAAAGAAATCGGAATAATTGAGAAATTGGCGAAATTCTAAACGCTTCCAGAGATTTCTTCGATTGACAAACCTCTCTTCATCTTCGTCGGAGCAATTCTGCGTCTCTCCGTCTGCCTGCGAGATTCCGATCAATCGTTGGGATAGAGAGAGAGAGGGGTGAGGTGGTAGTACGCATGGCGTTGAATCCCCAGCTGTTTCCGAATGGGATACCCATCCCGTTCGTGAGCGAGCTCTTCGTCTTGGTCCGTGATGGCGTGGAGTTCGAAGTCGACAAGATCCCCGGGTAATGGTCCTTCCTCGATCGCAAAGTTCACGGTTGGCCCGACTTATTCATAATCTGGAAGCCCTAATGGATCCCGAGTCTCTTTTGTTGAGATTAGTGGTACCTTGGTGATGATTGGTGGATGGGATTTGCAATTGTGTCTCTTGGTTTGTTTATTTCCAGTACTTTCACTACCGAATTGATGATCAATTAGCGTTCTTGAATGCACTGGTGATCTTGCTCTGCTTTGGAGGATGGTCTCTCGTTCATGCAGAAATTTTAGATTATGCAATTGACTTGAATCCGTACGGGCACAGCTTATCTCAGTTTGAACTATGTAATGGTGGCTCTGCATGCTACTAACGATCCCCTGGAGACTTTAGGGATAGATTATGAGAAATATGAGTTTTAATCTATTGCAGTCTTCGTTCGAATTGTAGCATGAAAGTACAGCTTCCCTATTTTCTGAAATTTTATGATGAGAAAGTGGGTGAAGAATGGTATTTGGTTGTATTACAAGGGCAGTTAGAATGGGATTGGACTCAATTAGATGTCGAGCTTTCCATTTACTTTTGAAGTTTTAGGACCATAAAGATTGTTGCCCCTCCATAAGAAACGAAGTTTGACTGCTCATCTGCCCCCTATTGATGCATAATGCATTTTTTTGGTTGATAGATCCCAAGGAGGTCAGGTGAAGGCAAAAGGGACAGTATATTTGTCAAATATTCGTATGGTCTTTGTTGCGAGCAAGGCAGTGGGCGATCTTGTAGCTTTTGATATGCCCCTGGTATGAATTTTCAATTCTTTATATACACTTATTTAGTCCTTGCTTAGTTTCTGTCGCTGGTGAGAATGCACGCACCTTCTTTGGAATTGGGGCAATTGTACTGATTTTTTTATTATATTTTGAAGTGCAAGTTCCAGTTTGATGAATATGATGTTATTTTACATTAGATTTGTCATAGAAATGCCTCTGAAAATTACTTTTCAGTAATATCATCATATTGTTATGTTAATCTGTAGTGGATTTTAATAATAGATTTTGCTTATCCTGGCAGCTTTATGTGCATGGTGAGAAATTCAACCAGCCAATATTCTTCTGCAATAACATATCTGGTTTTGTGGAACCTGTAAGTATGCCACTGAAATATATGTAGCATTATAGTCATATTTGCAGGAATGAAATAACAAATACTGACATTTTCTACCAAACTCAGGTTGTCCCAGATGATCAGCACCGTGCACTCTACTCAACTCATTCCTTTAAGATACTCTTCAAGGAAGGAGGATGTGGGACATTTATCCCACTGTTTTTCAACTTGATCTCTTCTGTCCGGCAATACAATCAGCACATGAATTCTGCTGCCCAGCCCTGCATGGATCCTTTACAGGCAGCTCAGACCCCAGTTGATGAAATGATGAGGCAGGCGTAAGTGAATATTGATGTTGCTTTTTCTTAGCAGTCAAAATCTTTGAATCTATAGGGTGGTTGATGTAGTCTGGCCTTTGCAGTTATGTGGATCCGAATGACCCGACAAGAATCTTCCTGCAGCAGCCAGATTCTGATTCTCGGTTGAGGCGTCGCAATTATCACTCCAGTCCCACTGAAAATGCCATATGATTGGAAAGCTGTGCTGTGATGAGGTCAAATGCTGGATTCTGTTAATGCTTTAATGCACAAATTGGCATATATGCTATAAACAGGATGACCCTGTAAAGTTTGCAGATATTGAGAATCTGTGCGCTTTATGTGTATCTTGATTATTGTCTTTAAATGAATCTCTATATTTGGTGTTACTATGTGCTAAAGTTCAGGTTCCAAGGCCAAATAGAAGCCATTTCAAGTGTTCATAATGTGTTAAAACATAACAGTTCTCCAATGTTGTAAGCAATTCGCAGGATCTATCTAAAGCTGAAGCCAGCAAAAAGTTTATAACTATTCATTGTGATATAATACAAGCCCAGCCTTAAGCAGCCACATGCTTTGCAGAAAGCCATCTTTCCTGCAGTGGCTAACTAATGGATCATGGCAGTGCTTACTGATAGCCAAACAAGCCTTGGTGTTCTCGGAGGCAGAAGTTTGTCCTCTCAGAGGATGGATGCTATGTGAAGAATAAAGGGACCTTCAGGGGAAGAACTTCCTTTCTTCACAGCAAAGCAAGCCCATTTTTGGAGAAGGCAGGCACCAAAGAAACACAAATCTTAGATGAGTATGACAGTGGTGGTGGGCATTCTCGGTGGTATATCAAGTCAGGGGAGGATTCTTCTTGATGCCGGAGCTTCTGTCAGAACTGAGTTGCACCTTGCCCAGGAGCCGGCAGCTCTGGCAGCAGGGATGGTGGCAGTGTTTGCGTTGCTTGCATGGATTACTTCAACAATGAGGTCTGGTGCTCTCACATGGAAGGTTGGGAGGTTTCGGGTCGTACCTGGCTTCATCTCATGGCATCTCCAGATTGGATTACCGTCCATCTCGTCTGCTTTTGAAAGAGTCATTGGCTTCTTCAAGATCACCAGTTCCATGAAATCAGCCGAATCCTCTGTTGTAGTTGTTGGATCCAAGCCTGCAACCTGTGACAATATCTGCAGTGGGTACCCATTTGAATACACCTTTCAATGCTAGCTGCACATGTTTTCGTCAGATTATAGGACCTGCAAATGCTCATTTTTCAAGCTAGAGAAGTTGATTTTGCAGTTATCTTTCCCCTGTTCTAAAGAGATACACTCGCTTTTCAGAAATATAGTTTTCAGCATTCCTAACACTGCATGTCTCCAGATTGTTCTGTGTGCCCAGGTCTTTCTAGTTTGCTGATTACACCTTCACAATGTGATAGTCCCTCCCTGTGCGAATCAGACTTGAAGGAATTGATCAACCTCGTAAATGAGCGTGAGGATGGCCCTAGTTTGAATCTCATGATGGAGCGGTCCAATGCAGCTTTATCATACCAAGCTTGGTGCAGGGAGTCATCTGTATGATGCACTCTGTTTCCTTTTCATCCATGATCTCAGGATAGTTGTACCCGGCTAGGACCATGAGGTATACTTCACAGGTCTCAAAACTCATCATCCTCATCTTTCTAGATTGGACCCATGCAGTGCTGTACCCAGACAGTTTTTGAGAACACAACACCTGAGATACTCAAAGACTTCTACTGGGACGATGAGTTCAGGACCAGGTGGGACAAGATGTTGGTCTACTACAAGACCTTGTATGTGTGTCCGCAGACTGGCACCGTGGTTGTTCACTGGATCAGAAAGGTACTGTACTGTAGTCATAACCAGTAGCATCATCTGGTTTACAGCAGCTGCAGAGCAGCATGTACTAGAAGTCTAATCATTGGGTTCTCTGCTCCTGAATGTCATAGCTTCCAATCATTGGCAGTAAAAAAGAGTACAGTATAGTTCGCTGCATTTGGGAATGTGATTCAAACTATTACTGCATAACAAAGGTAATGCTTGCGGCATTAGTATAACTTGTGATGAAAGGCTGACTAAGGAGGTATTCTCTGATCTAAGGTTGTTGCATTTTCTGGGTGCTTCACATCCGAGCCTGCCAAAGAGTACATCTAGTAGGCGAGTGGAGCTCTACTACTCGAGTTGGTACATTAGATCAGGTAAAAACAGTGCTATGGTCCATTCCCATTATTCAGAGATTCCTTGAAGAACTGTTTTTATTCTGTTGGATGATTTATTTGGTCTGTGTTCTAGTAAAATCAAGGAATGCATCGGAGGTGACAGCATCGGAGGTGCTCCTCTTCCATTGGGAAGACCTTGGAATCCCAAGAGATCTCATGAAGATGGGTGCAAGGGCTGGGATGTGGGGTCTTGTTAAAAGGATGCATGCAGATTTGCAAGCTTACAAGGATCTCCATCAGGGGCATATGTATTCTCCATCAACTTATTCCCTGTTGGCTCGGATAACCACTAAGTTCGAACTGCAGCCTGACATGAAAACAGCTCATTTACATGAGGAGACTAGCAGTTTAACTGAGGGAGATGAGGGTAGGGAACAGAACAAAGGGAGGAGCAGGGTGGAGTGGCTCGTAGTAGGAGGCTTAATCGTTGCTTTGGTGGCCAAGTGCCTGCAGCTGCAGGTGTTATGCAGAAGGAGAAAACTACATGGCCATAAAGGAGGCGTGGGGAGTGTCACTAGGCCCTAAAGAAGGCCCCACGCGGCCATGAGCTCCAGCATGAGCATGGAGCAATCTTGATTCCATTTATTCCCACATAGATTATTTTCACAAAATGAAGCATATCCCACTATAATATAATCATTATTAATCTAGGAAAGTAAAGCAATCCCCATTTTCCTCAACAATATTAAAGCATAAGACAAAAAAATTATTTCTATATTTAATTTTAAAATATTCAATAATACTTTATAATACCTAATTATTATTTTTACCCAATAAATAATATTGTATTATATATATGTATATATTTAAAACTTGGGTTGCATTAAAGTTAGTGGGGGCGCATGTAGTCAAGCTTCTACAACCACAGTTTGGTCCAAAAGTGTGAGTTTGCTTGTTTGGACTCTTCCAAATCCAGCCCACCAAGTTGTTGGACCACCTGTAGCTGCCACCGCCGGTTGATGTATTGGTGGTGTTGGTGGATGATGACCTCGCTCAAGCATGAACATGAAGCAATCATTTATTTTACATAGGTTTTTTTTTGCACAATAATTTATTCCACATAGGTTATTTTGTATATTTAATTTTAAAAAATTAATTCACAACCAACCTTTGGTCCAAAAGTTAAATATTTTGTTTGGTCGAAAAAATTTTAATAATTATTTTGTTTGGGACTCTCCCAATTTCTATCATTAAAATCAAACCCACCAATCAATGACGATGCTATATTAGATGCGGTTTTTAACTTTATAACACAAAGAAACCGAGTAATTCTAAATATCACAACATTCCATGAGCATTACTTATTATCAGTCTAATCCTAGAAGACTGGATGGACCAACCTCATTACACGCGTAAATGAATAGGATTCCAGACGGAGATTAGATTAAAGCATATACGTAACTGGGATTTATCTATATAACTGAAGCATAGTGGAGACTGTCTGGATGATGGTGAGGGTGAATAGAAGGATGGCAGCGAAGAGAGAGATGGAAGTCCACGGGTTCCTAAAGTAGGTATGGCAGAGGTTGGCCCTCCATTGTCGATGGTATTTCTTGCAGTAGTCATTGAGCTGAGCTGAGTAGTAATAGAGGCTGCCCTTGGGATCCTGAGTGACTTCCTTCATCAAGGAATGAGTTGAAGAATCCTATTTTGTATCTTTTATGATATTGCCAGGGGTTCACGCGCGAGTATGCAAAACACGTCTACTCGCTCTCGCAGTCACACTCACAGTGCAAAAAGTGGTGGTGGCTGATTTTTCACCACCTGGAATTACACACTTGAGAGTGCATCATGTGATCGTCTTGAGGTGTGTTGGACTAAAAAGAATCGGACTTTTAGATTTTAGAGCGAGAAAAAGCGAGAGAGCATTTAATGAGATAAGAGCTAGTGGGGCGTGTTGGATTTACAGTAGATCAGAGGATACCAGTTGATTTCCATCCATCCCATTTATTTCTCTCTAAAATCCTTCAACCAAAAGGAACCTTAAAATATTATATCAATATAAGCCGTGTTAACATATATGTCTTACACTTTTAAGAGAGTAACACTCACCAAATATCTGCTCTAGTTTTTCCTTGGATGGATCACAATTAAAAAACTCCAATGATATTGATCCGCGTTTGGTACTTCCAACAGCAAGCAAGCAGCTTGTTCAGGACTACCATGAGGAGCTGATTGGAGTGGATCCTTCCATGGTTGCTGAAGATCGGGTCATTATTGGAGTCTCCGTTGCTTTGGTCCGTTTCCCTGTGGTCTGTCTGGATGCTCGGGCTCCATGTGCGCAAGATCTCTAGCATGGAGCAGCCATCAAGAATTATAAGCTCCAAGAAATCATCTTTGTTATCAAACCACCTTTGATCCAGTTGATCGTAACAGGCCATAACATCCTCCACCACCTCCGACATAGCGTCCAGGAGTTGGCCAATGGTCTTTCCCGAGTTCTTGAGGAAGCGCTGGCAGGCCCGGAGCTTGTGCTCCTCCATAGGCTGTACGTGCTCATCCCCGTGGTGGTAAGGACCAAACGACACGACCTGAGGACCGTAAGCGTTGGGCTTGGTAACCTTGACGTGGTAAGGAACCTTGTAGATCGACCGCTTCTTCCGGCGTTCTGCTGCCGCCTTGGTATCATCCTCACCGACCTCACCTCCGGGAAGGGTCCCGAGAACCTTCTCAAGATTGATGACTACAAAAGCCATATAGATGCTTTACACCTTCTTGTGCCTTTGCTTCTCTCTCAAACATGACTATATATTTGGTGCTTCATACAATCCTACCGACTAGAACTACTCACCAAAAGAAAATTCATGCAAACTAAATTATTGGTGATGGCTTTTTAATGAAGTATATATATATATACACTTTTTAATCTATATTTCTCTTATTTAGAGGTGGCGAAGAGGCTGTCCAACTTAAGAGGAATCGAGCCCATTCCCTTAAGGCTAACGTGCAGAGAAATGTCATGCGGGAAGGCAATCCATGAGCACTACTTATTGTCAATCTTCATGACTTACACGTACCGTTGTACAGTTACATATATGACTTATATAGCTGAAGCACGACATAGCCAGTCTGAATACTGGTTAGAGTAAGGAGAAGGATGGCGGCGAAGAAGGAGATGGCGGTCCAAGGATTCCTGAAGTAGGTCCGGCAGAGGTTGGCCCTCCACCGACGGTGGCATTTCTTGCAGTAGCTACTCAGCTGATGGTAGACCATGTGGATGCTGCTGTCGGGATCCAGCACCACGTCCTTGGGCAGGGAGTTAAACAGCTTGGCTACCGCTTTGTCCCCTCCAATCGACTGATACAGCAAGCCATTGGAGTGGAGGAGGGCTACGTCCATCTCAGTGTTTATGATATCGTCCATGAAGCGCAGGTACGAGCTCACCTGGTATACGTTAGCCCACCATCAGTACCCACAAATCTCTAATATTCTTTGAATCTAATGGTAGGGTAAAACGTGCACTTACGTCAGTCCCTGCCCCGACGTGCAACCGCTCGAATGCCATGAGGTTGAGGAACTTAGATTCGGTGGCGAAATCGACGTGCAGGCTGGGGAGTATCAGCACTCCTTTCCTGAAAGTGATCTCATTCATGCCCATCCAGCATCTTTTCCTGTTCCTGCTGCTGCTGATCTTGAACTTGATACCGGAATCTTGGAGCTCCGCGGCCGATCTGATTCTCAGAGGCTCATTGACGTCGTACTTGAAGCCGGCCTCTAACTTTTGCCACGGTGCCTCCGGTCTGACCATCTCGATACAGCTGATAGAGCGGCCGCAACGAGGTGGTCGGTCCTTGAGGCGCAGGATGCTCTTCCTGTAGACATCTAGCAGGTGGAGGTGTGTGTCCTCCATGACCATGGAGGAAGCTTTTCCGGCGGACGCCGGAACGTGGTCGAAAAACTTGAGCATGAGCTCGTTGATGAACCCCGGTTCGCCCTGAAGGAAAAACACAATCTCTCCGATGTTACTTACCATGACATCCTTTGAAGAAATTGAAAGATGAGAATTATCAGGCAGTTGGGTCTGATGTATAATAACCTTTGAGGTTAAGCCGACGGCAGCCAGCAGCACCTGCAGGACTAACATGGGCAGCTGATTCTCGAGCATTAGCATGTCCCTCAGTACGTCAGGCATGATGCGGAGCTTACCGTGTTCGCTGAAGATCGGGTCATCGTCGGACCAGTAGTCGCCGCAATAGCCTGCGAGCATGGCCGAGCTGAAGGACGACCCCTGGGGCCTCGTCCATACGCGCAAGATCTCCAGCATGAAGCACCCATCAAGAATCATCAGGCGCAGGAAAGCCTCTTTGTCGTCGTACCACTTCTGATCCAACTGGTCGTAACAGACCATTATATTGTCTACCTCTTCGGCCAGGGCTTTCACAAGCACATCGACTCCTCTCCACTTCTCGATGAAGTGGCTCAGAGCCCGGAGCTTGTGGTCTTCCATCGCCTTCAAATGCTCCTCCCCGTGGTGGTAAGGGCCGAAAGACACGACCCGTGGACAGTAAGCCGTGGGATTAACCTCCTTGACGTGGGAAGGAACCCTGTATATGGATCGCTTCGTATAGCGTTCTGCAGCATCGGCATCCTCATCTCCGAGCAAGCTACCAAGAGCTTTGCGTAGGTCGATAACTACAGAATTCACTTCCGGTGACATCCTCTTCCTTCTCCTTCCTTCTCTCGGATAAGGTATGAACTATGAAGCAAGACTTATTCAACACACTAACAAACCCGCTTTTTCTAAGGTATGATCTCCGGTGGCTTTTATGCCGAGGGCAAGGTCAGAAGTAAGCTCCGGATGAGGATTGACTATGGCGTTTCCTGGCCTAGGAGGAAGAAGGGTATGAGGATCTATCTTAGTTATTAGAATATGATATTGAAAAAACAGTTAAGTCATATTTAAACCTGCAATTTGGAACTTTTCTCCTCCTCAGAAATGATCAAAACCCTCAGGCGCCAGTGACCTAATAATGGCCGGATCACCATCGTCATGAAGATGACAGTGGCTGGAATGCTACAATTGCCCAGTAAAACCAAGGATAGAGTCAATTATTTCAGTTGGGTGCGTTATTTTTTGACAATTTCTCTATGAATGTGCCTTGCTTGCATACATAGCTTCAATCTCTTACCTGTGCACAATATTTTAGTCTAGCTCGTCATCATCACCATCATCTTCCTGGTCTGTTTTTGCAATCTTTTGCATGGTTTTCTTACCTGTATAATATTCTTAGGAACGTCATCACTTATTTCATCGAAGGAAAAAAGGTGGGATTTTTTTTCTTGTGGCTGGGCTTAATGGCAGCCAACTGAATCTGAATCTGACAAACAACACGCAACAAAAGGTTCAATGGGGGCCGAGGGAAAGCAAGTAACGGTCAGTTGTAAGACTGCTTAATTGTGTAGATAGTCTGGATGATGGTTAGCGCGAAGAGGAAGATGGCGGCGACCAAGGACAGGACGGCCCAGGGGTTCCTGAAATAGGTGTGGATGAGGTTGGCCCTCCACATGTTCCATGGCTTCTTGCAGTAGTCACTCACCTTCTTGTGCACCAGGTCGAGTTCGCTCTTGGGGTCCAGCGTGACATCCTTGGACAGCGAGTTGAACAGCTTCGCCACCGCCTTGTCGCTCCCCACCGCGTTCTGTATGATCCCCTTCGAGTGGAGCAGCGCCACGTCCCTCTCGTTGTCTATGATGTTGTCCATGAAGAATATGTACGACGTAATCTGATGGATGATCGATGGATAGCACAGACAGCATCATGAGTTACGTAAGATGATGACCCACCTGGGTACGGCAATTAGACTATAGACTTGTCTGGTTCGTCACCTCATTGCCGGCTCCCACGTGGAACCGCTCGAAGGCGATGAGGTTGAGGAACATGGACTCCGTGGCGTCGTCCACGACGATGACAGGGAGCCGCAGCACCCCGCCGCTGAACGAGATGTCCTTCAAGCTCACTTTCTTGCTCTTCTTGAACCTAATGCCGGCTTCGTCAAGCTCGGTGGCAGACCGGATTATTTCATCTCCGCCCTTTTTGGCCAGTTTGGCTTCTTGGCGGCGGGTCTTCTTGCTTTGGCCGGCATTGAGTAGGCTCTTCCTGAAGACATCCAGCACGTGATGGCACTTGCCCATCTTCATGATCGGCGCCCCGGGAGCGAAGAATTTGAGTATAAGCTTGTTCACCAATTCTTTGTCCTGAAACACAAACTTCAAAGACGTAAGAGACGATCACTGGATGGATATAGGGAACTGAGAAGCTACTAATAACCTTTAAGCCATCGTTTTCGACAGCAACCAGCTTTTCCAGGACCAACATGGGCAGCTGATTCTCGAGCATCAGCATATCCCTCTGCACGTAGGGCATGATGTAGAGCGTGCCATGGTTGCTGAAGACCGGGTCATTCGAGGCATAATCGCTCGTGGTCTGAGACGTGGTGCGTAGGACCTCCAGCATGAAGCAGCCGTCAAGAATCATCAGGTGCAGGAAGGCCTCCCTGTCAGCATGCCACTTCTGGTCCAGGGGGTCGTAACAGGCCATCAGATCGTCCAGCACGCCGGAAATAGCCTCCACGAATTGCTCCAAGGGCTTCTTTGACCTCTTCAGGAAGTGGAGGAGGGCCCGGTCCTTGTGCTCGTCCATCGGCTTCAGGTGTTCCTTGTCGTGGTGGTAAGGACCGAAGGACACGGCCTGAGGCAAGTAGGCCTTGCGGTTAATGTCGGTGACGCAGGAGGGGACCTTGTATATGGACCGCTTCTCCCAGTACTTTTCTTCGGCGTCCGTGCTGGGCATGCTCCCGAGAGCATCATTGACTTGGACCACCCAGTCATCCTCTGCTGCCATTGCCTGAGATGGAGCTCCTCTGTGTTTATTCTATGTGCAGCCATGGCAGACACCTCCCCGTTTAATACTGTATGCTACTGTATGCTTCTGAGCGTAAGCACGAAGACTGGTTATGCTTCTAAGCGTAAGCACGCAGACTGGGATACGGCGCACAGAAGCAACCCCATGTGTCCTGTAAGAGGGTACTTTCTTGGTATTAAATTCATGGACAAGGCACCTGTTCAGCTTCCACATGACAATGGCCCAGAGATACATGCAGCCCTGCTCTGTTCCCGGCTGTGGGCATATGGATGGGTGAATAATATTCTAATGCAAAGCACAAAGCTTTAAACGACAAACAGTGTATTTCAATTCAGGGTCTGGGGGAGAAGACAAATTCCATTGAAAAAGTTCAATTTGAGATCTCTTGCATGGTGGGAAAAGCATAATACTAAAGGAAGTATAATAAGCTCCTGAAATGATCAATGCTGCAAAGGAAGAGGAAGATGATGGAAGGAGTATGTATGTATCTAATCTAGTATCCGCCCTTCAAGTCATTGACCACATCATAGGGGATGGGAGTCGTGGTCGAGGGGCTTGGGACCTTCCGGCTGCCTCTTGGTGCTGATCTTCTCCCCACCAGCCTTGGCTTCTGCCTTGAGCTTATCATTCTGGATCTTCCTCAGCTTGAAGTCCTCATTGCACCCAGATGGCAGAAGTGAATCCTCTTCCTTATGATCCTATTGCCAACCTGACAAGCATTGCCCGAATATCAAGGATTCGAAGTTCATAATGGAGATGATCAAAGTTTACATCTTTTTCATAGCAATAGTCAAACCAGCAGGAAATTAAGCATTTTTACAGGATCAGATTATGACAGCAACGTAATTTATTCAGACCCTTTAACTAGATGCAAAATTACACATCTAAAGAATCAAAGCTCGCAATGAAATATCCATAAGCTTCCAGCGCATCAATAGACATTGAGGAATGAGCGGCAGATGGTACAAATGTTTGAGATGGTGAGGGCTGCTACCTGCTTGTTGATCTCGTCAATGGCGCGCTCGGTGACGCTCCAGACAAGGCCGGTGCAGCCGTGGTAGAACTTGTGGGGCATACCCTTGTGGACGGCCCTGTTAACTTTGATGTCGACGTAGTGGCCGACCTTGTAAGTCCTGAGATAGGTGGTGAGAGGGATGTAACCCTTCTTTCTGAACGGCCGGGAGAAGAGGTCCCTCGTCCTCGCCCGTGTCCTGCCGCATCTTCCCTCAGATTCTGCTTCTGTTTCCGCCTCCGCTATTTATCTGTCAGGCTGCTCAGCCGCTAGCCCATTGGATCGAGGTTTTTACATGGGTTGCTTTGATTGAAGCCCATCGATGATATGCCCAAACAATGATGGGTCA
This sequence comes from Trapa incisa, assembly GCA_030064435.1. Lineage (NCBI taxonomy): Eukaryota > Viridiplantae > Streptophyta > Magnoliopsida > Myrtales > Lythraceae > Trapa > Trapa incisa. Next base: position 19,616,480 of record CM057782.1, read on the forward strand.
TATTTAATAGATGAGGCCGAGCCACAGAGGGAGAGTCCGGAGCTTGTGCTGCTCCATCTGTTCATCTCCTTATTGGTCAGGACCATTCATTTACAGTATGCAGATTATGCAGAAGCTTGATCCTTATCCTCTCATGGATGACTGATGACTTAGTTCCAGAGAGGGATTTAGATATCACTTTCTTGTTATTTCCAGTAACTTAAAAGCAACACATATTTGACAAATGGAAGAGCAAATCATATCACAAGCTCGCTGGGTATGATGAGACTACGAGCCATCACTTATACTGACTTATGGTAGTATCAATCAGTATATAACGAATTATATATCTGGTCGTCATGCGTCCTTGTCCCTTGTGCACTCCGGCGGCATGGTGGGGTAGCGAGACCGGTCGGTGCAGTAGTTGTAGACGGTGTACTTCTGCCGGACCCACCCGAGTCGCTGGTACTGGAAGGAGTCGAGGTCCTGGAACTCCTTCTGGTCCCACCACCTCATGCCTTGTGTGGCGCAGAACTTGGCCTCCACCGAGGCCTCGCATCCGTCGATATGGAATCCCCTGTAGGCCGCCACGAACGGGGCCTTGGACCAGTCAGTCTTCTCGAGCCCTCCCCTGGTGGCCCAGTCATCCGCATTCCACAGGCTCGAGTAGATCTTCATCGGCTGGTAGAAGGGGAACCTCACCCCGAGGTCCTTGCAGTTCTTGAATACTCTGATGGGCACATCGTCCACAAAGAACCTGTAAGGATCATCACGGACGACGCATCGGTTATACGAGGGGGAGGATTCACCACACTTTTGAAAAGTTGCTGACCGAGGGAGAGGAAGAACTTACACAATCTGATACATGTTCCAGAGGACGGAGTAGGTATGGAAAGCTATGGTGGGATCAAACCAGAGGTATACCCTCTGTTCTCTGTTCCCCTGGCCTCCTGTGAACACATTGGTCTGCAGAATGATGGGCTGCCCGCTCCTGTTTCCCAGGAACTCGAAGTCTATTTCATCGTGCTCCGAGTTTTGTGAGGACAGCTGCAAGATCAACGGAGTCAATCAAGCATAAATATGGAAACTTTGAAGATCCAACATCTATAAAATTGTACTCACGTAGAAAGCAGCTACCACACCAGCAGAATCCCCAGGAACCAACTTAATGTCCATGCTGAAATGTCCGAACAAGTAGTTGCCTTTTGACTGGAATCCGGTCCCTTGATTACCCGAACAGAAGAAGAAGATGGTGTCAGGTTGTGTAAAAGCAAAAGAAGTGCTGTTCTTTCTTTGTCTACAGTATGGATGAGGCTATTAACAACTGTACCGGTGTATTTGTCAAGGTAGAGCTCGATCTGGGAGCCGCCATTGTAGTACTTGATGTGGTCGAAGGCCCATGTGGGCACGTAGTTCCGCCCGAAGGGGACCGGCACTGGCCTCCTCAGAGGGGCGGCCATTGCACCACCTCCAGACACCATCAGCACCACCAGGAGGAACAGAGGCAGAGACGACCATGCCTGGGAACCCATTTTCCTGTACAGAAAAGCAGTCAGGATAAAAAGTGTCCATTAATCACAAAACACACGAAGAAGAAGCATTACCGGAGATTGCAAGAGGGAGCAAAGAAGGGAAGCTGATTGTGGGAAAGAGGAAGGGGAGAGGGGTTTAAATAGGGGAGGAATTTGGATCCCAAAACAACACTATGTGAGGAATTATTGACGGGTCTACGCCAAAAAAGTATGTGTTTTTTTTTTCTAGTCTTCCAAGTCTTATCACAATGGTTTGTTTAATGAAGTGAGATTCAAATAGATGATCTATAAAAAGGGTTAGCCAGATAGTGATCTTCCATTTATGATGGCCTGCACTAACTAATATAATTGAGAATAATTATTGGGCAGTGGGCATTAAATTGATTACAGCTATCTGCAATGCAATGAAGGCAGGTGGGCACAGCATTAGATCGGCAGTGGGTCTCCAAAGGAACAGGAAGAGAAAGCAACGGATATGGCCGGAAGCTTGGAAGATGATCACTCTAGGGTTTGCTCAGTCGAGATTTCGCCGTGATGAAGAGGTGCTTGAAGTTGCACTAAATGGGCTGCTCCGACTTTATTCTAGACCCGAATTCAAGAGCAGGGACCATGTGGATAACACATGGTAATAATAATTCACGTGCATCTCTCCCTCTCATCATTCTTTACACTGCTGCTGGTTTCTGAGAAGCAGAAGGCAGAGGGCACAATGACTATGGTGCTCCGTAAAACCCGGTCCCCGCCAAGCCTCTAAGCCTCTAAATCTCCATTATTTTATTTGTCTGCTTATTATTTCATCATCCTCAGATTTGACAGTACACCTGCTTTGTCATATCTTCTTTCTCTCATAATATAAACAAACGGTTAAAAACCCTAAAAAAGTTGGTTCAGTTCATCTGGGATGGGGATGGATCAGAAACACCCAACCTAATTGGTCTGACTATGATCCGAGACTCGATCATGGTATAGATGGGATCAGGTTCGGATCCTCCCTCCCCCATGACAGTACATTGTTTCTTGTTAGAGACATTGACATATAGATTATAAAATCTACCCAAGTGGATAATGCATGCATTTATGGAATTGCAGTACTCTGCACAAACAGTGTACCAATCATGAACAAACCAATGAGAGGGTCCAGTAGGTCTTATAATGGAGATGTGGATATCTTACCAATAGGTCTTATCCTAAACTTTCACATATTCACATAAATGGCAAGCAATAGTTTCAAAACCATAGTGGAATGGGAATGCCATTTTCATTTGACCAATGTCGACATGCATGGATTTGTAGTGGCATGTCTATCTTTTGGTTAATCCCATGAAGGGTTAAACTCCGTTAATGGAAGAAAACTATATATGGAAAGTCTTTTTGGATGCACCACATTTCACATCTCCAAATCCACATGTTTTGATTAGATTAGATTAGGGATGCCAAACTCACAAAATGGGTATTAAAAAAGTACATAAAAATAGAGCATAGCATAGCATACAATAATATTATTGCACCGCGCCACTTGGGCCAAGTAGACAGAGGAGTGATGTCTGCATGGTCGATACCCTGTCGTGTCACATAGCCAAAAGCGAAAACAAAGGTGTCCTCACATTCCTTCATTTGTTTATTTTTCATATATTAGGCAAACAAACAGGCCATGGCTGGCTGATCACGAATTGGGTCACCGTCATCTCTTCCAAGATGCAGAATTCATGCAAAAGAAGCTTAACTTAGCCAGCCATGGAGACTGTTACTGCATGCATGCAGAGAAGAGATTAAGCGAAGGGGGGTCGGAAGAGACGATTGGGGACACTGTGGATGGACAGTTGGAAAGTAATAATGATCTGATGCCGGACAAAAAGCTGTATAGGAGACTTTTGTTTACAGCTATGTCCCGTGGAGCAGCCAAGGAAGGATGATGAGATGATCCTCCTGGGGGTTGGGTTGTTGGGACATCCTATGTCACCCATTAACATCTCTTCCACCCGGGCCATTAATTATTTATCTGGCAGGAAGTCAAAGATAAGAAGAAAGGTGAAAGGAGATGGGCCATGTTATATCCGCCCTCTTCAGCCGCATGGTAGGGAGGAGGGAAGGGGGAGCCCCGCCGCCCAGTTTGTCTGTTGTAATTATTAGGGTTCCGGAAACGACAAGTTAAGTAGTCAAGATGTGGGATCTCTTTTAGGAATCTCACCTTAATAATTTAATACACATTTCTTTCTCTCAATTATTTTTCCATCTTATTCTCTTTTTTTTTTTGAACAAATTTCAACTCCCATAATTTTGCTTATTTTCTAAATGAAATAATCTAAAATATATATTTTTATTTTATTTTATGTGTATTCATATTTTCAATATTTTAATGAGTGATTGTAAGGTTAGACAAATAATGGTGAATTTAATGCTTGAATTGTTCATATTCTAAGAGACAAAAATACATTCAGGTATGGCAGTAATCCTAATCACTCCCATGTTAGCTGTCTCAATGGAGATAGGGTCCAAACAAACCATTTTACAGTCTTATTTATAGATATGGGCATGCTGGAGTTAATGGCACGGGGCCAATGGGCTGTACCATCTCCAATTGGATGAGCCCATGGAGGCCCAATCCATGAACCCATGTAGTCCGTCCAATTCTTGTACCCTTCATATTATTCAGGTCACAGATCTTACTGTGAGTAAGATTCCAGTTCAAAAGTGTCCATTAATGGAAAAATTCATGTTGGGAGACTATTTTCTTTCGCTATTTTCATGTCTATTGTGAAACAATAATATTCGTATCTATATATATTTAAAATTAATAAATTTTAAGTATTTTATAAATTTATAACAATTATTTATTTTATCAAATATTTGATAATATTTTTAGCAGAATTAATCAATCACAGGTGCGTTCTTTCAATAATGCTGCCCAGTAAATGATTGGATTGAATTGAATTGTTGTAGCTGAAAGGTCCAAGAAGACATGACAGAACATTCCAATAATTTTGTAAACGGATACCGTGACAAGCAATCCGCACTACAGGCCCGTTGACTAATCACATGCATGAACGTTCAAAATATTGATCGTGCATGGAAGTTGACCGCCGGAGATCGGCCGGCCGACTTTCGTGGAAACTCACCCGTAACAGCCTTCTTCTTTTGATCAAAGGCGGAGGAAATAGTAATAAAAGCAACCATTTGTAGACATGATGACTATTTTTCTTCCCCGAGTAATTGGTATTGCTCCTTCACCTTCTTGATGACCCGAGAACCAGAGCAACCTCATATGGCAGTCCTTATATATATGATTCGAACGCAATCTGCTAAGGTGTATCACGACAGCCAAACATGAACAATGGTTTGACAAATTGAAGAGATTAATTATTTACTAACCATAGATGACTATGGAGGAATGAATTCGTGGGCGTGGGCGTGGGCGTAGAGATTTCTATATATATGTATGCCCTTTTTTTCTTACCGTGTTGAAGAATCTAAAAGCCATAGTTGGGTCTAATTTGAAGCCGTGTGGTTGCTCGTTTGGGTTTAAGAAATTTGGGTCAACCTTTCTCACATAAGCAAGAAGAAGTGGGCACTCTTATTATTGTTATTATTTTAATCGATTGTGTGAATCAATCTCTTATTTATTTTGATTCCTAATTACATAAGGACGAAGGAAAAATTGTAAAACTACCTAACAATTAAGTTTGAACGTACAATCTTTAATAAAATATTATAGGCTGATAATTGGTAGTATAAATATATATTTAAAATTTATTATTTATATTTAATAAAAAAATTTAGGATTTTTTAAAGTTTATAATATAGCCACCACATATACTAAATATACTTAATATGTGCAATTTAAAACTCAAACTAAATAACGATATACAACCTAACTATTATTATTAAGTTGTAAAACGAGTTTTAACAATATACTCAAGTTAACTATTTCATACATTTAGTATGGTAGTCGAGTTTTCAATATTAAATTTAGTATACTAGATCGCTAACCCTTATAAACTAATGAACACTTTTTTATTTTATATAATTTATAATTATATTATAAACAAAAATTATTACTCAAATAAATTTTATAACATAAATTTTTAAGTTAAAAAAATTGAAAAAAATCTATAAATAAATTTAGGATTTAAATTTGTGTTATTTGAATATATTAAATATTAGGTGAGTTGTATTTTTTCTTCCTTATCAAGAATGTAGTGTCCATTTCACTTTAAATTGATCTTAATCATTAGTTACAATATGACAACTAAGTATGAATGACATTGACCTAACCCACTAATTTAATTAAGACTTTTCCCTCATTTTCTTTTGAATTCTTGCTTTACCATCATCAAGTGATAAGATTGTCCCACTTCAATTCAAAGACCACCATACTTCACGATGATTGCTCCATTGAAGATAGCTAGGTAGAGCTTAAAAGTTCCCGGCTTTGATCATCCTCCTTTGGGTGCAATAAAATCACCTTCTTGGGTTGATAATGAATCCATTTTGGTTCAAGTCCTAATGAGAATTCTAACCATAAGCTTCCGTTATATATTGATATAGTTGGCCGAAAATGAACTGAATTAATGTTTTTTTTGGACGGAAGTGGCGATCTACTGTGACCATGGACTAATCAAACGTGTGTCTTCAGCCACCCACCTGCTACAACTACTACTACTTTCCTTGCCGCCGCCGGCCGCCTCTCCACCGTGCCGACTCGTTTTCCTCTTGACCTCAAAACCCCTACATCATACACCCAGAAAGAAAACCAGGGAAAATATGGGTGGAGTTTGAGAACCAAGTGGCATTAAATTATTGGTATGATACACAAATTAATGGCATAACCTACTTTAATATCATGTTTAAGAGATTAATTAATCTCCACCGAGTGGTATATAATGATATACTTTTCTTATTAATATAATATGCTTCCAACATAATCTTATCGGTCATAATATAATTTATAAATAATGACGCCATCATACCCGTCACCACCCACCCGACAATCATGGCGGGATTGTGTTGAAAACGATTCTATTATATAATTAAAAGGGTAGACAATAATTTAATGTTAGAAAATATGATATGAAATTATCACCTTAGGAATTAACAAAATTGCGTAAGAGATATTGTTCTTAACAAAATTATTTGTGGAATTAATGATGACAAATTAACCATGCCTTTCATCCTAATCATCTTTCTTGATTGGCCTTAAACACATAAATTGTTTAATGTTAAACAAATTGTCATTAAAAAACACGTGGAAACAACATGGATGAATTAACAAGGCACATGGTTGATTAGTGGGAAAATAATTAAGAAAATTCCAATCATCCATCATAAGAGGACAAAATTAAAACATAATTTATTTAATTCCACATGGTCTATCAACCCAATAAAGTCATATCTTATCCGCATCTTTTAGTTAATATTAAATTCCCATCCTTCATCTAAGGTTATCATTAAAAAAATCTCATTCTACATCCTTCTATAATTTCTAATTCTTTTTATATAACATATAGTTTTTCCATATATTTGTCAATATTAATAGGGCCAAATTAGTTACCCCTAAACATCCTTGTAATATTATTTTTATTTGGTATATCCTTTAAAATATGTACAATAACACGTGTTTATTAGCTAATAAGAATATTATATAACGTTAAATAAAATAAATTAATTTTATTTATTTATAAATTTATAAAATTTTAACTATTTACCCGTTATAAATTTTAAATATATATTAATATTGATAATTTATCATTAAAAAGTACTTTATTACATAATATAAAAGCTAATTAACTTAAAAGAGTGTATCCAAATCGTTCTCGATTTAATTTAAAACTAAAAATCTATTTTATACACTATTATAAAACTATAATAATAATATTTATCAAGTATATAATTGTTGAAATCAAAATTAAAATTATATATTTTAAGTGTATTTTTTATTTTACTTATGTACACATTATATAAAATATAAAATTATTTTAAATTTATTAGTGTATAAATATTAAATTAATTATAAATTATAATTTTTAATTATATATAAATACAAACAATTATCTATATATAATATGTATACTTTACATTTTTATATTGAAGATCCCATAATTTAAATAAGTGGTGGGTTCAATAATTTCAATTAATATCATAATTTATAATGGCAAATTAGTTAAATTCACAAACTCTAACCTCTTTTATTTTAGCTTGGCACCATCTTTTTTTATGCTAATTCATTTATATTGATAATATGGAAAAATCACATTTATTAATAATAGTTGTGTACTCATAATATAAAATGGTCGAATTCTTTCATTTTTCTTAATAAATCATTCATATTTGTTAATATTAATTAATTAAATAAGTTAAATCAGTATTACTATCATAATTTAATATAAAGTAAAATATTATGTCAAATGATATAAAAGGTCAAAATTTTTACAATAATAAATCAATATCAATAAAATAATATTAGGATGAATTTTCTTAGGGTGAAAATAAAAAATAAATAAATATTATAATAATTAATTATGGAGCACTTACCCGGTTTTTGTTTGTCAGAGCCTACCCTCTTGACCGGTACATGGCTTGGCTTGGCTTTCCTCCTACTTTCCATGTTCTTCCCCTCTCCCATTGCCCAGGTCGACTCTGTCTTCCCTTCTTAAATAGTTCAGCTCTGTTCTCACAAGAATGCGAATCAAACATATATTGGGGATGTGCCTAACTCCATTCTTTCCTTGTTTTCTCCTGTAACCCCTTCCATCTCCGTCCATTTCCATGGTTTCTTCCTCGCTGTAGTCCCTCGAATGCTTTAAATCACAGCACTAACAGGACTCTGATCTCAATTCTCAGCCTCCCCTGTTTTCTTCTTCTTTACATCAGCTGTTTCTACGTAGGACGATCTCGATTCTTTGATTCTTTGTCCTGCCCTGCCGGGATTTCTCACTTTTCTGTTAGACAGCGGCTTGTTTAGGTTGGAGATTTCCGGTTCTTTTCCGGTGTTCGTGTAGCTAGGCGTCGAGATGAGGAGCGAAGATGAAAGAGGGGCTTACTCGGAGACGTACTCCGACACGGAGAGCATGACCAGTGACAGGTCGGCCTTCAGTGGCCCCCTGGTGGCTGGAAAGAAGACCTCCAAGAAGAGCGCGAGGTTCAATCTCCTAGGTGGTGGGAGCAGCAGGAGCATCCGCTCCAGGGCGTCAGATGACGAAGCCTACGTGGAGATCACTCTCGACATACGGGACGACACGGTGGCGGTTCACAGCGTCCAGCCCGCCGGCTCCGGCGTCTCCGGTCAGATCGTGGAGGACCCCGAGCTATCGCTGCTGGCGAAGCGGACACTGGAGAAGAAGACGTCGCTGGGGTCGTCGCTGTTCCGGCAGGTGTCGCAGGAGCTGAAGCGACTGACCTCGAAGCGTTCCACCACCGCCTGGCGGTTCGACAGGAACAAGTCGGCGGCGGCCCACGCCCTCAAGGGTCTGAAATTCATCGCCTCCAAGGCCGGCTCCGGTTGGCCCGCCGTCGAGAAGCAGTTCGACCAGCTCACCGCCTCCACCAACGGACTCCTCAACTGCTCCATGTTCGGTGAATGCATAGGTAAGACTTCGAGAAACTAAATCTACCCAAAAATATTGAGGTGTCTTAGTTATTAATCGTAACATGGATTCTTGTCTTAATGGACAGGGATGAACAAAGATTCAAAGGAGTTCGCGAACGAGCTTTTCCGGGCACTGGCGCAGCGCCGGAACATCACCGGAGACTCGATCAACAAAGAGCAGCTCAGAGAGTTCTGGGAGCAGATCTCCGATGAGAGCTTTGACTCTCGACTACAGACCTTCTTCGACATGTACGTCCATTTCACCCATTCATCTTGACCCATTATTTGTTTCTTTTATCCGATTTGATCCTCCTTGATTAACTCCAAGCTGGTACTGTAAAAATGCAGGGTTGATAAAGATGCAGATGGACGGATCACGGAAGAAGAAGTCACAGAGGTAAGAAAGAAATGATCAAGCTGCCTACTCCGGTCAACCATGGCTGCACGTTCAACTAATCACATTGAACTGAAAAGTCAAAATAATACTAAACAACTCCTTTTGACGTTGCAGATCATCAGTTTCAGTGCCTCTGCCAACAAGCTGAACAACATCCAGAAGCAGGCCAAGGAGTATGCTGCTCTCATCATGGAAGAACTCGACCCCGACAACGCCGGTTACATTATGGTTCGTCGCCGACTACCTACCTTATGCCCGATTGATGAAGGTTATTGATCTCGTGTTCTGACTGGTTCTTGTATGTAGGTCGAAAACCTGGAGATGCTGCTGCTGCAGGCGCCGCACCAGTCGGTCCGGATGGGGGACAGCCGTTTGCTTAGCCAGATGCTGAGCCAGAAGCTGCGGCCGACCCAGGAGTCCAACCCGTTGGCCAGATGGTACCAGAAGGTCAAGTACTTCCTCTTGGATAACTGGAAAAGGGTCTGGATAATGGCCCTCTACCTGGCCATCATCTCCGGCCTGTTCACCTACAAATTCATCCAGTACAAGAACAAGGCGGCCTTCGAGGTCATGGGCTACTGCGTCTGCGTGGCCAAGGGAGGCGCTGAGACCCTCAAGTTCAACATGGCCCTGATCCTCCTCCCGGTCTGCCGGAACACCATCACCTGGCTCAGGAACAAGACCAAGCTTGGGACCGTGGTCCCTTTCGACGACAACCTCAACTTCCACAAGGTGATCGCGGTCTTCATCACGATCGGGGTCGGCCTCCACGCGATAGCCCACTTGACCTGCGATTTCCCGCGGCTTCTCCACGCCACGCCAGAGGAGTACGAGCCCATGAAGCCCTTCTTCGGGGAGGATCAGCCCTCGAACTACTGGTGGTTCGTGAAGGGGGTCGAGGGAGTCACCGGGATCATCATAGTCGTGCTGATGGCTATCGCTTTCACTCTTGCCACCCCGTGGTTCCGGCGGAACAAGCTCAACGTGCCCAAGCCGTTCAAGCGCCTGACCGGTTTCAACGCCTTCTGGTACTCCCACCACACGTTCATCATCGTCTATGCCCTCCTCATTGTCCACGGAATCAAGCTCTACCTCACCAAGAAATGGTACCAGAAAACGGTAAGTGGACCATAGATATCAACTGATCGATCTTATTGGGTTTTGATCGGTTTTTTTATACTCAGTGGGACTCCTTGGCTGCAGACGTGGATGTACCTGGCAGTGCCGATGATTCTCTATGCCGGCGAGAGGTTGATAAGGGCATTCCGGTCGAGCATCAAGCCCGTGAAGATCCAGAAGGTCGCGGTGTACCCCGGCAACGTGCTAGCACTTCACATGTCCAAGCCGAATGGATTCAAGTACAAAAGTGGGCAGTACATGTTCGTGAACTGCTCCGCCGTCTCCCCATTTGAATGGTTAGGGTTCTTCTCTTCTACCAACAAGGCAACCATTCTGCATCAAAGCTTAATCTGCTCTTAACTGCAACAGGCACCCTTTCTCCATCACTTCTGCACCTGGCGACGACTACTTGAGCGTTCACATTCGGACTCTCGGCGACTGGACCAGGCAGCTCAAAAGCGTCTTCTCGGAGGTTGGTAGATGAATGAGTATATTGAGGATGCGTTAGTATGTTCTCCAGAACAGTATCCTTACATGGTTGGATTGGAATTACTTCAGGTGTGCAAGCCTGCCCCCGAGGGAAAGAGCGGGTTACTGCGAGCAGAATTCAACCAAGGAGGAGCCGTTCCTAGGTGAGTATTACTGCCTTCTTGTTGCCCCATCTAGTAAGTGTTCGTTGAAAGGGTTAAAAGTATTCCAACTCTGGTGCAGCTTTCCGAAGATACTGATAGATGGTCCGTATGGTGCACCTGCACAAGACTACAAGAAATACGATATACTCCTGCTGGTGGGTCTGGGGATCGGAGCCACGCCAATGGTGAGCATAGTGAAGGATATCATCAGCAACATCAAGCTGAAGGAGAAGGAAGAGGAGGCCATGGATGTCGGACTTGAGAACGGGAAGGGAGTTGGTTCGGTCATGAATGGCAGCAACAAGCCGAAGAGCGTCAGCAAGGGGTTTAAGACCCAGAAGGCCTACTTCTACTGGGTCACCCGTGAGCAGGGCTCGTTCGAGTGGTTCAAGGGTATAATGAACGAGGTAGCCGAGATGGATGAGAAGAGGGTCATCGAGCTGCACAACTACTGCACCAGCGTGTACGAGGAAGGTGACGCACGGTCGGCTCTGATAGCCATGCTGCAGTCGCTGCAGCATGCAAAGAACGGGGTCGACGTGGTCTCCGGGACCCGGGTCAAGTCCCATTTTGCCAAGCCCAACTGGAGACAGGTCTACAAGGACATCGCCCGCCGCCACCCCGAAGCTAGAGTCGGTTAGTACTCTCAACTAAGCGGCCAATATGGACCGGCCATTACGGCCCTAAGTGACGCGTTTTCACAACCACTAAAGTGTGTCCATTCATTGCTTCCTTCCTCACATCACCTATCACCTACTACCACAAGCTAAGGTTGACCCTTTTTCTGTTCTGCATATGGATGACTAACTTCGTGCTCAAATTAAACAATTGCAGGTGTCTTCTACTGTGGGGCACAGGGACTAACCAAGGAGCTGAAGAACTTAGCCCTGGATTTCTCCCACAAGACATCGACCAAGTTTGATTTCCACAAGGAGAACTTTTGAAGGAAGAAGACACGCGGCATAAATAAACCATTTGACACTCTGGGCATAGCAATTGATAGTTTGTTCATACGTTTTCTTCATGTTCTTCCTACATACAAGCTAGATTTACTGTAAAGGTTAGCTAGGGTTTCCTTCATTTCATGGCTCTGAAAACTACTCCATTCGTGACTTGTTAATACTATTTCTCGAGAAGTACTATGTGTGTTTTGGTAAGTGGAGGGGCTGCATTAGAGACTTGTTGATCTTTTCAACCCCTGTCACCATCTTCACCAACTCCTTTCCAAAGTAAGAACCAAAGAGAGAGAGAGAGTCTGCATGCAAGTGGAGCTCTTAGCTGTAATACATAAGGAATTCATAGTGGGAAAACATCAGCAAGCAACTTCTCTTCTCCCACTAAGGAAAATGGATGGTCCCGTCCAAAGCATATATCATACATATATGTGTATCCACTACACTGTATGATCGTCATGAGGGCAACAAGAAAATTCTTGGTGATCCCATCAAGAGATCATATTACCCAAGAAACATCTCAAAGGAGATAATGGACCATAGTTGAATCAAGAGACCATATTTGGTGTTGAAATATCTTTGGCATGTGGGTTAGGTGTAGATGCCCCCTCCTCTATGAGCTTTGATCGTATGACCAAGAAACTAGCTGCCACCAATGATTTTTTCTCAAATTTAAGTTTAAAATACAAGAGAAAAATGGAAGGTATGGATGTAAAGATATAATAATGAGAATATAATTTTTATTAATAATGAATTTAATAAATTATATAAGAGAATTACATATTTATAAATATATAATAATATTAATATAAAATAAAATTACAATATTAACAAATTAAGAATATATCTAATTTTTAATTATCTAAAATGATTTGTTTGGACCTTCTCATGTGCAAAGATGTTTTAGAAGAAAAGGGGAAGTCAACGGAATTCTTCCATTCAAACTTTTGTTCTAGTGGATGAAACGGTCAACCACCAAGGAAATGTCCTTTTCTTGCAAGACTGTATTGAAGATCTATTTACCCTACCCGAAGACAATTCCGCCTATGGTCTATATGGGTATGCATGAATTTGGACTGGTTCTTACTTTGGAGGCTCCATCATCAAATGTTTTCCCGTCATTTAGTATCAAGCCAATTCCATTTCATAACCGTCTATCAAGGCATATATTTCGCCAAAGTCAACTTTCGGTATCCGGTCATCCTTGTAGCATGGTAGGTTGCCATTACATGTAGTTCATATTACTATTGTCTACTTAAGTTTAGAAAGCATAATCATAGAAAAATGACCACTGGCAAGAGAGTGGAAAGATCAGATTCTCTAGACCGATCGGATGATAGTTGGCGAGGACATTCGATTACATGCATGGAGCAGGACATTCGAGGGAACTTCCCAAGAAGAAGATAATCATGTGAAGTGAAATATATTAAGCTACGTAAATCACTAATGAAGGATCTGCGGCTTCGAGCCTGACGAGGTTAAGGGGAGCTCAGAATGAAAGAAGAACTGCTGTTTGTCCTCCTACGAGGAGCTGCTGCACCGTCCTCACTCCCTGCATATTCGTGAGAGAAATGGCATCAGAGGTATCAGGAAATTTCTCTTGCTCGGTCTGAGCTTCTTCTACGATCCTCTGCATGATGCAAACTAAAAAATGACAGCCATATTAGTTCATGAATATGGTGAAATATGGACTTATTTCTAATTAAAAGTTATCATTTATAAGTAGTTGAGCTTTTTTAGCTTTTAAACCCATATAACTTCTCTATCTTATCGAACGTGTGATTATATTCTAAACACTATCTATACAAAAATTCTCAATGTGACGAACATCAAGCAGAGAATAAGGTGAATGGAGCACTTACATGCAAACCTGCAAGGCCATCTGAACCTGGGACCACATCTTCCTCCTCATGCTTCTCTTTTTCCAACTCAAATTTAGGCTTCCACCCTGTAGACTCACCAACCTTCTCATCACTGGTGATAAGAACATTGTCAAATAAGATGCCCCTCTGGCATAGCCTAGATCTCAATACCCACAGCAGATATAGGTTCAAAGTCAGGCTTCTCAAGCTCAAAGTAGTCAGGGTTGGGGATATCACGTGGCTTCCAGATGCCCTTGTAGTTCAGGTTGTGGATCATGGGGGCATGCCACTTTCTTTTGTATGGAGGGTTCCTCTTCATGGGTCTCTTCCACTCTCCACAACCGGGTGCTGTCTCACACTATGAGATAATCGGTCTTAGGTGCTTCCCATTCACCATCTTCTTCATTATCCCAGTCCTCGGGCTTAGTGGCCTCAGGTTCATCTATCTCCTCAGGATCATCGTCTAACCAATCCTCAGGCTTCACAGCCTCATCATCCTCAATTTCCATAGGGGTATCCTCATCCCAGTCATCTGGTTTCATGGCATCTGGATCAGGGATCTTTGCCCTTTCATCCCAGTCCTTTGGCTTCTTATAATCAGGGTCAGAGATCGTCTTAGCATGTACAAGGGCAGGCTCAAAGTCTTTAGCAGAAAGAAAAGTTTGCCTTCTTCTTGCTCATTGTCAGGTGTCAAGATTGCAGTATAAATATGGATGAATCTATCATAAGGGACAGAAGGTGGGTACTTGAGATGATGCTCAACCTACTCCACAGTTTTTGGATTTTTGTTCTTCAAGATGAAATAAACCTTATTTGTGGCACCACATTTGTCAGGCTCAAACATGATGGTATATGGAGACTCATTGTCAAATCCATTGGGTTTCCATCCGGCTTCTTGAGATGGAAGGTACTTCAAATAGGCACCTCCACATTCAAGGCCATTTTGTAACCGAACCTCATATTGCAAAACAACAGTCCATCCTTGAGGCTGTAATACTCATCGAGCTCTTTCACTATAGCATACTTCTTGGCCTTCTCGTTGATAAGGAGCCCATAATCCTCACGGCCATCACTTTTGGAGTGCTTCCATAAACCTGAAACGCCAATTTCCCAACAGAAGGAAGGTTAAATTACATTTGACTTGCATATCATAGTCAGATTGACTGAGCAGTTGGAAATTACAAATAGATTTTATAATTGGTTCTATAAAAAATGAAGGAACACTCTAATATGAGAGCCGCCTTATATTAGCATGAACACTCTAAGATGGTCAATAATGAACGGCTTCCCTTGCCTACAAGTCAGGTGGGCAATCTTATAGCACAAGCATTAAGTCTAGCCACACTCAGATTGAAGATGGTCAATAATGAACCACCATTTGATAGCGATTTTCAACAGTGACTCGAAAATGAAACAACACAGTCTGTCTTCCCCCCCCCCC
Source organism: Trapa incisa (assembly GCA_030064435.1). Lineage (NCBI taxonomy): Eukaryota > Viridiplantae > Streptophyta > Magnoliopsida > Myrtales > Lythraceae > Trapa > Trapa incisa. The sequence continues at coordinate 19,631,977 of CM057782.1, forward strand.
CCCCCCCCCCCCCCAATAACTGAAGCATCACATCACCAAGCCAAACGTCTCTTATCCTAATTAATGAAACAAGAACATACTCTGGAATTCTAACATGGAATCAAATGCAAGTGCCATAAAGAGGCAGGATGCAGCTTCGGGAATGTTCGCTTCAAATTACTTGATCGTAACAATGCTCTGAAAGAAAATCACATTTCTCATTTCTCACCTTTGTACTCGTCCTTATCGGACACAGTCCAGAAACCGCACTTTAAGTCATACCAAATCCGTACACTTAGATGCATGCATCAAGTATTGGAAAGAGAATGCAAGCGCATACCACATCGGAGGCGCTGATCTGGAACGCGAAGTAGCTGAGAATCGACCCGAAACGCGAAGTAGCTGAGAATCGACACGATCGCGGCGGAAGCAAGCAGCTAGATCCGCCTCACCTCAATCATTAACACTTTCTTAACGGCGGAACTTACCGATCCGATAAATACGACTCACCGTCGGAAGGAAATTCACATCCGGTCGGACGGCAACCTAGATGAAGCAGCAAAATCGGCAGATGGACGGAGAAGAAGACTCAGGCAAACTCCAGAGGAACCTTCTAGACGTAATAAACTGTTTCAGCTATAAAAATGAACTCAGCACTGCAAGCCAACAGCTAATAAACTGTTTCACTTGGCTGACTTGGCTCTTTCTGATTGGCTCTCGTAGCTGAACCCAGACCCACCCTGCAAGTCTAGAGCTAGAGCACTGATGTTCTTCATAAGGCAGATGAATATGATGCTACCAATGGAGACTGCAATTTTTCTCTAAGTCTCCCTAAGGGGACTCAAAGAAAGAGTAGGAGAAAGACATGAAATCTTAAGTCTGGTTACATAAAAAGAAATCATGGTGCCTGCAATTTAACTACTTTTGGACTTCGTTTGGTTCTGGGCTTGGAACTGCAGGGCAGCACAGATCTTCTTCCAGCATCTTATAGATACGATTGTTGGGATCAGGATCCAGAAAGAATTCATGAGTAGGTAGTACAGGTAGTAATATAATGGACTAGCTGCAAAATTGTCCCCCTCCAGGACGGCTGTAACAAAGTACACTGCAATTCCATAGAGTAGTCCAAGAGAAATAGCAAGCTGCAGGACGTAGCTGTATGACTTTTTGGTAGCTATGGCGTACCTGCAGTGAAGTGATTCAGGGGAAGCAAGATGAACTTCAGCAGTTCGAGGAGTTTAAATTCTATGTATGGTCGATGATGTTGTTCTAGAGAGACCAACAGTAATCAAGAATACCATCAAAAGGCTAATATGCAAAGTGAAAGTTGTTGCAGCAATGAGGATAATCAAAGCAAGGATGAAGGGATGTTGAAATTCATACACTGCAAGGAGACATGCAGGACCCTCTATAACTACAGTCAATCCTTCAACAGTGACAATGGTTGAATCTCTACCTGCATATCTGGAATCCCCTTTGCTGTATTCCTTCCCTGCCATTTGGTGAACACAAAAATGAAAACCTGAGCAGCAGATTGACTGAATTTGAGAATGTTGGAGGAGGAGAGCTTACAAACTTCTGCAAGGTAAAAACCAGAAGGGTTCTTGTAAAAATCGGGGGAGAAAACAAAATAGCCCTCAAGGATCATGTGTGTGAGGCCAGTGAATGCCCACCAGCACATGAGCAACCTGTCTGACTCCAGATTTACTGGGAGACCTTCCTGCAACAAGTAATGAATGCACGAATCCAGATTAGTACCCACATAACATATTCAATTGAGTAACATTGTGAAAGGTCAGATGTGAGGATAATTAGTAGGTTGTATTTCACCAAGAAGCAGAATTCACAGCCTTCTTATCAAACTAAAACCAAAATTGCCATTAACAGAGACAAAAAGAGCAGATCTGAAAATGCAAAGCACAGGCAACTCAGCCTACACTACACAGAACTGAGCTTCATCATGATAGGGGCAGTGGATCAAGAAAAGCAAGCATTTTTTTAACGAAATTCCACCAAATACGTGGAATGCTATTACCGGATAGAAGCCAGACGAAGGAGAAGACAACGATGGATGCGACCGCGTAGACACCCAGGATGGTCGACTGGGAAAGGAGGACAGGAACGTAGCCGGGGAGGCTGAGATCTCTGGGGACGTAAGGGTGACGATGCTGAGCTCCAGATGCTTCCATCTCCTTCACCCCTTTTTTTCCCTTCTCGATCTCCTTGGTCGACAGTGAGGTTGGACTTCTCGGAGAGGGAAGATGAGGAGAAAGCCTTCGGCTTGAAGATGATTGTCGCAAATGCTCAAGCTTTCGATTGGGTCTGACTGAACTGGCTATCCGAAAAGGGGGCCCAGCTGGAGATTACTCGTTAAGACACACACCCACAAAAATAAAAACAAAAATGGACATTTCGAAATGGTTGAGCCTTGTTGTGTGCCGGGTTATTGGTGGCTCAGTTGAATGGCCGCTGTTTTGGACCATTTGGTCTAGCATAAGGTCAAGGAGAGTATAAAGTTTTGACCTTAGGGTCATGTATTCAATTAAAAAACAAAGCTTGATCAGGACATGTGCCCATTGTACCTCTGCCAAAGTGGGTTCGGTTTTGAAGTTTTAACTCTCTAAGGTACAATACATTAGCACCATTGGTGTAAATTGTCTTGTACATTATACATGATAGCAAGATAGATCTGCAAGGAGCAAGGTGAAATAGAGATGAGAATTCCACAAGAGTGGCAAGCCAGAAAGATGTTGGCTCATTACTACACTCCCTTCTGATACTCAGTCCCACAGAATTCTCCTCCAAGATCATCACAAGCTTCTTCCAAGAACACCCTGCAGAGATCATTTTTTTAACAAATAATCAGTCGAACTGTAAAGAGCTAAGCAGTTGGAGGGGAATCGGGATCTTACGTCTTCGGGCTGTTGTAGTCGTAGTACTCTCGATCGATATCTTCTGAGGCAGATCTTGGCGGGTTCTTCTTGTCCTCGTCTGGACTTAGCTTCACTTCGGGGTACATATTGACGGAGCAGGCTTCTCCTCCAATAGTCTCGCAAGCCTCTGCTGGAAATACACTGGAAAAGGAAGGAAGGATCCATCTCAAGCAAATACAGGAAAATGCAGGACATTCCATGAGTGTAGATTCTGCATATGGGGAAAGGAGGCTTACGAGGTCACGGAGCTATAATCGACGGTGGAAGATGAGTCAGGAGGGACGGTCATGGCCCGGAGACGGGGGAGCCGAGGAGAGGCTGCTAATCTTGGAGCGGGATTCCATGGCGATCCCAAGGTTTTGGCGGGTAGTAGCACTGGGAGAGGCTGTGATACTGAGAAAACTGCAGCCTGCATCTTGAAACTGAAAATTTGATGGAGAGTGGAAAAGGATTCAATATATAAGATCATTATGGTGGTCCACTGAAGGGATAAGGATTGGGAGATTTTTTTCCTTTGCATTTACTTGGTGGGTGGATAAGGTCAGGCTGCTGCTTGACTGAAACTTGTGGTGGTTGAAGCACCGAGGAAGAAGAACTCGTAATCTTGGGACTGAACTTTCAGGGAGCCCATAACTAATTTGGATTTTAGTGTTCCTTGTTTTGTTTCTGGTCCATCATCAGATGTTCATTGAAGAAGGCATCTTGATAAGAACATCATTAGTTCATGAATCACAGCCCAATCACCATTAACAGTCATTACATCTTATCTTACAGGCTTTACTATGGTGCCCATATCTTCAGAAACTATGGAGCTGAGTCAGCATGGGTACAAACTTGAAGGCCGGTCAGCCGGCGTATCCGAGAGGCAAACAACAGATATCCTAATCGCCATCAACATCTCATCCTCCTCGCCTTCTCTCCCCAGGATGCTCTTGTCCAGTGCCTCTCGGGCTTCCCCAGCCTGTTGAATAAAGTATCCCCAGGATATTTATTTATTTGAATAGTTGGAAACTAAAATTGGATAGGTTGTTCATTTGACTTGAATTGGCCAATTTAGGGTTGTGTTAGTCTATTTTAAAATTTTAAGACACTGTTCATATTTATAGTTCAAATTTGAATTAAATTAATATTGAATACTTGGATTAACTTGACTCATTCAAGTTAGATTAGATATTTGTTCTTGAAAAATCAATATAGGTTCCCATTAACAATTAAAAAATAATTTAATTGAAAAAATATAATACGAATTAGGTCTAAAAATGGTAACGTTTTTAAACATGAAGTTTCAGATTGTGCTAGTAGGGATCGGCCAAGTACCCGAAGTTGGGTATACACAGCTAAAGTCATATATAAGTACAGTTAAATATGAATGGATGTATTTTAATCCCTAATTATATTGAAAAAATATTTTGAATTTATAATAATTACGTATATATTAATTTAAAAGTGATAATAAATATTAATATTTATTCTTATAAAATGTAATATTTTTCTATTTTATTTAATATATAATAGTTAGTAATTCGTTAATTTGTTATATGTTAGAGTTAATAAAACCCTATAAAATATTGAATAAGACGCTAGTAAGGTCGAGATACAAACAAGTGATCCTTAAATCAAACCTCTAACCAAAGTTAAACAAGGAGATGATACTCCAATCTAAATTGATGAACCACATCTTATCTTTCTTCACCTTCCAAGCAATTCACTCTTCTCGAGGATATTAGAAATCCATAAATCAAGCCTCTAATTCTAAAACCAGTCCACAACCATAAGGCCTAAATCGAAAGGTAGTTATTGGGTAAGCGGAGCCCAATGGGAGAGATCTCTAGGATCAACTTCAGAGCCCAGACAAGATGGCAGAATGAACCTAAGAAGCCCAGTCTTCCCAAGAGGGCACTAACTAACAAATGCCAGTGAGGCCGTGCGTGTCACTTCTCTCATCAATTATTATTTCAAAACTGTGATGGCGGATGAAAAGTGACAAAATTAAGAAACAAGACGAGTACGAGATGAAATCAAACTGTGATGGCCGATCAAAACGTGTACAGATAGACCATATTTCAGGAAAGACCACAAAAAAAACCCGATACACCAGAATCGCGCAGACGCGGACAAGGGGATGAGGGTGAAGTATATGGTCTCCTATCTACAGTGCTCATGTCCACACATATAGGGGGATTCTCATCCCTTAATGTCTATATATATATATAAATGAAAAAAGTCAGGGATTTAAGAGATCTTCGCAGCGTCTTCCTAGAAGTGGAGTTCGTCCCCACCTGCCTTCTTCCCGAAAGCGCGTTCGCTGTAGCTGTCGAATGCATATGGCGACGTGGAAGTCAATCTGCAATTGGTGTCAAAAGAAAGGCGTGGTAACCCGCGTTAGAAAAAAGGCCTGTTGAACACGTGATTTTGGGACAGCAAAAAGGCTCATCTTACAAAAAAAAATACGCATATCCACACCTGGAAAAAAATAGCTAAAAATATTCCACTTTCAGCTAATAATAATAATGGGAGGAGACGCCATTGGAGGATGAACTTTGATATTATGTGAATCAATAATCTGAATTTAGGAAAGAAATCTGAGCTTTTGAAGATCAAATCTAGAATTAGTAGTCCCGCCTAATTGAAGTTTTCAAGCTGTAGCATCATCTTTTAAAATTTAGATCTAATGCAATAATGCTCCGCATGACTCCAGTAGGCAGGTCATGTGGTCTTGATTATGCCTTTCTTAATAGGAAAACTGATTATTTTCTTAAGGTCCCGGGCAAGAAACTTCCGAATCTACATTCATACATATGAAGAAATATATATCATCAAGATTTCAATAGACTGACTAGTATATACGGGTCAACCAAAATCATAAGGAAGTAAGGTAATAGCAAGGGGTGGATGCTAGCATGATCAATTGGGCCATTACTATTCAACCGGGCAATCAATTTCTGATGTATTTGGGCAAAAAAATCAATTTTGGATGTAGAAAATCTTATCCGGAAAACTTGACAGGCGTATTATTTATTACCTTTCCTTGCGCTTCTCAAGAAATCTCTGCAGTGACTTCCTCCTAAAAAGTGGCAGATCTGCAGGAATACCACAGAGCTCAGGGTATGAAATATTCTCTTGCATGAGATCAACATGATTAAATTGATTAGGAATATCCGGAAATCATCTTCACTAACCTCCACCAAGAGGACCGAGGAACTGCTGCTGATCGTTCGACGGACTGGAGGCATTTTTGTTCTCCGCATCGGTGACCTTAGAGCCCATTTCGGCAACGAATTTCAGTATGTCCTCCGCCTAAAAAATCAGTTTCGAGATTCAGAAGATGAACAGTTACGGATATTGTGAATTCAGCTCGAGGAGGTATCTATGGGGATACCTTATCGGGAGAGATGTCGAAGACGGAAACGGTTCCATTGTAGAAAATCGTCAGAGGAGCCGTGACAACTTTCCCGTCAATCTCGGCGGCATTATCAGGTCTAAGCGAGCACAACAGAACGAAATAAAGTGTCAGACTCAGTGAGGGAGAATGCGAGAAATAGATTGGAACGAAATAAATCCGCGCATCAGAATCTGAAAAATCCGCCGAACAAAGTACCTCGGAACCGGAACGTAGACAGGCAAATGAGGCAAGGCATTAAGCTGCACATTAGGAGTAGGCGGTGAGGAGAAAGAGGTCGAGGCAATGACCGACTTGAGCAGCTCAGGATTGATCCTCGAGATCGTGCTCTGGATCCCTGTGGTTCACAAAAATATTCCCTCAGAACGTCAATCGAAACGCGCAGATAGTATCGACAGCAAAGTCACCGTGACAGAACAGAAAAATATAAATACCTCGGGAGCTCCTCCGCTGATCCAGGGACTTGGAGGCGTTGGTGGTTGAGGAGGTGGACTTCTTCATGAGGCCGAAGAAATCGAGCTCGACGGCGGCTCTAGACATTTTTATCGTCGCTCTGCGAGACCGCCAGATGAGAAAAGAGGAACTCTCTTCGTGCCTTGGAGGAGAGGAGGCGAGGGATGGAGATCGACAGAGAGAATCGCTCGGAGATGAATAAGCTCTGGATACAAGGATGAGGGAATGGAGACGGAGGCAGAAGCTTAAAAAGGGAGCGGAAAGTCACGAGGTACATGTGATTGATTACCGTTTGAAGAAAGGGAGAGAGAGAGGAATCGGTCAAGAGAGAGAGGGGAGGAGAGAGTGCACGATTTCCACGAGGTATCTACTGTCTGCAAGAAACGAGGCAGGGCCCAGGGGGCCGGGGTCAGTCCAGTTCAACAGAGTTACGCAGCTGAGTCTACATCCACGGGAGCTGGAAAGTATATCGGAAATAGGATACGCCACGTCATATATATGGATATTATATAATTTCTTTAATAAATGTTAAATAAATATCATTTTTTGAAAAAAGATGGAAAATAAGATTATTGAAGAAAATAAATGAAAAATATAAAGAAAAAATATATTATCATATAAATTTCAATTTTTTATGAGGCTAGAGAAAAAAAAACAGTTTGAGCATCATTAAAACGTGGGTTTACTCTCAGTTTATTCAAGCCTTTTGATCTTCTAGATGTCCCTCTTTTCCAACTACTTACTTTTCTTTTTAATATGAATAAATATACATTTAAATATTTTTTTTCTAATCCTACTAAACTAATGTATTTTCTAATTATAAAATTAATTTAAAAAAGTAATATATCACATAAAATTTAATTTGTTATATTATTACATTATTAAAAAAATTGACGGTCTAAATAATGGTTTACTTTGACCAAAAACATGATAAAGTGGACCCGGAAAGGACGGGCCGGGGACTATCTGGTAAACTAAATCCGGTCGGTCCACTGAACAAATATTCAGAGTGGTGGGGGCAGTGGAGAGGAGAGGAGCCAGCACGTAAGAGTAAGAGAATCGTGTGGATTGGGGAGACAGAGATGGAGTAAGAGTTGTGTAAGATAAACATGTGCTTCTTTTTTCAATCATGGAATGGAAATCCGTGGGCAGTTTTCTGTTCTTGGATGGCCAAATCTAGGTGCATTTCTGAACTCCATACGGCGGGGGGACCGATGAAGGACGGATTTATGGGCGGAAGAAGATGAATCGAGTTCAAGCTTCCGCCATGGAGTTCCCTAGAATAGCCCAAAACAAGTAAGGAGAGGCCAGCCCAGGTTTATGATAATCTCTTTATCATCCAATGGTTGGGCCTAAAGTGATCTGTTCATGATATTGTTGGGTGCTGTCAATCTGCCAATGGTGTAGGAATATGATCAGGGCTGCTGCTGCTGCTTCTGATCACAAACGTAACAGTGGTGATGTTGAACTTTTGGCAGCAGAAGAAAGCTCCTTATGTCAGAAGGGGCAGTCTTGTATCCCTTTGAATTATCATTTGTTATATTGCATACTTCCATATTTGACATGTAAATTGATTCCCATAATCGCATGATAAAAAATGGGCATTCTGGATGAGTGGTTTTTGCCCAAGAAAACCAGGAACAAGAACAATCGACTATTGGAAGAACCATAAGAAAATGGTCACCATAAAGAAAATGAGAGAAGAACATGATGAAGTAAAAAACTTTTACCAAGCAGTGAATTTTTTGTCTCAATTTTCATAGTTCCACACATGAAGATCATCGACATGGAGGGGCTCGAATGGATGTCTAGCTGAATTGATCGGTTGGCAGGTAATATGATCTGATGCTTTTAAAGGGAGCTGCCACTCTTGGATCGGTCGAAGTGGAGGAGCTGGCCACCGCATTTGGGGCATTCATCCACCTGTTTGGGTACCATGTAGTACATGAGGCACGCCTTGCAGCCACCCACCACAAGGACTGGCCCTTTGCTGGCGGCTGCCTCCTTCTCAGGCGACACTCGAACGGCTGTAGAAGAGCAAGACGCCGGGGACGACTCGGAGGACTCCGAGTCGTAGTCGGAGTTACAATAATTAACATCCTCGTCGGAGTAGTAGTAGCTAGTCCCGGAGACGTTGACCGATACTCTAGGGTCCTCCTCCATCTTCATTCCAGTCCTCCAGTTTATGTAGTAAATCTCTCCGGTCTAAAGGCGCAAGATTGAACAATATCACATGAAAGAAAAACATCCATACTTACTGTATAATAGTAAAGCTCTCACCTTTCTGCACCATACATACAAATTCCACTAGCCTATACTAAGAACTTTGACAAAAGATTTTAAATTGCCCTAGACTGTATGTCAAGTAATTGATAAGAGTGCAAGGGAAGATGATATTCTGGTGTTTCTTCATCGGAAAGTGCAGCAAAGATTGATGACAGTCCAAAAAGGATTCAGCTTTTTCCCCTCCAATTTCTTGTCCGTACTGAGGAGGGGAAATTGGTAGACCAGCCAGAGCTAAAAAAAAGGAGGATTTTGCATTCTTTCTGCGGGGTTTTATAGGGATAGGCTCTACATAAACCCTAGTTATATTTCACGGCTGGAGGAAGGCAGACGGACCTGGAAAAGAGGCAGCAATAAATGCATTGCATGCAGAGAGGATTTGTTATTTTTTGGGATCATATTGTTTGGATCATACATGCAGCGTATAGTCTTAAAGACACCGAAGGGAACCCAACAAAACTAATCGACGTTTTCAACAAACACATAGCAGAAAGCAGAACACTGACTGAAACGAAAATCTGACTCGTGGCTTTCGCCATTGATTGAACAGTGTAGAGAAGGACAGCGGTACACCCACTTTCTTTTTTTTTTCACTTTTGTAATTTTTGAACAAAAGGAAGAGTCTTTGCTTCGATAGGCTATTTATATGAAAGAGATCAGAGAGCATATATATATATATATACCTGTAGATCGAGGCATTGCTCCCAATGGTAAGGGAGAAAAATGTGGGAGTTGAGCTCCAGGGTGGTGTTGGGTTTGTTGCTAAGGTGGTCGTCTGAGCTCAATGACCGGCCAAATCCGGCGGCGCCCGTCCCACCTACTCCGCCGTGGTGGTTTAAGGAGAAGTCCTGCAGGGACCTCTCCAGAGACGCGGTGATCGTCGCCATGTTTGGAGCTGTCATTTTATTAGACAAGGAGAGCGGCAGAAGCCAGAAACAGATAGAGAGAGAGAGAGAGAAGTCGAGCTGCTACTGCAAGGACTGAGATTTGAGAGAGGAAAAACAAAAGGAGACAAAAATAGGGAGGGGATGGAATGAGTGTTTCTCACGCGATGTGGCTGCGAGTGGGGAAAAGAACCAGAAGAGTCCTGTCCTAGCCAGGGTCCGGTCTGGCTGGTGTCGGATTGGAATCTCTTCTCTGAAACTCTCCGGCCCACTGACAATGGACGTAGAGAGAGAGAGAGGCTGTCCGTCTCCGTCTTTCTCTATGGGTATGCTGTGTATGTGTCAGCACAGTAATATTCCTTGCGGCCTACTACTGCGCTTTGGCTTCCGCTGCTTCCTGCTTGGAACACTGTATACCATCCTTGTCCATTTGTATGAGCTGCTAAGATACAAAAATAGACATAGTACATCTCTAATAAGGCCCATGAAATGAACTTTTCAGACCGCGTGGCCCGCCGCCATGCCAGCCCGGTGCCGGCCGGAGATACCATGCTACTCTACCCTCCATGCATGCATGAAAAACTAGTTGATATTTGCAAGGCTCGTAAGAAAAAAGTGAACTTTTTAGAGATTTGAATTGACGCACTCCCCTTCTTGCCTCTTCTCATTTGTATTTCAAAAAATGCTTAGCCGAGATGTCGAGAAACTTTTTAGTGTCGGATATTATTATTATGTTCTCGAAAAATGAAGAAATTAGAATAAATTCTCGTATAATCAGAACATCAGCTGTATTTATAATTTCGGTTTAGTTACGGGTACGCTCTAGTATAAGATAAAATAAAAGAAGGTAGGGTAGATACATATATTTAAAATTAATTAATTTTAAATAGTGCAATACACTTATTAATTTTATCCAATATTTTATATTATTTTAGATAAATCATAACTGGGAGAAGAGAAAATGGACGTCTCAAGGCCAGCTTTTCCTTTTTGGGTAGATTTATGTTCATTATTGATGTCTTTTTCAGCCTTTAGTGTGTGTTCTTTTTTCATGTTTTGGAGGATAGCAGATGTTTGAACGCAGAGTGTTGTTTGAGTAAACAACAACAACAACACAGAGAACTGGTCAAGTTTTGTCATATTGCACAAGATTTTCAGTTTGGAATGACCTCTGAATCTATAGTTCTAGTTCTAGCCTGTAAAGCCCTCTTCCCATGAACCTTTTCCATGGCAGTGTAAGGATTAAACATGCAAGAAAAACTTGAGGAAAAGCAACTCGGATCTAGCAAGGCGAATTTGGATCACGGGAAGCATTTTTCTCTTTGAGAGAAGATGGAGAAGACCCCTTCTGTGTCTTCTCTCAAAAGGGCTCATAAAGGAGGGAGAAAGAAGAATCATTAGGTCATTTTGGCATAGTCAATTAAGTCACTCCTTTTGAGGGAGTGGTGTGGAATCCATCACTGGTCATGTCCATTTGGGGGCTAAAACAAGCTACTTTCCATATAAAACTTTGGTGGGTTAAACCATGGACGTGCAAGGCTGAGACCCTCCTAGGTTTGGAGGATGAACACATTAGTAGCTTAATATAGACCATGCTAGGAATATGGTGTATGATCATGGATGGAAAAGCAGGCATAAAAGTAAATAATGACAGAGGCATGAAAAGAAGAGTCGCTCACATGCAGTGCAGGTGCAGCCTTGACTCATTATGGAAGAAAAATTGCAGCAAAAATCATATACATTTACCCTTTTTAGCACCACATTCAAAAAATATGTTATTTACATAGCCCTTTCAAGTATCCCAAAATGACAACACATGACAATGGACTGTCCATAGCCCCATGAGGCTGAACTATTGAAAATGGGGCCTCCTGATATTGGACAGAGAATCAAAGCACTTTTGCACAAGAACAAAGAAAACCTGATGGGCAATGGAATCGAACAACTCAATGGAAACCAGAAAGTAACCCACCAATGTATCCATGCATAAATTCTACTCTTCACTCACTATCTCGTTTATGGATGTTGTCCAATTCTTTAAAGAGTGGATACCAGAATGAGGATATGTGTGTCTTTGTTCTCCGACCACCATCACCTTTTCCCAAGTCAAATTATTCCATATTATAAACTAATGCCTTAATGGGTGTGCCTGCCTGCCTGCCTTCAAACTCCCATTAGGCATTACTCTTGCATCAATTAGTTGTATGGCCCTTCCACTAAGAGAACAATACTGTCCCCTTTTATGGGCTCTATAAATCAAAGTTCCACTCACCATGGCATTTGACACACACTGGCTATCCCTTCTCAGATTCCTTCTTTTGCTTGCCCTTCTCCATCTGCACCATCAAGCCACTCTTCCTTGGGCGGCTTCTTCTCCAATGGCCATAGTGTTCATGATCGTCCTCCTCTGGGCATCTTCCCTTCATTCCACGAGTGCTAACTTAGAAGGTAATTTAGTAGACATATTACACACGGGGTGCCCCCTTTGGCTAACTTCAGTCTTATGGTTTCTAGCTAGAGTATATGATCTCTTTTCATGAGCAGGCGATGCCCTTTACGCGTTGAGGAGGTCGGTGAGGGACCCGGACGGCGTGCTCGAGAGCTGGGACCCGACCCTTGTGGATCCTTGCACTTGGTTCCACGTTACTTGCGATTCCAATAACCGGGTCACCCGTCTGTGAGTCCTCTTTGCTAAGACCCGTATTCAAATATACAGTTCTTTGGCTAGTTGTTCAGGACACGAACCATGATGTCTGATGCATGCAGGGACCTCGGATATGCCAAGCTGTCGGGGAGACTCGTGCCTGAGCTTGGCAGGCTGGAGCGCCTTCAGTATCTGTAAGTTCTCTTTTCCATCGTCCACTATATATCAGATTCTACCTCAGTACCACGGGATATGTTATGATGCCGGGGTGTTGATATGGCAGGGAGCTGTATATGAACAGCTTGCAGGGGCCAATACCCAAAGAGCTAGGAGGGCTGAAGAGCCTGGTGAGCTTAGATCTCTACCACAACAACCTCACCGGCGCCATACCTTCCACTCTTTCCACCCTCTCCAACCTCAAGTTCCTGTAAAGCCTATTACACAGAGCCCCTCATTCTATTATTTTGATCTCTCTCTCTCTCTCTCTCTATATATATATATATATTGCCTTGTCAAGCTCACGCCGGCGAATGATTTTGGTTTATGCAGGCGACTGAACGGGAACAGGCTCACCGGCAGAATCCCCAGACAGCTTACCCAGCTCGGAAATCTCAAGATCTTGTGAGCCATTCTCCTATGATATCATCTACTATAACCAGTAACGTCATTGATCTCATCACTGACCATTGGTCGGAAACCGATCTCAGGGACGTGTCGAACAATGACTTGTGCGGTACCATCCCCACCTCCGGCTCCTTCTCCAAATTCTCCGAGGAGAGGTAACAAAAATTTGAAATTTCGTATCATGGAGAAGACGATGTTACGAAGCAATTGAAACCCGATATGCGGATCGATCTTAGTATGGGACATATTGTTGCAGTTACGCGAACAACCCAAGACTGGAAGGACCTGAGCTGATGGGATTCGTCAGGTACGACAGCAGTGGAAGCTGCAACTGAATCTCGGATAGAAGAACTACGCAGTAGGGAAAACAAAAAAAATCAATCTGAAGAAGAGAAAAGAAGATCATCGTCATCTCCAAAGCGTTTTCATGACTAGTTTTGTTTTATCAGCACTATGGACTGCCTCTATCATGTATGGTAACAAGATAAGTCATTGTACACGATTAAGAGCACCAGAAAAGGAAAAAGCCTTCTGGGTGTAGTGTTGTATTAGATTCGATCAGTGTATAAGCCCTTTGAGCAAATTGCAGTTCCGATATGGCTTCTGGATGTAATGGCTTACCTTTTATCTGAAATGGCTTACCTTTTTCTAAGCAAGTCTGCACCGATTTGCCATGGCAGGACTGTCGGCCATGATCGGATAGCATGAGCCTCAGAATTCTTTACATAATTGAAGCAGAAGCAGCAGCAGCACCTTTTTCTACAACAATCCTCGGTCGACTCCATTAGCCGTTTTACTCACCCAGGAGGATTTTGTGAATAACCGGTGGAGGCCTTGGTCTGCCTTTTTATTGGGCCTGCAACAGACCATAAGGACCGACCCATATTGCTTCATCAGCTTCCACCGATCTCGGAGTTCGGAGGAGGAGGAGGAGGAGGGGGTCTAGACTACATCCGGGGAGGGAGGAAATGGCGTTTTGAGGCGGTTACTTTTCATTTCTTCGTACTTTCTGTGGTTTCATATGCTTCCCACTAAGAGATCGCAAAGCAGAAATTTTGGCTGCATCATTTTTCAATTCGACATTGCTTACTGAAACCCATTAACCTTCTCAAGCTAGAATTTCTAGCAGATTCATCCGCCTGTCGGCAATGTGTGTAGGAATTAAAGTTACTCGATGCATAGGGCTTTTATCTATCTTTGTGATTCCAGGGATTAATAGTGAATTCTCAACTCACCATTGCAATAGCTCATCAACTGTTTGTAGGAATGTCTGTTTGCATAGGCTTAAATATTCTTTGAAAAAGCATCCACTGGTTACCATCCGTTGTCAACTACTTCTAGGGTTCAATCGATAAGCCTTCCTGTCTGTTGCTTTCCAACCACCTATTCATTTCAATGGTGTTTGGTCTATGCCCTCCTTTGTCAAACTTTGCTCAGGCAGTAACATATCAAATAGTTTCCTGTGCTCCTCCAAGTATTGCATTGCATCTATGGAAAAGTTTTCAGTGGTTCACATGCTATCATGTCTTCCTGTTGCAGATTGAGGCTGTCCTGAGGGCCTGTTCTGAACCTCCTCCTTCAAAAAACGCCAGGCATGGATGCAGATTGTCCTAGTGGGACAGAAAGCAAGAATGGCTAGGTTAGCAATGAAACAGTAAGAACACCTCAAATCAAGGGAGGCCTCTCCCTGAAGCTGGTTACGTTACTTAAGTGAAAAATTTTGTCCATTTTAGTGGAACCTAAGCTAGGGTTCAACTCTGTATTTCTGGGTAGTGGTTTAGCCTTGGAAGGGGTGATCAAGGGTATTAACTTAGGATCCATATCATATATTCTTTGGTTGTTTGGCCATTTGCAGATGTTAGTTTGTTGGAAATTAACTTAATGATGAGCATTATTAGCTGAGTGACATTTTTACATCTTTTGCTATCTCATCATTCATGTGAAGGATTAATCTATTGGCAAATCATTGACATAATATGGCTATCTGTCATCAGACACCTCTTTTCGTCTCACTACCTGGTTTTATGTTTAGGAGCAGCATGAATACATGATATGGATTCTCATCTACCTGAAATCTAATCCTATTTCTCTTATGGTAGCTGAGGTCATGCCAATTTTAGTTGTATGAAAGTTAATTTTTTTACAGGTAGTGCTCCGGCCAGGATTACATTGCGTGCAGCCTCCAACCTATGCATCACTTGTCAATTCAAGGTAGCTATCAAGATCTTGATGAAATCTAGTCAATTTTAAATCATTCTCCATTGCACGTCATGTGGTGGGACAGATGTAACTGAATCTTGTCTCGTAACACAGACTCATTCTGCATTCTTCAAGATAGGTCAGAATATGGGAGCTGTCCCAGTGAGGGGAAGATCGATAAAGACTCCAATGGATGTCCCTTTCAGAACGCAGGAGTCTCTGATTCTTCATCCTCCATCACATAGGTTGGGTTAGACGGTATGCTAGAATTCCCCCCCCTTTCCCTACACGTAAGAATGTCTTAAAGATATTTTGCAGGTTGCACTCACTGAGACGGCATTCAACAATCAAGATTATGTTCTGCAGCATCTGATCCGACCGAAAGTAAGTTCCTTTCATTCATCTCCGTCATATTATTATTCTACCAGCAAACAGGAAGAGCAAGTTGATTGATGCTCCTCTAATCTGCTTATCAACTTGCACTGTAGCTACACCTGACAGCTACACATAAGCGCTGTGTTTTGCTGTTTCCTGATATTGCTCCATGTGTTTGGGTCTGGTTTTCTTATCCCATGTAACTACAGAGAGCTTCGGAAGATGGTTTTCCTTTTCACTTGGTTAAGCTCACTGGGTCAAAATTATACGGCTATCTTTTGGGTAGGCCCCCTGCTTGCTTGAGACATGTATTGATTTGAATATAATTCAACTGGGTTGTCCTTGTTGCAGCATTTCAAAGCAACCCATCATTTGTTTGGTCTGTCGGGTCGGAATGGGTCGGCTCACCAAGCACAAGCTCCTGTTTCCACAAGGCAACGAAAGCCACCAGCTTTGAATCGGTGAAAGCCATCTGACCCCATCCATCATCTCCATTCTATTCCGACCCCACCTCGCCATGGATGACAAGGGAGAGGGTGGGACAGGAAATCCATGGAAATCCTTCCATTTATTGCTTTTTCTAGCTCTCTCTGGAACCAGAAAAATGAAGGGGGTGGCGTGAAGAATTCGAACAAGCCCACTATCACAAGGAATTACGGCCATGAGTATGACTCCTCCAGTTTCATTCACTAGTTTAGTTGGTGTGAACACTAAACAATGAAGGGACATACAGAGAGAGTGATTGACAATAATTAAGGTTGTAATCCTCTATGTTCTGCCAAACTAACCATCTCTCTTGCTCCTAATTACCCAGGTGGACAGATGCAACAGATGCCCTGGAAAAATGCCACCGGAATGTCTGTTTCTCTTTGGGTGGAGAATCAGCTACCGATCTTTATGCGATTTGGATTTGGAGTGTGGGTGAAGATTTCATTCGAGGAAACGGTCCCCCCCATCCTCCACAGCACAGATTCCCCGGAGATTCCCTTCCGACAGTTGAAATATTGCCAGAAAGAGTTGGGATTCCTCTGAAATCCGCAGTAAGATGATCAATATATTCGCTGTTCTTGCTGGATTGAAATCACTAAAATGGTTTAATCTTTTATGTTCTATTACATCGTGCAGCACCACCAAACTCAACGGAAGAAAAAGCTGCTTCTCCATGATTTTTCAGATGGGTTATTTCATCAAGCAAGAAACTACGGGTAACTAAAGACTATATGAGCCGAGATTAATTAGTTCATCGATCCCCTTTACGAACAAGTTAGGGCATTAATGTTTTCTTCTGAAGCAGGGGAAGCTACCGCGGCTGTTCACTTCATGGTCCTCACATTCATCCGACAGCCCAATGACGCAGCTGGAACCAGAGTTGGCAGTGTCAGCCGCACTCATTTTTTGGCCGTTATTCTTACCCATGAAGTCGTAGAAAACCGGCCTACGGTTGTCGATACTTTCATCGACTTCAATGCTGCCGTCGTTCAGAGCACTATCCTCGTGGCAGTTCTTCTTGTTGATGTTCCTCCTCTTCAAGAATATCCTGCAGACGACCCAATCCTCCGGACTCTGCAAATACAGAACAGCCAAAATGTCAGATTCGTCCAGGTGCCGCCGCTTACTTTGCCGGAGAGTTATAAGATCACGCACAGGGTTCAAGTTCACGCTGCCACCGGAATTCCGCGAGGGGAGACGGTATTCGTGCATGATCCAGTCCGTCTTGGTACCCCTCGGCGCCTTCCCTTTGTAAAAGACCAGAGTTTTCTTCATCCCCACGAGCTGATTCATGCTCCCCCTCGAGGCCACAACCTGCCGGTCTATTCCCGTCGCCTTCCAGTAACCGGACATCGTCGCACGGTTGGACCGGTTGCCGTTCGGGTACTTGGCCTCCCTCGTGCTGAAGAAGTACCTCTCCTGGTACAGATCCCCTGCAGTCCAATAAGAAAAAAAAGGTGAGATTTTTATCATACCTTCACCGTTTCTGCTAATATAACTGTAATGGGTACTGACCTGGTAAGTCCCATGGATCAGACTTGCAGACATCGACCTCCGTGATGATGGACGCCGGAAGCGGGAAGGAGTATACCTTGCGCTTGAGGTACTGGACCACGAGCTCCTCGTCGGTGGGGTGAAACCGAAACCCCGGTGGCAGGCGGAGCACTCCATCCTTGACAAAGTTGAGCTGCTGCTTCTTCATCTCCATCTCCATCCTGAACGATCTTCTTTGAAAGTCAAAGAGTCCGACCAAGTTCTGTTCTTCAACCTCGGTTTCCTCGAAGGGACCTCAAATTCAAGACACCCACATAGACATGCATAAATACAGATGTAAAAGGAGGAAGGGAGGAAAGTGGAGGTGATTGGAGAGGCAAAGTTTGGCTTCTTTTTTTATAAGGAAACCTTGTCTTGTCTGGTCTCACAGTTGCAGGAAGAAGAGGAGAGTGAAGGGCACAGAGAGGATCTTCCTTGGCGTGTGAGAGACTCAATCTCTCTGTTTTTCTATTTCCTTTTCAACCCTTTGGCCCCATTTTTTGAACTAATAATCATTCTTCCAACCTCTACAACCATATATTTCTTAAAAATACACTATTAAATAGATTTTTTATTAATTATATAGAATAAAAATATTATTCGTTTATAATTTAAATTTTATTAAAAATTAAGAACTCGTAAATTCAATTTATATAGTATGATTTTTTTCATAATTTAAATTATTAAAAAATTATCAGGAAAAATGATGGTAATTAACTTGTTTCCTTAGTGGAATGAGAAGCGGCTGGGGACCGTTCACGTTGACCAGTCAGGGTTCCGTACAACCTCTGACGACTGATATCATTAGTGTTAAGTTACCCTACCACTGCAGGGTGGGTGAAATTTCTGGACGGAGACAGGGACAATTTAGGCATTTCGAATCATAAAATGAATCGATGATGGTGACAAGTGGACCCTGTGGTAATTTCTACCTCCACGTCTCCTCCCCATTCCTCCTATATCGGCGGCACACTCAGCTGTTTTTCTTCCCTAATTTTTATATAAATTTAAATTAATAAAAATGTTATATATTTTTATATAAGAAAAACAGCTCATTTATTATTTGGTGTCTAAAATATCAAATATGATCGTACTTTTTTAAATAATTTTCTAGAATTTTATTTTTAAATAATAATAAATATAGCACACCAATTTTTTTCATAAATTTATAGCACTCATAATTTATTTTTATATAAAAATATATATATTCAAAATTATATATATTATTCAAATTAATTTAATAATTTTTTTTATAAAAAATGTATCCCTTGAACTTTATTTTTTGAAATTTTGTTTATTCAAATAAATTTATTTATATAAAATGATTTATATGGAAAAAATTTGACTCTATATAAATGCATGTTAGCAAGTTCCATTCCTACAAGAAATTGACCTATTATGAATTATATTTATCAAAATAACAAATTTCAAACATATCATTTATAATCCTATAATATAAAGTGGATAAATTATATTTAATTGAATATAAAAAAAATAAATGAATAGAAGTCATATAATGGGAAAATAATAATTCTATATATATGAAATATTTTATAAAATTAAATGAATATTTCTTATTAAAATATTTTATTTTCCATAAAATTTAATATTAAATTATATGAAAAGTTTATAATTAAGGAGAATCAAATTGAAAAATTATTTAAGCTTTCATATTTTCCACCATAAGTTCAAAATCAAATAATTAAAATAAATCATACACAATTTTTATTTTTCTCTCCTATTTATTTATTTTCATTCACCTTAATTAAAACATGAGACAGTTACATTGTATTTATAAAAAATGATTTTCCAATTTTTTGTTATAATTACAACACCCAAAAGTTACACTTTGCATTATTTAAAATTTGTGAAAAAATATATATCAATAAATATTATAATAAATAATTAAATAAAAAATGAAAAATACAAAATATATAATTAAATATATTATTAAGGTTGACATATATATTTTTACTTTTTTTGTTTTACATTTGAAAATATTACTATACCTTTTTAGTTAGGTTGCTCAACTTAGAAGTATTTGATGATTCCAATTGAAAATGTGATTCTATGTATACTTATAAAGGCTACTTTAATGCATGTGATGATCAATAGGAAGAAAAAATTATTCTTCATTTTTTAATATGGAATTTATTCTCTATAAATTAAAGGAAAAAAAGAGAAAAAATGATCATACCAATATATATGTACAAGTGGAGTGTATCTCATGCCATGCAAGATGGGCATGATAAGATATGAGCAATATTCTTTAAGAAAGTGGGTACAAGCACAAACTAAAGGTCAAAGGCACCAAAAAAAAGGTCAAATATGGGAGGGAGGGTATCAAAAGTTGACTTGTATGAGTATGAGTTTTTGGATGATGACAATAGCTTTTTAGGGATTTTTTTTCTTTGTTCTTTTCTCTTTATACAAAGGTGTATGAATACTAAATAGAAGGATTGACGTATGCTTGCTTCATCTTGAATCTACCCATTCATTTATTTCATCAAATTGTCAACCCTCTCGTGCAAAAAAAGCTAAATCTGTCCCACACCTTTGAATGCAGCAACTATATTGGAATTAACATGACACTACTTTAAACTAAAATTATTATTAATTTTATTAACTATTTTTATGATTTAATTTTAAAAAATTTATATATTTATAACATTTATCTATTTTAATAAATTTATTTGGATAAATTAATTTAATAATATATGTTGGATGTTACTTTATATTATATAAATATTTAATAAATTTTAAAAATAATTAAATTAAATTGAATTGAATATAATTACAATTATAATTAAATTCCAAACATGTATTTTAGATTAACTAAAAAATCTCCTTTTATATTTTTTAATATACATATTTATGAAAGTTAATTATTAAGATACAGGAATAAAAAATATTAGTATTATTTTTATTTTTTATAATATATGTTCCTAAATAAATATTAAATAAGAATTAACTTTTTAAAATAGATCAATAATGGGCCGAAAAGGATACGGGTCAGGGAGGACATCGGCCTTGGTGAAACTTTATCAAGGTCTGTTGGACTTGGGCTTTTTCAAGGTAGAACAATATTGAAAAAAATATAAATAAAAATATACTTTACAAAAGGTCCTACCGGGAGTCGAACCCAGGTCGCTGGATTCAAAGTCCAGAGTGCTAACCACTACACCATAGAACCAATAATTAATAATATTTAACATACTCCATATTTCACATTTATATGATATATCCTCTCTTTCTTTTTCTTTCTATCATGTTGAGGTTCTTCTTCTTAATGGAATTCCAGTGCTGTCTGAAATGGAGAAGGTCATGAAAGATTGATTTCGAGTGATTTCCTGCCGGTATGGATCTGTATGCTCTTTGTTTGGGATCATTTACACTCACCTAACTAGCAAAAACCTTGCATTGAATACTGTTTGCCCCCTTAATTTTTGCCTTCTTTGCTGATATTTTTCCTTGCATATGACATTTTTGATGGTTGGATAGTTTGTTTCTAATTCAGTAATGTCAAGGATAGGAATGGATGAGCCCTAGAAAAGTTTTGAGATTGGGAGAGAAAAAGAGAAGAAATCTTCCACTTTTTCAGGCTCATAAAAAGCAATTGTTTCCATACAACACATGATTGAGAAGATAATGCATCTCTTTATTCATTATGCAATGGAATCAAATGGACTGAAAGTGAGAAAGAAATAAGATGTGTTCTTTCTCTCTCTCTCTCCCTCGACCTATCCCTTTTCATTTAAACTTGCATTGAGACCTCCAATGGATTGGAGAGCACTCTCATATGGCTGTGTGTTTATGTCCTTGCAAATGGGAAATGATTTTGGACTTCATTAGTTTGGAAATTGGGACCACTGAGTGAGCATGAGCAAGTTGATTGATGGATGAGCATGAGGATGCACCCTTGGGAACTGCCCCAATCAATTAGTTGAATGTAATAAAATAATTTATTTCATTTTATTAAAATAATCAACGAGGAACAAAATAAAAGATAATAAATAATCAATCACATGTATATTTATTTTATTTTTAAAAATGATATGAGTCTTGTACTATAATAATAGAAATTTCTTTAACATTTCATTGGGGAGATGTTATTTAGAGTTTATTATATATTAGATGGTTGGACATCAAAACTGATTAGAGGTGAAATTTTTTAAAAAATAAGTTTATGCCTCGATATTATTGAAATCCTTAGTGATATTTTTATCTATTTATTCTTTTTATTTTTTATTTTATTTTTTTATTTAAAAATTATTTTCTCCATATATTTTATTTAAGAATAGACCATGTTATATGTAGTTCAACATAACTCAAGAACATATATATTTCCCTTTTAAAAAAATGTCCAAAAAACCATCCAATTGTTGTTCTTTTTTATGGATAGTAATAAAGTAATATCCAAGAATTTATTCAAAATATATTTATAAAGGCTTCATTCATTATTAAATGACTAAAACCTTAATAATTCATTGGAGGATTAGAAAAGGTGGGTGCAGAATCATACTTCTAAGGAATGTTGGAGACTTTTACATGCTCTTGCCTCTAAAACTTCTTCACCTATTGATGGGGCAATTGAAGGTCAATCCAACAAGTCCTAGGGACCCTTGTTCATAGTGTTTCTTCTTTGTTCTTTTCCGTATGAGAATCTCTCTATGGGACGTTATAATCCACCATACCAATACAACATATGTAAGAACAAAAATGCTTAAATACCAACTTTCTTCCTTCTACTATGAACAATGCCCACTTTCTAGGGGACGTCTATGATGTTCATATGTGCAATGACCAGACCTATGTCTATGGAAAAATCATTACCTTTATCCCTGGCCAAAACCTTTATGTAGGGAATGATTCATCTATTTATTTTAAAAAGAACAAATACGAGAGATCATTCAATGAACAAGCTAAATGACCTAATAGGTTCAAGTCAAACATCAACCATTATCGCCCTTAAAGGTAGAATCATTGTCATCTCAAATCTCCCACATTAAAATGATGGATTTTCTTGTACCATCAAGAGATGGAACAAGTTTGCAAGAACCAATATGCACACAAGGAATGGTAAAGAGATCTCTAAGTATGGGCTGATTAATGGGAGAATATTATCCAAATCTATACACCCAATGTTATTTGTCATAAAATAGGGGCTTGGAGGTTCCCTATTTCTGCGGACAACCTTACATTAGAAAACAAAGACAGAGAAGAAAACCCCTCCCACTATAAAGGGTAAGGAGGAAGGCCCGACAACAAGTATACATGCAGCCGTCCTAAGCAGAAAAAAAAAATCATTCTCACACCTCTGCTCCATCGGGCAGCGTACCACCCGTGGAACTACAAATCTCCATTTCACATAGAAATAGAATGTTGTTTCAAATAAAATACCACATTTTAGAAAAGTTCTGTTGTGTTGAATACTTCATTTTTATGTTCAAGTGTCAAACTATGGAGATCTCCTTCATATGAGCAACCTTCAAACAATCATGGATTTTAATGGTCACAAAATTTTTTTTTGATATATGATAAAAATTTAAACATGGATGTGTCTATAGAGCACATACCTCTCTTTTGCAGACCTAGATTTTCAACACGCCAAGGAGTAGCCGCCTTCTTTATGGTGCTATAGCACAACAACACGACCTCTCTCTCTCTCTCTCTCTGAATTGATCTGTAGAAAGTGGGTGATCTCATATATGTTTCCTTCTTACTCGACCTCTTCACTGGCAAAGCATTTACAGACAACAAACAGCAAAATCAATCTTCTATCTCGCATGCGCTTAGACAACATCAGGCTCCGTCCCCCTTCTCCCTTATTTTACAATCATGCCATTGCTTTCCCCTCCTCTCCTCCTCTTTATAACTCGTTATTCATCTCGAACTTATGTATGCAATCCTCAGACATGGTTCTCTTGCCCCACACCAGCACAAAGCAAACACTTCTCTTCTACAAATCACCAGTTGACCGCTTCCTTGTTTGGCTGTGTCTCTGCTCCCATTAGCTTCCTGCAACAGATATATTCAAAACCAAAACCAAAAAAATGATGCACTATCAGAGAGTCTCAGTACTGGGGTT
Organism: Trapa incisa; assembly: GCA_030064435.1. Lineage (NCBI taxonomy): Eukaryota > Viridiplantae > Streptophyta > Magnoliopsida > Myrtales > Lythraceae > Trapa > Trapa incisa. The sequence continues at coordinate 19,655,861 of CM057782.1, forward strand.
GCTATAGCTTACCCACAGTTAGGGACAATAGCGCCTGTGACCCGATGGAGCGGGTGGCTCGTCTAACGTCCGAGAGCGCGGTGGTGATATTCAGCCTAAGCAGCTGCTGCATGTGCCACGCGGTCAAGCGACTATTCTGTGGAATGGGAGTGTACCCGACAGTCTATGAGCTGGACCTGGACCCGATGATAAAGGAGATGGAGTGTGCCCTGTCAAGACTGGTGGAAGGCTCGGTTCCGATGAATAATCGTATTCATCGGAGTGTAGACATAGAAAGGGCCAGTAGCCTCCTTGTGTCTCCTCCCTTATACAACATGCTAGTATACACATGTTTGCTCAATTTATTTCCTCCATCAAAATGTTATGTGATTTGCGTCTCTGAGTTTCTGTTTCTTTCTTACCTTCTGCTAAAAAAAAACGCTTATTTCTCGCTCTCTCCATATGTGTGCTTTAGTTGAGGCTTTGAATTGCAGATTCCATCAGACCCTTAGTTTATATGATGTTCAAAATGTAACTGCCTAAGGACGGTGTAATCCCATGAGCAAAGCTAACAGCTCCCATGCAGTGGGGTTAATAGGCGGGCTCCAGATCAACATTCTACCTAGTGGATGATATATAGCAAGTAGGAGGCTCAACAATCTATAACTAATAGGCGTCAACCATGGTCCATATCCAACCGAAAAAGAAATCAATACTAGAACAGAGCCTATCTAGCCTAAGATATCTTGGGCCGATGGGGGCAACATGGGCTCACGGGTATAGTTAGTATCCTAAAATGCTAGGCCCAGCTGGCACCTCCGGATTCAGTATGAAGAAGGTCATTCACGGTCTCCTAAATGAATCATTGACAAAGTTTCATCCATACTGTTATTTGATTCCTAGAAACACAGCTCATGCCAAGAAAGAAGCCACGTGATATGATAGATCTAGGTTCATGGCATCCATATTTTATGTTTTCAAGAGGAGACCCTTAGAGGCATCAAGACATGTCCTCCCTATGGCAATGTTATATAATGTGACAGCTGCATGTGACAGTAAATGAACTGTAGCATCTGTCATGATCAGGTAATTGCAGCCACGAGACAGGAGAAAAAGAACGGAAAGCCAGTCAAAAGGCACGAGGAATAATGAGCAACTTAATCAGAGAATTCCCTTGTTCCACTGCAACTACCAAGGATGACAAGGCAATTGGAGCCCAATCCTCCTAATTCAAAGCAATCAGATAGCCTTGCTATGGAGTTCCCCCCTAGCATCCATTTAATCTCCAATAGAGTGGATTATAAGAACAACCATCTGAGTCCGTCTTTTTTCTCAGACTCTGTGTGTGTCCCTTTCACCCATACCTTTTTCCCACAATCTGCCAAGGTTGGCTGAAGTTCACATGTCCTTGTTTGTAGTGAATAAATAAAGCATTTTCTGGTTCTCTGATTGCAGTTGGTCCTAACACCAACAACTCACGGGCATAGTCCTGCAGCCTTTAGGGAACTGCCTTCTCAACTACTTGAAAATGTGTACCTTTTAGATGCTCCTAGTAAATGCCCTAAGGTAAAAGTATTTCCTATAACTTCACAGGCCCTTTTGTTTTGTGGAAGCTTCTACCTCTCCAGAAAACTGATCCCCAAGTTCAACACTCGCATCCTCTCTAATGGATCCAATTACTCGCCTTCTCCTCCTCCTCCTGGTCTTGTCGTTTCCACATTGTCTTCTAACTCTCGCAGTTCATCATCCTAAGCCCACTCCGACAACACCCACCTCACGGATCAGTGTAGTCGGAACTGTCTACTGTGATGTCTGTTATGCAAACAAATTCTCCAAGAATAGCTATTTCTTGCCAGGTAATGTAACGGAAAACCATCTAGGTGTCTGTTATGTCTGCTATATTAATACATCTAAGTGTTTGTGGAGTTTGAACTCTGCTGTTTTCCATGTAATCAGGTGTGGATGTGAACATCCAGTGCAAATTCAAAGCAAGTGCACCCAAAACCACAGAAACAATAAACTTTTCAGTCAACAGAACAACAGATAACTATGGAGTTTATAGGTTGGAGATACCGAGTATAGACGGTATCAACTGTGTGGACGGTGAAGAAATTGTTTCCATGTGCGAGGTGGGTTTGATCAGCAGCTCATCCCCATCCTGCAATGCCCCTGGGTTGAAGATGGCAACAAATGAAGTATCAGTCAAGTCGAAACAGGAGAACCTCTGTATATTCAGCTTGAGCGCATTGAGCTATAGGCCAGAGAAGATGAACAGTACCTTGTGTGGGAACCAGAAGCAAGAGTCTGCAGATACATTGGACTCAAAGTTTTTTCTCCCTTATTTCCCACCATACGGATTCCCCTGGGCTCCAATCCCTCACCTGCCGATTCCTCAGTTGCCACCATTCCCGACAATCCCTTTCCCTTTCCCTTTCCCACCATTTCCAGTCCCTAGTTCCCCACCTTCCCTGCCTTTTCCATTCCCTCCATTTCCATTTCCATTTCCATTTCCAAACACACCACCTTCACTTCCATTCCCATTCCCAAATCTTCCACCTTATCCTCCGAGCCCCTCCCCTCCCAATCAAGCCCCTCCTACACCAGCAGTAAACCTCTCAGACCCAAAAACTTGGTTCCCCAATAATCCCTTCTTCTCTCCTCCTGCACCACCAGCATTCAACCTGACAGACCCAAGAACATGGTTCCCCAATATTCCTTACTTCTCTCCTCCTCCTCCTCCTCCACCAGCATTCAACCTGAGGGACCCCAGAACATGGGTACCTAGTTTTCCACCATATTCCCCTCCAAGACCTGAGAATATAAAGCCATAGGATTAAACATTTGTAAATAGTACCATTTGATCTTCGTGTACAACTTTGATCCGTACACAATTTTATTCTCATATGAAGGATATTTATTACAAGTGGTACTGTAACTCATGAGTCATCCGAGGTATAAAATTCATCTCTTCTTCTACTCCTTTTCAGTAGATTCGTTTGTATTAAATTAAATGGTCGTGATCTTTATTGACGGCACTAGACCCCAATGCCAACCTAAGAACAACTCAGCCATGTTCTCCATGACAGATACCAGTAATGCTAGATGCAAGCAATTTAGAGAAGAATATTTGCTGATAAGTGTTTCTCGATTTCTATCAGAGTTTTTCCAGTAGTATGATTTAGAGCTTCCATGTAAAGTGTGCCGGTTCATAACCTAACAAGGTGGACAAGTCTTTGAATGAAGAATTTATTTTAAACTTAAGTAAATAGTTTATAAAATAAAGGCTCCTTAGACCTCAGCTCGAATGAAATAGCTTTTCTACACTGTTCACAAGTAAACTACTGAATCAACGTGGAAAAGAGTCCATAATATGGAAAGAGAGATACCTAAACTGCAGAACTTCATAAAAGTACCCAGGATTCTTACCTCGGGTGGGTGCTGCAAATAGAGGAGAGCACCAAACAATGCCAACAGTTGTAACCCGGAAAAGAAAAACGCGAGTGCATAACATGACCATTATAAATTTGCAACTGATGCAGATACATCCAACAATGGAGTAAAATCTACTAGGAAGAATGTTCATGAAAATAGACTTGAGATAGGATTATGAACAAGTGCTGAATGAAAACCCAGCTCCACTGAAAACAACCAGTTGGGACGTTGTACCTTTCAACTATTATCATTTCCAGTTCCAAATACCTGGGTAACTAGGCCAATTTAAACATTCATAAAATAACCCCTCCAAATAAATGTGTGGAGATATTTATGCTGTTACCTCATCAAGCATAACACATAATATCCCTTATTCTATTGCTTCTACTATCTGTACTGGAAGTATCCTTCGATTTCCATGTACATAGAGAAGAAGATTCAGATTAAAACAACAAGGTGACCGTAGACGAAATAGCTCTTCGACAAAACGTCGACTAACTGGCATGCTAGAACAAAACAATGTATCAGATTTGATAAATTTGCGTTCAAGAAGGCCACAGTACAGCCGAAAATCAGCAACTGAGTAAGTTCAGAAGAGAATCCAAGCAACTGAGTAAGTTAAGAACAAAACATTGTATCGGATTTATTCTATCGCTTCTAGACATAGAGAAAAAGATTCGGATTAAAACAACAAGGTGACCGTAGACGAAATAACTCTTCGACTAACTGGCATGCTAGAACAAAACAATGTATCGGATTTGATAAATTTGCGTTCAAGAAGGCCACAGGACAGCCGAAGATCAGCAACTGAGTAAGTTTGTAAGAGAATCCAAGCACGGAATACTACTAATTCACGCTAGATTCGGGTTAATCGAACCTGTGTTCTGACGAAGGTGAATAAAGCAATTCGCCATATCCTACTCTCGCAGAGGAACTTTGTTGCAGAGTAGAAGATGGAATCGGCTAGAAACGTTTCAAACTAATGAAAAGCGAATGTATGCTTAAATTTTGACGTATTTCTAGAAGATACGGCATACACTATCGCTTAACAGATACCTATGCCTACAAGTTCAGTCGATAACGCATTAATCGTTATAATTAGTAGAAGTATGGTTCATCCTTTTGTTATAACATGTGAAAGCGACGTCCTTTGGGACCCAACCTCGCAACTCCAGAAACCTCTTTTGTATGACTCACAAGCATGCCCATCTCACTTTCTTTCATCTGCCTCCATAGGTTGAGTTATGCACGTGGATTCATACTTAGTCGCTGATCGTCTTCCACAAGAGTAAGGGTTTTATTCCCTGATGGAAGCACAGAGAAGCAGCTACTCGCTGATCGTCCTCCATAATGCTACCATCGTCACCATGGACTCTCGGAGCAGTGTGTTTCGGAACGGTGGAATGGCGATCGAACATGACAGGATCAGAGCTATCGGTCAGTCACGAGACATTCTCGCGGAATTCTCTGGTACAGCCGGAGAGATCATTGATCTCCACAGCCAGATCCTGCTTCCAGGCACAACCTCGCCGCTGCTTGAATTCGCTTATGCTTTGGCGTCGGTGACCTCGATGAGCTAACGTTTGTTTTCTCTACTCTTGTCGTACTGTGAGTAGGATTCATCAACACGCACATTCATACCTCTCAGCAGCTAGCCAGAGGTATCGCTGACGACGTTGACTTGATGACGTGGCTCCACCATCGGATTTGGCCTTACGAGTCGAACATGACCGAGGAGGACTCTTTCATCTCAACTCTGTTATGTGGCATCGAGCTCATTCACTCTGGCGTAAGCTCTTCCGCATATATGTAGATCTCAAACGGGAGGATGTGATTAGTCATAGCTCTGAGTATTCAAGCAGGTTACATGCTTTGCCGAAGCTGGAGGACAGCACGTGACCGGAATGGCAAGAGCTGTAGAACTTCTAGGATTGCGTGCCTGCTTAACCCAGTCAATTATGGATTCTGGTGATGGTCTGCCGGAGCCATGGGCTAATCGAACTGCAGAAGATTGTATTCAGGTTTAAAAAAAGTTTAATAATTCTCTGCCTAATTTCATACGCTGCAGTTCTTAATTATTAAAATGCCTCTTACTGTTTGATTTTTCGATCAAGTTGAAGTTAGTAGAGTGTTAATACTTATGATATAACATCGTTATTTGCAATGAATTAGCATGAAGAATCTGTTTAGGTTTGTTCACGTTTGTATGAAATCTCCGGTTCCTTATACTAGATATTAGAGAATGGTTATTATCACCTTTGAACTTTCCTATAAAAGTGGGATGACACGCTTGAAGGTTACAGTCTCAAAAAGAGTTATACAGGAAGCACAATGGTACTGCAGATGGGCGAATCAGAGTGTGGCTTGGAATCAGGCAAATTATGAATTCAACTGATGGCTTGCTACTTAAAACAAGGGATACAGCCAGAGAATTGGCTACTGGAATTCACATGGTACACCCTATCTCTTGCGTCTCATGTAAAAAATGAATTCACAGGTTCTTACTATGCTTGGAAGTAGAAGGGCCATGGCACGTGTGTTTTTAGTGAAACATCAACTTTGCAGCATGAAGAACTGCTTTTACATTATTGTTACGTTCTTGGGATGCACATTTTTATAACTGCTTTGTTTGTAATAATTAGCAATACCGCTTGATTTATCATTTATTTTAATTTTATTTGTATTTATCATTGCAAAATCATGAGCAGTTGCAAGTTGTTTTTCTATGAAAGGTATTCTGCACTTATGCAAGTCTTTTTATTGACGTTTCTCTTGAAACAAGGAGTTTAGAATGCCAATAATGAGATTTTTTTAAATCCTTATTGAAACTAATCAAATTGATTTTTTGCATGGGTAGCATGTTGCAGAAATACCCTATGAGAACCAGCTGATAGTTAATACAAGAAAAGTTAACCATGGAACGGTCACACACTTGAAGAAGCTGGATTTTTTACAAAAGAATTTGCTCGCTGCTCATACAGTCTGGGTTGATGACACTGAGGTAGTTTCCTGATCTCGTATTTTTGCTCCCTTTCCCAATTTCAGTGTTTCATGTGTCTGCATATGAATGTAAAATTTTTTAGAGTCCCATCTCCTATGATATAATTCTGGCTATAGCATGTACTACGGCCATGCTTTATAGTTCTAGAAGAATTAAGGTATTATTATTTTCTTTTCTTCCTACCTTTTTTTTGGCAACTTTTCCTCCTAACTAGGTATAGACAAATGTGGCAACTCTAGCATTTTTTACCAGTCTTATATTTTATCTGCACATCTATTATCAGATCGAATTTCTTTCAAATGCTGGAGTTAAAGTCTCTCATTGTCCTGCTGCTGCAATGAGAATGCTTGGATTTGCACCTATACGGGAAATGCTTGATACCAGCATCTGTGTCTCACTTGGAACCGATGGAGCACCATCAAACAATAGGATGAGCATTGGTTTGTCTCTACTTCTGAACTTTCTTGACAGTTTTATTCCATGGCTACTGTTCCATTATATGATTTTCTGTAAGGCAAAATCCAATGATTGTTTCCAGTCACCAACTTCCCAAATTTGTATCCAGCAAAATTTATGTTACCTCATTTAGGAACAAAGATCAATCTCCTTAAGGTTGATTTTCTTGGAAAACGCTTCCTAGATAATCCAGCAGAAACCATATTGTAACTGAAATTCTTATCCAGAAGTGAAATTTGAAATGGGTGCATTGTACTATTCAGTTGATGAGATGTATCTAGCTTCACTGATAAACAAAGGACGGGAAGTTTATGCACGTGGAACTACTGATCCCACTGCTCTTCCTGCTGAGACAGTACTTAGAATGGCCACTATAAATGGTGCAAAGTCAGTGCTGTGGAATGAGGAAATAGGTTCACTTGAAGTGGGGAAAAAGGTCAGTTTAGCACAGGATTATTTGTTCCTTATTTCCCTTAATGAATTTGAAATATTTCATTTAGTATGATAGTTTAATTCAAGCATTGTTCATGGCATCAGTGTGGCATATAATTGCAACAGGTTTCCCAGTTGAGAATATAGTAAATTAGGAAACCGTTTGAAGTTGAACTATTCATCATTTAGTATGTGCTTGCCTTTTGGATAATCTGAATAAGGTTACTAATTTTTTTTCTATATTGCTGGAATCTACAGTTTAGACAGTGAATGCCTATATTTGTCTTCCTTCCTCGCAGGCTGACTTGGTTGTCATAAATCCTAGCACTTGGTCTATGGTTCCACTTCATGACAGGTAATAGAATAGAGGAAAACAATGACTAAATTAAACCTCTATTATATGCCATTCAGTTTACTCTGCATAAGCCACTGACCACGATGATCAGCCAGCACTTCATTTTTCCTCAAGTTTGTCCTTGTTATGGAAATGATAATGACGATTTCAAATCGTCTGTGACAGTTCCAGAGTTCCTTCTGGTCTGTAGTCACCTTATAGATTCTTGTAGATGTGAATACGTTCTTCAGTAGGTTTGTTCTGTACCATAGCTTATATCAGCCAAAATTGATTCAATTTTCACGAGCTTCAGACAGTAAGGCTACTGAAAGTATCAAACTAATATCATACTTGCTCACGTGCAGTATTTCTAGCCTGGTGTATTGCACGCGAACAGAGAACGTCGTGTCTGTCATGTGTAATGGTCGATGGATCATGAAGGACAAGAAAATTTTAACTGTTGACGAGGTAATTGAATCTTTTGATATAAAAAATATGGATGAAATGTTTTAACTCTTTGATAAAATTTTAAACAAAGTTCATTTGAATCAACGAGACTATGATAATCATATGGTCTGGCCCGCCTTTGGATCTTCCCTTCAATTACTGCATAGAAATTCTCCCTTGAATCCTCTCTGTCTTTCCTCTTTTGAGGTTGAAGGCTTATTTGTTCATGTGAACTGAAATTTTGGCAGGAGGAAGTTCTTTCTTCAGCGAATGAAGCATCGGCCCAGCTCTTGAGGAGGGCAGGCATCACGATCCCCAGCAGAATGACGGTCCTGTAATCCTACCGACGTTATAAGGAAACTGTTGCCTCGAGTCAAGTTGTGGGCCTCCAGCCTCCGCTCACGCTACTCAACTCTCTTAATTTCATTTGTTTCAACTTCTCTGCTTCACTACCCAAATCATCTACATTTCGAAAGGTCAATTTCAAATTTCAGTTGCTTCTTTGAGCTTATAATATATGCATGAAAAATCACCAGCAATGGGGAAAATAAACATCCGGATTATTTCTTTACAGGAATTATTAGGCCCGGTGAGCACGCTCCACAACGAAAGACAGACCAAGCAAAGTCAATATGGCAGTAAATAAAATAATGTCAAGTCAAAGCCCGCTTGCCCAACAGAAAGCCCATCCATTGTTTGGACCAAGATGTATCATTTTCCGGCCCGGGTAACACCAAATTTGTCGACCAAAATATCAAACTTCCTGACGCAGAAATCCGCAACCTGCAGTGCTACCGCTACAGCGCTAGCTACCCTTATCAGCAGAATAGACCACTTGCCCTCTGCGCAGAGAAATTGATCTTCGTCCTACCACTCTCATGGCAGCTTCTTCGTTCACCACCCTGGTAAGATTTCACCCGTTAATATATTAGACATCTCACTCTGGGACACTTTCACTTAGAGCTTCTTGGGCCTTAAATTGCAGCCAGGCGCAGGTGCACTCCGTCTCGGCCCGCGTCAGGCGGCGCCGGTCAATGCTTTCAGCGCCACCGCTTGCGCTTCCGTTCACATTCGACGGTCTTCGCTGCATGCTAATATGTTTTCTTCTTATTCAACGGCAACTCATCTGAGTCTCATTCCTCTAAAACCCTCATCTTCCCGGAGAAACCTCCGTACGCCTAGATCCATTCGTGCCAGCGCTGGGGTCAGTTTGTAGTTCATTCTTTCGGCCGATTTATCGTTACGTCTATTCCAGAAGTTGTAAAGAAACGCCTGTAATAACAGGTAGCAGAATTGCAATCAAAGGTGACCAACAAAGTTTATTTTGACATAAGCATTGGGAATCCAGTTGGAAAACTTGCTGGAAGAATTGTGATTGGATTGTATGGCGACGATGTACCCCAGACAGCAGAAAATTTCCGTGCCCTGTGCACAGGTTCCCCATTTTAATTCGCTATTGCATTCCGCGTAATTTCTTAATCCTGAAGCATTACCTTTTCTAGCAAATGATATCATTTAAATGCTAGTTTCCTCTCTTTGTAGGAGAGAAAGGCTTTGGCTTCAAAGGATCTGCCTTCCACCGTGTCATCAAAGATTTCATGATTCAAGGAGGGGATTTTGATAAAGGAAATGTGGGTGGTTTCTCTCCAGTTTGACAGATTCAACTCTTCTGTGTTCTATCAGAATTTCAGGTTTCTAATTCATGCCCAAGATGGGTAGTTTTTAGAGCCTTCAAGCTGTATGTCAAAGAGCCTAAGAAAGAGGCAGTGGCATATATAGCCCATTAGACCAATTTAGAAAAAAAAGGGCTGTTGCGGACGAACATTTTAGTTGTCTTGGGCTTGTGTATTTCTCTAATTTTATTGTCTCAAAAATCTGAAATTATAGGTATATAGTTTTTTAAGTATAAATTGTCATTATACAAAAATATAGTAAATCAAGGAATTAGTTAACTATTTAAGGAACTTTATAACTGTGATGAGCACATGGATATGTTGTAAAACGAATGGTTCTTATAGTGTTTTTGACAAGTATTCTATATGGAGCATATAGAAGAATGAAACTATAGCAGGAAGAAGGCATATTCAAGAAGATAATAAGATGAAATGAGGGAAATTTTCTCTTTAGTAAGTAGGCCACCAGTTTGGAGTTGTCTAATTGCAGCATATTTTATACCTTTTTACTAGGCTAATTAAAGTTTTGAGAGTTATGCTCATATTTATATAATTTTCAGTTTATGTTTTCAAACAAGTTGCAAAATATTTCCTTTTGGGGCGATCTTGGGTGTCCCTTGTGGACCCTTTTAAGCATGTAAGCTGTCTTTATTCATCTGAATTTTAATCTTCTGTAGGGTACTGGAGGCAAAAGTATATATGGACGTACATTCAAGGATGAGAACTTCAAGTGTAAGAGGATTTCTCTTTTCTAATATTTCAATTATGGGGGACATATGGCTCTTTTCAAAACATCCCTCTTAATGTAATTTTTATACAAACTCAGTGGTTATTAAACTCATATTCGTATCCTTCTATTCAAAATACTAAACTAATTTTAATTGACTCAACAGTGTATAAGTTGGAAGTACTCTTGTCAACATTATCTATCCTTGACTCAAGAATTCTGCTATTCATTCCTTTGGTTGCGTCACTATAAATTCATATATGCAATATATACTGTTCCTGTTCTGAAACATCTATCAAATGGCAGTGACCCACATTGGACCTGGTGTGGTTAGCATGGCAAATGCAGGCCCCAATACTAATGGTAGTCAGTTCTTTATTTGCACTGTGAAGGTACTCTCCTTTTTCCATGATTTATAGTTTCACCCCACTGCATGCAACCTTTAGCAAATTGCCTTGTGCATATGATTCAGGTTTGAATGAGTTTTGAGTATTATTTTTTTAGTAATCTTTCTGCAAATCCTCTAGAGAGAGTTTATTTCATTGTCAATTAGATCTCCTGCTTCTTTTCCATTATAGAGATGCATAACTTATCAATATTACCTGTTTAAATATCTAGTCTTGTTAAAACATTATGATTCATCTACCATTAAAAGTAAAAGACTTACCATTAAACCTTGATAGTCTTTTCATTTAATTGTAAATGGCAGACTCCATGGTTGGATCAGAGGCACGTGGTGTTCGGGCAAGTCATTGAAGGCATGGACATTGTTAAGCTGATCGAGTCACAGGAGACCGACAGAGGGGACCGCCCTAGGAAGAGAGTCGTGATCGCCGACTGCGGCGAGCTCCCCATTGCCTGAATAAGCTTTTACCTTTAGCTCTATCTTATCTATGGGAGAATCTGATTTGAACCCAAAGCTTTTCTTGTATTGTACCCATGCATCTTCGCCTTCTAGCCAGCCTATCAGAGATGTTGGTCAAATCTGATTCATTCCCATTCCTCCATCCTTTTTGCCAGCCCCATTTTGCCCAATTTGGGCTCCACCTTTTGATGGTCGATAAATGATATCTGATTCATATCATAAACTGGGCTCTACGAAGAATCACGGGCCTGACACTCTGTGCCACAGAACTGACTAATTTGTAATTTAAAAAGATGTTTTTTTAAATTAGTAAAGGAATGGAGGTAAGAGTGACAGTTGTCTTTACTTGAACGATAAGAATGACATGACCTAAAAAATGAATCACAGTAAAAATGCATTAAATAATAAAAAAATATTTATTTATTTACTTAAATGAATGTTTTATTTGTCAAATAAGACAGCAGATTCTGCTGTTGAGTCAATATAGTTGTAAATTTTTGAAAGAGTTAAAACGAAATTGTTGTCACAAGTTTTATAGGAAAATTTTGGCGAAAATATTTTTATATATTTTTAAATTACTAATATTTTTAAATATCCAAAACTCAGGTCTAGACGAGACCCTCGTTCGGGTCGGGTGCGAATACACTAAAACCCGACCCATCCAAAAATTTGACCAGTCTAGTCCAACTTACAAACCGATGTCGGCCATTTTTTTACAACGATAATAAGACTCGCACGTTATTAGAATCTGAGAGACCGGTCAATGAGAGTCAGTAAATGCAGGAATAGAGCAGCTTTTAGAAATTTCAGAGATTACGTTGTCCAAGGAGCGGACCGTAGTGGCGGCTGGCGGTATGGAACACTGTCTGCAACGTGTAGCTGCCTCGATATGAGGGGAGAGAAAGCGATTGATCAATCCATGTCTGTACAGGACCCACTGCCACGTAATGGATGAAGCCAACAAGCCATACCTTCTACAGAGATCCTCTTGTCGGCCAATACCTCCTCTCCAAATCCATCTCTATCTCTTTTAGGTTAGCTCTGGCCGCCTTGGGCAGCCTACTTCTAGCAGCTGTCAATATTCATGGCAGGAAATTGTGAACTTTCTGCACTAATATTTATTCGCACTAATTTTTATTTCATTAGCATGTGATATACTGTGTTTTTTTTGCAACTATATTAGAATGTTGTAAAGTTAAAAATTGTAACTCAAATTAGAAAATATTATTTATTATTTGATTGTTAATTTTAATCCTTTGAATCCATTCCATCCAATGGGATTAGGATATCAAATGACATGTTGGGATAAGACTCATAAATGACATTCCCTAAACCAAAAGTCAACTCCACTGATACCTCTCCATCTTCTTCTATGAATTTCTCTCTAATTAATAGAGAGAAAATAATAAAAATAATTGTACAATATTAAGAATATGATATAATATTATATAAAATTATAAATTTTATTATTTATAAAATTATAAATATTTTATTAATTATAAATAATAATATTTAAATATATATAGTTTGTACGATTATATAGTAAAATTACACTACTCAAGTTTCTATTGATCCTACAGCACAATAATAATATTCGAATTTTAACAGTTATTTAACACGTTTTTAAAATAAAATTTAATAATAATAGCGTAAATATTAAAAATATAATAATAAATTAAATAAAATAAAAAATTATTATAAATATAACATTTTATCCTTATTGATGTATATAAAAAGATATAATTTATTCTAATTATTTCATAATTAAAATTTATTTTAACTCGTACAACATATTTCACAATTATCTAATATTATATTAATATATACATAAATTAAATATTTAATCAGTTAATTCATTCCATATTTCCAAATCAAAAGTATTATATTAATTTAAAAGTGAAATGGTAAATAATAAGATTGTATTATATTACTCTATTTTTACATTTGAGAGATTTTAAATTTAAAAAAGTGGGGTGAGTTTTTTAACTTATTAAGAGGTTAGCTAACAATATATCATAATTTTTATATTTAAATTTAAATCATTTATTTGATTTTTCGTATATAATTCAATCACCTTTTCTCAGAAAGGTTTATATATTTGTAAATCCCAACTGCAAGTACACATTTACTGTTTATGTTACTTACCTTATACGTGAACATCCGTCGTTACACCCTTAAATTTCACCGCAATTCGTGTCCACAACCTGGGAATAGATCACTTTCCCTCCCATTTCGATATTAGTGCACATGAAGTTCAATGAGCTTATCGATATATTAGATGATAAATCGCTGTTTTATTAATTGGGTTGTACAGCATCTCTTATAACTAATACTATCCTATGGTATATCGATGATTTCGAACTTATAAAATACAAAATCAATAGTTTTCATTATTTATGTTCTTATTTTTTGTACTACTAGCCCAACAAACTCAATAACCCGTATTCGACTCAATAACTACTAACCTAACAAGTTTGTCAGTTAAAATTCAAAACAAAAACAATTTCACACAAATCCTATTATTGGTGTTTTTAAGCACAACGGTCTTAACTTGTATACGAGCCTAAATATTACAAGTTTCATGTTTTAATCACTACTATCTCTCAAAAAATTTAAACTTGTTAAACATATAATTATAATTTTGGAAAATCATTTTCAATTCTGGAAAATTGTACATATAATCCTAACTGTTATTCTAAACCCACTCATCCGATATGTAGTAATGTGTTCGTCCAACCGAATTCCAACCGAGTTTTGATACATGTACTTCTCTAAACCAGTACTTAAACACCCAATTTGCACCATTTGAATATTCTCATAACATATTAACATAAAAAACTTCATATTATCAAGTATTTGTACTAATGTACTTAATTTATGTCCTAATTACCATTAATTCCCTTTAATTTCTCTATTTTCCTTTAATTACAACAGGACTCCAATTTTCAACAATTACAAATTACCCAAAATTTTCAAAAATTCTAAAATTACCTTAATTTTTTTAAAATTTCTAAATAATTTACATTATATTTACTAAAAAATAAAAATATTGTAAATATATAAAATGATAGTTTTACTACACTTCTAAATTATTATTTTAAAGTATAAATAAAATTATTTAATATCCAGTATAGTCCATACAAAAGAAAAAAAAACCATGGCTACCAACTTGATGCCCGTGTGGGCCAACACCTAAGTTGTCTGGATCGGAAATTTTAACGTTGGTCTCCGGACAATTGCCATTCTCTAACACACAAGTTCAATTCAGACACGACACCACTGTGGGTGTCCGTACAATGACACTAGGGGGTTCCCAAAATATTATATTATTTAAATTATAGAAAATAATCTCTTATATTTATATTGATTAAAGATAATATCAATATTAATATAATGATAAAAATTAATGGATTGCAAAGTTAAGTGGAAGCATGGCTAAATATGTAAATTAACCCTTCCAAATATGTACAATTTTGAACTAGACAAGCCTACCATTACAACTACATCATTCTACTTCTTCAAGAGTACGATCTTATCAATCCCAAGTTGTATAGGAACTTCTCGGACCTCGACCGGAAAAGGGTCCCCAGCGAGAACTTTCCGGCGGAGCTGCTTGTCTCGTGGGCTGCCTGCTGCTTCTTCATCCGGTGGGATTCATCCGACACACGGAGGACCGAATGGCCGATTTCGTTGCGGACGGCCTCGATTGTCTCCTCCTTGACCGGCATCCCCGATGAGTCGGTCACGTAGAAAGCATTCACCGCCTGCGAGCCCCTGGTGGTCACCTCGGCCCGCCTCACGACTAGCCCGTTCTCTCTGAATATCCGAGTCACATCAGATAGTAGACCGACCCTGTCCTCGCAACAGAGCTCTAGCCTTATCCCCTGCAGCATGTCCAAACGCCACAAGCAAAAAAAAAAAACCATGAATCTGCATTTGTGGAAATTAACATCTTCCCCCTCAATCTTTGCCTAGAAGTAATAATGAGTCCTCTCTAGTCGGGACTTACATATTTGTTGAGAAAAAAATAACAATAGGGACTAAATATTGATTTTATAAAATATTGGGGACTAAAGTGTAACTCTAATCATACAACCCTACCTCGGAAGTGCGCCGCTTGATAGCGGCCTCTAAGCAGTTGATCAGCCGCAGCCTCTCCGCCTCGGAATTAATGGGGTAGCCATCCATATGTCTGATGAAGTATTCCTGCAAATGAATAGCAGTCAAGTATAATTCCGTGAAGAATGGGCGTACAGTGGATTTCAGGTATACCTGATAAGCCTCAGGGCCTTCTGCGATCACAGTTCCATGGTAAACCACATACTCCATATCCGTCAGAGTGCAGACCGTATCAAATATAAGCTTCGGCCGATCATGGCACCTCAAATTCACCACCGTGTAGCCTTTATCCCGGCAATTCTCCGCCGTTACTAGCGGCTTCACCCTCTCCCTCCCTCCCCCCGAGCCACGGCCGCTATCACCGGCCATGTCATAGTCCCTGTCAGCATACATCAGCTGGTGGAGACGACGCCCTGTATGTGTCGACCCGACGGAAACCGCCGTGTTGGCGGTCCTCTTGTCCAGGTCCCCCTTCAGGACGTAGAGCAGAAGTAGCTTCACCCTCTCGAGCCTTTCAGGGTCGTCGTCAATAGAGCCTCCCGTGGCCTCATCGGTGATGTAGACCACCGAGGCCATCCTCGAGTTGTGGGTCCAGACCTCAGCTGCCACCACGTTGCATTTGAGGTCTGCTAGGACAGCGAAGACCTCCGACAGAAGGCCAGGGCGGTCCCTTCCTGTTAGCTCGATCGTGGTCTGCTCCACCGTCGCCTGCACCCCCACAGGGCTCCTGGTGGCTCGGAAGCTCCGGACACGAGGCCCCAGAGACTGTTCACGTGTAAGGTAAAAATGGTAAGAAGGAAGGTGAGAGAGTACAGAACAGGACAGCTATTGTTGCTCTGTCTGCCGCAGTGCTTCATGTAAGATCACTGTGAAATGCAATTTGCCCTCAGAGTAGAGCAATTTGCTCAGAATGGAAAAGAGTTGATGGTGATTAACTACTCAATAGAGATACTTATGTGGGAATGATGAACAACTTCGTGAAGAATGGAGCAAAAAGACAGACTTTTTAGACTGAAAAGACAGCCATGGATGACGATGAAGTCACTCTAGTGGAGTCTGTAAATCAACAAGTCCCACCTGTTGTATTCGGTCGGCCACATCGTCCTGAGCCAGCTTGTTCCCGTTTTGATCTGTAACGTGAAAAACTGACCCAAGAAACCAAATTATTCATTGGATCTCAATAACGGGTAGGAGGGATTGAGATTCGAAGTCTCACCATCCATGAACCACTCGCCGTCAGAAGATATATAGGCGCGGTGGATGATCAGATTCATGTCGGTGAGGACCTGAACCACCTCCAGCAAGCTCCCTCTTTTATTGGCACTGTCAACCTGATAACACACAAACAGATTTCCCAAATGAAGGAAATGGTGGGCTAAGCTGAAATTCAGAAGTAGTTATGGTGATTGTCCAAAGGAGATTACCTTGACCAGCGTGGTCTTCTTGCAGGACGCGTTGTCAACTGAAACCCTGAAGAAGAAGAAGAAGAAGAAGAAGAAGAAGAAGGCCCGTTTCCAGAAACAGAGCAGCACCGTCAACTTAAACGTTGAAATCGTATAAATCCATTGAGGAGAAATGAAAGAAAAAACACAGAGACAACGCGAAAATTCACCTGGGTGGGTTCACTCTGAGGATGAGCTTCTCGAACTCGTCGTCAACCGTGACCGAATGGGTCCAATACTCCATTTATTTTCTTTTCTAAGAAGAAGAAGGACTCTGTTTCCTCAGGTTCTGTTACAGGATCTGCTACTTGTGTATCTGCAAAATATCAGTCGTGGGTAGGGATTCTGCGAGATTCCATTGCAGCTGCGGATGCCGCAAGCTCAGTTTTGAAACCAGGCTGTGGCTCTTCAGCTACGTGAGAGAGAGAGAGAGAGAGAGTCACAAATACAGAGAAGGCCACGAGAAAACAATGGCCTCCCTTCCTTCCAAATTTATACAATTTAAATTTATCGTTAAATCTAAAAAAATAAAAATAAACTCAAATATTAATTAAATTAAAAATCAAATTGTTTATATAATTTATATTTTATTACAATAGAAAGCACACTTTGTGTTTTTTTTCTTTTTTTTTCATAAAAATAATTATTATATATTTGTAAATAATAATTTAATATAAATGGAATTAATACAAATTGAAATTATTGATTTATCCCAAAATTAGTTCTTAATTTTCAAATTATATGACGTTTTAACTCATAAATAGAACATACAAAGATCTTCAATCCCAAATCAAAACCCCCCAACTTCCAAAACTCATCTTCAATGCTCAAACCATGAAGAACCCTAATGAAAAGCATGAGATTATTGATAATGAAGGTGGGGCTCTTAGGGCTAGGAGCCTTACACTTGGTCTCCTCTCCCCCTTTCTTCATTCATGGTGGTGGGAAATGGGCATCTCATACATCACCTCACTTTCTTGGAATTATCTTCTACATTTCATGAGAATTCCAATTCAAATAAATTTTACCATGGAATGTGAGACATGGGATCTATGAGTTGACCTATTCTTTGATGTTTTCAATGAACTTATACCACATCTCTTGGAATTATCTACATTTTATGAGAATTCCAATTCAAATAAATTTTATCATTAATTAGATTTGAGAGTTGACCAATTCTTTCATATTTTTAATTCTTAAAAATATAGAAAATTGTTGTGCATATATAAAAAAAATTCAAATACTATCCAATTACTTGTGTTTAGAAATTGCATTCCATCATGGCTAATGTAGTCCAATATCAATATAGCAAAAGGAAAACAAATTATATCCTAATCCACCACCTCAAGGCCATGAAAGCAATGAGAATGTGAATTTTGGGATGGACCCAACAAAGAATGATCATTTTTCTTTCTCATTTATAACCATTTACACGTATTTATTTTATTAATATAATAATTATATATATTAAATAAAATAGATAAATATTAAATTTATTAAAAATTTTATAACAATATTTATTAATTTAATATGGGTATTGAGGGTTATAATCCAACCCACCCGATTGGATTAAAAGGAGAACCAAAATCGAACTTGTGAGACATTTATTATATTTTGTTAAATTTATTCTTAAAAATAGCAATAAACTATGATTTTGTTGCAATCAATCCAACAAGGGTGGCCTCAACTAGTCCAAATATGGGTTTGTGTCGGTCCATTCGGTACAGTCGGGTGGACCCGAGCCGGGTACCCAGACCGGTTATTTTGTCATCACTACCTATTAGGTTGCTTGGAAGTCCTAGGAAAGAAAATTGCACATCCAATGGCATTGGATCCTCAAAGTTCAAATTTACAAATAAATGAGAAACTTGATCACTCTCAAGCCCATCCATGCCATGCCTTCCTCTGATATTCACTGGCCAAGTATTGCCAGTGGATGGTCAACTCTTTCCATAAGAAGAAGAAGGAGAGGAGTACTGCAATTATTTAATATCCGGTCCCACTGCTCTTGATGGCCAAATCTTGACTATGAGGGCTATGGAGGAATGTGTAGATCATATCCATATGACCAACAAAGTTATAAGATCCCACTAATTTTCTACTGTTTCCATAGGAACATCATAGCCATTTATGAGTCAGCATATTAATTGGGTTGTCATTGGCAGTACTTACATGTCAGTTGTCACATCAATTGGTTGAAGAAAAACAGTAGTCCTTGGTCAACTAAAGTTACTTCATACATATATTTATACAACATTATATTATACTATAGGAAATATGTCATATGTTATCAGTCCAATAATCTGATTGATTGAATGAACTAACTATTATTGAATATAATATATATAATTCATCTTAGAGAAAGTGAAATATTTATTATATTTGTTTTTATCTCTACACATTCATTGCAGTTTTGGAGGCAATGAGGAAATGTCAGAGACAACTCATACTCTTGTATGCACCACAAAAAAAATATCCTTGCTTAAGAAAAACGCTCAACTTTTGCTCCAACCAGAAGCATTTATGGTGGGTGAATTTTTCTAGCAATGATCCATGGAAGCACTGTCTGGATGAGTGCCATGTTCAGTCCATACAAAGCATATGCATAGCTGAGATCAATAAACAGCACGGCACCATAAGAATGATTGGCCATGACTCAGACGTTCAGCCGGGGTTGGGACCGCGAACGGGTCGGTGAATGGTCGCCATCGACAAATTTAATGGGCAAAGATCCGATGGGATCCGTAGGTGGTCCATATGCATGTATGACTCGAAGAAAGGACGACGACCACTGGACCGACCGATGGACCACTTTGCTTCATTGCACATAGTCTTCCTTCCCCCCTACCCTTCATCCTCTGCATACAATTAATAATACTATGTGCCCACTTGAGACATTGAATAATCCAACCAGACACGAGGATGCTGTTCTTCTCGGTCCTTCAACTTGTACTTTATGTCTGTGTCGTGTCTACCATGATGAAAGAAGGGATTACAAGCTCAACTTATCTATAGAAACGTCGTACCTGATTAATGCCGCACATCTCTTTCGGGAATATTAAGGTCCTAAAATACGATGTTCATTTTGGTTCACATGCAGAAATATGAGAATCTATTTTATAAACTTTACTCGAGCCCCAAATATGATGCATACATTAGTTGAATATTAATGTTTATTTATTTAATAAATTAATTTAATTTGTTTTGTTAAATAATAAATGTGGAACAAAATAAAAAAAAGACAATAAATAATCAATGGACTCTCATATTATGCTCATGAAAAATAAATTGATAGTTGTAAAATATTATTTTTTAGACATTTCTATTCATTTATTGTTTAACAATTAAACTATATTATCCTTAAATTATAAATATAGATCCATTTTTTAATTTTATAATTGACAAAAAATAAATTCAAATATTATATATTTTATAATAAGTTAAAATACAAATTTAATATTAATAATTTATGTTATATGAACAAATTTTAAAAATAATTTTATAAATTTCATCTTTTAAAATAAATTTTAAATTTAAAACGAGTGTAAGATTCAATTTGATCTCTCTCTGATTAGAGCCTATGAGATGGAGGTGAACTATATTCACTAGACTAAACTTTGTCATGTTATCCTTGATATTTGTAACCTCCTTTTTATAGTAAATAGTGATATTATTCTTTCTTATAATCCCTAAGTCACATATTTTCAATGTGGGTTAACTCTCTTTGACTAATTGTGTATTTAATGCTTGGGTAGAGTTAGTCACCATTACTGTTTTTTGTCGCCTACCTCAGACAAGGAAATGGAAAATGTAGCGGGTGAGAAACGTGGAGCCAAATTCTTACTTCATGCTCTGTAATTTTTTCTTGGATTATATTTTAACTCCCATTTTTTGCTTGTTTAACTCCATATTGTCGTTTTTACTATGTGCCCCGACACACGTGGGTATATATAACAAAACCCACATATCCAAGATGTCAAAAATTAAGTTTCGAATGTGATACCCAATTCCATTTTTCTAATGTTTTTTTACCCACATAGGTCCACTGTCAACTACTTCCCTTTGATGCACTTGGGGATCGTTCTCGATCACCTCTTATGGAATACGAGCCATGGTTTGTGTATTCGTTGCACTTATGAGCATGGATATATATATATATATATATACCATGAATTTAGAAGAATATTCTTTCATGCAATTGATTTTATGGAGGAATAAGTTATTCGGGTCAAAAAGTGTGTGATTTATACCATTCTAATTATTATGTCTCACCCTTCATGATATTGGATATGATTTGATTTTCTAGGCTTTTTTCTTCATACAATATAATGTATTACCCACTTCAACCCAAAATTTTTTAGATAATTTTATTTTTTTAAGTATCTTTTTTACCATTTAATTAATGTTCTAATATTTCTTTAATCAACACCATTTTGCTAAGTTGTGTAGTGTAATTCAGATTTATTTTTTAATCTAATTTGGAATTGTTTAAAATTTCTAGTGATTTTTTTAGTTAATAGGTTTATCAAGTTTTTCTATTATTATTATTATCTAAACGTAAGGATATATCTCATTGTTACTCTTGATATTCAAGTTGTTTGGGAGTTATCCATTTGGCTTGTTGTGAAATTATTATTATGGTTTGTTTCCATTTCAAACAACTTGAACATGTAACTACTTTACAATTTTTTGAATTTTAATAATTATATTTCACCCATATTCAGTGTTTATCTTTTATTTCACAATTTAAATTGTTGATTTATATAAACTTGATAACAATTTCTTATTTTGATATTTTGATCATTCATTCTATAATAAGCATTTTATTAGAGAGCAAAGTGGCTTCAATTAATGTTCACTTTTATAATAATTTAATTTACACATAATATTTGCTATACCCAGGTTTATTTTGTATTATTGTAGTTGTACAATACTCAAAAAATTAATTTTTATTGTATTAATGTTCACTCATAAATGAGAAACTTGCCATGTTTTCTGGTGATATTAGGAGACCAAGTATTTTGAGTTAAGGTCAACTCTTTCCATAGGAAGAAGAAGAGTACTGCAATTATTCATTGCCGGGTCCCATTGCTCTTGATGAGCAAATTTTGACTTGGGAGGAATGTGTAAGATCATATCCATATGACCAACAAAGTTATTAGATCCAACTGATTTTCTACTCTTTCCCCACAAACATCATAGCCATTTATGAGCGAGCATATTAATTGGGTTGTCATTTGCAGTACTTACATGTGAATTGTCACATTAATTGGTTGAAGAAAAACCATAGTTAACAGTTTTTTTGCTTAGTCAACTAAAGTTGCATTATATATATATATATATTTATGCAAGAGTATATTATACCATAGGAAATATGTCATTAAACTATAAGTTGTAAGCACGTTATCAGTCCAATTATATGATTCATTGATTGAATGAGTTAACTATTATTACATATAAAATATATATAATTCATTGCTATAATATATATATATATATATTAGAGAAATATAAGATGCATTATTAATAAATAACATGGTATAAGAGACTATCCAATATCTCTCTTCCTACTATATCTTTCAAATATTATAGATTCGCTCTTGGTGTGAAACTCTCATCAGTGTTTGAAGATAATGGTGATGGAGATGTGAGTAGGGTTTGAAGGGAAGAAGAATATGAAGAAGATGATAAAATACACTTCACTTGGAAAAGATATGGAAATATACCCTAAATTAGAAAGTGGAATCAAGGTGGAGCAAGATAACAAACCCTGAAATTGGAAAGTGGAATAAAGGTGGAGCACAAAGTGAAAAAAAAAAAGAAAATATGCTTTACCTACATATTAAGATTATAGTGTAATTGATATTCTATATAATAATTATAAAATTGTAGATTTGATTTATTTATATTAATATTATTATACTAAATTAAATAAAATAGATAAATATTATATTTATAAAAAAATTAATATTTATTTTATTTTATTTATAATAATATTTTCGTGCTCAATTTAAAAAATATATATTTTAATGTACAATTTTAAACTAATTCAATAATTATATACCATCAATGTATTATTAATAGGATTAATGAAAATAATTGAATACAATATATATTTTTAATTTTTAATATTGAGTTGGGTAGAAAAAAATTATAATAAGTGATGAGAATATAATATTAAATTAGATAAAATATAAATTTTGTAAAATTATAATATTAGAATTATATTTATTTTATATTACTCAATTCTCTATTTCTACTATTTACTTTAGACTTATTATTTTTTATTGTAATAAAAAAAAGAAGAAGTCATGGGTAAGATAGTCATTTGAACAGTTGGGCTCTTGGGCCATGACCATTGGCTCCCCCTCCATAGAAACCTCACCTCAAGATACCTTACTCTCTTTTTCAATTTTCAATTGGATTCTGTAAGATTGTGATGGTTAATCCGAAGGGTTTCGTTGATGATGAAAGAGTAGAATTTGCAGAAAGAACCATTAGGCATATGTGGAAGTTATACTAAGGAGATTGAAGATTTAAGTAGCACAGCCAAGTCTCCGTGCTCGCCAAAGGCCGTGTGCAGCCTCCAGCAATACCCATAGAGGAAGCCAAGTATAAGGGATCTTCTTTGGGACATTGATAGTGTAAATTTTATCACTTGTCATCCATGACAGAATGAGATTTTCCAGGACGATGGATTCTGTTGAAAAGTGCAAATGCTGCATTATATTCTAAGATCATATCGTATTAGCTCATCTGCCAATGTGTAACAGATGGGAAAGCAGAAGCTGAAGCACTGCAACAAAGAAGAAATGGGAACTAAACCAGGACTGGAAAAGCTTGGTGGACTTGAGAATCAATGTAATCAGCAATAGCCAAGAGAGTTAGCCGGAGTAGATGTGGACCCCAATAGCCAAGAGGAAGATGGTTATGAGGCAGAAGAAGATGATGGTATGAACGAGGATGGAGGCGCCGCTGGTCTGCATGTTTCCGAAAGCCACCACCTTCCCCTTTGCCGGCAGCTGAAACAGCAGCCCCGGGCTAAGCAGCACGAACAACACCACCGCCATCACCACAGGTCCCCAGTCTGCCGCCATCTCTCTTCCCTTTTGATGAACCTTCTTACCATATCTGGTTCGTCATTCATTCATATATGGGCATAGGAGGGAGAAGAGCATAGCCATGGAAGAGTATGAGTGGGGGTGAAGTCACACATGTGCATAGGTATCAGATATTTGGTGAAGGAAAGAATAATGCAAAGATATTTAAATAAAGGTGAATGAGTATATAAATACTTCATATAA
This sequence comes from Trapa incisa, assembly GCA_030064435.1. Lineage (NCBI taxonomy): Eukaryota > Viridiplantae > Streptophyta > Magnoliopsida > Myrtales > Lythraceae > Trapa > Trapa incisa. Next base: position 19,680,072 of record CM057782.1, read on the forward strand.
AATTACAAAATAGAACCAAATTTTGAAAAAAATCACTTTTGATACACAAAAACCCTAAAAACAGTGCATTCTAACCACTCAACTAAACAAATTTATAATATAAATAATATATAATAAAATATGATATTAATAGTTTATCCTATTTTTATTAATATAAATATTTTTTGTTAATATATTCTATATAATATTAAATATTAATAAATATTATATTTATTATATATATTTTATCATATAATTTAACAAGTTAACATAAGTGGCCATAAGGAAAATGTGAAACAAATGGGGAAGAAAACATCAGCTGTTTCTGGTTCCATATTGTCAAGGTGTTACAGCAAGCCATGTAGGTATGACCTTCCGATTTCGCCAATTGAAACTGGACAAGTCATTTTTCTATCTTGTTCCTTCTGTAGAAGATTCCCGCTCCGGTATTCTCCAAAATCAAACACATGACCATACTTACATAACTTATTACTTAAATATCGTTTTAATTTAAATTTTCATTTTTTTAAACTATATTTTATACTGATTGTGATTTTTTTTGCACAAATACTGATTGTTACTAACAGTGGCCACTGCTCTTTGAAATGGACGGCGGTCTCCGAGTCTAAGTCAGCCTGCAGGTTCTCAATTCTTGCCGGCTGACTTATGTGGACATAGATTCCGATTACGGGCCTCTTGATCTAGTGTTGAACCTCGCTTTTCGTTGCTCGAGAGTACAAATTCCAGATGAATTCATGGCGGCCGTGGATGGATTCGGCCGATGTTGGAGCTATGGATAAGTGCGGCTGAATTTGTTCGAGCCAGCCAAAGAAGAAAAACAAGAAACGCGACTGCAGTTGCGCTCCTGCAATTAGTCAGCTCCTGGGACGGCTTTTTGGAAGATTGAAACATGGCTTCATCCGGCAACTACAGTAGAATTCATCTTCCTTTTTCTCCCCCAATTTTGCGGAAATAGTTTACGCTTTTCTATTAGTATTATCAAGTTACTTGATGCAACCTCGCATTTTCCTGTTGTTTTCTCACGGAATCAACTGCATCAGAGAAATGATCCGGTTTCTAGCTCCACGCTTTGATTTTTGCCCATTCGATCTAGTGCTGCGTCCGATTTAGGGGTCGTTAGGTTGTGTATGCTCAGTTGGTGTAAAATTTCCGACTGATTAAGAAGGAAAAGGAAAAGCGGTAGCTCTATTGTGGAGAATTCACGATTCCACAGTATTACCAATTTGGTGTCATGGTTAAACTTCCTTTTTCTATCCTGGTAAATGAAGTGCTATGTAAACATAGGGGGACAAAATCCAAATCCTTACCTTGGATCATGCCTTTACACCAGGCACTTGTCTGACTACTATTTGTTTACAGTTCCATGTCTTGGCTTGCATACACCAGCCTTTTCACCACAGAATTTAATCCGTTCTAGCTTGTTTCAGTAACCACTATTGAAATAGGTTGCCATGAGTACGTTGGAATTATTTTTTGTTATATCTTGTATTGAGATCCAGTGTCCAGTGATATTTCATTTCAATCATACCAGACTCCAAATTTCACTTTCCAAGAGCTGCTCTATTTTGATAGAAGGTGTGTTTGCAATCTTTTCTTGGTGACCTTTTGATTTTCTAAATAAAGTTTTCTCGATATTCCAGGATATAACATGAATGATCTATACCGGGAAGCCCAAAGCCGGTGGCTCAAACCTGCAGAAGTGCTTTATATTCTGCAAAATCACGAGGACTACCACATTGCCCATGGTCCTGCACAACGTCCTCCTGGTGAATTTCTTCTCTCTCTGTTCTTTTTCTTTTCCATTACTAAACTCCAGTGGAATCTTTTTAGAAATATAAAAGTTGCTGGCTGTATGTTTGACATGGGGAGTAATACCAGGTGGATCCTTATTTCTTTTCAATAAGAGAGTCATTCGATTCTTTCGCCGTGATGGCCACAAGTGGCGGAAAAAGAAGGATCAGAATACAGTTGGAGAAGCACATGAGCACCTCAAGGTTTGCCTAGTTGAATACAGCAGTTGGAAACGTATCCATCACAACTTCCTTAGTTAAATTTCTGCCAATGTGTATTGCCATGGAGGAAAGTTCATATTCTTCTCTAGTGAATCAGATGGTAAGACTTAATATCTTTGACAGAGAACTCATTTGTTGGCATGTTTAGGTGGGAAACGTTGAAACCTTAAATTGTTATTATGCACATGGAGAGGAGAACCCAAACTTTCAGAGGCGCAGCTACTGGATGCTTGATCCGTGAGTTTTGCTCATCCCTTAATCATGTGTATCTCCTGTAGTTTATACTCCAGTACTCTTTAACTATTACAATGTTAGTCAGTAGTCCAGAAAGGTAAGGTCTGCTTTTCTGTCATTGGAAAATTCTATTCTTTCATCCTAATAATTGCCTTCTCAACTTACAAAAACAAATTGCCTTTTATTTGTATAGATTATGATCTATTCCCAATATGAGAGCATATAATTTATGCAAAATACATGCATTTGGTACTTCTAATCAAATATTATTTTTTATTTGGCAGGGCATATGAGCATATTGTTCTTGTTCATTATAGAGATATAAATGAGGTTAGTTGAATATCCTATAAATAGGATGATCATTGGATAGTTTTCCTGGTTTTACTTGAAATATACTTAGGAGATAAATTCACTACATGGCTGCAGCTGGAGCAGCTTATGGTGCTTCATTGGTATGAAATTTTATAATGATCACTTGTTTTCTATATCTTACAGGGAAAGTCTAGGTGTGGACCAATTGCATCATCTTCTCCTTCTACTCCCAGTAACCCCGACCTTTATTCTATTAAAAATTTGACCTCTATCTCCATCATCAGTGAAGGAAACGAGTCTCATCATAATTTTTCAAGTCCAGGCTCTACAGATGTTAGTTCTGAGATGGTGTTCAAGAATAATGTAACGGGTCACCCTGCTGGCATGTGCCAAGAGGAGTTAAGCAATTCACCAAGTCTCGATATTGAAGCTTTGGAGAGGCTGAAGGAACAGCTGAGTTTAAATGATGACATTGTCGAGGAACTTGAACTGTTCACTGTTGAGGATGAAAATTCGAATTATACAGGATTTCTAGTAAATGAAACTGAGACATTTAGAAAGGATCAGCATTTAAATTTAATGGATGATCCAGGATACTCCGTGAAATATCAATTCTCTGATGGACAAAATGGTCTGCAAGATAACTTGAGCAATTATATGGTGCATCAAGGTGTAGATATGATGTTACATTTCCTCTTTCTTTTGCCTTCTGGTTTGCTATTAACTCAACTTAGAGAACCTTTTGCTCAATGAACTTCCTCACATGCTATTTATCATGAGCCAATTTTTTTTCCTTTTAGTAAATTAAATAAAGCAGTTTTCTGTCTTCGTATACTCAGGCATTACAGCAGTATGAGATTATCTTTTTTTGTTTCTGAGTTTTTCCTTGAAGTGTGTATTCTCCATATAGAGTTTATTTCACCATGTCTTCATTTTTCTTGATTCCTCTCATTCATTTTAATGGTATAATAAGTTTAAAGGGATATTACAAGAAATATCCCATATTGGAAGGAGGATAAAATCTAGATACTGTCATTGATGAAACATTTTCAGCAGGTGACGCTGGTGGATGTGGAGCTGGAGAGTGGACGGACTTGCTGGAATCATATGTAAGCTCACCTGAAAATAACTGTATGGAGGAATTATATGCAGAACAAATGAAAATTCCTAGACAAAGACTGCTTGAAAGAAGCTTATAATTCTTTTCTGTTATGTTAGTCATTTGATAAAAACAGGAATAGATTTTACGTGCTTCTTTAGTTTCTGCATATCCATGGACTTACCCTATTAAAATGAATAAATTGGATAATCACTTAAAATGGTGCATGATATCTCTTTTATGTGGGATATTGAGATTTCTTACTGATAGTCATCCTTGGCTATTAACAGTTCCATATTGCATAAATGCTAACAATTATTTTTTACACATCATAGCCAAGACGGTTTTCTTCCAACGGGGGCAAGATGCAAGAAACATATGCCTATCAATTGTCAGACAGTACCATCAATGATGAAATATGTAAGATTTTGTTTGCTAAAATAAAGGTCAGCTTTCAAATTTTAGGTTGTCAAGAAAATTTATCAACATTTGGTAGAGTTCTTACACTTCAACTTTTGATGTTTCTTAGTTGAACATATCAATTTTCCTGCCAATACTTCGAAAGTAGGTACTCCAGTGACATACCTTGATGACTACTCACATTTGTTTGATGAAATACCAAGCTCGACTGTGGCACAAGTCCAAAGGTATACCATCAAAGAAATTTCTCCCCAGAGATGTTACAGCAATGATGCTACAAAGGTGGGTTCGTCATTTTTGGATAAAGTTCACTTATCATTTCATTGAAATATCATGGTCTAATGTGATATTTCTCTCTTTCCAAGTAAAAAAATGTACTTGTCTAATCAATTGCAGCTATTTTGCCATATATTCATTTGCATGTTTACCTTTTGAAATATGATGTTGACTCATATGAGGAAACTTTTAAATAGTTTATATTGGTTTATGCCTAAAAGTTTTCCAAATCAATTCGGACATTGATGCCGTCCTCTCAAATTCCATTAGCTTTCCTAATGTTGTGCCGAATAAATTATAGAATATTGAACTTTATGATGAGCCAGGAAAAGACTCTTTTCCAAAGCAATTTTATATCAACATTTAGCATTTCTAGATTCACTCAGAGCTGCTGCATCAATTACTGTCAATAACTTAAAATCGTATCCACATCAATTGTAAGATATTTAATCTTTGAGGTAGATGAGTTTTTCTACCCCGTTCCTCAAATGTTCCATTCCCTTCAGCACAAGGATTTGATAAAAGTTCTAATATTTGCAAATGAACCATTCATTAACATAGCACTATGGGCTTGCTTAAGAACTTAACTTATCAGTATGCAGTTGGTTTAAAATTGTAGCATTGCTTACTTATTATATGAGGGTGTCGTAGCATATGTGACTGCTTCCGTGGCAGCTGAATTGATAGCATCCCTTAGGTGCTGATTTTCTGTTTGCTGTACAGGTCATTATAGTTGGATCTTTTCTATGCAACCCATCTATGTTTTGTTGGACTTGTATGTTTGATGATGTTGAAGTTCCGCTAGAGATAGTTCAGGACGGTATCTTGTCCTGTGAAGCTCCTCTTCATTTAGCTGGGAAAGTACAGCTGTGCATTACTAATGGTAATCAGAAGGTTTGCTCTGAGATCCGGGAGTTTGAGTACATAGACAAACCAGATATTTGCCCTAGATGCAAGTCCTCCCCATCAGAAGCTCATGGAAGCACCGAAGAGTTATTGATTCTAGCAAGCTTTGTGGAAATGCTTTTTACCGATTCTCTACTGCAGCAAGAAGACAACATCCTAGCAGAAACTTCACTGAAAAAGTACAAAACTGATGATGAATCATGTAGTCACATCATAGAAGCTCTTTTAGATGGCACTGGAACTTCACTGCAAGCCATTAATGGACTTCTTGAAATGCTTCTTAAGGATAAGTTATACCAATGGCTTTCCATTAAGTCCAAATGTAATGACCAGGTGAGCTCTTTCTTGTCCAAGAAGGAGCAAGGCGTTATTCATACAGTTGCTGCTTTGGGCTTCGTGTGGGCATTGAGTCCAGTTCTCAGTTGTGGAGTCGGAATAAATTTTCGTGATATTAATGGCTGGACTGCTCTCCATTGGGCTGCACGCTTTGGAAGGTACTATAATGCAACATGCTCCCTCATTCTACTTAATTATAACTTGCAAAGCTTAAATCTGCATACTACTTGCAAGTCAAAAGCTTTTTTCATCACATGTTTGAATATGAAATCGCTCTAACCCTTGTGGAATATTAAGTGGCTGAGCAATAAGATAATTAGTAGATTAATATTGGACAATTAAGAAGACATACTAAACAGCACATGCTTATCATTCAAAAAGATTAATAGTTGTGAATGAGACTTCAACTAAGCACTCTGTTCGAGTGTAATTTTCAAATGGGAGGTGGTATTATTGAGGTGGCTCAATAATATATGATTTGTCCCCAATATTCTAATATAAAATTGTTTTGAGTTCTCCATTTGGTCAAAAGGGGTCCACTATTAAAAGAGACAAACTTTTAAAGGAGTGAGATTATGAAGGTAATAAATACCATTTGGTCCACTATTTAATTAATTATATATTGAGTTGAAAACCAGCTTAGAGGTCTGAAGTAAATAAACCATATGAATAGCATATATGTGGACATAGATAGGACTAAAGAAGTTTTCAATCTTATGATCAGGTGCAGAGGCTAATGATGCCATGACTACCTGATTGAAACAGAAATCCTAGGTATCATCCATGTTTTATTTTCCAGTAATTCATGTTGGGCTCTTGCTCTTATATGACAGGGAAAAAATGGTTGCTGCATTAATAGCTTCAGGAGCTTCTGCTGGAGCTGTGACAGATCCAACTGCACACAATCAAATAGGAAAAACAGCTGCATCCATCGCTGCTTTGAACGGGCACAATGGACTCGCGGGCTATCTCTCCGAGTTATCACTGACAAGCCACCTCTCATCCCTCACACTTGAAGAAAGCAAGTTCTCTAGAGATTCTGCCGAGGCTGAGGCTGAGAGAACCGTAGTTAGCATAACCACAGACCATCAGCTCTGTATCAATGAGGACGAGCTTTCTTTGAAGGATACCTTAGCAGCAGCTCGTAATGCAGCTCAGGCTGCTGCTAGGATACAGTCAGCATTCCGTGAACACTCCTTTAGGAAACGGCTAATTATGTCAAAGCAGAGCTCCCAGAACTCACGGGGTCACAATTCGGCTGCCCTGTCTATTCAGAAGAAGTATAGAGGCTGGAAGGGCCGCAAGGATTTTCTTGCCTTGCGCAAGAAAGTTGTCAGGATACAGGTAGTTCGTTTTGCATGATTGTTGCAAACCTTCCAGTTTCAATAGGAAAATTCTTCTTATCCATTATCTTTCCAATTTTGGGGTTCAATTTTTTACAGGCTCATGTGAGAGGTTACCAAGTTAGAAAGCAGTACAAGATACTGTGCTGGGCTGTTAGGATCCTAGATAAGGTGATATTGAAGTGGAAAAGGAAAGGCTCTGGCTTGAAGAGTCTTCCGCATGAAACCGAGGTGGCAGAAGATAGTGAGGAAGACGAGGACTACCTCAAAGTATTCCGTAAACATAAGGTAGATGAAGCTATTCGGGAGGCACTCTCCAGGGTCCTGTCCATGGTCCATGCTCCTGCTGCCAGACAACAATATCGCCGCATGCTTGAGAGATACCGCCAGGCAAAGGTATGCAAGCTTCCAGATAACTTGTACATTATGATGGTTTGAGGATAATGATGAAGGCTGCATCTATTTATTCATACAGGCTGAGCTTGACAGCACTGCTTTTGGTGAAGCAGCTTCATCAAATTCTCCTCCCTTGCTTGATATGGACAATGAAGAGTATGCATATCCTTTCCCTTGGCACTAAAGCAATAATAATTCACATCTCTCATCTATTCTCTAGCTGTGTATGTTTATATAGTTTTCCATGGCCCTTGTGGCTTTTCTTCTTTCTTGCTGCTTTGCAAACACAACTGTTTAGAGAGCATTGTGCATATTCACTTTCAATTATAATATTGAGATTTCCAGAAAATGGTTATTGCTTCATATAGTTGCCTCACCATAGATGCTTGCGCCATATGACTGCTGTCAACCTCATGCAAGCATGAACACAGACCTTTTGCAGTCGTAAGAGTATTTGGGAGGATGAAATGAATTTCATATTATCATAGCCAACGACCAATACAGAGAATAAATTAGGGAAAATGCTATATGATGGAAAACAAAAGAAGGGACAGAACAAATCTCAGCAATGATATGACTCAAAATAAAGAAATGAGAACCAGTTTCCTTCAGAGTTTCAGTACAAATATCAAACCAGACTGACCCATCAAGAGAGCTCACATATCAACTTGTTTTTTTTTTCCATTTTCTTGTTGACGAGTAAGATAATAAAAGACATCAAATGTATCAAAGTTTTCACTGAAATGCCTACTAGCATAATTGCAGGCAAACCTGTGCTCCACCCTTGTTGAAATACAAATAGTCCATCCCATCTTCACGCATAGTTCAACCGGAAGATGTCATTAACAACGTAAAAGCTTCCTTGAGGTGTTGGCATTAGATGGAACATCTGATGGCAAAAAGCACAAAGACAAAAACGTTGGACCAATTAACCAAAAGAAAAGGAAAAGTATTGCAATTTCCATCCATGATATATACATGAAGCATAATCAGAGATTAATACAAAAGCACAAAGTTTCAAAAGTACGCATCAAGAAGAACAACACATTGAGGAGGAAAAGTAAGGGCATGATTTAGAATCCGCAGACCAGACAAGCAAGTATCACGATCTGAACCACAAGTAAAACGCCGTGCTAAGTGATCATAATAACTTATACATGAACGAAAGGCAAGTAGATCGACCTTAGAGAACACATGAAAAGATTATAAAGCATAGGGGACCGCTAAGTACATCAACAATGATCAGATTATACTTGATGGAAACCAAGATATACCTGACTGAACTTGAGTGCATGTTGCTCGCCGGCGAGCTTGAGGTTGCCACTGACAAAGACGAGCATGCCTCCAGCAGGTCCTGAAGGCTGACAATCAACGGTGGTGATACTGTGCTGGCACTGCTGGAACGGAAGGCTGGTCAGCTTGGCAACGATGTTCTGGGAGCCTTGGATCTTCTGACCTTCGAAGGTTAGCATGGATCCATCCTGGTAGAGGTTCGCAAGGCCCCCGCGATTAGCATCAAACGTCGTGTAGTAGTGCTCGACGAATGCCTTTGCAACGGCGTCCGGATCCATCGCAGCCGCACCTGATCCAATTGCAAATGAAACTTCCAGAAAGAATAGAAGAAAGGGGAGACAAAGGGAACTAGGGCAGGCCAGCCGATTTCATTATATATACCCACCGATTAATTGAAGGGCATGCCAAAATATCGCCGTACTTTCTCCATCCTCGCGTTCTTTTGAAGCGTGGCGCCTAAAATTTGCGTCCATCGAACGCCGTTCAATTTTTTTGTTTTTTGTTTTATTTTTATTCTAAAAATATATTATTTCAAAAGAATTTAAATAATTATAATAAAACTTGTGTAAATTAAATTATAAATAAAAAATATATATTAAGTTAAATAAAATATTTGGACTACAATTAATATTTTTGCCCTAATAAATATGGGCTTGAAGCCCATTTATGGTGGAAAACTGAACCCTATGATGGTAAAAATGGGCTTCGAGCCCATGTATAGCATAAAAGTGAAGACATGACGGTGAACATGGGCTTCTGGCCCATTTATCTGTTCATGAAGGGTGGCTAACCTACATATATTCCGGAGAATTTATAGAACCATTGACCCAAAGATGGAACAGACAATGGCTCAAATTAACCCTCTGCTTCAAGCTTCACATGCAATGAAATGGAGCACAAAACAATGGAGGCAAGAAGAAGAATATCAGCCCTTTATTTGTTCAGAAGTATGTAACATATATAAACACATGCTGTGCTAATCTCTACCAACTCAGAATTGCAAGCTCTGCAGGGAAAACAATTTAGAATCAATGCATATGATATTTACCACCTACTAGGGTACAAAAGTGGAAGGTGATCCTCTGGCTGGCACTGTGTAACCCCTCTGGTGCTGCAGCTCTCTCTATATACAGTCCCTGCAGATGAAGATGCCTGTAAGAGATTCAGCAGCATGGTCACAATACAAAGGAACATGAGCAGAAGGAACCCGATGATGTAGAAAACTTACACTAATGCATGCACCAACCTAATCAACAATACAGGATTGATACCAAGTGCCAGAGGAGGAGCAGCAGCTTCTCAAACAATGCACAGGAAACTATCGAGTTCTATGAAGCAAAAAACCGAGAAACTTCTTGATATAGTTGCTCTGCTTCAAATGGCTTCGAGACATAACCATCCATTCCACACTTTATGCACTCATCGTGTGTGGCATGGATCACATCTGCTGTCATGGCCAGAATAGGTACGTGCCAGTTCGCAGCCTTCCCTCGGGCTTCTCCCGGTCCATCTCTCTGTCCAGAATTGCCTCGGAAGCTTCTTTCAGCCAGCCGAATTCTCCTTGTAGCTTCAAAACTGCAAAGCAAATTCAGGTTGGTTCCATAGTTTAGCAAACATCGATCATCTAATCTCACAAAAGATAGATAAAATATGGACAAATCATATACAGATGTATCAGTGGTATACCCATCCATTATCGGCATTTGTATATCCATGAAGCACGCATCAAAGTGGTGTGGTGGCTTAAGAAGCGTTATAGCCTTAATTCCACTGTTCTCACACACCACATCAGCCCCATATTTCTTCAGGGCAAAGGCTGCAACTTTTAGGTTCACGTCATTATCATCCACTACTAGAATTTTCCTTCCTTGAAGCAGATTCCGAAGAGCCAACTGAGATATCTCCGCCTTGTGCGGATTTGCCTTGCTCCTTGAGCCCATCACTCGTTGAAGAGAAGCCGCTATCATGCTTGCTCTCAAGGGCTTCGTTATGACTGCTGGGCTGCTCTGTATTACAGACAGAGTTCCATTGCCCGATTTTGAAGAGCTAAAAGACTTTGTCAAAAGAAATAACTTTGGAGGAATGCCTTGACCGTGAGCCTGAAAGCCTTTCATAAAAAGAGCCAAAGATCTTGGCTCTTTATTCCAGACCTCCTCTTCCATGAGAATCATATCGATCTTCATGGTTCCATGGTTAAGTGCACTTGCCAGCCCATCATTTAAATCATGAACCACTTTGACATGGATCCCAAGCCTTTGGACATGGTACCTCGAAACTTTGGCTCGGACAGGTCTTGGGTCAACAAGCAGAGCCATCATGCCATGGAACTCTGAAGAGGAGTTTGATGGTTTGTTGATCTGAGGCCCCCCATAGTCACCCGAGCTTGAGCACCCATCAAAAACTGCCGTGAAAGTGAAGGTTGACCCTTTTGTAGGAGAGCTCACAAATCCAATCTCACCATTCATGAGGCTGACCAAACACTTGCTTATGCTAAGACCAATGCCTGTTCCACCATGTGTCCTTGATATGGAAGGGCCCACCTGCACAAATGGGGTGAAGATCCGAGGCTGGGCTTCAAGTGGGATCCCCTCACCAGTGTCCTCTACTGATATGACAAGGTTAATGGGGTTGGAAATCGATGATAGCGAGGGGACCATGTGCCCCTCTTGACTGAAACTTCTGAATCTTGACCAGCTCAGGTGTTTCTCTGCCACGGGAAAGCCACTTAATGTGTTTGTACAGGACAATTTAGTCTCCACATCAATTGAATCCTTGACCTCCTCAACAAGGTGGACAGTTACGAAGATGTGTCCTTTCTCTGTGAACTGAGGAAAAAAATAATTTTACTTTAGATGTGTCCATAAGTTTAAGAAGCCATGTATTCCCGCAAAAAAGAAGTAAAGGAAAAGAAAAAAAAAGTAAGAATCACATTCCAAGTCTCAGTTTAAAATTTATTGACATGACAAAAACATTTCTTGCATAAAAATCTCACTTTCACTAACTTCCCACAGCTCAGCATATTGTTTGGATTGCATACAAAATGTCGAATAGTAAGGTAGTAAGGAAAAAGGCAGAGCAGTCCCGGAAAAGAAATACTTCGGTTGTAACTAGAAATTACATCCATTATCGGAGACTTACTTTAATGGAATTTCCCATAAGATTGGTTAGGATCTGACGGAACCTTCCTGGATCACCTACCAGTTTCTCCGGAACCCTGTCGGATATGTAAACTGCAAGCTGTGTAATTGTAGGAGCCAATATGAGACTGTAGAAGATGGATGGAACAATTACTCTAGGGAGTAGAAGTAAAATCCAATTACCTCTATCCCTTTTTCTTGTGATTTCCCAGAGAAGAGGGATAAAACATCATCAAGTATTGCTCGCAAGTCAAACTGCACTGCCTCAAGCTCAAGCTTACCGGATTCAATCTTGGCTTGGTCCAAAACCTCGTTTATGAGGGAGACCAGCGCCTTACCACTCGCCTGAGCAGTTCTGACATAATCTTGTTGAGTCACATCAAGATCAGTGTCCATCAACATATGCAGCATTCCTGGACATAAACAGAATAGTTCTAATGGATATATTCGTCTTGATCAAGAAAAAGGGATCCAAAGTCCTCTGAGATAACTGACCTAGGACACCATTCATGGGGGTTCTGATCTCATGGGAAACTGTAGCAAGAAACTGCATGGAGATATCATTTTTTATTTATAATATTTCATCCCACATACCGAAATGAAACCAACATAAATAAATTACAAGAACCACTACCTGAGACTTTGCCACATCAGCAGCTTCAGCTCGTTTCTTGAGCTCCATCATCTTGCGACAATCATCTTCGACTTTGGCTATACGATTTACGGCTGCATGAAAAATGTGGCCGACGAGCAATGTGATGATAATGAAGCCTGTTGAAGTTGCTACCTCTAGCAATGGCCATGGGGCTTTCTCTTTGAATCTGTTAAAAGATTGATCTCAGCCTTAAAACTTATAAGTTTCACTTAAAAATGGACTGGGCTCTCCAACGAGAAAACCCCATGTAACAGAATGGCACTTAATTGAACTGAGAATTCAGTTCAAGAAGTGGGAAAAGGAAATAAGGAATTTACCTGCACCGCATCTCATGCTTCCTGAATGGATCGCCAAAGTTGAGAAAGCTGACATATTCCAAGCTATCATCTGATTCATGTGAAGTGGAGTCATACATGCTGATTGGATAGGATCGGTTAGTAGTGTCAAGCACAGTCACATCAATGGTTTGTTTGCTGGCTAGCTGCTGGAGTAACTTCTCCACAAGAGATTGAATATGAAAAACTCCTCCAATGTACCTGAGAGACAAACAAAGAAAATGGCTCATTTTATTATATGGTAGTTGTTTTCTCAAACCCGAGGCAAATCAAAAGATGAAGCTATCTCTGTGGCATCACGATTCCGTAACCTCAGAGTTTAAATCATTCTATTTAGTCCCTCTTTTAGTAGTTAACATAGAATTTCATTAATCTTGCACCGAGTCATTGTCAGAACTTGGTATACAAATAGGTCAGCCGTTCATAAGCATGATATAAAATCAGTCACATTCAATAAATCAACCAATAGCAATCTACCAAGAATACAGAACCGACAAGTAATTGGGATCAAAACTATAGGTCAATCTTAGGATAAGTACACGACAACATACCCCGAGGTCACTTGGATTCGTTCATTCTCAGTTGCATTTGCAGGGAGATCCATCTTGTAGACAGGGAATGTTAGAATAACTCCCAGTCGATTTGTCTTAAGTAACCTGAATGGAGCAGTGAGTACACCCTTTCCCGATGCTCTTGCACGCAACACATTCTCACGGTCTTCCTGTTGCGTGTTATTCATAGAAGAAATTAGTTGAATATATAGAATTTCACAGTTTTCTGAATTTGGAGGTTAACATCCTCCTTTGTTTGGAGGCTTTTCGGAGACAGAGAAGATGGTGGTAGCAGAAGAAGATGGACTGCTATGGAACTATTATGTGATAAAAGGCATCTAACATCTATAAAAGAACATTGTTTGTTTAGCCATATTATGAGAGTCGTCATAAGAAAATGTAGCCCCAAGACTGTCTCCTCCGGACCATTTTTGTGGATATCATTTCCCATCAGTTTCCTCTAATCTATTCCTTAGCCTCACATCCAGCACAAATAATGAGAATCTTCATGTCTACCAATTATGATCTGACAACAAATGAAACAACTATTAGACAGAGGTACAAGCAATTTCGAGGAAAAGAGATGAACTCACCTTTCCTGAGAGCATGTCGAGAGAAACCACGTGGGAAATAGTATCTTGAGCAAAGATTACAGGAGCATATTCTTCCACAACTGGGGATGGCTCTATAGCTTCATGCTCATAGTCATCCTTATGAAATGGTTTCTGTTCAATGGTGTCCATCCTTTTGATGGTCCACCCTTGCTGCTTCTCAAACTGTTCCCTCTCAGAATGGAGAACCTTCACAGCATATGCGACTCCACTGGTGAGTGGCCTCTCAAAGGAAGTCCTCTCTGTGTACTTAGCAAAGGTCCGCTGTAGCATCAGAGAAATTAAGACTTAAAGTGTCACTGGTAGGGCAAGCCTAGATTTTTCATATGGTGCACCTGAAATCTACCCTAGAAATTACAATTCATTTCACAGTATAAAACCAAAGAAGACTCATTGACAGCTCCATGGAAAGAGCCTAAATCCATATTGGGGAGGCCAAACTTTCAATATCTACTAAGAGAGTATGAATTCCTCTAATCTCAAGGGGGGACTTCATTGGCACAGTGACAGAAAATCAACTATTGACATAGTTTGCTTAGGCCCTGATGGATGATGTCTCATGCTGCAGTTCCATAACAATGTCCTGGTTATGAACTGAAAACAAGCATCTAATCTTCAGTACAGAATAACCAGACATAAAAAAAACTGACCATTTCAAGCTTATGGTGTGGTATAAACTTGAAGTCTCAACAATTAAGACCGAGAAAACTAACAGTACCTGATCGATAGCAGAAGGGTTCTTTCCGTGGTGAAAGGTAGAGATAAGAATGGAGATCACTTGGACATGATTCATGCTAACATTGAACTGGTCCTGTAGCATCCTAGCCCTCTCATCGCACATGCTCATCAGGGTCTCCTTCCTCTTCTCAGAAGCCTGTGAGCTCATGCAGAAGAAGATCCAAAGGGAGATGATAAAAGAGCCCAGAACCCAAGCGTAAAGAAGCTTCTTCCACCATCTCTTGGAGATTCTCTTGGACCCTACAAACTGACTGTAATGGAAATGGATCAGGGAGATCCTTGCCGACAGCTTCTCCCACCATCTGTGCGGAACCTTTCGTCTGAGAAAACTCATCTTGGAGTCCATGATTTCGCCATTAGTGAACCAGTTCATGGAGATCACTGACAAAAGCCAACAGCATACCATCCAAAACAGATGGCCCAATTTAAGGCCAAACCCAATAACATGAACTAGACTCATTCAAGCAAAACAATAGCTCGAGCAATTTTCTGCTAGATGTCCCCAGAGCACCCCAGTTCTTCAAAGGAGAACCTTAGTTGATAGAGCGTTACTTACTTCCATCTCCTATCCACTGGAACAACCCCAAGAATCAGATGTTTCCAAAGATTTCTGCCAAAGAGAGCTCTCATAGGACCAAGGAATCTTTTAAGGGTCTCAAACTCCTAATGCCTTTCATGTCGAGATGCATATTTTGCTCAGCCTCCAGACAGAATTTTGAAGCAAGAGACTGAGAGAGATGCGCCAAAACTGACCCAACAGAGACTTCAAGCTTGGTTATCTAATCAAACACCGACCCACCTCCCCAACCGCAGAATCCGGCAGAACAAAAGCCCCTTGAGAGATCCTCAACAATTCTAAGGGATTGCTAACAGCCCAAAGTAGAGAGTAAAAAAATCAAGCTTTGTGCTTTACTGAGATTTGACTCTTTTCAGAGGACAGGGGAGCACAGTGATTGAATCGAATGGAGCAAGCCCAGATGGAGAGAGGGCACAGAGGAGAAAAGGGCTACTGTTTTCATGGACAGTATTTCCAACGGAGGCCGAGAAAAAGAAGAAAAAAACATAGAATCTGCGGGAGAAAAGGATGCTCAGTTGAGAAGAATACAGTGGTAAAAATGTCTACAAGGTGCCGGCAGATCCCATTGCATTATCCGACCCCAAAAATAAGATGAACAGTAAGATCTCGTATTTTCATGCCATACCCTCCTTTTTTTTTTTCTCCATTTAATTTGTTAGAAATCTGCCTGCACATTCTCCCATGGATCTCTTCGTTGGAATTTCGAGAGGCTTCACATTTAACTATAATCAGGACAGGAAGGATAATATACCCTATTCAATGGGCGAAGATCAGCGCCCTCAAACCTCATATCAGGACAGAGACTTCATATTTAAGTACCGCAATCAGGATAGATAGATCCTGATCTCCTCTGTAGTTGCAGCATATAATATTCCCCGATCTAGTTACCATATATAACTCAGAGTTGGAAGCTGGAATTGACTTCTCTATCTTGCTGGAAAATTACCCTTCTTCACTAATTCGCTTGACCGCGGATGATTCTCTCGAAGGAATCTCGCTCACAACCTCGGAAGCTAAATTAGGAATTGGGGTACAAGGATCGAAAGAGTTTGATCATAGTGGCTCCCATATAGACCAGGAAAATGGGTCGATCACTAAGGAAAAAAAAAGAAGGAAATGCCAGAAAGGGCAAAAGAAAAGACCGTGTAAAACAAATCTCTCCCATGCTGGCGTACCTTCCTGGACGAAACTACCCTCCGGAGAGAGTGGAATCGACGGAATCTGACATCCAATTCGAAGTTTAGGTGAAATGGCATCAGATACCCCTTGTGGATTGCCGAAGTTGCCCCTGGCTAGGAGCCTCGGAGGCAGAGAACCATAAAAGCGAAGATGCCAATGATAGGAGAGATGCTTCTCCACAGGGCTAACGGAAAGTGGTGGGCAAGCTTCATAGTCACACATTATTCAAGTATAATAACTAAAACATGGTTTCTGTGAATTTAGCAAAATGTGAATAAATAAGTAGGTTTTTTTGTGAATAAGTGAGGCCAACGGGGGCAATACCGTCCCGAAAAAAAACAGCTAAGATGAGATCAAAAGCTAGTTCGGACTAGGCATGGGATGAGCAGTGGCAGGACAGTAAATAATTGGACCTCTGGCTGAAGCACAAGTTGACCTTTTCTCAGTCCGGCAATGGTATACATACAGTACACAGCCTATTATCTTCGTACGACCCCGGAGCACAGGAGGGACAGTTCCCATCACTCAACTCCCCCTTAGCTCTCTGCTCTTCAATGGAGATGTTACACGTCAGCACACCCACCAGCTGCCTTGGCCAATCACAAGTATCCGACGTGTAATGCCCATCATGGGCTTCGCTTCTGGTCAATGCGTTTGTTCCCGTATCCCCACCAGAGATCAAAAGCTCCCTATTCCCCGGTGCATACGACCTCACCTCCAGAGTAAAGCTAAAATGCGCCCACGTGCATGCGCCTGGTTCATATAAACTTGAATCCTCCGTGAACATGATTTAGTTCAACATGGAAAACTAATTAAATCATTTATTAAAAATGAAATAATCAGGTCACCGTCATCACATGGTGATATGGTGCGCTGGTCGCGCTCACGACATGATGACGTAAGCAAGAAAGGAGTAGAGCTGAAAACATTAATTAATGGTTAACGATGTTGTTTGTGTGCTGTCTACTTTCAACGTATGTTACATTGTTTGATGGCAGTGGCAATTATTTAATTCCAAACAAGTTATCCACGTCAGAAATGCCGGCTTCTGGCAGGACACTCCAGCACGGCTTGCGTGGGGGACTATCTGCATCGTTCGATGCATGACACGTGTAGGGACGATATCCCTTGGGCTCAGAAAAATACGGTATATTAAACAATTTATTTCGCACTTACATTAGAATACAAAATTTATATATAATTATCGAATATAAAATTATATCTAAAAATAAGATATCATCTCTAAAAATATTTCGTATATTTTTTATATAATTTTTCTCTTTATTTTTATTATCTTTTCCTCATATTAATGTTTATATTTATATGTTTTATTATTTTACACAAATTATTATGTATAACGTTCTTAAAATATAAAATTGTAATTCGAGTTATCATTTATAATTTATAATATAAATTTAAAATTTTAACACATATAAGTTAACCATTAGAGTTAGGACCAATTGTCTTTTTATATTAGATAGGGAGAATATATAATTTAATATAATTAATGTTATAATAAATGGATTGGGTGGCCAAAAGGTGCCAACTTAATGAGTGATAGCGATGCGTCCACGTCGTTCATAGTGGGAATCGGCCGAACCACCTTTTTCGGCCCAATTGCATCTTTTTTTTTTTATTTCCTTATGCTTTACATAATTATCTATATATATAATATTTGAACTAAAGAAAAAGCCTTAATAATTAAAAAGGGCTAAATTTTGTATAATTTTTTATAGTATAATTTTATTTAAGTGCATTTTTTTAATTTTATTTTTTGATATTATTTTTACACATATTTTAATACATAAATAAATATTACATGCAATAATTCATTTTTTTATAAATATGATATTTATTAATTTTTTTAATTAATAATATATATAAAACTAAGTAAAAAATATAAATTGATTTAAAATTGACGTCAGCTTATGCCGCCGTGTTTGTCTCCGAGAAGTTATTTCCCCGGAAAGTGATATCCAGCACAGGGAGGCATCAACCCTCGGCAACCGGGAAACCATTTCCAGTCAAACTGCAAGCTAATAACGAGTTAGTGGGCAACTAAATCTATTTAACTCGCTCCCAGGAGTGTATGTGTATGACCGAGGGGCAATTCGGGAAATTAAAAATTTTATAAAAAGACGAGCGATACGAAAACAGAGGAATTGTGTTACATCAGGGAGAGGCCCAGAAGCCTTTCAACTCGCAGGAGCATGCCACGTGTCCCTATTAATATCTCCTGACTAATCAAATTGAACATGTGCCTATAAGAAAGTCAATCCCGAAGCTAACCATAAGGGGTGCGCTTGCCGTATACTGAATATAAAGCTTGTGTGGCAGTGGGATCCAGCTTCTGGATAGGAGTATTTTGACTTGCCAAAGTGGGTCGCAAAATGTTGGGCCTGATGTCATAGTGGGTTTTCTGATGTGGGCTTTATTGGCCCAAACTTAGATAAGGAGGTCACATGGATTATCCAATGTAAGTACGACACGTTCTCCAATCAGGGATGCCCGTGACGCTCATAGGCAGCACTCCCTCCGTCTCTATATAAATACAACCGGTGTAAGTAAGACCGGAAAAGTCTGTATTCATTTTCAGAGGGCGGGATGTTGTTATTGGTAGAGAGAGAAAGAGTTAGAGAGAGTTTGTTGAGCGGTTGAGTCTACAATCTGCATTCCTTCCCTCGACGATTCTCGTGATACAGAGCAGTCTAGGTGTGACGAAGAGAAGCTGAAGAAGAAGAAGTTCAGAGGTAGATATTCTTATCATTCAATTGGCATGAAGTACAAGGAAAATTACAAGGTGTCCAGCTAATGGCATTCTGTTAGTATCTTTCATTTTATATTACTCATTCCTCGTACTTATTTACTTGAATACGTCTTAGTGAGACTCAACTTTGTATTTCTTTGCATTTGGTACAGGTGCGTGACATCTCGACTACGATATCTATATCTTCACCGCTTCAACGGTATGTTATCTCTCCGATACCGATATATTATTCGTTTCTTCTCTTGTTTCTCTGGTGGAGGTCGTGATTTATTTTGACAAGTTTGGTTGATTTCTTCTTCATCTGAGAGGTTATGGACGTCCAATCGCGATTTGAAGCATTATCTAATAGGTTAATTGGCTGATTGTTGTTCGAAATCACAATCTGAGCATGTATATATCACTTCTGTCGAGTTTTCATCTGCTTTTCCTACCAGTTTGCGGAAGTATTGACGATGTATCAGTTGCGTGAAAGAATTCTGAATATCGCAACTAGCTGCTGCATGCGGATAGGATGGTGGCTTCTTAAGTCTAATCGCATTGTTCAGATTGTTAATGAAATTAAGAAGCTAGATAAAAAATTTCTCCTACGATTTTCAGTAATCATTAATATATCATAAGTGACAAATAATTTTGATAGGTTCTTCCTCTTTATGTTCTCATGATAATTATTTCTATCCTGGTGACTGAGATAATTCTGATCTGCAATGCAGGGCGCTATTCATTCATCTGATTTCTTTTCACGAATAACAGATCGATGCGTCTCCATTGATTTTCTATTTGATATTTTCCCAGCAACTTTGATTTATGGACATTTGCATGCTTCTTGATAAGATTTCTGTGGTTGGCTTAAAATGGCGTGTTGGTTATTTAGTTAGTTGGCTTTCTCGCCTCAAAAGTTTCTTTGTTGTCAAAGAGGCTTATAAGAGTGAAGGGATTCTTCAACTGCAAAATTTCATATGCGCGGCTATTTTAAATATAACAGTGTCCATTAAATTATACTCTCCATGATGTGAATCTGGAACATATAACAAAGCTAGTATTGATTACGCAGTATATATATTCTTGCTCTGCATGTTCTCAATGGATATTGATTGCGAATGTTCATTACTGTTCGTTTGAGCGAGCTAGTTCAGAAATAGTAATGTCAACAGTAATTTATCTCTTTCCTTTTCATGATCGACAGATGGGATTCCATTGAGTTTTTGATTGATATTAAGTTTCAGCATATTTGATTTATGGGCGTCTACGTGTATCTAGATAACGCGATTGTGCTCGTTGGCTTTATTTCTTCTTGTTTAAAAAAATTGAGTGTTTTTAACAAAATTATAAATGATCCAGTATTTTGTTTTGCTGTGTATAAATCGATTGGAGAAAATTTAATTGAAAATTTCATAAATAATGGAGAATAGATAATAATATCCGTATTTTTAATCAGTGATGGAGGAAATTTCAGTGTCCACCAAATTTATTCTCGAGTGAATGTAATGTGGGTGGAAACATAGAACAAAGTCAGCATTGATCATGCAATATAGTAAAGGTTTCTCTGAATCTCTGTTTCGGTACATTAGGGAGTTCTGAGGTGTGATTTCAGTTCCAATTTACTTTATCAGGCAATAATTGTTGCTATGTTACAAAGCCATGTATCAGAGTATCGCTGATTAAACACATTGTCAAATTGTTTTGATATCTAGCTTTTTCTGGTAAGATGTTTTCTGATTTACATTTGGGTTCTTCTGCAGACGACCAAGGCGCCTTGCAGATAAAAGGACTATCCTGTTTGCCCTATGCTCATCGGGTTCTTCGTATTTGTAGTAATTGGCTCATGTGAGTTTCCCTTCCCTTTCAAGTCTCCAACATCCTAGCTATATATTGGGTTTTGAAGGTGAGAAGATATCCCCCCCCACCTCCCACCTCCCACCCACCCACCCACCCCCTCCAAAAAAGGGGGAAGATAGCGCTAATTTTTGCTTAGGGGGAAGACAAAACTCTGAATTAGATTACTCCCTAGAGCAAGGCAAATATGTTAAACTTCGGTCATAGCGAACCACAACAGGACTTTTTATTTCCGCCATGAGAGGATAGAAAATTAAACAACGCAGTTAACTATTGATGCCATCAATTTCCCTTGTAAACGCCCTCCCCACACCCCCACTCCCACCCCGAACCGGCCGTGATGTCATTGCTTCAGCCTGGGAGGGGAGTGTTTGAAGGGGTAAATTTGATAATTCGAATATTTTAGCCCATTATGGGTAGTGCTTCACCCGGTCATGATGAGAAATCCATCTCAAACATTGTGTTTTTACTGTGAAAGGCTGGGCTGTCTATGCGAGCCACCTTTGATTTCCCCTGTTATCCCTGAAATGCAGCCAACCACGAGGATTTCCCTCACACTTTTTGAGTTAAAGCCATGACTGGCTTGAGAGGCTTGCTGGTCCTTGATGGTTGGAAGAGGTTTCAGTCCATGATCCTGGGTATTATCCTTTTGGTATGTATTTAGAAAAAAATTTAAATAATTTACCATAAAATATTTGAAATTAAATTACAAAATTAAGAAATTATCAACATTGTAAATATTTTAAATAGTTACAAATGAGAATGTAATTAGTAAAATAAGTTTATAATAGTTTTTTGTTTAATTAAGTGATCATTCCATCCATACTTCCTAGTATTTTTATACCCTTATGCGAGGGGAAATTGGGTTTACAAAATCATTCATTCCATTCCATTCCATTCAGAATGTCATTGCCTTTTCGATTTATAAATATATCCCATGTACGAAACATGGCTCAAAGTGAGTAGGAGATGTATTTATAGTTGGTGTGATGCTTATATTTTTACCAACATACCGCTTTTTTTTGCTTGTAACTCTTCCACATAATCAGAACCGCAAGGAGTGGTGGTATGGCTTGATGTCGCTGGTGTCTTCTGGTTGGATAAAAAATGGACAGACACAATTTACATGACCGGAATCTTAGCGGAGTATGCATGTATTATCTATATACAGTAGTAGATGTATAATTCCCCAACTTTTATGCATTCACATTTTAGTCCCTATTGCTGCGTCTGAATCCAAGCAGAGAACTTTATTAGCGCAATGTTTGGACAAAACCCTGTCGTGCTATTAATCTATCAAGACTAAGTCTGGACTTTTGAGTTGGACGAACAGCTCATTTTATTCCGTTTCCTGAAGAAAATTAGCACAAATCCTAACAGAATTCATTTCCCGTTCATACAAAATCTTCCAATCTGGAAAGCCTCGAGATTTATATAAAGATGCAATTGACCTGCCTGTAAGTTGTGAATAACTCAAATGAATAAAGAAAAATATAGTACTCGAAAGAAATCACGGAGATTTAGGTTTTGACATTCTTCAGGCAATAGCAAGAACTCATTCTTGCGAAATAGAGATTATTCCTCTTCGCATTTGTACACAAGGCAGATATTGTACCGCAGAAAATATCCACCTGTCATAAATGACCATGACAGAACTTCCCTTCCATGGGTGAATGAAGCAGTAGCCAAAATCAAACAGCCATATAAATAAGCACATAAACTGAACTTAATCATAGAAGAAATCGAGATTCAGATCCAGAACCCCTTAAGCCAAGGCAGTTAGGGATGGGTGGAAGACAGTCCCACAGGCAACCCACTGCCTCTTCCTCCCACCGGAACCTGGCAATGCGCATGCGGGCAATTTTGCCCACTCTCCTCTTGCCACGTCATATGTAACAAGGCGGTTCATCTGCCTCGATCTGAGAGAAAGCATGACCAATCCCCTGTTGCCGAGGCAGATCATTCGGACGTGCTTACCATAAAATTCTAAGCACAGTAAGTTTGGCATTCTGTCAACCTCCTTCCACAAGAGCGTCATCCTCTGCAGCTCCCATATGCACACACATGTTGCTGCATTCTTAGTGAGCAGGCCAACGAGGATGATCCTACCCCCACATTCAGCAAGTGTGTGGTCGGTCAGATGAAGTGGAAGCGGAGTTATGAATTGCTTCCACAACCCATTGGTAGTGTTGTAAGACACGATTCCATCGGGGTCTGATCTCATGAAGTACAGGGTGTCCCCGATGGAAACTGTCTGTGACCTGGAAAAAAATTACATCAGGCAGAGAATAGTTCATGCCGAGAAATTAATAAATTTTAAATATGTACCGTTGCTAGATAGTTTGGTCCCTTCATTAACAGAGACAGAGGAGAGTTGTAGGCAACTTTGTTAGTGGCTAATTTAAGAATTACCTGAAATTGAGTGACAATGGAAGTGTAATGCTGGAGGGCATGCTCCCCATGCGGGCCCAGGAATTTATGACTGAGTCATAGACATCATATTCTCCATCACAACCTAACGACATAATCTTGTATGCCCCGCTCATGGAGTTCAGGGTCATCCCGACTGCAATACGATACCAGAGACGGACTGTTCGTACAGGAAGTTCTCTAGTGGATTGTGTCAAGGGATTGCAAACGTAGAAGTTCCTGTGGCTAATGTCAAGGAAGCAAACAAGGCCACCAGCTGAGGCCACGGGCAACACAACTGTCTTTACGGGCAAGGGAGAAATGCCCGGGTGATGGTGCCACTTCATTGAGGAAGAGTCGTATATGGCCCCAGAATTCACATTCCCGTGAGTAATGGTGTAGAACCACGGACAGTCTCTTTGAACCTCAGCACATTGCCGCAAGAAACTCTGGGACTCGAGCAAAGAGTTCCATTTCCGGCAGACAGCTCGAAACCGGAAAAATGCAGCAATAGGAAGTCTGGCAATGACAACTTCAAAGAGGTCTTCTGGGAATTCCTTCCAGATTTCCTGCTCCAAAACCTCACCTGGAGCCACATCAATCTCTGATTTCTGGTTTCGCTCCTTCCTAGATTTCTTGGCAGGTGGTGGCTTGTAAAGATCCAAGTTTTTCAAGATTGATCTAGATTTTCCAGCAGCCATCACAGGATTACAGTATTCTAGGGTATCATCATTAACATCGAGGATGCAGCACCTGTCCAGATAATAGTGTTACTAGGGGCACACTTTTGTTTTAAGGCCAACAAAAGAAAGTATGCATTATTCATATATATAATATTTGACATCAGTGATTCTTAAGCAATTGTATATCACGTTAAGGCAAGTTCGAAGGAAGAAAAAGAGGGCAATAAAATCATCGCAATACCAAGAAAGCTAAAAAAGAGATATGATCAGAAGACAAATAGCAGTGAATATATGAAATGACCATTGGAAAACTATTTCCACGAATTGCCAAGACACTCTGAAAGAAGATCAAATTACTTGAACTGATTTATATATTCTGATAGTGCAGTCAATAAGTGGTGAATAATGAACTAGCAAAATACACAAAAAAAAAAAAAAGCAGAGATCAAATATCAGTAGTAAATTTTGAGCAGGAAACAAATTCAAATGTGAATGCTAAAACTGGCAAAAACAAAAAGGGATGAACAGAGCTGAAATTTAGGAAGAGAATATTCAACAACTAAATCTAAACAACTACAATTTTGGAAGAGAATATCCAACAACTAAATCTAAACAACTTCAGTTTTGGAAGGGAATATTCAACAATCAAATACAAATCGAAATCCAAAAGGAAAAATATGAGGGTCCAAAAGCAAGGAGAGAATCGAACAGAAAAAAAGTTAGAAATATCTTCCAACTTGGCAAGACTTAGCAACACTATTGACAAGGACAATTAACAACAAGAAAAAAATAGTAGTACTGAATATATTATTGCAAAATTCGGTGATGAGGAAATTATTCTGAATTTATTGTGGTTATGTTTCAATAGTGTACATACAGAAGGTGAGATCTTATCCATTTATAAACATGCTAGGCATGGTCAAGCATCATCATTTTATCAAAACTTCAGATCAGAAATCATAAATATTAAAAGTTTAAGAAAAATAGTTTCTTCAAGACAGAGAAGTTCAAAATGAAATACTAATTGGTTTAGACATAAAATAAATTTACAAGGAAGATCTAACTGAAGCATGCATAGCCAGAAAATGAACCATCCTAGTCTCTTTAAAATTTTCAGTAACATCAAATTCTTACTAGTCACGAGTGTATGGGCAATAGCACCTTATATGTAGAGCAAAGAATGAAATATTAAATCAGAAGTTATAAGGAAGCTATTTTGGAAAAAAAAAATGATGAAAGACAGGTGATTCATACAAGATAAAATCTCAAGGGGAAAACAATAGACACTGAAGAAAACATCCAAAACTCCCTTCTCCACTCTACTATTCTAACCAGACGAAATGAAAAACAGTTATTTGCCTCCTCCATTTTCCATATGAAATAACCCTTGTTAACATAGGGTCAAAATTGTTGTATATCCATGAAACTCCTGCTCAAATGTCATTTTTCAGCAAATTGAGAATGATAGATTTTCATCTAAAATCTTTATATCATGCTACATTTATAGCAAACAATATAGCATCCAGTTTCTCATAACCTAAGAAAAAAAAAGAAAGGTTGAATGTAAAAAGAAATATAATAGGAGAAAAGAGACAAATATGTCATACAGCATTCAGTCCTCAGTGAGTTTCTAGCTTCATATGACATCATTTATACATGGAAGAAGCAGGGCACATTTTACTCATCAAGACTCCCAAATGACTAACAATATAGCAGGCTACTGCATATGTCAACACTATCATAGTTTTCGAAGGACTTGAAATAATCAGATCAAGAAGTTTCTGATACATGTATCAACGAAGTTAAATAATTAAAGAAACTAAAATACGGGATCAAGTATTAGAACTAGTAAAACAAGAGAAACACACTCGAAGTATATAAATTGCAAAATTATATTGACGTGCAGAATCCTCCAACAGGTAAAATGAATAAAATCAAATCAGCAGAAATCATCTCTTCCAGCACAGAGTGGAGGTTGACAAAAACAAATATGACGAGGTCATAAGGAGAGGCTCCCCAAGGCATTAATCAGAAACCAAATGTGAGCAGAATTGTGAAGATACAAAATCCAGCATACTTTTAATTTTAGCTGAAATAATAAAACGAGAAAAAATACCAATCATGTCCGTCATTATCTCCTCATTCCTTAAGAAAAAGAAAGAAAAGGATGGCCAAGATAAATAGTAGATGCTGTAAAGAGGAAAAAGAAAATACAATAGTAGAAAATAAAAGAACATATAACACGTCACATAGGTCTCAGTCTGTTTAAAGTTCTATTTGAGCTCACAAAGAAGCGGATACTTGTGTCTAGTTAATCAAGACTCCCAAAACGAGCTACAGTTTCACAGCCAATGTTAATATAAGGAAGATATCTCAGAGTGATCGAAGTTGAGATAATCAGCTTGAGCACGTAGTAAAACCTCCAGTTTGAGAAAATGAGGAATACACCACCGATCAATATATTTCCAACACATGTATCAACGAGGTTCCAGAATTAGAGAAACTAATGAAGGAAGAATTGTCGAAACTATTTGAACCATAGAAATAGGACTCAAGATACAGAAATTCCAAAATTATAGGGACAAAAAAACACTCCTACTGGCTAAAAGAACAAAAACAAAACATCAAAATAAGCTCGTCCAGAAGATTGCGGAGATCAACTGAAAAGAAAATCTAAGAAGCGTCGTCTAAAATCGCCGGATATATATGTAATATTCATACACGATGAGGCGAACGCATATGGATATACTCGAGAAGGCAAAAATCAGAAACCTAACGCAGCGATAGACAAAGAATTAATGAGCGATGATAATTGAGAGTAAAAAACGCTCTAGAGAACAAATTCAGGAGAGACGACCTGTTATTGAGGTGGCAGAAATCGCTGGGAAGGCGTTGGTGCTGAGAGCCGTAGAGATCAGAAAGCTCTCGAATCCGACCGATCAACTGCCTCAGCATGGCCAACTCCACTTCCATACCACTTCCTCAGAGCTCTCTACAAGCCATGGACGAGACAGAACCTCTTCCTCCTCCTCATTCACATGACCAAGCACGAACTCTTATTGCTCTTCTCTTCGTCTCTTTCTCTCTCTACTCTCTCACCACCTCGCGGACTTCCCCCACTCTCTCATTCTCGGCCGTGCAGGAGAGAGTTTTGTGACTTGTCGTTAAGCTCTGTAAATTTAACAACCGCGCATATTCATTGCGTCAAATGACCCCATTGCCCTCAAAACCTATAACCCGACCCGGTTTCTATAACCGGATCATGCTACAAGTTACCAAGTCCTAGGTATTACATATAGGTAGAATTGAAGTGGTTGAATATCAATTGATTTCAATGCAAATATCATGATACCTCGAAATATCCCTTTAAATTCATATGTGGTTCTAAATATAAAAATCCAGCATATCAATTGCAAGAACAGCAAAGGGTAAGAAGGTAAATGTACTAGCATAAACGACTAATGTACTTTGGTACGTGATTCACTTCACCGTGATGGTTCCTCACACGTGTGAAAGGAGGATTCTCGGTCAATAAGACCGACCAAATGAACCTTTTAAACCAAACCAAAGGGTTCCCGTTCCCCTTATCATGCGTGAAATCGACGGCCTAGGTTAAATCTCGGCCGGAGGCAGTCCCTTTCACTCCGGTGATTCGTTCGACTGGGGGCACCCGCCATGATTGTCCGACCGCCTTTTTCCCAATCCAATTCAATTGACAATCATGGTCCCTCCTTGAATTACCGAATTACCCATTCGATCATTGCACCGTACTTTCTTTCACCCACCGGTCAAATTATGTCGGCCCTTTACATTAATGTCCTTGTATTTGCTCGTGACAGGTGAGATGATAATATGCTCTCTTTATCTTTCTACCTTCTTCTTCAAAGGAGAAGCTCTATCTCACTAGCTTGGTATCAAATTTATCATAGAATCTGGTAGATTATACGCGAATGTTGTAAATTGAGGGGACTGGAGAGGGTAATATAGTAAATGCATCAAGTAGAGAGGGAAAGAAGGCCTCTGTATGAAGGACCCATAAAGGAATAAGGTGTGAGTAATCATCATTTCTTGGAGAGAGTGAGAGGAAGCACAAGAGGCGGATGGATTTGTAAGGTAAAGGCTTTTATACTAAAGTGAAACACAAATTTTAATAGAAAAAGAAGTGGAAAGCAAGATTTTCATTGGGGGTTTGGAGTAATGCTTGTTGATTGAAGTAAGATAGATGGCATTGGAGTCAAAGTACAATCATTGATCCATTTGGGTATTTTGCTTTGTTGAAAGCAGCCTTTGAAGTCAAATGACTGACCCTATACATTTTGTGGCCTAAGGATTTGGTGCAAGGTAATAGATTGGATGATGGAATGTGGGATTGGCCCCATCACATCCATCCAGCTATAGTAGTGGTGCACGGAAAAATGTCTTGCCCTTTATCGATAAACGGGAATGTCTTGTATGTTGAAGATAAATGGACATATGTACCCGTGAATTATTATGATGTTCTCAAGTCATAATAATAGTCGACTTGGTCAAGTGTTCAAGTCATATGGGTACATAGTGTTTCCATTTTCTCCATGGACCATCTCTACTATTGTCCAAAATGTTTGGGCCATTATTGAGGGCTGTGGTTTTCTCGGTGGGAGGATAAGCCTAAGACAATGTAACCAGAACCTTAATCTAGTGGCTTAGACCAACTTGGCCATCTCCATATTGTTAATATTAATCATTTAGGTTCCATTTTATTGAAGGAACTTCTCTCAAATTATATACATAGGGCATTCAATAGGTCCTACCAATTATTACCCTTTATTAATTGAGTATAGTAGGAGTTAGATGTTATTAACTAATTAGTTATAAGTTTATAAGAAATTAAACTAATATTCACTTAAAATTTTAAATTAATAAGTGATGATAGTTTATATAAATAAAAAATAATTATTTATTTTACTAAATTAATTTATAACAATAAAATTACATATTTTTCTATCCAAACCATCAATAGGTGTGCATGTAACATTAAAAAAAGTTACATTATCCCCTTGTATATTGCATGAAATCATTCAAATACGTAGTTAGTATGAGTTATCTAATATTAAAATGCAAGCATTTGTCACTTACAATGCACTTAAAGCAGTTGTATGAATGTGCGTCCACCATGGAGAGGCTATGCTATTCATGTTGAGTGAGCTCTCGTCTCTCTCAGGCATTGGAGTATGTAGTCTGTGTTTAGACAACCTCTAAGCTACGCTAAACATGCATATACTTATGGAGACTTCATGGAACAAATGATGAGATAATGACAGGAGAGGAATTTAGCAAACTTCACCAAAAGATATTCACTGCATTAATACACATAAATAAATGCATGGGAGCTATAATGGGTCCTTGTTTGAAGGGAGGTAGGAGTATGAAGAGAGAATGTGTTGGAGAGATTATTAGATTCATGGGAGGTGTCTTAGGATCCACTCAACAAAGTAAAGTCAGGTGTTGTCGCCCTGATCATGCCACCCACTGAGATCATGCTTGGTCCTTAGATAGGATATAAGGGGAAAAAAAACTTGGATACTACTCTTGTTGTCTGTCTTATCTTCTTCGTTCATCCTGTTTATGGTTCGTTACGCTAAATTCTCACAAATCCCAACATGCAATATGATATCTTGTATTTCTATGCAGTACCATGGTTGAAGGGTTTGGAGCTATGCAGGTGGGTATGGAGGAGGAGAGAGGACGACCCACTGAAGACAAAAATGGAACAGCTTTAGACAGACTGAGTTGCCGTGTCGAGATGCTAGCCCTTCATGATCGATGTAGATTGAGCCACCGCCACCGCCACCTCCGCCGCCGCCGCCACTAGGCTGTGGCCAGCACGTGTAGTGTGCAGGGGAGAGCCGTGAACTGCAATGCTTGGAGGGAACAAAGGAAAGGAAGGGAATCAAAAGTGTATGGCTAAGTTTCCCTTTCGATAATGATTAGCTTAATATCTGCAAAATCTCCAATATGGTAATTCTTAGTACTATTAAGCCGCTTTATTAATCCTCTAGGTATTTTTTGGGTGTAAATCATAGCAGCTTTTTAGTCAACGATATTTGACTGGGAAAACGGCAGCCCAGTGGTAGTTTCGGGATTCCATGTACTGCTTATTTATTCCCATGATCCTCCATTTTCATCTCTTCGTTGCTCTGCTTGCATTTGTCACTGCTTTGCCTCCTGAAGAACGTAGCAGTGCTTCTATCTCTCTCTCATCTCCTCCCCCTGATTCACACGATTCTGATATAGGCAGGGATGAGGACTCGGAGAGGTTCGTTTTACGAGGTCGGTGAAGTGGTTTGCTCGGATGTTGGTGCGGCGGTGCTGAAGAGAAGGCGACGGGGGAGAGAGGAGGAGACGGAGTTCGCCGGATGTAAACGGCGGAGGAGGGCGGCGGATTTGTTCGATGCTCTCCCCGATGACCTCGTCCTCTCCATCCTCTCGAAGCTCAGTGCCACCGCTGGTCGGCCTTCCGACTTAATCAGCGTTCTGCTAACGTACGTCCTCGCTGAATCATCCACTTTCTCCTCTTATACTCATTTATCGAACCGTTTTCTTCCTCTGTCTTTCGATTGTTCGATTCATGTCATATTTACGCGTTTCTTTGATTCCGGTGGCGTTACAGTTGCAAGAGAATGAAGGTCCTAGGCATCAACTCTCAGGTGCTGTCCAGGGCCTCGGCTAAAACTTTTGCGGTCAAGTATAAGAACTGGTCTGACTCCGCTCACAGTTTCCTGAAGCTCTGTGCAGAATCCGGCAATCTGGAGGCTTGCGCCACCCTCGGCATGGTACGGCTCTCTGCTTTGATTATTCATTTCCTCTGTATTATTAAGAGAAAAAATATAAATTCTTTATTTCTTGCTTCTTTTGCAGATCCGTTTCTATTGTTTGCGGAACCGCGGGAGCGGGGCTTCTCTCATGGCGAAGGCGGCGATTGGGCGCCACGCGGCCGCTATGTACTCGCTTGCGGTCATTCAGTTCAACGGGAGCGGTGGTTCGAAGAACGACAAGGACTTACGGGCTGGGATTGCACTTTGTGCACGCGCCTCCTTCCTTGGCAACCTCGACGCCATGAGGGAGCTCGGCCACTGCCTCCAGGACGGCTATGGCGTCCGTCAGAACATCGCCGAGGGCCGCCGGTTCCTTGTCCATGCCAACGCACGGGAGCTCGCCGCCGTCCTGGCAACATCCTCGGCGGAAGCCATGCTCTCCGCCCGGTCGTGGCTCGCGTGGGGCCTGCACTCCGTAGGCGGGCACCGCCACGTGGTCGGTGGTGGGTGTCCGCTGCTGAGCGATTTCGGGTGCAACGTGCCTGCCCCCGAGGTGCATCCGGTGAACCAGTTCCTGATCGAGTGGTTCGAGGCCCGCGGTGGCTCGCCGGGACCGGGGCTGAGGATGTGCTCCCACGCGGGCTGCGGAAGGCCGGAGACGAGGAGGCATGAGTTCAGAAGGTGCTCGGTCTGCAGCACCGTCAACTACTGCTCGCGTGCTTGCCAGGCGCTCGACTGGAAGCTCCGGCACAAGGCGGAGTGCGTGCCGGTGGATCGGTGGGTGGCCGAGGAAGACGGAGACGGTAGGGAAGATGAAGGGGCCGACGAGGGCAATGACCGCCACGAATCATGATGGAAAGTTGACGGCGGTGGAAGCTGACAGTTCTGGCTTATGCTCGTCTCTTTTCCAAGGGACGAAAATGAAAATCTTCTGGAAAAAGAGGGTAGTGGATGCCAATTTTGGAGCGTGGAATCTCGTGACGTGACTCATCTACATGGCTTTGTAAGTCCTTTTTGTAGGGTTCTTTGTCTAGTCGACAAGCAAAGCGAAAACTTACCTGATGAAAACTTACCAAATTCAGGCCAAATTGCATGTCTGATGAAAAAATTATAAGAGCTCACATCCTAAAATTTTCAATTATTATTTTAAATACAATTATATATATAATTATGTTAGAGATGAAGATCTTCAAGGTCTGATGAACGGTGCAAGGCAAGGCATCAGATCATGGATGGACAGAACCACTAGTCCCCAGCCAAACCAAGATGATGTAATACCATAGTTCATCAACTAGAAGTGGTAATCGTCAAACTTGTATGTACAGGCAAACCTAAAAGCTTTTTTTAGCTGAAACAGGGGGCAGAGCAGAACAAGCAAGACCATGACAGTATCTTCAACCAGATATTTGAGTGCATGGCAATTATACATATGTTTTTTCCTTTTTTTTCCATTTACCAAACAACCCATCTCCCAAGCCCGGAGACCACATTCTGTTAACACAAGACCACTTCTAATATGGCTCGAGCAAACCTGATCAATCGGACTCGGAGCTCGACTCATGGACGGTAATTTTGCCCTCTTTCTTGGGCGCCTCGCCCTGCTTGAACGCCCTGCGTATCTCAGCAAGAGGTACCAAGGGCAAGTACCCGAAAACGGAGTACCCCTTTCGCGACATCTTCCTGACTGTTCTATTGTACTTCTTGGACCAGTGGGCAGCGGTGGGGATGGCCACCTCTGCCATCATGTGCAACGGAGGGACCTTGTTAAGCTTGAGCCAGACCTTAGCGCTCTGGTTCAGGAGCAGTTGCTTTAACTCTGCTGCGGAATAGTGAAGGGCTCCTCGTAAGCCTCCACCCTGAGCCTCCTGCACTAGTTTCTGGGTCTTCTGAGATGCAATCTCTATCAATTCATGGACTAGGCACATGATTTTCTTCGCAGCCAGAGGCGCATGCTTGCCAAATTTGTGTGAGGCTCCATCCACCTGAAAATCGCGTCGTCATATAATTCATCGATCATAAATACAACTTCACTACTAACGAAAGTCATCCTTTCATACAAAGGAAAGAGAAAAAAAAGGCTGATATGTCATATAAACTCCCTACTTATTCATCCATCAATATTCATCCATCAATATTCATCCATCAATATTCATCCATCAATATGATCAGCAGGTAGTTTCGATTGCATCAGAACCATTCATACGAAAAAAGTAACAAAAATCTATTATTAAACAAGCACAGAAGGCCAAGGATCAATGATATACTATATATTTCATCCGTTAAGCAATTCAATGAATCAATGGCCAACATAGATTAAATTTACCTTCTGGTCAACGAATACAAGGGCATCAATGGGGACACCCTTGAACTTCTCGTACACAGGCCCTGCCACGGCGGTAACTGCACCTTCGACAGTGCCGACAGTGGATCTCAGGGGTCCGGAGTTGCGCTTCGCGTAATCGTAAAGATTGGAGACACATACCAGAGCGTGAATCACTGCAACCCTCACGAGCCCCAGACGCTTCAGCTCGTAGCTCTTCTTCCGATCCACGGCCTCCATCTGCAAACGGACGGGAGAGATGATCGAGCGTATGAGGAAAAAATCACTGATTCAAGCCAAAAAAAGATCCAATCGAACAAAGGTTGGATATCGAACCGGCACCTTCTCCATGAAACTCGATGGGAAGATTCTGTTACGTCGCTTTTGTTATCGTGATCTCCTCCAACTTCGCGTTCTTCCCTTCCTGAACGAGAGGCCCGAAACTGGCGAATGCAGAATGACCAGAGTATTAATGTTCGTTTTTATACATGGAGAGAGATGCCAACAGAGTTGATCGGACGGCTGTGGTGCAAATCAGAGGCTTTTGGCGGGAGGGAATTAATTCAGTGCGGAGCAGCTGTCGTACACAGGCTTGTAATACCCAATTACACGTGCCCCGCTACACCTAGGAAACATCGACTATGTGCAAGCATTGTCCAACGTCAGCACAACTATCGACATCATTGCCTGATCAAGTGGGACTATACAAGTGTGAAACTGACGTGCACCAAGCTTTGAATTTTAGTGATTATTGCGCAATACCTGCATCAGTTCCTACCTCCTTCTGCAATGTTCGAATATACAAGGACTCTTCATGGTAGGTGATAGGGGAAAAGAGCCCCCTGGTTTAGTTTAACCAAAAGGAGTGGGGAAGCTAATCGGTGGGCTGCCAATAGCTGCTGCTGCACACAATGTCAAAATCATGCATTTGTGCTGATGAAAAGGAAGAATTAAAGAATCTAGACACGACAAAACATCCGGCCGTCATAAGCCATTTTTTGCTACAGAAGTCCCAAGTCATCCAAGCTACATGACATGATAGACAACCTAACAGAGCTGAGGCCCATGATGTTGAGGTAGAATAGAGACAAAATATGTACAAGACGACCCAACAAGTGTAGCCATGATAGCTTGTCGTGGAGAACAGAGCCTAGAGATCTTCTATTCCATATCAGGATTCCAGAAAAAAAGGCAGAAAACATTTTTCCAGGCAATGATTTTTCTGCAGTTGTCCACATGAGCAGACAGAAAGACTCCATCATGTTGAGAGTGTGGAAGTGCTTGGCAAATGAAATTACACAATTTTATTCACATCTGATACTCGTTCAGAGGTACGGGCAGCAAAGAGGTGGTGCTTTTTTTAGCCAATTTAAACAATAAATAGTATAACAAGGGATAGTGTAGCTGCCTACTCTGATAATATATGGTCACATCTCAACAGGGCCATCTCTCCTGATGTTTGATGGAGGACGCGAAGATGCTGTCATCTTCTCACGAATATTGTACTTCTTTGCTATCAAAGGCCACACATCTTCCACACCAGCTAAGCTCTCCAGGAACGGGAGCAAGTGGAGCAATTCTCGATCAGTACAATCATCAAACCAGCTCTCAATGGGTATCCCATTGTCCACTTGGAAACCAAATGCCTAAGATGGTGATGGAGAATATTATTTGTTAGTTTAAATTTCAAATTATCTGGACATGTAAAAAGCTTAATATAATCAGTGCCTGAATGTCTTTGACCAATACTTTTTGAATCCTATGATGCTCTGTTCAAAAGCAAAAATCTTCATTGAACAAAATAAGTTTTAGGGTTACATTTGGTGCTGTGAATGGATAAAAGTATGACTTCCTCATTTTTAGGATGATCATAAAAATAACTAATTTTCTCAAAATATTATTAAATTTTGCTCCATGAAACTCATCCAGTTGCCTCTCTCACAATAAACACAATCTAAGATGATTAGCTCAAAAGCACTAAATTATAAATTATGTAAAGCATCAATTAGCTTGCTGAGCATAAACTACAAGTTAAAGTATCAGACAACAACGAAGGATATTAACCATCTGCCAAAAAGGTACATGAAATGTGAGAGTACCTCTGGAGAATTGTCTATGATGATGACATGTGCCAGATCACGCTCAAGAACAGACAAATCCTTGAGATAGTTTCCCTTCACGTATACACAAGTATCACGGAAAACACGATGGCGAAATATTTTTCTTTTTGGGTCAAGCACATTCAAGAGTTGCTCTGCATATATACTCAGGCTAGCAGTAAATATAATGACCTCAAAGAGGGTGCCGACTCTCTCCAGAAAATCCCTGAGATAGGGCCATCAACGAACATATAGTGTATATTTTTGGAGGATGAAATTCAAGGGAAACGTGAAATCTGCATCATTGCAAGGTTCAAGGGTGGTGTGCACCAGAGTTTCTGCAAAGACACACTAATCATTTTAGCATATTTTGGAGAAGAAAGATCATCCATTTATATTGGAAGTATTGGCAGAAAGTGAAATACAATGGCATATATAGTATGATTTCCTAATAACTGAAGACATAATTAATGCCCAGATATAACCAATTCACTTTGAATAATTCTAACATAAAATCATAATGTATTGCCATCACCTTTTCACAAGTAAATTCCATACCATCCAAGTCTAGCACAAGTGATGTTATAGGACAGCTCCGGGTCCGCTTAGGTAGCAGCATGGTTCGGAATGTGGGGATAACTGATGATAGCACAGGTAGGTTTTTCATGAAAAAGTAAGGATCGAAATCAACAGACTCTTCATCCTGGACATAAACTTTTGCTGCAACTGTTTTTTGCCCATACTTGTCAACACAATCAAGCTCGAGGTTTTTCATTGCAAAATAAATGGCAGCAGCTCCAGGTGACAACTTTACTACCTCGATATCCATATCACAATCATTTAGAGCATCTGAATCTGGATTAAACACCATGTCACCAAGACTAGCATCTGATGTTTTGGAAGGCATAACTTCATCTATCTCCACATTGGAATTACTAAATCTATACAGTGAAGTTGGTGGACAGTCGCCACCTTTCTTCTCTTGTGCAGAAAGGCACTCTGAAAAGTTAACAGTGTCACAATTACTCCTCAATTCTGCCTTCAAGTGACCTATTCCATGACAAAGGTAGTTCTTATTGTCAGTTTGGAAGAAAGTGAGAGTTAATTGGTGTGAACATGATCCACCAACACCAACAAAAATTGGCAGAGTAAGAAACAATTCACTAGTGAAAAGCACCCTACTGAATGCTGTAATCATAATCACTATTTACCTCCTTTTCTAGCATTTCTTCCAGTGAGTTTGGAAGAATGAAAGGCAGGATAAAATATTGTCTGATCGGCAGGATTGCCTCCTCCATCAGAAATCTGCAAGAGATGAATGGTACTTTAGATTAGGAGTTCAAGCAGTTTTTCCTACCATAATCCACAGACAGCAGGAAAAAAGGTAGCAAAAGGGCACCAAAAGGGAAAGATAAAAAGCTACTTTGGCCCCAAAAACATGATGAGATTTCATTCAAAAACAGAGAAGGGGTACTATGTTATAATGCAGAAGATATCAACAAAATTATTGAAACCAAAATAACACAATTCTAGATGTTTCAGCATCACTTGGATAAACACAATGTAATTTTATAAAGAATGCAGAAGATATCAACAAAATTATTGAAACCAAAATAACACAATTCTAGATGTTTCAGTGTCACTTGGATAAACACAATGTAATTTTATAAAGAAAACAGTGACGGTTGTGTGAGAAGTCAAGTATGAATGCATAATATACAGACCACTGTTAGATGTTTGAGTGAAGAAGATATCAACAATATTCTCATCCCTAGCATCCTAAATATGAAAGATTCATGGTAAGAAAATAATCAGACACAAAATATCCAAATTGTGAATGAAAATGCAAATACCTTATAATTCATGGAAGCATTAGTTGTAGAGTCGGGGGTTACACAAGTATATTCATCCTCCTTGCACGCCAACGAATTGATACCCATTGAATATATTTGACACAGAAAAGAGGGGCAGGAGCTTCATTTTGTTATCTCACGGTAGATAACACAATATATTTGACACAGAAAAGAGGGGATTTTTGAAGCCCGTGCTCCTAGACACCCTAAATCCTATTTAAATGATACTATGCCATCAAAGATGCACATGAAAATGATGAAGACGCACCAAAAAGATGTTAAAAATCATTCTCGTGTAGCTATTATAAAAGAAACAATGGACAGTAGATTATTAAAACAACGAAATTAGACAATTTACTCTTTATTATGAGAAAATTGGCTAAACTGCTGAAAAGAACTGTATCTTAAAACCTTTTTGCCTTTTTGTTGATGATGTTATAAGCTCCAAAGCTTTCATCTCTGACATAGAAATAAAGAAATGAAATGCAACTACAAGTACTAAGTGATGATATATCTAAGGAGATGTCCAACCAAAAGGGCCGCTATTGAGAAGGTAAGGAGGTTGCTTTCTCAGTGGAGGTTGGTTTTGAGCAAGTTGTGATGAGTACAGATGCTTTGGCCTTGGGACTTTAAAAGGCCAGATCAATCCGACAGTACATTGCAATATTATCTGATAGAACAACACAAATGCAAAATTTGACGAATCACCGTGCTCAGATAGTTCAGTACGCCACCTAAACAAACCCTAATAGAACCACCAACAGATTACTCAAAAAACAAGCAGCAGAAAATGAGGCAAACATGAGAGAATCTGATGAAGTTCCGACAGACGCGCCAAACTCCAAATTGAAATCAGAGGATCGAAGAAGTGAAGCAACAGTAGGAGCGTGCTCTGTGAAGGAACATAAGATAGTCTATTCAGCATGAAGTGACTTCAGCTGAAGCTTGAAATGGGGAAAAAGGAAGCGGAAGAACTCGAATGTCTCACCAGCAAACGGAGAAGGACTGGAGGAGAAACTCTGGGAGCACTTAGGGCTCGGAAGTTTTGCCACCAAGGAAGAGAGATTAGAGGGAAAATGGAAAAAACTCGATCAGAAATTCGTTGTTTTTTTCATGCTGTCTGAAACAGAGACGATAAGCGAAGGAAACCAGTCCTTTTTTTCCTTTTCAAAAAATCGAAGAGCAATCACTCGCCATATCACAAAGTGTAAATTACTCGCGGTGAGAGGCCCTCGCCTTCTGCGCATGACATGCACTCTCTCCCTGAGCGCGTCTAATAGATGGAACAGAATTGGTGTCTCTGAATGAAGCTGGTAGAGGTTAACTACACGACGTCGTTGGCAAAATCCGATCCGTAAATCGAACGGACTGGCCGATGGGTAATTTATATGGGCCCTTGGGCCCGTATAATATTGGGCTAATACTATACTGGCCCATAACTGAGCGAATCCGGCAGACTACTAGGGTTTATCACCTCAACACGAGGATTACACATCAGAGCTTTCTGCCGCTTCCTTGTTAGGAACAGTACAACAGAGATAGGGGAGATTCACCGGGGAGGCAGAGGCATCAGCGGCCATGGTAACCTTTACTCATCAGCCTTCACCTCCATCTCGTCCAGTTGATTTCCTGCAAAATTTGTGCTTTGAGTTGCAGCTCGCCTGGTTCCTTCTCTCCATCACCTAATGTATTTTTTCCGCTTCTTTGTCTCGCTAGGTGAAGTACTCGAGGGAGCCTGAAAACCCTACCAAGTGTGAGTTCTGATATTCTTTTTTTGTGACTATCTTCTACAAAAGTTTCCATAGATTATTACCTTGATTGGTTGGTACTTACATTTCGATTTATTAATCTAAATTATGCTCGTCGCCTCCTTTTTCAGCATGCAAGGCAAGGGGATCAGACCTCAGAGTTCATTTCAAGGTAATGTGGATCTGAACTATATTTTCCATCATTGATTAGTGTTGCCACTATGCCATTATCGTATTTGTTAATTTCTCAACTCACGCGGATTCATTGCATGGATGAATAAATTAGAAGTATCTGCGAGCCTAAGCTCTCTTCGTGCATTTTGTTTGGAAAAATAATTTGATCATACCATTAACTTCTCTTATGGTGTGTATTCTATATAAAATTCTATTATATTGACATTGCGGGCGTTTTAATTTCCTCCGCTGTCATTTAAAAGTTCCAATTCTTGATTTGGCCACTAGCGGGGAGCTATGAACTAGAGATTGAAGTTTTCGGTCTCGTGATTGTGTGGAACATGAGCAAATGTGAAAAACTTATTAGTCACTTGTCTTTTGAGTCTCTTCTATGTAGCTTAGCTCTAGTTTCAGTTGGTGATGTTATCCTCATCTTGGTTGGGTGTTGAAACCAGTCCTAACTCTTGAACTGGCTGTCCGATTGTTTGCCCTATTTTCAAGCATACTTTATAATGAGGGTTTCCAAAATTTTTTGATTCTGATATTGCCTGTAATGTCAATGTAATCAATTCATCTAGGAAAGAGGACATAGGTTGTCTTATATTGCTTCATGGCTCAGTTTTAACTCACTCTTAGTGTCAACCATGAAACAGAACACCAGGGAGACAGCCTTTGCCATCAGAAAGCTGCCTCTACTTAAGGCAAAGAGGTATTTGGAGGATGTGTTGGTCCACAAGCAGGCAATCCCCTTCCGCCGATTTTGTAGGGGTGTTGGAAGGACAGCTCAAGCCAAGAACAGGCATTCGAATGGACAGGGTCGTTGGCCTGTGAAGTCTGCAAAATTCATTCTTGACCTTTTGAAGAATGCTGAGAGCAATGCTGAAGTACGTCTTCTTTAACTCAACAAACATTAGTTTTGTACCAAGATAATCTTTGGCTTTTTTATACTGACCTGAACACGTTCACTGTGTATTTAGGTGAAAGGCTTGGACATAGATGCTCTTTATGTTTCTCACATTCAGGTCAATCAGGCACAGAAGCAGAGGCGCCGCACTTACCGTGCCCATGGGAGAATCAACCGTAAGATATTATGCCATGAATTGCTTTATTTTAGATCCTTCTCAGCCATCACCAAAATAATGATGGTTCATTCATGGTTTTTACAGCCTACATGTCATCCCCCTGCCACATTGAGCTGATATTGTCTGAAAAGGAAGAATCTGTCAAGAAGGAGGTGAGTTTTGGCATCAAAATTCCAGATGCTTGAAATGTCTCTGTTTGGTTGTTGTCCTGGTTTTTAGACTTAAGCCCCATTATTCGGATTTTGCAGCCAGAGACTCAGTTGGCAACTAGCAAGGCTAAGAAGTGAAGATGTCAATTCAGCTATTGCTTCCTAGTCCTTTTTCTATGGATGTTTTGAATTTGGAAGATCCATCTTCTTTACTTGTTTGGTTTATGACTATCTATCTTTCCCACAATTTGAGATCATTTTTCTCTCGCCTCTGCTGCTAGAATGAAATGCCGTGAGCACTTTTAGACACATGAAGCATATTGCTAGGCCAACCACACCTAATTTTTTGCCTATTGTGAATTGAATTGCATGTCTATTCTGTTCACTACATGCAATGGGAACCTGTCTTTAGTTGCTCGCCAACGAAGAACAAAGAAAAACTGTCTTGCAAAACTGCAGTTAGTAGAAGCAATTGCCCTATTTTGGGCCATTTAAGTCAATGTTTGACATGCACTATAGCCTTTGATAATAGTCTCAATGAATGCTCTAGTCCTATTGTTTTTTTTTTGCTCAACTTCTAGTCCTAGTGTTAACAATGGTATATTTCTACATTTCTTGGTAAATGACAATATAATTTAATCATTTAATTTTATAATTAATATTAAATATTATTGATATAATATTATTTTGTATACTAATTCCTTTGTATTATCAATCTTTTTCAATCAAGCATTTCTCTAGAACAATTGGAACAAAAGAAAACTTCTCTGGAACCCTATTCCAAACATATCAAATGTTGATTTTCATGAATTTAAGCATTATAACTTGTAGGCAAAATAATAGTACGATTAAAAGTTTCTTTTAATAATCATTAAAAGATATAATTATAATTAAAATTTTATCTTTTAATAATATTAATTATACTGTATTTTATTATTCTTTAATTTATTTTTGCTAATATTATGAAGGGTGTAAATGTGTAAATTAATATTAGAGAGGAAATTTTTTTGTCCTAAACGAAGTAAAGAATAAGGAAGATAAATGAAAGGCAAAAATAATTAAAAAATGTGTATTATTATGAGATAAAAATACACCAAATAAAGGATAGAGAGAGTATTTGCTTTTGAACTATCCCACACTGTCTAAAGGAAGATATCAGTCTGGCTTCTATCCTATAAAATCAAGCCCAACCAGCTTGTTTTAAGCATCTTTGCGCTTGGGGCAATGACGCAGCTAGTGAGGTACTAACCGAGGCGCGTCTATTGCTGGTTGAAAACTATTTCCAAACCCCCTCTTCGGCCTGGGCTTGCCCCAGTTTGCCGTCGAGAATTTCTGGAAGGGCTCCTTTCCTTTGGAGGGGTAAAGCCCTACAAATCTAGTCTAAAATTATGATGTCACCTTTCCTTTGGAATTTTAAGGCCTTATAAATCTAGTCTAAAATTATCACTCTCTCCCTTCGAGGGCATGTTCTTAATTTTATGTCTGTCAAGAATTTCCTTAATTTAAACTTTGGCACATAATTAAATGTTTCCTAGCTATCTACTATTACAAATAACTCATCTTAAGTTCCGATCTTGGCAAGATTGTCGGCCACGTTCTTCATTCTGGGACGACCCTCTGGATCATATTGCGTGCAGGATATGGCAATATGGAATGCCGCTAAGACTTCCTGCACCTGCACTTCTTCCAGCAGCACCGGATCCACCATGTCCGATAGTGGGGTCTCGACATCGAACCCTTTTCTCACCAACTTCACGAGATGGGGCTCCTCGAGGGATGTTGTTGTGGCGGCGGGGGACAGATCCGGGAACTTTCCGGTGAGGAGTTCGAACAGGACGATCCCGAAAGAGTAGGTATCCGATCTTTGTGTGGGCTTGTTTCCAGGTAATCTGGCCTCCGGGGCTTGGTAGTTATTGGTCCCCTCTGTAGTGACAGGCTTGAGGTAAGGGAGGGCTCCG
This sequence comes from Trapa incisa, assembly GCA_030064435.1. NCBI lineage: Eukaryota > Viridiplantae > Streptophyta > Magnoliopsida > Myrtales > Lythraceae > Trapa > Trapa incisa. The sequence goes on from CM057782.1 coordinate 19,722,351, forward strand.
CCTATGAACCCGCCCGATGACGAGGGATCATTGCCGGTGATGGTGAAGAGGCGGTCGAGTCCGAAATCGGAGATGTGGGGTTGGAAAGCGAAGTCCAGGAGGATATTGGACGGCTTGATGTTGCCGTGGATGAACTTTCTTGGGCTGCATTCGTGAAGGTAGGCTAAGCCTCGGGCAGTCCCCTGGGCGATCCTCAGCCGAGTCGACCACGAGAGGCTTGAAGAAGGCTGACCATTTTTTCCTGCAAAAAAAAAAAAAAACCAAAGCTGTAGCAGATAAACGAAGTTTTGTTAGCAGATAAACCCTTTTTTGGGCACCCTGGCCAAATTTCTAGAGATATCTGCCAGCAGTACCATTGACTACAAGGCAGCCGGCAAACTGCCGTCAAAGGACTGGCACCAGAAGAGGAGCAATAATTTATTGAGGCAGGGGCCCACAAGGGAGAAGAGTGATTGAGCATTGCAGCTCCATCATCTGTCCTGGCATTTGTCAGGATGAAGATGATGGCAAGAGGCCAAGCTGCAGGGGACCCTACAGTCACTCGCCCTCCATTCTCCCTGAACCTCAGAAGGTAGCTACAGAACCATGGCAAATGGCATAATAGCCCCATCACAGACAGAGCAAGTTGAACAGACAATAAATGGCATCCTGATTAATGCTACTGGGTGCTGAGATCTTGACGATGAATACTTAACTAAGCATACCATGTTTGTCATTCTGCAATAAGATGGATAATTGTGGGGAACTGACCTCTGAGGGCTGAGGCAAGATTGCCATTGGAGATGTAATCATTGATGAGGAGCTTCTCATTAGGTGCCCAATAGTATGCTCGGAGCCTCACGATGTTGGGGTGCTTGACCTTGCCGATGGCCTGTACCTCGGCCACAAACTCTTTATACCGCTGCTTGCCGCCCTCCCCCAGCCGCCTCACGGCCACCGGAATCCCACTTCCGAGAACAACCTTGTAGATGATCCCCAGCTCGCTCTTCCCCAGCACGTAGGCTGATGCCCTCAGCAGCTCGTCCAGCTCGAACGTGAACCCCTTGTCTATTGCCACCAGATCCCCTTCTCCACTACCTTCTGCAATTCACCAAAAGAATATGGAGACACGGCCAGGATGACAGGATGGAGTCAAATCATAGAAATTTCAGAAGTACGAGGTTAGAGCCATGTCGGAAGTTAGCATCTACCTCTCCCTGGCTTCTCAGGGTCCTCCATCTCAGAGTCATCAGCACCCTTCGAGCTCATCCCACCCAGGCAAGGGAAGAGACAGTGAAACTTATGGCCCTTCTCATTGATACTGCCTAGCGTTATCTTCCCCGTGCAGCTGCAGCCGTTGCAGTCCTTCTTCTTCCAGTGTATGAACACCACGATGATCCCGATGATGGCAACCCCTGCAGCGTCAGCCACCGAGATCAGGACGATCAGCCCCGTGCTGAGGCCCTTCTTCGAGCCCCCCTTTGTCTGCGAGGCTGATGACGTGTTATGCGACATGGACTCGGGTGAGACCTCGCAGGGCTTCTTGAGAGGGAAACCGCAGAGGAGAGGGTTGTCGAGGAAGGCAGTGGGCCCCTGATTGGAGAAGGAGCCTGTCTGGGGTATCTCACCGCTCAGGTTGTTGCTCTTGAGATCGAAGCTCACCGTGACTGGAAGGTTACCCAGCGATTTGGGGATTTCGCCGGAGAGGTAGTTATGGGAGAGGTTGAGGGTGCCGGAGAGGTATTTGAGCTCTCCGATCTGCTCGGGGATCAACCCAGTGAACTCGTTCGACGAAATATCTAGCTGGACCAGGCTCTCCATGGCTGGCCAGACTCCCGCCGGAATATCGCCGGAGAAGCCGTTAACGGCGAGGACGAGCCTTTGTAGCTGCTTGCAGTTCCGGAGGCCGTCGGGGAGTGGACCGGAGAGGGAATTTTTTGACAGGTCGAGGTTCTGAAGCTGCGGGAGATTACAGATCGAAGGGGGGAGGGAGCCGGAGAGGTTGTTGTTGTAGAGGAATAGGTTGTGAAGAGAGGTGGCATTGAAGAGCGGCTCGGGGATGGGGCCGTACAGGTCATTGCTGTGAAGGTTGAGGCGGCGGAGGTACACCAGCCTTCCGAGCTCGGAGGGAATGTAACCGCGGAGATTCTTTCCGGCGACAGAGAGCCCGACAACACGAGGGTTGGGGTCTCCGGAGATGTTCATGCAGGTGACGCCTGTCCAGCGGCATGGCGTGGAGTCAGCTTCATTCCAGTCGGAGAAGGCGTCTCCGCCGCCACCGTCTACAGCGGACTTAAGGGACAGGAGGGAAAGGCCGTCCGGGGTCAAAGCCAGTGCGAGCTCATGCAGCGAGTGCATTAGTACAATGAGAGAAAGCAGTGAGATATTGATCCTCATTACAGAGAACAGCCTTCCAATCTCTCCTGGGTGTTATTCCGTGAAGAAGAAGAAGAAGTGAGTGGAAGTTAGAGAGCTGTGGGTGTTAGTCATGTGGGCCCTGGGTGAGAATATTTATGAGAAAGATGACTTGAAACCATCTAAAAGTGGGGCCCCTCTCTCCCACCAGCCATCCCCACCAACAGAACGGAAAAAATGACACGATGTCTCATAGGAAAATGCGACCGGCATCCTAAGCTGTGACCATAACCCATGGACCCGACTAGCCAGGAGAATGCGACCGGCATCCTAAGCTAGTGTCGTGGTCCATAAGTATAGAACCCTTTACTTGCGTAGCCTTCTAATAATTGATCATATTATATAGACGCATACACCTGCCCTCCTCGTACTACACATTCAACCATGCTAGGCAACCCACCCTCATGCATTCACCTAAGCTGGCAAAACCAATCATGCAGTCATGTTCTTCATGAGTGAGTGAGTTGCTATGCTAGATTGACATGTGTAATCATTAAATATGATAACATCTCACCCTCAGGTCCTCAAATCATGATCACGTGCTTAGAAGCTAAACTTGCACTGTGCTCTTCGGCTATCTGACCTAAACTTGCACTGTGCTCTTCGGCTATCTGACCTAAACTCGCACCGTGCTTGATCATAGACCCTTATTTTGTTCAACTGAAAAAGAATTCAAGTGGGCCTGTGGGTCATCAAAATTTACCATGAAGATGGACTTCTGTCTGATCTTGCACTAGATCTTGACTGACTGGCAGCTGGAGGAGAGACATACCAGGCAGTAATTAAAAATATCTCAGTTGCCCTTCAAGGCTGGATTAGCAGAGTTTGTCAGACCTGATTCTAAATGTCTGGTTTCTTATGAGATATTCTTTTGATCAATCACCTAGTGAAATAAGAACAAACAACAAAGCGTACCTCCCAACTGACTACCCGTGTTTTTCTATCATTTAAAAGTTTGCTGTTTTCCTCTTCTTTTTTACGATTATGCAGCTAGAGATGACAAATTCAGCAAGGGGCCTCATTATTAGCATCAGTTAATATGGGCATACCTTTTCCATAGCAAATGACTACACTGGAATCATATTGTGTGGACACACTACTAAGCATGGGAATTAAGCTAATCTGGCTGCCACGGCCTAAGGGACATCATCATACAATATCACTGTGATATCATCAACCTGAGAGAGTTCAGGTCGTCTAAATTGACCGATCATATCTTATCCATGTAATAGAAGGGAAATAGTTTTTGAATAAACAGCCACATTCATATGGAATCAACTTGTCATCCTAATTGCCAGAGTAAATTGATTCAGATGCCCACATAAATCGTCAGCCTACTAGAAAAGCACGCACGTTTAAAGTAAAAACTGATAATGTTTCTGGAAAAAGGAGCTTGCTTATGAGGAATTACATGCCTGAAGACATCAGAAAGATAGTCTCTGAGAGGGCTGTGGGGACAACATGAACAAAGCTCCCTCAAGGTCCAGCTGCTTCGGCCATTTCCTGTTCCACTGTGCTGGGCGTCACGGGATTGTACTTGTAATAGAGCTCACCAACGTCATCACCAGATAGCTTCTTCCAACCATTGGGTCCCACGTGGTAAACTGGTTCATATAGAATATAAGATATCATGCAAGTCCATACATACAATTAATAGAGTGTCCAAGAGAAGGAGTGAGAGAGGAGTACCGCTAGCAACACCACCACTGGCCCCATCTCGGAAGGTTGCATGGTAAATGGCTCTTCTGGCCAATTCTGCTGCTTCTTCCACTGACATATCATAGCGATAGCTGCCATTAATGAAAGAGGTGTCAGGAGGAACATTTGGAACTTGGAGTTGATAATAAGCCAAATGCCAAATCATGTATAAATTGAGAACATTGACATGCAGTTAGCATTAGCCACTTCAGTAATACATCATCCAAACAGCTGTATGAAAAGGAAAATTAAATATCGCATCAGCGCTGTTTTAAATGTCATAGGCCAAAGGGATGATTTTCAAATTCAAGAAGACAATAATATCACTTTCAAAAGAACCTGCTCAAATAAGCATAACAAATTGACTAATTTTGATTGAATAAAGCATCATCACACTGAAAGAAAACAAAACCATATGAAGGAATTAAGAAGAAAAGTTAAGCTAAGAATCAATAGAATTCACATACCCACTGTCTAGAACTCCATAAGCATACGGAGACCCAGAACCAACAGAGAACCTGTTACCCTTCAACCTTCCTCCTTCACTATCTACATAATACAGTCCTGGACCCTGCAACAGGCATATAAGAAATTCATATAATCATAAGTAAGGCCGTTAATGAAGAGCTAACAACATTAATGCTCTTGAGTTCACATAAGAATACCGTTTCATCCCAGCCGGCAATCATGGTCCCAACAGACAAACCCATGCCCCGATAAGAATACAAGATGTTAGCCAGCAGCTTCGATGCTCCTGTAACTGAAATCCTCCGCTTGTTGGCCAATTCATGCAACCGACACTGACACATGAGATATTTCCAATAAATTCCTCTCTTATTGGATATGTAAGAAAGTTTATTTACCCAATTTCACATTCTTTTTTAGGTGCATGGATATGAACCTTGATTAACTATTACAATTTCATTAACATTTTTTGGTGCTCCATATTATCAGATAAATGATTACATTTTGCTACAAATATACAGCCGCTCACACATGGACTCATAATTTTCCACCAGGACAATATCTTTTTCTTTTTCCTCCTTTCAGACATGCTCTTATTATTTAGTTGGAAAAAGAAACGGATTCCAACCCATGTGAGCACATGGCATGCACCGCCACCACATTAACCCAAGTTTCCAACATAGCTTCAGCCTCTGGTGCATTATCTTCTAAATTGGTACGGAGTGCTATGGATAGCAGCATCAGGAAGTTGAATAATAATTCTAGCATCATCATAACTTCCAATTATATTAAAAGATGACAAGCGCATAAAACAAATATAACCAAGTGTAACATCTTACTTTAATTCCAAGATTCCTGTGCCAGAATTGGCAGTCAGCAGCACCACCAGCCATTGTACCAAGCATATAAGGATTGATTTCAATGATCTTCTTCACTGATTGTGATGCTGCCACAGAAAGAGACAGTATTACTACAGAAGGGAAAAATTACAAACATAAACCAGAAAAAAAATTGCAAAACAAATCCCATGGAATTTCAATAATAGATAACAACCTAAGACAGGGTCCCCAAAGTAATTTATTTTGGCAACATCAGATGGCACCTTAATTTTACAGTTTATTATAGTATGGCCATATGGATACTCTTCACAAGCAATTGATCCATTCAATACTCACATATGACACACATTCAATCCATTCAATACTGACAAGAATGACAGTTGCAACTACTTATCAAGCAAAATAACTCACAGATATAGCCCCCCATGCTAGCTCGGGAATCAGCAGCTACCATAACTCCCTCTTTGAAGATGAACGCAAGGGTTGTTGTCCCCTTAGCCGGCTTTACCATCTGTATAGCTTCTTTCTGAAAGCCATCAAACTGAAAGAAGAGTATCCATATGCCAACCGTCATTGCTCAATCAAGAACAATATCCGCTAAAGCAGTATGGATGAATCAGAAAGTCCTCTGGAACTCACATTAGTAGTATTAGGAATCTCAAATGACGGCGCACTGGAGAGTCCGTCAACGAGCTCACTGTCCACTCCGTGAAACTGAGAAGCAGATTCCAGACCGCCAAAGTCGAGCTTCATCATTTCTAACCGAACGCAACTGATTGAGGCGGAGTCAATGCTCTCAAACTTCTGCTATAAATCAAACACGAGTTAAGATTACACTGCGCTGAACCAAGACAGTTATAGCAGCTCGATCACACTAATTCGCACATATATAGGTTAGGGATTCGAAGATAATCCCACGGGAACTCGTGAAGAGCGCGGGAAAGACTCCACTCGAGAATGCCCGTGGATTTCGTGAACTCCACCATGATGAAAATGGTCAAGAGAAGTACCTGAACGTAGAAACAGGTTGAAGCGAGTGCTGGTGCAGATCGCGGAGAGGAGAAAGCTTAATGCCGGATCCCAGTCTAGAGATTTTAGGGAGTCCTTTCTTGCGCAGGAGGAAAGAGACGAAGCAGCGGATGCGTGTTGGGCTTGGGCGTAAACTCATTGGGCCAATAATATTGGGCTTATTTGAATGGTTTCTAATTGGGCTGAAGTAATAATCAGCCCGTGACATGCAACTTGTGTCCGTTTTCTTCCCCTCCATTTATTGCCTCCACCGGACCGCTATCTATCTCTATCACTCGCTATTAATTGGACGGTGTAGAGGCCGTTATTGCACTCATTTTTTTTCACACCTATTTGGATTTTATAAAGTATATTTAAAAAAAATATCTTGTAAATGTCTGTTGGATAAGATAGGTAGTTAAAAAATTGTTAAAAAATAGGTTATTACCCTCAATTTTATCAAATTTTAAAACTTACGGAAATTATTTAATATTATTTATTTGTTTTATCATTTTTCTCTTTTTATCAAATTTCCCTTAATTTTTTTCTAATAATTTTATATGATTGTTTATATTTATTTTTTTAAATATAAATTTATTTGATAGTTGTTGGATATTTAAGAACTATATTGTCAGATCTCCCACGTGTTAGTTTTTTTTTGCACAATCCCACGTGTTAGTTGATATCCCACTCAGATAGGCATTTAAATAGAATCAGAGGGTTCACGCTCCCAGTCAGCGCGTGTCGGAGAGGCCACCGCCGCTGTCGTGGTCTCTCTCAAGAAACTCTGGGGGGTGAATTGGAATTATGGAAACTACTATGGTTGATTGAAATAAAGCATTTACAGTAAGAGTAGCCAAAAACGAATCGGCTCATACGAGCGGTTAAAAAATGGCCACGTGGATATATAAATAATATTAATTTAAGGTCAGCCTCGGACACGTCTGCCTGACCGTACTCCGGCATGGAGGCCGGGGACATCCGCCGCCGGAAAAATCAGCTGGCGCCACCGTTGGACGAGATCACTCCCACCTTCCTCCTTAATTTCATGATAGCCACTCCTTGACTTTGACCTCCTTTTTGTAATTACGTAACAAAAATACTCTATAACAACTTTTGTTGTGTCAAAAGGGTCCCTTTCATGAACATAATCACAAATCAATTGAACATAATTAATCATTAATCCCTCAAAAATTGAATCTTTCTAGAAATTGAACTGTGAGTTTATCCGAAGGAAAGAGTTTAATTAGCGGCTAATAATCCATAAATGGTGTGCCCATAGGGAAGGGTATATGTGTAAATTCATTGTGTCTGCTAGCCGACAAAGTGGAGGTCGGCAACTGTTGACCGGTGACCGGATAGACAAAAGGCAGCATAATTTTGCATTTCCCTCTTCCTCGTACAAATGATCTTTAAATTTCTTTCTTTTGCAATTAAACATGGCAAAAGGGCTATTTTCAGCTTCCATCTAGTTAATTAGTTAATTTAATTTCGAAGAAAACAAAATTTTCATTTACCCGCCACCACGACGTACTGCTCCACTTACCAGGAATTAAGAAACCGAGCTCCACCCCTCTTCGAGCATTTTTTTCAGACCCCAAGAGTCGATCCCTCCCATAGGAGAAACTCATTTGAAGTTCTGATCTGCAAAGTCTCAGCCTTGAACAGATTAGCTCTCCGGGTCGACCTGTAGCTGTAAATGCCCTCTTTTGAAGCCTCCTTGGACAATTCTGCATTCCCCGGTACTTATTCCGAATCCCAAGCTTACTCGTCATAGGTTCAGTCCGCTGCAATTTAATTAGAAGGGCGAGGATCTCTGTTGAATATGGGACCTTCTAAATTTAGCTGTTTTCTCGTTGACGCATTTGAGGTGGGGGTCTTCTTATCCGTCTGTCTCCTTATTTCTGATTACGTGTCTGATTCGCGTGTTTACGGTTGGATTTTCGTTCTCAGAGCTCTTATATTTCGTGGGTTGCATGAATTCTTGGTTTTTGGGCAGTCGGGAATTCGAATGCGCGAACATGTCCCATTGCTGTATTTGTGTCTAAGTTGAGATCTCGATAGCGAAGGATGTGGTTTTCAAATTCCCATTTTTTATCAGGGGGAGGAGCACGTTGAATTTTCTAATCCGCCTAATTGGGATGTGGAATTTTGAATGGTATTTCTCTCTTTAAATATTTCCGGGGGGATTTGTGCTAAACCTGTTTGATGAAATGTTTACATTCAAATCTCGTTTCTCCAAATATTGTAAAGGTTCAGGCCATATGATGGCGTTTAAGATTCATTGCGTTTCTCCTAGTATAATATCTGAATATCTGCTCTGCCATATTCATTTTGTTTACTGGTCTTGCCCTGTTTTTAATTCCCAATCTGCAACGCCAATGAATTCCATTTATGGGAAGGGAAACTCTAATTTTCCTAACCAATTTTCCAGATATTAGGACCTTTTTCTTTCTGGATTTCAGTAGAACGTGCCAAAGGAATTGAATTCCAACCAAATAGATTGAGGGACTTGTTCTCTCGGGTTTATCTGGTCATGAATTCCCTTTTTAGAATTTCTAATAGGTTGATGCAGCTCTCTCTTTTTCCGGTGATTTGTTGGGTTCTCATGGTTGGCCTCTGTTTGTTCTTGTCTATATTGGTAATACTGAGACAACTTTTTATGCGTTGCAGACTGCATTAACTCACGTTGCAACATCATCTTAAGACATGGACATTGTTGAAGTTGAAGAAAGTCTTTTTGCAGCAAGTGATGCCAAGGTATGAACGATAATCAATTATAGCAAATGCACTGGGGAGACTCTACAAGAACCTAGTGTGAAGAATTAGTCATGACTAAAAACCTGTGAATGGGAAATTATTGAGTGAATATCAGATTGATGAAGGCTTTTTGTAATTTCGTATTTCCAATTGTTTTATAAATTCAAAGAGTTTAACTCTACCTATTTGAAATTAAAAATTTCCATAGCATCTGAAGGCTGCTGTGAATCCATCCATATTGTAATGTTAAAGTTGTTATTCACCCTTAAGCCAAAATTGAAAGGCCTTTATTTCATTTCTTTTGCACTGGCCACAAATGATATCTTTTAGTTATGTTTTTTAATACTAAAGATTTAGATAAATCTATTATACTTGTCTACAAACATTGTACTTCTTGATTGTATTCTATTTCTTACAGCACAATTAAGTTCTCTTTGTTCAATGGATTTACAGTTACATGGAGAGATGTGCAAAACCCTCTCCATAAGATACTGCAAGGTACTGGCAATATTTCCTGAATTGGAAGCTGCAAGACCCAGAAGCAAATCAGGCATTCAGGCTCTGTGCTCATTGCACGTTGCTTTGGAGAAAGCCAAGAATGTCCTTCAGCATTGCTCAGTATGTAGTAAACTCTACTTGGTACGTTTTCTTTCATAAGCTTTCAATTAACTTTGCTTCATGACATGAAATTTGAATCTTCACCACTTGTCCAGGCTATAACTGGGGACTCCGTCCTCCTAAAATTTGAGAAGGCTCGGTCTGCTCTTGTGTGTAGTCTGAAACAGGTTGAAGATATTGTGCCACAATCCATTGGTTGTCAGGTAAAACCATGAAAGAAAAGAGTTCTGTAATTTTCTGCTAGATAGTAACTTTTGTGTATTGTATACTTACAAATTTCTTTCAATTATGCCACTTCAGATCTCTGATGTTGTGAATGAACTTGATTCTGCTGTTTTTACACTGGAGCCGACGGAGAAGCAGATTGGGGAGGATATCATTGCTCTGCTCCAGCAGGGAAGAAAGTTTAGTGACTGCAATGATACTAACGAGCTTGAGTGTTTCCATCTGGCTGCTACAAGGCTAGGCATCTCATCTTCTCGGGCAGCTCTTGCAGAGAGACGGGCTCTGAAGAAGCTAATTGAAAAGGCTCGAGCAGAGGAGGACAAGCACAAAGAATCGATTGTGGCATATCTATTACATCTCATGAGAAAATATTCTAAACTTTTCAGGAATGAGTTCTCTGATGATAACGATTCTCAGGGTTCTGCCCCCTGTTCACCCACAGTTCAAGGGAATTTTGAAGAAGGGGAACCTAGGGGTAGTCTGGCATTAGAAAAGCAGCTCCCAAAGTTCAGTTCTATCAACTTCAGGCCAAGCATCAGGAGATCGGGTTCCATCCCACCTGTTCCCCCTGAGGAGCTGAGATGCCCTATATCATTGCAGCTTATGTATGATCCAGTCATTATCTCTTCAGGGCAGACTTATGAAAGGATCTGTATTGAGAAATGGTTCAGTGACGGGCATAATACCTGCCCAAAGACCCAACAAAATTTGGCCCACTTATGCTTGACCCCGAATTACAGTGTGAAGGGTCTAATTGCCAGCTGGTGTGATCAAAACGGGGTCCCTGTCCCTGATGGCCCTCCAGAATCACTCGATCTAAACTACTGGAGACTTGCATTATCTGATTCTGAAACTGCAAACTCAAGGTTGATTGAGAGTGTTGGATCTTGTAAGTTGAAGGGCTTAAAGGCAGTGCCACTGGAGAAGAGCAGGACAATCAAAGAGGAAGGAAATGGTAACGACAATGAGAAAATGAATCTATCCGAGGATGAGGAGGATGTGTCAGGGTTTAGTGTCTTGGAGGGCCACAAGGATCTTCTTGCAATTCTGACTGGAGAAGGTGATATGGCAAAGAAGTGCAAAGTGGCTGAACAGATAAGGCGATTCCTGAAGGAAGATGAGGAGGCTAGGACTTTTATGGGAACAAATGGGTTTGTTGCAGCTCTCTTGAGCTTTCTAGAGCATGCAGTTCATGACCAGAACCCTGTGGCTCAGGAAGTTGGGGCCATGGCTCTATTTAATCTGGCTGTTAACAACAACAGGTATGGCTTTGATTTCCAAAAGGTGTGTTTTTGTGGGGTGTTGTCTTTTCCCATTTTGAGCTTAGAATAATGACTCTTTCTTGGTAAACATGCATGCATCTTTCATGCTAGTCCTTATCTTTGTATTATTTGTTCTCCTCCAGAAACAAGGAACTGATGCTAGGAGCCCAAGCCATCTCTCTCCTTGAGGAAATGATATCGAACAGGAGCTCCCAGGGGCCTGCAGCGGCTCTTTACCTGAACCTGTCCTGCCTTGAAGAGGCCAAGCTCATAATAGGTTCAGGCCCTGCTGTCCCTTTCTTAGTCCGACTCCTGGGGGATGAGACTGACCCGCAGTGCAAGCTTGACGCCCTCCACACCCTCTACAACCTTTCCTCCTACAGTGGCAATATCCACAGCTTATTAACATCGGGCATCATCCCTGCTCTCCGGTCTCTCCTAGCCACATGTGAGGACCACAGTTGGGCTGAGAAGTCCATTGCTGTCCTTGTAAATCTAGCCTCGAGTCCAGTGGGAAGGGATGAGATGGGGTTGAGCTCTGAGCTCATCAGCACGCTTGCCTCAGTTCTTGACTCCGGGGAGCCGGCTGAGCAGGAGCAGGCCGTTCTCTGCCTGCTGCTTCTCTGCACTGGGAATGACAACTGCGTGCAGATGGTCCTGCAAGAAGGGGTCATTCCTGCCCTGGTCTCCATCTCAGTTAACGGGACTACAAGAGGGAGGGAGAAGGCCCAGAAGCTGCTGATGCTCTTCCGGGAGCAGAGGCAAAGAGAGCACTTGCTGCCTCATCCCACACAGCAGAACCACCAGCAGCTACCACCAACAACCGAGACGAGTTATAACAGGGCCATGGTGGCTTCGGAAGGGAAACCATTCTGCAAGTCTATATCGAGGAGAAAGATGAGCAAAGGCTGGGGCTTTCTGTGGAAGAGCAAGAGCTACTCTATGTACCAGTGTTGATGGTCATGTAAATTTCTCCCTTCACCACTTCAACATCTGGATGTAATATTTGTTTTTGGTTACTGTTACCTCTCTCCCTCTTCCTCTTAAGGGCTTTGTCAGGTAAATAAATATCTCTTAAGTGGTAGTTACCTCTTGTCTTCCTCCTGTCTCTGTGGAAAGTGTACAGTGTAGGCTCCCTGTGTTAATTAATGGAATTTTGCCCAGTTACCTTTGGAACTTGATATGAACTAAGGGTCTAACATTTTGATGGAGGAAATAAATTGAGTAAACATGCCTATACTAACATGTTATATAAGGGAGGAGACCCAAGAAGGCTACAAGTAAAGGCTCACTCTACTGGCCCTTCCTATGTCTACATTGGTCAGTTTAAAGCCACAGTGCTCCGGCGTCCTTAAGGAGGGGCACCAGAGTGCCGTTAATATGCGAGGCCATGACCCTGTCCATGGACCCAATAAGCTTCCCTCCGATGAATACGACCGGAACAGAGCCTTCCACCAGTCTTGACAGGGCACACTCCATCTCCTTTCCCCTCGGGTCCAGGTCCAGCTCGTAGACTGTCGGGTACACTCCCATTCCACAGAAGAGTTGCTTTACCGCGTGGCACATGCAGCAGCTGCTCAGACTGAATATCACCACCGCGCTCTCGGATGCCAGACGAGCCACCAGCTCCATCGGGTCACCGGCGCTACTGCCCCTAACTGCCGGTAAGCTATAGTAACCCCAGTACTGAGACTGACTCTGGTAGTGCATCATATTTTGGTTTTGGTTTTGAATATATCTGTTGCAGGAAGCTAATGGGAACAGAGACACAGACAAACAAGGAAGTGGTCAACGGGTGATTTGCAGAAGAGAAGTGTTTGCTTTGTGCTGGTGTGGGGCAAGAGAACATGTCTGAGGATTGCATATATAGGTTCGAGATGAATAATGAGTTTTAAAGAGGAGGAGAGGAGGGGAAAGCAATGGCATGATTGTAAAATAAGGGAGAAGGGGGACAGAGCCTGATGTTGTCTAAGCGCATGCAAGATAGAGATTGATTTTGTGGGCCATTTGCTTGAAAAAGGATTGCTGTCTATTGTCTGTAAATGCTTTGCCAGTGAAGAGGACGAGGAAGAAGGAAATATCAGATCAGAGAAAGAGAGTAGTGTTGTTGTGCTATAGCACCCTAAAGAAGGCGGCTACTGGTTGGCCTATTGTAAATCTAGGTCTGCAAAAAAGAGGTCTGCCCTTCATAGACACATCCATGTTTAAATTTTGATCATCTTTTCAAAACTTTTTGGGACCATTAAAATACACCATTGTTCGAAGGTTACTCTCCATATGAAGGAGATCTCCATAGTTTGACACTTGAACATAAAAATGAAGTATTCAACACAACAGAACTTTTCTAAAATGTGGTATTTTATTTGAAACAACATTCCATTTCTAAGTGAAAGGGAGATTTGTCAGATGGGGCAGAGGTGTGAGAATGTTTTTTTTTTTGCTTAGGACGGCTGTATGTATGCTTGCTGTCGGGCCTTCCTCCCTACCCACTATAGTTGGAGGGGTTTTCTTCTGTCTTTGTTTTCTGATGTAGGTTGTCCCCAGAAATAGGGAACATCGAAGCCCCTATTCTATGACAAATAACATTGGGTGTATAGATTTGGATAATATTCTCCCATTAATTAGCCCATACTTACAGATCTCTTTACCATTGCATTGGTTTTCACAAACTTATTTATCTTTGAATGGTATAAGAAAATTTATTATTTTTATTAAAAATAAAATAAAAAATAGGATAAATTTATAAGATTTTAAATATTTTACTACATATAATTTTAAATATAAATAGGTATAATTTCTTATTAGTAAATAATACCTTATTTAATATAATACTTATCTAACTATATAAGAAAAATATACGATTGTATTATTTCACTGTTTAAATGTATATCCACGTGTTGCTAGGCGTTGAAAATAAAATTATAAATTAGAAAAAATAAAATGTTATACTAATTTAAGTTATTTTTTTAATTATATATTTACCCAAACACTTATAGTTATCTAATATATTCTCTAATAATTTTAATATGGAAGATTTGATATGACAATAATTCTACATTCAAGGGTAATAATTGTTGATATATTGACTATAATCTATGAAGTCTTTTAGCTTGCTCCATTGAATGATTAATCTGATTTGTTCTTTTTAAAATAAATAGACCAATCATTCCCTACATAAAGGTTTTGTTAAGGGATAAAGGTAATGATTTTTCCATAGACATGAGTCTCACAACATCATAGATGTCCCCCAAGAAAGTGGGCATTGTTCATAGTAGAAGGAAGAAAACATTGATTTTTAAACCTTTTTGTTCTTACATATGTTGTACTGGTTTGATGGATTATGACTTGACTTTTATCTTAAGGGATGTTTGCCTTTACCTTTTTCAGTTGGTTTGCTGACTCTCTCTCTCTTTGTCTAGAGAGAGATTATGAGACAGAAAAGAACAAAAGAGGAACACTATGACCATGGGTTCCTAGGACTTGTCGGATTGACCTTCAATAGCCCCATTAATAGGAGAAGAAGTTTTGAGGCAAAGGCATATAAAAGTTTTTACCATACCAGTACAACATATTATTTTATTAAAATATTATTTTTGAATAAATTTTTAAATATTATTTTATTAAAATATTACAAACCATATAAAAGAAGAACAATTCAATGTTTTCTTAGATGTTTATTAAAAAAATTATTTTTTTGAAGGCTTCACTTAGTTCCTTCTGCAAATCCATTTATTAATTGTCATTATAAATATAACTTTATGAATTAACAGGCTATTTATGAAAAGTATCTAAACGGTTCTAAAATCGAAAAAATAATATAAAATTAATAAATACAAACTTGCATGAGAGAGAATGATAAGATAGGTAATACAATATTTAATCAAATATAAAAATACTATAAATGTATAATGTTGAAAATAATTTAGAATGTTTAATTTAATAATTTTTTTAACTAAATTCCATTGGTCCCATATGTCAAAACTTTACTTGATTGGTATTTTTAAATATTTGGTGAGCTAAGCATTTATATTATATTTATAAATTATAATAAATATTTTAAATATAAATATTAAAATTAACTTAACAAACAATTTATAAATTTAAATTATTACAAAATTCAGTGAAATTAAACAAAATACAAACAAACACTATAAACAACCATACAAAATATATTCCGCAATAATGCATGCTTAGTGAGGATTAATCATAAATATACATCAATTGAACAAAAGAATTATTATCAATATTATAATCAAACCCATAAATATTAGTGTTTTAAACAAAAAATAATATTTAAAAAGAATTATAATAATACAAAATGAATATATAAATGTTTATAAAATTAAATAAATAACTTATCAAATTAATTTACTTGTACCTAATTTTATTCACATATAAATTTCTTAATTATGGACAACTCTATTACAAAAATTATTAATAATATAATGGTTAATATTAAAAGTTGATTACTAAATAACGGTAACTAAAATAATCAATAAATCTTTTGTGATTTTTTATAATACTAGATATCTAATAAAATTTAATTTATATCATTATAATATATTAAATTCTTATTATCTATTAGGTTTTTATCTAAATATAAGTTAATTTTAGACTTTAATATAGTGGATTTTTTCTTTATATTTTGTTCAAAATTGATAAAATAATAAAAAAATATTTTTATCTTCAAGTGAATTCTTAGGTCTTACTAAAAATATTTTCAAACTATTTCAATTATAATATCATAAATTAAATAAATAAATTTATATTTAGGATGTGTGATTATTTTATGATGAAAATTATGTATGGTATATTTTACTTATTTAATACAAACATGTGAATAAAATTTATGGAAAGTATTTAAGTAGAAAGGTAGTTAACTTGTTTGATACAAGTTCATAAAATAAAAACTATAATAAATAAAATTTATGTAAAATATTTTCAGATATAACTTTAGTTAGCTTATCTAATATAAACTTATTAAGGAAAACCTTAACAGATAAAATATATTAAGTAGGAACTCGTGTAAATTAACCTGTTTAATACAAACTCATGAAAATAATATTTAGTATATTATTACTTATAATATATATATATATATATATTAAAACTTTGAACAAATAAAATTTATGGAAAGTACTTCTTAAAAAAGAACATGCAGTTAACTCACATAATTTTATAAAATAAAACTTATAATAAATAAAATATGTGGAAAATACTTTCCTAAGTGTAATTAACTTATTTAATACAAACTAATGAAATAAAATTCTTAACAGATAAAATATGTGAAAAATCATTTTAGGTAGGAATGCATGTGTAATTAGCTTGTTCATCTAATATAAACAGTGAAATAAAAAAGATGAAAACTATGGAATGTCCTTCTAAGATGTAATAGAAGCCTTGATTTGTTAATTTACTTAGATACAAGTAAAATAAATAAATATTTGAATATATAAAGACTATTAAAAGTTTTTCTATTATAAAATGGACAAGTTATTATATTAAAACTTTAAGCTATTTTTGGTTTAATTATAAAAAAATATTTATAAAGTATTTTTATAATTATTTTAGAGTACAATAAATGGAGTACATATTGGACAATAACATTTAATAGTCACGATATTAACCTCCAATGTCCCATTTTTAGTGAACTATGCTTATTAAATAACACTAATTTATATAAAATTATCATAAATTAAATGTATTAAAATAAATTATTCATCTAACACTATATTATTATATATTTAATTTTTAGGTTTAATAATGATTATTCTATAGTTATTGATATTATTTATTAATTTTTAATATATAAAATTACAAATGAAAAAAAGTTTTATAATTATAAGAAAGTTGATGATCGAATGTGTACTAATTTTATCAAGTATAATAGAAATTATAATTATATTTGAGTGAAATTTAAATAACTATATTCTTATTTAAGTCTACTTAAACATATTATGATTATATTTAAGTAAAAAAATTAAAATATTATTGTCTTGTTTAAATATTAGAACATTATTTAAATATAAAATATAGTAAAATTTCTCTTATTATATTATTTATTCAAAAGCATATTGATATTATTTTTAACAATTATACTTAAATCAATAATAATCTTTATAATTATTATTTATATTGTATAGTGTATAGTGTGAACAGTGTATGTATGTATATTATCAAATTTCTATAAAATATTAGTTCAATTATTTGAAAACCATAGTTTTATTTTCTAGTAAAATTCCTTGAAATATTGTAAAAAAATAATATTTTTACGACCAATGTGTTTTATAGTTAAATGTCTCTTATTATATTATATTATTTAAAAATATATTGATATTATTTTTAACAATTATAATTAAATCAATAATAGTCTACGGTGTGAATAGTATATGTATATATATTATCACATTTTTATCACATATTAGTTCAATCATTTGAAAACATAGTCTTCTTTTCTATTATTTTTCATTTAACAAAATTCAAATTTAAAATATCTCATTTTAAATATTAATTTATTTCGATTATTAGGTTTATTAATTAAAATAAGTATATTTGAGGTTCCATGTAAATTCTTACTTATATATTTTTTTTATATAATTTTACTTTTATATTTTAAGTATTTTTCATTAACTTATATAATTAGAAAATTACTTATAATAGATAATTACAAAGTAATAAAAATTATAAGATATGAATTAAATGCATTTACATATTAATTATTGTAATAACATATATATATATATATATAAGTTAATTTTTTTTATTAAAACATCATTTTTCCTACCATAACCCATTACATAATATTATATTTGACATGTTATATTATGTATAGAAAAATTTAAATTGTTTAAATATTGTAATATCACTCATTTTGAAGTATTATTTTATATAAATAAAATATAAGTAATGATTAAAAAATTAAGAAAAAACAATTATACACCAAAAAAACAAATTAATTTTTATATATTGATATAACTATATTATTTTTTATATATTGTATAATAGGTGGGTTTATTTTTATCCTAACCTATAGAGCTGCAATGATGGGGATGCAGACAATGAGAGTGATGCAGTCAAACATTTTGATTGTAATGACATGTTATTTTATTTTATTATAGTATATTACAACCACAAAATAAAAGAATTAAAGAATACTTGTAAATATCTTTAGTATATAATTCAAATATAATTTTATAACAAATAATATAAAATATATTTATGGTTAAAATTTTAATTTCACGTTAATTATATGTAACTAGGTAATTTTTAACAAAATTATAGTAATAATGAAAAAAATGTAAGAACTTAACAAAAACTATATTAATAATTTTCATTTAATTTTATAAAATATATTATATTTATATATATTATACAAATTTTATTTACTTATTTTTTAAAATTTAATTAAATAATTTTTTTATTTTTTGTATTTACATAAATATATTACATAATATGTCAATTTATTCATAAATATATAATAATATAAAAAATTCACGCAAAAATAACTTAATGGAAATTGAATTTGTTGGGTATGTAAAAATATAAACAAATTTCTATTATAATATATATAATTTTATAAAAATTGAATATAATAAATATGTATATTTTTTGTATATAAGTTTATTTTTAAATTCAATCATTACATATAACCATGTTTGAATAACTTGTACATATAAAATAAATTAATTACATAAATAAAATATTAACTTTATTATAAATAATGAAAATGATAAATAGATAAAAGGAACACCATATTTGTTCATTGTGTAAAGCATATAGGGTGATGAGAATGTACAAAAACATAAGTTAATCAAAGTTAAATATATGCATTTAAACCTTTATGAGTAAAAAATTATTACAAAAATTCAAACATATTCAAAATAAATATAATAACTTAATTTTAACATTTTGTTATATATTAGAGGCACACAAATAAGGTAAATGACGATGTAGATAAGAATGTAGATATTGAGAGTGATAAAGTTATAATAAAACACTCTTTATTAATAATAACATGTAGAATTAGTACAAAGCAAATTGATCAATCTCTTTTCTTCTCATCTCTAAGTTTATAAGTTGCTTATATTGCATGTATAATCATTTGCATTATTTTGATCATTAAAATGTAAATAAAATTATATAATTAAAAATGAAATGTGTATGTATAATGTTTTATAATATAAAATAAAAATCATATTATATACTTACCTAAATGCACTTGCTTTAATACATGGTTAATAAAAATGTCACATAGCTTATTTGTCCTTATTATAAATAATGAGAATAATATCAACTCAACACTTTTTTCGAGTAAGTTGTTCATACAAAATAAATTAATTAAATGAATGAAATATTAATTAATACAAAAAACAAATGCTTGTAAGATCGGGAAATTGGGAATAAGTGTTATTGACTAATATTTTTATTATAAAAATCAAAGATAAATATAATATAAAATTAAATAATTATTTTTGAATAAATAAAAAATATATCAAAATATAAGAATATTTTATTTTAAAGGAATATAATTATGTAACTAAGATAGCTTGTACTAATGGTTAAGATAATAATTATTTTTTATTTAAAAAAAGGGAATAAATGGATAAAAAGGAAATGAGGCAGCATATATGCAATGAATTAAAATTATTATTTTTATTATATATATTCACAAAAGAATATATATATATAAATATATGAATATAGTAATATGGAAAATTATATAATGAGAATACAATTTATAATTAATTCATATCCATGGTTACCCTACTATATATTAAAACAATAAAAAAATACTTCATTGGTTCTATGATGTAGTGGTTTTATTAATTTTTATTTAATAAAATTTAAATTCAAAATATCTCCTTTTGTATATTGATTTAATTTTTTTATATTTTTTTTGCAACCATCAAATATTAAAATGTAAACTCTCTAATAATAATTGATAATATTATTTAATAATATATTATATAAAATAGAAAATAATGTATATATGCAGTTTTCTTTCCAACAATATTTTTTATAATAAAAGTAGAGTTATTAGTTAAGTGACTATATTAAAGATTTTATATAAATTCTTATTTTATATTTTTATATAAATTTACTTTTATATTTTAGATATTTTTCATTAACAACTCAAAGTCACATGAGTATATTGAACCATTAACAAGAAATTTATACAATATTAGGTTACAAAACTATATCAATAATAAGTATATAATAACTTAAAAAAATTAGAACAAAAATTTACTTTTAATTAATGAAATATATATCATATTTATATATTTATTATCTCTTTATTATATAACATTTGTTGCTTTATTTTTTTTAAATTCAATTAAATATAATTAATTATGTATTTTTTAAAATTTATATTTTTACAAATATATCACATAATATGTTAATTTATTAATAAATATATTATATTATATTACATTTTGGTTCAAAAATACTTTTATAATAATATAATCAAATTCATATTACTTATGTATAACTCAATAAAAAATAAATATATTATAATATATAAGTTTATTTAAAAAAAATTTTATTATGCATTAACAAATATGTAGTCATATTCTGCAATCTATTTATATCATACATACAATTTCATACCTATATTATATATATATTCATACATATATTATATATACATTTTCATTGAAATATAAATATATATAATTTATATAAATAAGGAAGGAGTTAAAATAAAGACTCTTTATTAACCATAATATATAGAATTAGTTTAAAGTTAATTAAGTGTTCAATATATATAATCTATATAAATAAAAGACTCTTTATAATACTCTATGTCAGGAATGCACATACATATTTGCGAGTGAGAAATCACTTCCTGGATTTCGTCCTCCAGGTTGAATAGAATTGATATCCAATTTTATAACGAGTATTATAAATATTAAGTAAAAAAAATAAACTTTTATACCACTTAAATGAGGTCATTATATATAATGATAAGAGGTTATTATTTTTACTTATTTAAATATAAAATTAATTTTATTTAAATACTATAATTTAAACTTTATAAATTTTATTTTCTAATGAATCTAGCTATATAATAAGTATATTCCTAATTTCATGATTTTTATTAAATAAATTGATAATATATTAAATAATAAAGAATTACAGTTTATAAGTTTGGTAGAATTACATCATTTATAATATTAAGTGTATATAAATCTAATATATCTACCATATATTGGAATACTTAATAATGTACTCGAATATAAAATATATATTTAATACGTATTTGTACAACATCAAAAAAATAATATCCAAATCATAAATAATTATCAATTATTTAAATTAAATATAAAATTTATATTAAGATAATTAATTTCAAATAAAATAAAATAATTATTTTACAAAAGGAATGAAATTTGTTTGGAGTGGGTTGATTGTATAAGTTGATCCTTTAATACTTTAAGAAATATATATAAGATAAAATTATTTATTATCAGTTGGTTCTATGGTGTAGTGGTTAGCACTCTGGACTTTGAATCCAGCGACCTGGGTTCGACTCCCGGTAGGACCTTTTTTTTAAGTTTTAATTTTTTCTTAAAATTGTATGTCATTATATTATTTATTTTTTTAATAATATATTATACAAAAAAATAATGTATATGAGTAGTTTTCTTTCAAACAATATTTTTTTAATTACATAATATTATTATTTGAAGTGACTATATTTGAAATTCAATATAAATTTTTGATACTATGTTTTTCTTATAATTTTATTTATATATTTTAGTTATTTTATTAGGATAGGAGACTTGCATACCTAAAAAAATACTTTAAATAAATAAATAAAAAGTAAAAAAAATAAAATATAAATTGAGTATATTAACATAGACAATATAATAATAATTTTGAAAGTATGAAAAGCAATCTTATAATTTTAGATGTAGAGTGTAATATGATTGCTACATGTAAAGGTGTTAGTTATATTTAGTTTTTATTAATAAAAAATAGTTATATTTAGTTTTATGTGGAAAGGGCTATTGTTTAAAAGAATTGATAATTGGTGGGGAAAATGAATAAATAAATTAAATATAAAGAAAATATAGTGATTTTTAATATACACACTTTTTAAATAAATAAATTATATTATAAGGTTATTATTATTATTTAACAACTCAAACTCATATAATTCAATTTTTAATACTTTAATCAATTTAAACTTTTCATATCTTATAATTTTATACTTATAATAATACGTACATGGCATGAGATGCACTCCACTTTTCCATAATTATTTAAATATTTAATTTTTATATCGTTTTATTTAAAAATAAATTCATATTTATATATTAAAAGAAGATAAAGAAATTAGGTATAAGATATATATTTTTAAATATTTTAAATAACACAAAAGTTACATTGTTTACTAAAACTAATATGGCATATTTTTTTCTATATTAACTTTTTGAATATTTGACATATCTTATTAGTTATAAAAATTGTAAATTTTTTAAATGTTGTAATACTATTAATTTTATATTATTATTTTGTATAAATATATTTTTAAAAGTATATTTTTAAATAATGTTTATTTGAAAGTTAAATAAATAATTTTGCAGTATTTTTTACTTAATAATAAATTAATATATTAGGAAATACAAAATCATTACTTCAATAACACATACACACACAATCACACCATACATGGGCTAAATACATTAAAATAAAAGTTAAATTATATTATTAAACAAACATTTAATTTCAAATAAATTAAAATTTGGTAATAGACTTTTAAAATATAATATATTAATTTGAAATAAAAATTTGTATACTAATTTAAACTTTTGAAAAAAAATATTAATATTAATTTAATAATTTGTTAAAAAGTGTTAATATATTTATTTTTAATATTAATAATATTTATTTTTAATATTAATAATAATTATTTTATATTTTTCGATAATATTTATACATGTATCTATTGGTGTATTGAATTTGAGAGTACTTTGGTGAGAGGATAAAGATAAAGAATCAATAATTCAAGTTCACCAAGAATGGAGTAATTGATGTTAGAGTTTCGATTCCACCTGACGGACGGGAAGTTCCCGTTAAATAAGAACAAGATACCAAAGTTACCTGTACAATCTTATGATTGTTAATCAAGATTCAATTATTTCTTCTTATTCTTCTTCTACTCATATAGAATCTATCTACTTGCTGGACCAGCCTAACCACGGAGGAGGACCTCTGTTGGAACCTCACCATCATCATCTGGGTGGCCTCTGGCCAGTACGCAGCTGTGAACTTCGACCGGTACCTTTTCAGATGCTACATGGTGAATCGTCTTACTCTATTAGGAGTCTCATCCACCATGAGGAAGGCCAAAGTTGGAGAAGATCCTCCTCAATCCGCAATAGGCTTTCCTCTCGCAGCTGCAGGCAATTAAGGTTATGGGCTCAGGGAGTATCTCCGAGGTGTTCGAGAAGTTCTCCTCCAGGCCTGTGGAGTAAAGATGACGGTCAAGTCAAAGAGTGATGCTGGCAAAAAAGTCAACGAGTAAAACCTTGAACAAGTAATACAAACAAAAAAAGGGATGATGAGTTCATCCTCCCCCTCCCCTATTGGAAGAAAAGAAAACCCTAATTTTGGATTGACTGATCGCCTCCGCCTCCACTGTTCTCCGCAACTCTGCCTGCTCCGCTTCTCAGTCCGTCGTGCCCCTGTTCATCCCCTGTTCTCTGGGTTACACTGCCGATTTCTGTTTCCCGTCCTCCTTGATAAGTCCACGACTGTGCCCCTAGGGAAAGTTTTGACTGAAATTTCTGGTTATGGGGGTTTTGGCTTCCCTTAGGGTTTGCAATGGAAGCTTCAGAGCTGCAAGTAGATTACTTATGTTTGGGTATATTCGAGGAAAAGGCATATCAGTCTCTGCAAATGAACACTGCGGCAAGGATTCGGTGCTTCCGGTACTGATCGTCGGCGCCGGTCCTGTCGGTTTAGTTCTATCTATTTTACTCACAAAGCTAGGTACTCTACTCATCCAGTTCATCCTTTTTCTTCCGTTTGACATATCTCGTATTATGGTAGAAACAAAATAGCTTTGTTTTCAGCTTGTCTATGCATTCTGTCCTTGTATAGGCGTGAGATGTGCTGTCTTGGAGAAGAACAAGAGCTTTTCTGCCCACCCACAAGCACACTTTATCAACAATAGATCCATGGAGGTTAGAGATGTTATTCAACGGGCTCTATCCTGACCGAGTTCAATTAATAGTCTCCTCTGATCCAACAAAAAATTTCAGGTTTTCCGAAAATTGGATGGTTTGGCAGATGAAATTGAAAGACTGCAACCACCAGTGGACTTGTGGAGGAGGTTTATATATTGCACTTCCCTCACTGGGTCAGTACTGGGGATGGTGGATCACATGCAACCTCAAGGTGTGACTGCTTTTACGTCAGCTACTGCAGAGAACATGGTCATCTTATGCTATCCTTTTGTCTGATGTTAATTACTCTGTTGTGTTTGCTGGCTTCGAGCAGATTTTGAGAAAGTTGTTAGCCCTGTCTCGGTTGCACACTTCTCTCAGTACAAGCTTACAAGGTTACTCGTTGAGCATTTGAAAAGCCTCGACTTCCAGATCTCTACAAGGGAAAACTTGAAAAGTACCATGAAAGGTGGAGCCATCTGGGGAAGGGAAATCCTTATGGGGCACGAGTGTGTTTCCATAGACACTAGTTCAGATGATGGTGTCAGTGTTACCATCTCTTTTCTTGAGGAAGGGGAATTCAAGGAAAGGAATATCCGATGCAGAGTCCTCATAGGTGCGGATGGTGCTGGAAGTACTGTTAGAAGGCTCATGGGCATTGATCTGATAGGTGAAAAGGACTTGCAAAATCTTGTCAGTGTTCATTTCTCGAGCCAGGACCTTGGGAGTTATCTTCTTAATGAGAGGCCGGGAATGTTGTATTTTGTATTTAACCCTGAGGCCATCGGAGTTTTAGTTGCCCACGATCTTGAGCAAGGAGAATTTATCTTGCAGGTATTGCATTGCCTTGGGAATATTGTACCCAACCAATCCAATATGTTTGTTCATTCAGTATTTTCATTGAAATCTGATCTGTCATTGATTTTATCTCGACAGATTCCATTCTATCCACCTCAGCAAGATATCAAGGATTTCAGCCCTCAGGTGATGCATTATGATGCTGATTACATTAAACACCTTTCTTCCATCAAAGTCAATCTTTCCACAATTTTTGAAGGCATTGCTCTGCATTATGACTGTTTCAAATAGTAGAAATTTGATAAGCTAGTAAAGATAACTTCTTTCTTATGTAGACTATTGGATTTTGAAGGATTCGACCTGTTGTAGATATGTTCGGAGATAATATTCAAGTTGGTTGGTCAAGAACTCTCTGACATACATGTGATTGATGTGAAACCATGGATTATGCATGCTGAAGTTGGCGAGAAGTATGTTTGCTGTGACAACCGGATCTTACTTGTTGGTGATGCTGCTCATCGTTTTCCTCCTGCAGGTGGTTTCGGTAAGCTGCACTCATTGTCTCTCACCTCAATTTGTTTCAGCTAAACTACCCTCTTTTTTTGAAATCGCATGCCTTTTTTTCATCCTGCACTGGCTCCTTAATATTCTCTATGAAACAGTCATTTCTGCATGTTTACAACAGTGTACTTTTTCATATTTGAAAATTTGGGAGATTTCCTCCATAACTTATCCATTATCATTGTCCCTTTGATTGATTGTATTTATTATTTTAGCTCCCCATCTTTATGAGACATGGTCTTTATTATATTGGGGATAGAATCATGCCTTTATTTTCAATTGAAAGGATATGGAAACTAACAACCCAAGAATTGATAGGAAAGTAGAATTTTAGGGTGTTTCAGGTCTGCCAAAAATAAAATATGTGCCTATCATTGGCTACTCTCATTGTGAACTTTGATACTCTATAGATTATCCAACCACCTAAATTCAACTGAATTATTCAGGGATGAATACTGGTATTCAAGATGCACACAATCTTGCCTGGAAATTGGCATCTGTCTTGGAGGGCCCTTCACCACCTTCATTTCTCCAGACTTATGAAGCTGAGCGCCGTCCGGTAAATATCTATAGTTGCCTTCATAGTCTTCTTTATGCTGGATGAGTTTCTCAGCTTGTTTAACAATCTATCAGGTCGCTCTTTTCAATACTGCACTAAGTCTTAAGAACTTCAGAGCAGCCATGTCAGTTCCTTCTGCACTTGGCCTTGATCCGAAGATTGCGAACTCAGGTACAATGAGTGATACTCCTTATCATGATTCTGATGCTTGCCTATTTTTCCTTCTTTTCAATCATGGAATTTATAGTTTTTATTATCTGGTTGTTTATATAGTACACCGAGTTGTCAATGTTCTGCCTCATGGCATTCAGAAGACGATATTGGATGGGATTTTCTATATAGGGCGAATGCAGCTTTCAGAATTCCTTCTAAATGAAAGTAATCCTCTGGGGTCATCAAGGCTGGAGAAATTGAAACAAATATTCAATGAAGGGAGGAGTCTTCAATTGCAATTCCCTGCCGAGGATCTTGGCTTCAGGTGTTACCGATGCCAGAAAATTATATCCCCTCAAATGTTCTAAAAGATTTCTGTTCGTACTACTCTCTGATATGAAAAGGCCTACTTAATCGAAGTGGTTAATTGCTAGGTACTCTGATGGAGCAATTGTTCCAGACCGAAGAGGGCCAGCTCCATTGGAGTCACCTACCGGTCGCCGCAGAGATTATATTCCATCCGCAGACCCGGGATCGAGGCTTCCCCACATGAACGTGAGGATATTGTCAAATTCTTCCAAAGAGGTGTGCCCTCTTTTCTGTGTTCTTTGTGATCACTAACTCTTGCTATTACACCAGCTATGCCTCCATAGAACTAAGTTGTTGGGTTCTTTTTATAGTAATCACATACTTTTTACGTAATATGCAGGATATCATTTCTACATTGGATCTTGTTCACGGTAACAAGATCGAGTTCCTCCTCATGGTGGCACCAACAGAGGATTCATACCATCTTGCTCATGCTGCATTTGAGGTTGCCAAAGAATTTGAGGTCTCTGCAAGAATATGTGTAGTTTGGCCACAGACAACTGCTAGCAGTACCTCAATGTCGAGCAAGGAGACATTGGCACCCTGGGAAAACTTCATAGATATTCAAGAAGTGGAAAGGAGTCCTCAAGATTCATTATCTTCATCCTGGTGGAGTATCTGTCAGATGAGTGATAGAGGAGCAATTCTTGTTAGGCCGGATGAGCATGTGGCCTGGCGTGTTAAGTCAAGTATTGCCGGAGATCCGATGAAGGAGATGAGAAGGGTCTTCTCAGCAGTTTTAGGTGTGAAGTAGGACACCATAATGGAGAAGAGCCTCCGGCTAGGAATCTGCAAATTTCCCTTTTTTTCATGCTTTGCACCTTTCACTTTGATCTTTCCAAAGAGCAAATTAGAGTGCATAGACGACTGGAAAGGTGTCACATCCTATAGCTTGTTCTAGATTAGTTGCATATCTTTGTCATTCTGGAGTGTTGATGGGAACTGAAGCTTCTGGTATGTGATCCATGGTAGGGGACACGGGTACAGTACTCATGCACCGGTCCCAGAACCCACCGGCTGTTACCCCACTTATGTCATTGTCTGATCCATCGGAGATGTCGCCGCCGTCGTAAGGACAAATGGAGAATACCTGTAAGAAAAGGAAGATGGATTAATGAAGTTAAAGGAAAAGTTAACACCAGGTGTCGTGGTGTAGTTGGTTATCACGTCAGTCTAACACACTGAAGGTCTCCGGTTCGAGTCCGGGCGACGCCACGTATAAATGTTTTTCTCATTTTCTTCAATAGAATCATCCTCCTTAGTCATCCATCTGAGCAAGTGTGATCATCAGGATCATATTCGAAGAATGGAGTGGACCAAGTCGGGTTGGAGGCTATCCCCACACCCACCCAGATTGCCAAATCTAATGATTATTTCTAGCTAGTTTCTACATTTGGTTGATAAACTTTTATACTTGTTATGTTATATGTTTGTGAAAAAAAATGTGTAATTGTTTGTTGGATATATTTAATATATGTTAAATTACATTTTGATTTAAACCATTTAATTTAATTTAATTCAATTCAATCTCACTTTTGTATTGTATTTAAAACTATTGTTAGTGAAAGTTAATTAAAAAATTCAACTAAATTTTTTATGGTATATTAATTAGAATTTTAAGTAGAATACCAAATTTGATTATCCATATAATTTAATAGATTTTATATATAAGAAAGCTTTACTCTATTTTATAAAAATAAAAATAATTAATGCGGGACAAAGTAAAATACATCATAATCAACTATAGTAAGAATGCAACCAAAAATTATTTATATGTTGTATATTACTCATGAACCCATAAAAACTAGTTGTTAAACCCATCATAAAAATAATATTTTATTTAAGTATATTTTACAAGATAAAGTTTTATTTAATTATGATTTATGAATATCAATATATATATATATATTGATTATTTGAACATATTAGAGTGAACATTTCTCATATAAAACTTATGAATTTGTATTTTTTAGATGAGTTTAACCGCATGTTATTACGGGTTCATTAGACCAATTGATTTTTAGGTAGGGAAGATGTAGTTTATAAACAAATGTTATGTGCATTCTATAAGAAATAAACAATTGGGATATAGTATTAGTTATTTGTTTTGTTTTATACTACGTTTGTCCCACATTAATTATTTCAAATAAATAAAATTAATATTTTATCATATATAATACCTTGTAGATAATAAATTAGATTCAAGCCCGCCAAAACTGGGATGAAGGACCTTTCCCAGATCATGGATGAGGGCGGTCAAGTGCAGCCAATCCTCATCAGGATAGTCTTTCCGGATGGCTTCAGGAGATGGTCCAGGTGTGGTCGAGATCGGGGTCGGGGTCGCTATTGTCTATCAAGTAGTTGGAGCTAGCAGCATTCCCATATGTGTACAGTCATTGGGGTTGGTGGATGATTGATTCAGGGATTTTGCTAGACATGAAGGTATCTTACATGAACCAAAGTAGGTCATGAGCTATGGTTCATGGTAGAATCATGGAGTACAGTGGAGCTACCACTTGAGAATATATTTTTGGAGAATGGGAGTTCCTTTACTACAGTGCCATATGGATGCATGGTATAAGTTAACACTGTAGAACAAATGGTCCGACATATATTCCATTACATGCTTTTCTGGGTAATGGAGATGCTCTCCCACTCTTGTGTTTCATCCATCACACTGGCTGCTTGATCAGATGCAGCTGTCATGATTCTTATCCTGAATCCATTCTCTCATCATCCCTTTATTTTTTCACTAGTCCACAATTAAATTAGGGATGGTAATGGTCGGGTGGTGAACCCGGACCTCACCTGCCAAGCAAGATTCTCAACCTCGATAAATAAAATAGGTATGGTAGGAGAATATTCTCATACATTGTATAAAATATAAAAGTGTAATAAATTTATAATATTGAAAATTTTTAATTATTTATAATTTATAATTTTTAAATAAAAATAAATTCGATAATTAATAAATTTATTATAATTACGAGTTCGATCCGAGATTGGAAACCAATTCGTATTCTATAGTACAGAGAAAGAACATGTCAAGCAACAATAGAAAGAAAGAAAAACTGCACTTTAATGTTGTACATGGGCATCACATAGGCCACAATTCACTATATTTGTTTTAGTAAAACCAATCCCCCATTTTCTCTTCTTATTTACACATACTTTTTTCCGGTTAGGTATGATCCATTCATATTAGTGATCAGAGTTAGATTATGTCTTAACTAGATTCTAAACTTAGCTATGGGGTCTGTTCATCTCTTCCAACTCTCTTTAGAACGAACTCCCAGTCGTCCTGTGCTCACAAGAGAATGTTTCTGCAACTTCAGTTCTGAAGAAGACTGTTGTTGGATGATCTCCTCATGAACTCATCTACTAATTTGGAGAAGCGAGAAGATTTATTTTCTAGTAACTTCTTCGGCTGGTCATACTCCATTATCCTTCCTGCAACATTAGCCGAGTTGCCTGGTTATTATTGTTCTAAAGGAGTTCAGACACATTTCATTAGAGAATTGGGTGAAGCTGAAGTTACCTTTTTCCAGGACTAAAACCATGTCGTTGTCAATGACTGTTGGGATCCGATGAGCCACCGTCAGCACCGTACATCTTTCTGTTTCTTTCCTAATTGCCATTTGAATTACACTATCTGTAGCTGTATCAATGGAGGCCGTGGCCTCGTCTAGAACTAGAATTCTCCTCTTCTGCAGGAGCACCCGGGCTAAGCAAACCAGTTGCCTCTGCCCCACGCTCCAATTCTCACCATGTTCAGCAACTGCAAGCTCAAGAACCCAAATAAAAATGAGAGTCCGGATCGGGATATGATAGAATAGCATGAACACGGTTGTTGCGGTCTCACCTGGTGCCTCGAGAAGTCTCTGGTCCTGTCTTACCGTACTGTCAAGATGACACTTTCTGAGCACCTGACATTTGATACTTTGGCGTAAGTCTATTTCATCAATAAAGTTCTCTAAGGATCTCACAAGTGCAGGGGCGCTTTACCTCCCAGATTTCCTGATCTGAACGCTGCTGTAAAGGGTCAAGGTTTGTCCTAACATTGCCCTGGAACAAAATCGGATCCTGCGGTATGATACTTAGTCTTGATCTAAGGTCCTGCAATCCCATCTTCCCAATATCCACCCCATCAATGAGAATCCTTCCTGTAAATGGTTCAACGACTCTGAAGAGAGCTTGGATCAGAGTGGACTTTCCACTCCCCGTCCTACCCACAATGCCGACCTTCTTCTCCTTTTGGAATGTGCAGGTGATCCCCTCCAAGACTACAGGAAGAGTGGGCTTGTATTTGACATGCAGATCCACAAACTCAATATGCCCACTGCTTGGCCACTCGGGGCTTGGCCTACAATCTTCTATCACCAACGGAGCTTCACTCTCTATGTTTGAGAACTGGAGGATTCTCTCCACAGAGATCATCTTGTTCTCGACATTGCAGAGGTTCCATATGACCCAAGCCTGTAATACATTAAGGTTCAGCCCATAGGTTGCTACTAATCCTGCCAAGCCTGTCAACATACATACCATCGTAAATCTCATTTAGACCTGAATGAACTGAACGATTGTATTGTTCAGATGACATTGAAGGTCTATAGAAGCTTACTTGGGTCAATAGCTGAGCTTGGCAGGTTCACCAGGATAACCAGGACCACAAAGAAGAGAAAGTTGAAGAGAATGTTTATCCTTAGACAGAGCCATTCCATAGTGCCATAATTATGAAAGGCCACACGCGAGTAGTCATCAATCAGGGCCAGGCATCTTCTCAGGAAGTATCCTTGCTGATCGAAGCAGCGAATTGTGGCAGCCCCACTGATGGTCTCAGAGAAATGGTGGGCTATAGGAGCCTTTCGAATGCCAACCATCCTTGCTAGCTCTCTAGCTGTACTTATATAGTATTTCTGCAGCCAATAAACATTATTTAACCTTTTGAAGTGTGACCCGACTTTGAACTTTGAACTTTCAAACAGGAATGGGAATTATACCTGGTACCAGATGGAGATTCCAAGGATTACGAGGCAGAGAACGAAGACTTGCCATGCAACTTGGGACATAAGGATGATTATACTGAGAAGCTGAATAAGAGCAAACACCAAACCTGCCATTCTGTAAGGAATGTCGGTGTCAACTAGACTTTGATCCGTAGATGCCTATAGAGAAGAAGAAAAGAAGTATGTGTCAGTTTCAAGCTATGGGGTTTCAAGCAGCACCCACCTAATGAAGTCTCACTTACTCTGTTGAGAATCCGGCTGGAAGGTGTAGAATCAAAGAACGACAAAGGCGCCCGGAAGACTGATCTGATCATGCCGAGGAAGAGGTGCTGAGATGTCTCAATGGCTACGGTGGATAGTAGAACAGCCCTTCCTAGTATGAAAATCGAGCTCCCTCCTGACAGCAGAGCAAATATACCGATCAGTTGCTTTCTGCCGACTCTTCCTTCTTCTTCGGTTGCCCAGGCAATCCAGTAACTGCTGCCCATCTGCAGGCCCTGAAACAGGACTTGGCAGAGAAGAATGACCGGAACCAGAGCTCCCCTGTAGGCGTATGAGATGAATATTGTGTAGGCCTTCCATTTGACTTGGCCAGTTTCACCTTCTTCTTCTTCTTCTTCCTGTGATGGGAAATCTTTCTTGTGTAGCTCAAGCTCCTCTCCGATGGCATCGACTCGGGGTTCCTGACGGGATACTCGGGTCAAACATGGGTTGTTATCTTGGGTCGGTGTAACTTGATTTAAGAATTGCTGATGAGCTTCCAGTTGATACGCAAGTTCACCACATGGATCCTTGATCAGATCTTCATACTTCCCTGACTGTATAATGTTCCCATCCTTCAGTACCTGCAACAATGATCCAACCTTTACTTTCTAAAAGAATTTCAGAGAAGGTAAACCTTCAAGGCCAGAACTTTTCAGAACCGTTAACTCACAAGGACAAGGTCAGCAGCTCTGAGAAACTCCAACTGATGTGTTGAGTATATCACAGTTTTCTCACGGAGGAGTTGCAGGAGGCATTTCTGCAAGAAAGAGTCAGTTTTCAAGACACCGTGGAGATAAACTACAGAGACAAAAGGGGGAGATCAGAACCAGCTAATGATTGTAGGACTAACCTTGAACAAATGCGAGCCGGTATGCGCATCAACCGCGCTGAAGGGGTCGTCGAGCAAATAGATATCCGAGTCACTATAAGCAGCCCGAGCTAGCTGAATCCTCTGCTTCTGCCCTCCACTCAAGTTAGTCCCCCTCTCACCAACCATGCTAAGATCACCATTGCTCCATACTGAAATGTCCTGTTTCAGGGCACAGCATTGTAGGACATTCTCATAGAGTGCAGCATCCATTTGTCTCCCGAATAGGATGTTGTCTCTTATCGTCCCAGTTTGAATCCATGCACTCTGGGCCACATAAGCTTTTGTTCCAAGAACTTTAGCCTCTGCACCAGATATCCTGGGGATCTCATTGAGGATGCTGCACAAGAAGCTCGACTTCCCCGATCCAACTGACCCACAGACCGCAACCTTCCAGCCCTTCATTATGTTGATCCTGCTCGAGATCTTGATAGCAGGTTTCTTCAGGTCCCGGTCATCTGACTCCCAAGCATACTCCCCAGGCTCCATCTCAATTACGACATCACGGACCTCACGAATGCTCTGTTGATAGGCTATGGACTTCTTCTGGTCCTCTTCTCTGATGAACTCTTTGATTCGGTCCATCGAGACCTTAGTCTGTGCCGCCATGGAAATCAGCTCTGCAAGATTATAGATTGGTTCTTGCAGGATCCGGAAAGTTGCCAGGGTGGAGAGGACTATTGCTGCAGACAAAGGTGTCTTCATCACAATGCAGACACAGAAGGTTGCGACTGAAACCAACGTCGGGGAAGCCCAGAACAAGAAGGCCACTGCCGAGCAGGTATAGAGGTACTTCTTGAGCCAGCTCCGCTCGTCCTCTCGGAGTCTGAGGATCCTCTCCATGAAAGTGCTTTCCCAAGAATGAAGCTTAAGGACCCTCATCCTCTTCAAGGTCTCGGAGGTGGCTTTAATTCTCGAGTCCTTTGCCTCCATTATCTTCGAATGGAGCATCTCCTGCCTGTTCGCCAATGGAGTATTACTGACCATTACGAAGACGGTAGACAAGAGAGCAGCAATGGCAGGGACAAGCCCGAGGTTCTGGTGCAATATCGCAAGGGCTAAGAAGACTTGAACTGGCAGAAGCCAGACTCCATGGATGTACCAGCAGAAGTCCCCTATTCTTTCCACATCCACACTGATCAAATTAACAATCTTGCCGCTGCTGCCGAGGTCCGAGGAGTTATTGATAGAGAGGGTTTTCTTGTAGATCAGCGCCATCAAACCGGCTCTTACGCGAACGCCGATCCTCTGAGCCCCAAAGTACCATTGCCTCTGTGTGATGGACTCAACATTCTTTGCACAGAAGAGAAGCAAGGCGACGATCACCCCGTAAATGTAGGACGAACAATCTTTGGTTGACAATAAGTTCACAAAGTAGGAGATGAGAAGGGGGCCTGTGTAGGAAGCCATGGTGTTGATTCCTAGAGACGAAAAGCAAGAGCTCAGCTCCGCACTACTCAATGAAAGGAAAGAAAAAAAATTTGAACTTTACCTGCGATGACTCCATTGATGGCTATTGATCTCCATACTGCAAAAAATATAGCCTTCAGCAGTGATGGTGGTCCTGTTTTCTGCTTCCAGAGGGATGCTTCCAACAAGGAGGAGGCAAAATCGGCACTCTCCGAACGAGGGGTCAAAGGAATGTGCTTCAACTCGAGCTTCTGCAATCGGCCTATCCTGAAGAGTGGGTTCAGCCATCGGAACGTCAGCCTGGTCCAGACACCAGCTTTCTCAAAATCCACGGAATCTCTATCAAGGCCGCTCGGAACTAGGGGTTGTACGAGTTCATTAGCCTCGCGGTTGCACCTGCAACTGCTAGAGATTGCAGTCGAAGAAAGTGTAATGGAGAGAGCACAGGAGATGACGTCGACAATGGAGGATCTCGAATGGGCCATGAGGGAGGATGACAAAGATACTGTAGAGAGGATAGTGGAGTAGACCCACCAAAGAATGAGAAGTAAAGGCCAATCATGGCCTCCCCTGAGATTCCTCTTCCCGCCGTAAGCCGCCGCAACAACCGACGCTAAACCCCACGAAGCAGCAAAAGACACAAAGTAATAGTCCAGCCTGTTCAACTCCCAGCACTCGTAGAAACTGAACCAGACATATAACAAAAAGATGGCAAAGTTGCATATAACAGTCGCCAAAGAACAGACGGACGGAACTGATGAAACGCCTTCTCCGTCGTCGTCATTGCCAGGCCTCAGTCGCTCTCCTTGTCTCCCCTTTCCACGTCTCACAATGCAGACAAAACCCCATATCAGGAAGAACCCCACAAACACGACATTAACAAGCAGCAAGGAGATGTGCATCATAGAAGAACACGACACAACAGATTGTCAAAGTTGCAGCAGCGGCGATAACAACAAATCTCGACCCACTTCAGAGTTCCCCTTAAAGGTCAAGAACATGTATTAAAAATAAAAACTTGAGTGATCCCTTTTTGGGTGGCAAGCCTATGCCTTTATCACATTAAAAATTATGTTAATATTCGAATATAATCAAATAAAATATTACCATCAATTAAATATATTCATAATATATTTATTATATATATATATATATATATATGAGAATAAAGTGGAATCCTTCCTTGTGAGTATCTCCACCTTGATTCTGGCGGCTGGTGAATGACTAAAAAAGGAAGTTGTGGGTGGCCAACTTTCCTCTTTAAGGTATGCTATCATGTCCACCTGTAATACTTATGAATTGTATTATACTAAATATTTTGAATAAATAATATAAACTTTATATTTTAGTGGTAGATGTGTGATAAAATTGAAATCTTTGTGCATAATGTTGATTTAATAATACACCATAATTAAACATTATAACTATTATAACATGCTGAATTAAATTCACATATTTAATTTATATATAAATATTTTATTTAATAAAATTATAAATATATATACATAATATTTTATTTAATCAATTTAAAATAATAAATTAAATATTTACACAAATATTAATAAAAATATACAAAATTTAATTTAAATAAATATATATTATGATTTCCTACAATATATATTATATTTTTTGAAATTATAATTTTATTAAATAAAAATTATATATAAATTGTGATATTATATAATTTATATATAATGGTGTAACTATCATAATTTATATATAATTTGTATAATATTATAATCTATATATAATTTCTAACTGTAATAATTTATATATAAATATTTTATTTAATTTAAATTACATATAATTTTTATTAATAAATAAAATATATAATTTAAAATTATATTTGTATAATATATTTAATTTATTAATTTAAATATTAAATATATATTTTTATTTATAACTTTATTAAATAAAAATTACATATAATTCGTGTTTTTAAATATATAGATACATAATTTAAGTTAAATATAATATATATATATATATATATTAAAATATCAAAGTTTGATAGCTAAAATATTAAATTACAATGTAAAGTAAATTTATAAACTTTATTTACTATTTTCCACCATTTTCACTATTATATTAGATACTCATATTCGAAATTTTTATTTTTATTTTGAAATTATATATTATATTTAGAATTATTTTTAAATTGATATATAAATTACCATACATCAACAAAAATAATGATGTAATAGAATGTATGATAATTTATTTAATATTTAATCAAAGTTAAAATTGATATGAATATATTAATTTTACGAAATTTTAAACTAAAATATATTATTTAAAAAATTAGTATAAAAATATCATTTACTCAAAAAACATGGCAGGAAAGTATAATCTAAGGTTAAATTAAGAGGTAAAGAAGACATGTGCCAACTAAGTTAATTCCACAGGTTGAAGCAGGAAAACATAGAAATATATTTAGCACATTTTTATTTAAAATTAATAAATGATAAATAATTAAACTATTATAATTTTATAACTTTACAATATTTTTCTATTTTATCTAATATTCAATAATATTTCTAACACATTGTCAGCAGCAGACTAATAGCCTGATTTTCACTTTATCATTTGACAAGATATTTAGAATTGATAGGGGCTCTCGCATATTAATTTTATCTACAACACTTCCCACCTTATAAATTTATAACATTTTTTTTTATTTTATTCAATATAATATCAGATTTTCAACAAATTCGACGTAACATTACTCACATCATCTCTCATCACACGTAGTTCCAATAAGGTGGGATGGCTAGCTGAACTTCCTGATATCCAGGGCATCAAATAGCCGACGGGACTGACCACCCTCCGGTGAGCCCCCCACCCTACCCTCGGATAGCTATGGAGAGAGAGAGGGTGGCCCCCTCCTACTTCCGTGGGTACTAGGGAGGGGTCTAAGTCTAACATGTCATGTCATGTGGGTGCTCTCTCCACCCACTAAACCAGCAAATAATTGATCGTCTCCACAAAGTAGGTGGGTGGGGTCTCATGTAAATGAAAGGTCATCCCCTTATCCCTTCCAAGTCTTGCTATAGTCTGATCAGCCAACCCACCACAGGCTCTGATTGAATCATCTGATAATTGTCCTAAAATGTATTAGTGCTATGCCATGCTATGTTGGTATCATTCAAACTATAATATACCTTATTACAAAACCTTAAAAAATGTATTTACTAAGTACAAAGAGAACAATTGTTAATAGAAACTGCATAATATATCGGGTTAGGTAATTGACCTAACTCATTTATTATGTATTCATATCCATTTTGTTTTCTCCAAGACCACTTGGATTGTGCCCTCACTCACTCTCTCGCTAATGTAATAAATAAATATAAATAAAATAACTTGAAATATTCAATACACTCGAGATTTTTATAGGATTTATCTATAATATATATTAAATTAAGAAATGGGTAAAATCTATTTCTAGTTAAAGTCTATTTAAGGAAAGCAAGCCATGGTTGAAGAATCCAATCCAAACGGGTGTAAGTGGAACAAAGGAGCTTGGATTATGAAGGAAATGGAGGTGAAAGTTGAGATTATCAAGAGAGAAACCATCCTGCCATCTTCTCCTATCCCAGCCGAGCTCAAAACCTTCAAACTCAGCCTCTTGGATCAGATCTCCCCGGCTGTTTACACTCCACTACTCCTCTTCTACACCAACCATGGCCACCAGCTCACTCCCGACCAACTGTCGAGGAGGCTGAAGCTGTCCATGTCCAAAACCCTCACCCATTTCTACCCTTTCACTGGAAGGGTCATAGACAACATGTTCATCGAGTGCAACGACCAGGGGGCTGTGTTCGTGGAGGCCAAGGTTGGGGGCTGCCTGTCTGACATACTTAAAGAGCCAGACATGGCCATCCTGGACAAGCTTATTCCAATTGATATCTCCTCCAATGAAGCACGAGATGGTCCCCTGCTTCTTGTCCAGGCCAACTTCTTCGACTGCGGGGGGCTTGTGGTCGGCATTTGCATTTCGCACAAGCAAGCTGATGCAGCCACTCTCTGCACCTTCGTTAACACCTGGGCAGGGGAGGCTAGGGGTATGGATAGCATCGTTTCTCCGGATTTTTGCCTCTCGAAAAAGTTCCCGCCGATGGACTTTCTTAGCGCACTGCCGGAGGTGGAGCTGCCGAAAAAGGCGAACATCACAAAGCGGCTCGTGGTAGAACCCTCGAGAATCACTGAACTCAAAGTCCGAGCTGCGAGTGACGACGTGCCACGACCAACGGCGGTGGAGGCAGTCACGGCCCTGGTGTGGAAGGCCGCCGCCTCCGCTTCGAGGAAGAACGCCGACCCCGGCTCCGCGCCTAGAAAGACGGGGATGTCCCAGATCGTGAACCTACGCAAACGCGTCGACCCGCCGATTCCGGAGAACACCATGGGGAACCTGGTGAGCTACTTCAGGGTGGAGACGGAGGACGCCGACGCCGAGCTGAAGCTGCCGGAGCTCGTATGCCTTCTGCGGAAGGGGCTCAAGAAGTACCAGGGAGAGATCAACGAAACTCTCGGCGACGAAGTTAGGGTTCCGAACATACTGAAAGCCGCGGAGGATCTCGGTGCGCACCTAGCAGACGAGGAAGTGAACAACTTCAACTGCAGTAGCTGGTGCAAGTTCCCGCTGTACGAGGCGGACTTCGGGTGGGGGAAGCCGGCCTGGGCGAGTTTGGCGAGCTTGCAGTTCAAGAACGATATGACTATGATAAACACCCTTGACGGGAAAGGGATCGAGGTCTGGGTGGCCGTGAGCAACGCCGATACAGACCTCTTCGAGCACGACGATGAACTTCTCCAGTTCGCATCTCTCAATCCCAGCATCAAGGTTTAAATAAATTTACGACTAGCCCTAAATCTATCCCCATTTTTATTCATGGCCTAAACTT
This sequence comes from Trapa incisa, assembly GCA_030064435.1. Classification (NCBI taxonomy): domain Eukaryota; kingdom Viridiplantae; phylum Streptophyta; class Magnoliopsida; order Myrtales; family Lythraceae; genus Trapa; species Trapa incisa. The sequence continues at coordinate 19,761,687 of CM057782.1, forward strand.
TTATTTTGATCCAAAAGAGACCCAAACTATCACCTTCATCTTCATGTGTGTCAAATTAAAAGCTTGAGTCATGAGTAAATCTAGGGTTGAAAATTAGGGTTTTGTTTGGTTACTTATCATATGGACCTTCTTCATGATCTACAGCTAGATGTTATTTCTCCATTGTCAGTTGTTTTGTTTTTTTGTTTAAGAGTCAATAAAGTGGAAAATGGTCAATAAAGTATTAGGGGAAGGAAGTAAGTTCGAGGGGTTTAATGATGCCATTGTAACCTATTGTTATTTATCATGATTATAAGACAAAAATATGTCTCAAACTTTTTCTTGCCCAACATTATCACTTGTAAATATATTTTTCTTAAGTCATCAATATTGGTGTAAATATATTTTAAATATTGCTTATCTTATAAATAGAATACATTAGTTAAAAATCAATAAGAAAACACATTTTGAAATATTATATAAAAATACTTTTTTATTTTCATTTGCATGTATTATTAGGATACGCTCTTCATAAGGATTATAAGATTAAATGGATACATATTTCTTAAAATGTTATATTTTATGAAACTATTTTTTTGTTAAATAATACTATAAATGATATAATAAATGTTATAAAATCAAATATGGGTAATAATTATGTAGTTGGAAAAGTTGTAAGATTAGGTAAAAGAATGTTGTCACTCCTACATATTTATGTGATTATTATTGTTTAGTTAATATTAAGCATGATTCAAAATATCTAATATTTGATTTTTTTTGTTTTTAATATATTATATTAAAAATAATATGAATATATTATGAAGTTAGATTAATATATAGAACATTGTTGTTATGAACATGTGGTTAAAGATAATAATTAGTGTAATAGTATAAAAAAGGAAATAAATAATTTGAAAATAATAAAAGATGGGAAATTATTTCTTTGCCTAAAGTAAAAAAGAGGAACTGAATGAAAATTAAATAATAAATAAATAACTATATTAGTATATTAATGGTAAATAGATTTAATAAAATAAATGAATTGTATTATTTAGAAGTATTTTTTCGAATTAAACTTGTTATTTTAAGTGTTGTTTATATTTCAACTAAATAGTAGTAATTTTTTTATTAATAATAATTTAAATAAAGAAATTTATATAGAAATAGCTAATGGTTATAGCATAAAGAGAGAGTTTACTTCATTATTATATTTTTTTCTTTTAAATAAATCATTTTATATTTTAAAACAAGATTGAATACAATAAAATGAAAATTTTATTAAAACTATATTAGATTAGAGTTTATTCCTAATTTTTTTATAATTAATTATAAATTTTCATATGAATTCATTCGATAATATTAGTTAAATATAATATTAATAGTTTTTGAATAAATTAATAATAAAATAATTATATTGATAAATTTTAAAAATATTGTTTAAATTCAATAATTATTATAAATATATTTAAATATTTCGTGATATATATATATATATATAATATTGCATGAAAAGATAAGTGCAATATATTTTATCGAATTGAAAATTAATTAAAATAAATACTCCTTTTAACTTTTTTAAATTGAAGATTAATTAAAAAATTTCAAATTTTGTTATATAATAAGTGCTAAACGAAAAAATAGGTAGAAAAAATGGAAAAAAAGATAAATTAAGGAAAATATATATAATTAGATAAATATTGGTATAATATAATACAAAATTGGTCGTATTTCTCTCAAAATCAGACAATATTTTTTGAATAATAAAATATTTTATTTAACTTTATAAATATAAATTTATGTACCTATAGTATTAGAACAAGCAAATATATTTTAGATATGTTAGAATATATAGAGTTTTTATTTTGTAAACAACTAAAATATAAATTAAAAAAATTATAAATTTTGAAAATGATAGCTTATATACATGTTTATATAAATATAGAAAGATTATGATAAATTAACAATATATATACATATATTAATAATTAATAAGCTTTAAAATATTTCAATAATCCAAAATATTGAGATTATAATGATCTTATTAGATAATTAAGATATAATATAATGGCAAACTAATACAAAAAAAGTAAGGACAAGACAACGTATACTTTTTTGTGGTATTAAATTTAATATTTTTTATTAATACTGATTGAACATCATGTCACATATTCAGCCTTATACTTAGAAATCATGTGAGTTTATTTCGTCCTCATTATTATTATGGAGGGTTAAAAAATTAATTATATCTATATTTTTAAGGAAATATAGAATATTATGTTTTAGAATACATTGCCTCTAAATTACTTTTTATTCACAAAATATTTATTAATATTAAAATTAGAATAAATTACTATTTATTGATATTTTGTGTTAATTAATAGGTTATTTGTATTTTAAATAATTTAGTATATCATTAATGTACTAAATATATAGAACTTTATTGTTATTATATAAAAGAGAAAATAAATAAAGTTTTGATAAAAATTTATATATTAAATCAAAAATATATTTAGGAGATATATGTTCACTAAAATTTTAAGTAGTAATATATTAAGTGTTTTATTCAACATGAGCATAACTAATAAATATACTTATATGTAGACAGAATTGTTGGAAAATTAAAAAAAATAATAGATATTATTGTAAGAAAGTTATAACTATTAACCATTAAAATTGTACCTGATAAATATATAAATATTAAAATTGATAATTAATGTTTAGAATTAATAACAAATTAAAATTTTCATTGAATAAAATTTAATAACATATGGTCACTTAAATTTTGACTATTTAAATTTATTTTAAAATAAATATATAAGCATATATATATATATATATTATTGTACAACTTCATTTGACAAATATTAGGCACTAATAAAAGTAATAAATATAAAAAAAATTTCATTATATATAATATTTCTAATATATACATTAATAGAGTATATAAATATAAATTGAAGATCTATGAAATAAAAATTAAATTGGAATTCTTATGAATAAAAGTGTAATCACCAAGAAATTAAAATTATTTATTTGTTTATATTTTATTTGCTTCATCACAATGTTTTTGGTAAGTCCATTACCAATTAGCAATACCCATCAAACTTGGAGTTCATATTCAATAATTATTACATAAAGACTTCATTTTGTAAGTACTTGCAAACCGTACATACAAATAAAAAATCAGTCCATATTCACTATTGCACAATAACTCAATAGTTATAATTATATATAACACTAACTCAATAGTTATAATGAAATCTAAATATACTTGAGTTATTAGAAAATTTCATTTTTTGACATGATTTTATGTTGAATATTTTTTATGTGGAGAATAAAATTATATATTAGATAAAATATATAAATATTATAGATTTATAAAATTAAAAATATTGTACTACTTAACAGTTATATTTTTTTAATTATATATGGATTTGAATCGATATAAAATAAATTATCAAATGATATTAAAACTAGTAGCTCACACTTACATTCGATCACATACGGTAAACCTAACTCTGTTTTCTATTAAAAAAAATACCAAATTAGAGTTAATTATTAGCTATTAACCTGAGTGTAAGTTTAAACCATTATAATCTTATAACTCTGTTTTCTATTAAAAAAATACCAAATTAGAGTTAATTATTAGCTATTGACCTGAGTGTAAGTTTAAACCATTATAATCTTATAAACTTAGATAATTTTTTATTCTATTTTTAACACTTATAATAACCTTTATTAATTTTTCTAATTTTTAACTATTTTATCTCATTGCTGTTTTTTTTTCATATTTCAAGTTTTGTACACAAAATAGCACAGGACCACGTGGGTATATATTCCTCAACCTTCTAGTTATAATATATCAGGGCAAGTTGGCTTTATATATCTTAGCTTTTACGCACGTTTTCAATGCAAGATTCCTTGTCTTCAACGTTACCTAAATCTACTCAGCGTATGTGCATCCATTCCATGACACATACAGTACATACCTTAGTTTGGATAGCCCAACAAAGTTTGGAGTTGAAATTATTAAGAATAAAAGTGTACTCACCAAGAAATCAAAATCATTTATTGGTTTATATTTTATTTGCTTTATGACGATGTTTTTGGTAAGTTCAATACGGATTAGTAATGCCCATCAAACTTGGGGTTAATATTCAATAATTATTACATAATAATTTCATTTTAAATACGTCCCATTCTATAATATAAAAAAATGGCCCAAGTGTATATATATATATATATTCCTTGTCTTCAATATGGAGCTGCATGACACCAGTTTGAACAATTTACAGTTTTGTAATTAAAGCCTATTAATTAATTATAATAAATAAATTAGAGTTAACCTTCCACTCAATTTCAATTTAGCATTAAATATTTTTTATATTTTAGTATTGCACTTTTTATAAAAATGATAATAATAATCCAACTTACATATATACGGCAAATATCAACACCATATACTTTATATATGTACTTAAATTTTTTAATTAATTTTCACTTATAATATAAAAATTTCAGCTATCAATCCAAATTATATTAGGAATAATTATTGATATTATATTTAAATTAAATTATGTATATATATAATTAATATAAATTAAATATATTTTTACGTATTAAAATTATAAGTAAAAATGATATATAATTATTATTTTTGATTAATTAAAAACAATAAATTTAGTATGCCATACCCTTCTTCTAAAGGTATTGTTTTTAATTTGACTTGTAACTAAACCAACATTCATGCCCACCTAAGGAAAAGGATAGATTATGGCCTTGAAAGCAAAATAAAAGACACATATGATCACCACCAAAATCATGAGCAATGAAAGATTGAGACACATTTTTGTTTGATAATGGATGTGGGTAGGGCATAAGATTACAATGGCATCATGAAACCCCTCAAACTTCCTTCACCCTAGAAGGCAGCAAGAGACTTTATTGACCCTTAAAGACCAAAAAAGGACTGACCATTGATCATGAAGAAGGTCCATATGATAAGTAGCCAAATAAAACCCTAAAGAAGTGCTCAAACTCCCTTTGTTATTCCATACATGAAGATGAAGATGAAGGTAAGGTGGAATTTTGGGTCTCTTTTGGATCAAAATAAAAGTTTAGGCCATAATTAAAAACGGGGATAAATTTAGAACTTGTCATATATTTATTTAAACCTTGATGCTGGGATTGAGAGATGCGAACTGAAGAAGTTCATCATCATGCTGGAAGAGGTCCATATCGGCTTCGCTTAGGGCCACCCAGACCACGATCCCTTCGCCGTCTGCGGTGTTGTCTGCGGTGTTTGTCATCAACATGTCCATGAACTGGAAGCCCGCCAAACTTGCGGGCTTCCCCCACCCGAAGTCCGCCTCGTACAGAGGAAACTTGCACCAGCTGCTGCAGTTGAAGTTGTCCACCCCCTCCTCCGCCATATGCTCCACGAAATCGAGCCCGGCTTGCAGTATTTTCTCAACCCTAACTTCACCGCCGATTATTTCCCTGATCTCTCCCTGGTACTTCCTGAGCCCCTTCCGAAGAAGGCATACAAGCTCCGGCAGCTTCAGCTCGGCTCCGGCATCGTCCTCCGTCTCCACCCTGAAGTAGCCCACTAGGTTCCCCATGGTGTCGTCCGGAATCGGCGGGTCGACGCGTTTGCGTAGGTTTAACGATTTGGGACATCCCCGTCTTTTTCGGTGCCGATCTGGGGTCAGCGTTCTTTCTCGAAGCCGTGGCGGCGGCCTTCCACACGAGCGCCGTGACTGCCTCCACCGCCGTTGGTCGTGGCACGTTGTCACTCGCAGCTCGGACTTTGAGTTCAGCGATCCTCGAGGGCTCTACCACGAGCCGCTTTGTGATGTTCGCCTTTTTTGTCATCACGACCTCCGGCAGTGCGCTCAGAAAGTCCATCGGCGGGAACATTGACGAGAAACAAAAATCAGGAGAAACGATGCTGTCCACCCCCCTAGCCTCCCCTGTCCAGGCGTTAACGAAAGTGCAGAGAGTGGCTGCATCAGCTTGCTTGTGCGAAATGCAAATTCCGACTACAAGTCCCCCGCAGTCAAAGAAGTTCGCCTGGACACGAAGCAGGGGACCATCTCGTGCTTCCTTGGAGAAGATATCAATTGGAATAAGATTGCCCAGGAGGGCCATGTCTGGCTCTTTAAGTATGTCAGAGAGGCAGCCCCTAACCTTGGCCTCCACGAACACAGCCCCCTGGTCGGTGCACTCAATGAACATGTTGTCTATGAGCCTTCCTGTGAAGGGGTAGAAACGGGTGAGGGTTTTGGACATGGACAGCTTCAGCCTCCTCGACAGTTCATCGGGAGAGAGCTTCTCGTCATGGTTGGTGTAGAAAAGGAGTAATGGAACATAAACAGCCGGGGAGATCTGATCGAAGAGGCTGAGTTGGAAGGTTTTGAGCTCAGGTGGGGTAGGAGAAGATGGCCGGATGGTTTCTCTCTTGATAATCTCAACTTTCACCTCCATTTCCTTCGTAATCCAATCTCCTTTTTTCTACTCACACTGGTGGGTTGGCTTAAATTGTTCAACAATGGCCGTCCTTAAATAGGTTTGAAGAAGCCTCTCATGGAAAAGAAAAAGGATGTAAAGCCTTCTTGACAAGCAAATCATAAATATTATCAAAATAATTGACCCATACAATGCCATAAGAAGTGTTAGATTAGATTTCTTGCATTATTGTTAACATTATCAGTCCAATCCATTTATCTTATATTTCTTGCACTTCATCCCCACCAAGTGAATACCCAAAAGAGTGGAGAGACTTTTGGAGAAATTATGGTAAAATAGTATCCTACTTATAGCATATGAGGGTAAGTTGGCTTTATATATATCGGCTATTGCGCACGTTTTCAATGCAAGATTCCTCGTCTCAACTTTGGCGAAATTTTTGGCGAAATTTACGTAGAGCACATGCAGTAGGCACATTAGTTTGGACAATTTACGAGTTTTGTAATCATCTGGCCTATTAATTATAATTGTACAGCAATTGCACAGCTAGAGATATACTGTTGCACAGTTAGGCAAGTGTTGACAATTTGGCTACAATTTAGGTTGAGAGCATTTCTGTGCTTGTACATAAAAGGAGGCACATGAGTTAGCTCAATTTATGAGTTGAAATTCTTATGAATAAAAGTGTACTCACCAAAAAATCAGAATCATTTGTTTGTTTATATTTTATTTGCTTCATCACAATGTTTTTGGTAAGTCCATTACCAATTAGCAATGCCCATCAAACTTGAAGTTCATATTCAATAATTATTACATAATAACTGCATTATGTATGGACTTGCAAAAGGGTATACAAAAGATCACTGCACATTCACTATTGCACAATAAATTGACTATGTAATACTAACACAATAGTTAGTATGAACTCCAAAGATACTTGTGTGCATTAGCTTGTAACCTAACCGTTTCAAGTTGGCAAAAGTGTAGCCCTGCAAAAAAGGCAAAATTAATTACATATTATATATATATATATACATACACATAAATATATAGTTGTAAAATAACCTATGGGCAACAATGGATTCAATAGTGACCACTCGTGAACAAGCAAGACTTAGAATATGTATAAGGAAAGACTAAATAGTTATACTTTTGTATGAATGGATGTGGTCACATATCATCAACCACTTGTTGCGTTTATATAAAAGATTTTGCTTATATCTTATGTTTATAGGATGTTTCAATTTTTTTAAGTGAAATGATAGAATGAAGGGCATCAAATTTACTATTCAAAACAAACGTAAAATGTGCACTACATTATTCAACTTTATCTTTTCAATAAACAAATAATTTAAGTATATTAACTTCAACCCTATTGTAAATTTCTCTAATAATTAAAACTTTAACTTTGGAATCTCATAAATAAGCCATATTAAAACTTACAAAATAATAAATTTAACCCAAAATAATACTTAAATTTAACTATGGCTCATTATTACTATAACCATAAATTTCATAGATAATCAGTCCTTTAAATGGATAAATTAAATGAGGTTTTTAAAATGTCAAGTAACACTAATTAAATAATTAATAAACTATTATATAATTGCATTAGCCTTTTTGTTAAGAAAGAATGGGTTAAAGCGGTTTAAATACTACTTTATCCAATAATATTAGATCTATTATTGATAATAAAAAATTATTTTATTTTCATATTATTATTATTATTATTATACGTATAGTATAATATAATATATTATATTATATCAGATTTGATATATTAATAAAATAGTAATGTATTGAAAAAAAACATCAATGTAGAATTAACCAATTACACTATATTATTAGAATTTTTAAAGCTATACAATATATGACAATATATTTACATATGATGTCATATTGCACTATTTATTATCCATAAGTACTTATTTTTATTAAAAGAGATCACCAAATGAAACCAAAGTTAGAAGAAACATTCAACGATTCAACTTCAAGAAGCATGATTTACTATTTGACAAGTTCAAATGAAACCAAAGGGCACAATGTCAAAAGGAAAATGTGCATTTATTTCATTTGTTAGAGTAAAATGTGTAGGAAAACTATAGGGTTTGTAGTATTGAGTAACTCTATGTATCTAAATCCATAGGAAGAATAAAAAAAATATATCCTTTAGGAACTTTCCAGTTTTGCATCTTAACTAAACACTCTTCTTCAGCTTGTGTAATAAATTAAAAAATGTAATAAATCATTAAAATATCACCCTAATACATTGGATCATTGCACTAATAGTAACTCAACAACTATGGATTGCAATTTATTTATTTTTGAGTAAATTTTAACCTTCTATTAAAGAAATATTTATATTTAATAGTTGAGTTCTAATTATTATAAATATAAAACAATTATCTTACTAAAATTTTATTCATTTAGTTGACCATATTAATACTCTGTAATTGTATGAAAATTTGTCTATTAAATAATATATTGTTTTGTTATACTAGAATTCTTCCAAATTATTAAAAAAAAGTTACTAAGTTATTCCATAATAACGTTATTAGAAGATGTAAGAATGATATATATATATATATATATATATATATATATTCATCAGCCATCATATTATCTATTTAAATTAGCCAAATAAGCATTATTATTATATTCAGATAATAATTGAGGAACATGTCAAATATAATAAAAAAAATTAAAAGTTTGGTGCTAAATAGATTAACACAAAAACTAATACCAAACAAATAAAATGAATATATATATGGACCAACTTTCCTACTTTATTAACATGAATTATTATTTTTCTACTTTTACAATGTATTTTTTTATTATAAAGTATTATCTACCAATAAAAGTGTTAAAATAAAATAAGTTATTATAATCTTATATATTGATAATTATTGTCTATATTTTAGTAAATATATAATATATTCTCTTAATACATATCATCAATCACTTGTATAATTTAATTTGATATTTTAAGTTAAATAAAAAATATATATTATGATATTATATAAACAAATAAATTTGATTTAATATTTTAATAATAATAAATTATATAATTTTCTAATAAAATTATATTATTATAAATAATAAAAATGTATTTGTAAAATATATTAAAGTTATTATTTCAAATTAATTAGACAACGTATTAATTATTATATTTATTTAATAAAATTATAGGTAAAAATTATATATAATTATTATTTTAATTAATTAATTTGAGATAATAAATTAAATATACTTTATAATTTTTATTTAAAAATTTATTAAGTAAAAATAATAATTAATATGTTGTCTAATTAATTTGAAATAATAATTTAAATATATTTTACAAATACATTTTTATTATTTATAATAATATAATTTTGTTAGAAAATTATATAATTTATTATTATTAAAATATTAAATTAAATTTATTTGTTTATATAATATCATAATATACATTTTTTATTTAACTTAAAATATCAAATTAAATTATACAAGTGGTTGATTATATGTATTAAGAGAATATATTATATATTTACTAAAATATAGACAATAATTATGAATATATAAGATTGTAATAACTTATTTTAGTTTAACACTTTTATTGGTAGATAATACTTTATAATAAAAAAATACATTATAAAAGTAGAAAAATAATAATTTTGGCATTAGTTTTTGTGTTAATCTATTTAGTACCAAACTTTTAATTTTTTTTATTATATTTGACATGTTGCTCAATTATTATCTTAATGATTATACTTATTTGACTAATTTAATTAGATAATATAATGGATGATGAATATATATATCATTGTTACATCTTCTAATCATGTTATTCATTAAATAACATAGTAATTTTTTTTTAATAATTTAGATAAACTCTAGCATAACAAAACAAATATGTTATTTAATAGACAAATTTTCATTAAATATAGTAAGATAATTGTTTTATATTTATAATAATTAGAACTCAACTATTAAATATTAATATTTATTTAATAGAAGGTTAAAATTTACTCAAAAATAAATAAATTGCAATCCATAGTTGTTGAATTACTGTTAGTGCAATGATCCAATGTATTAGGTGATGTTCTAATGATTCATTATGGAATAATAGAAGTTAGATTCTTCTCGTCCACTATAGTTTTCCTCCCCATTTTCCTCTAACAAATGAAAGAAATGCACATTTTCCTTTTGACATTGTCCCCTTTGGTCCCTTTTCAATAGCAAAGGGGGAGCTTCTGGGTGTCAAATAGTAAATCGTGCTTCTTGAACTTGAATTGTTAATGTTTCTTCTAACTTTGGTTTCATTTGGTTATCTTTTTTAATAAAAATAAGTACTTATGGATAATAAATAGTGCAATATGACATCATATGTATATATATATATATATATATATTGTCACATATTGTATAGCTTTAAAAATGCTAATAATATAGTGCAATTGGTTAATTATACTAAAATTAAGGTTTTTTTATTCATCAAATTACTATTTTATTAATGTATCAAATTTAATATAATATATGAGAATATAAAAATGAAATTATCAAGTAAATTAGTATTTAAATAGTTTTAGTTCTGATTTTTCATTTACAAACATACTAATATATTTGCATAATAGTTGCTTAATAGTTTAATTAATTTTACTTCACACTTTAAAAACATTATATAATGTAGTGATTTATAAATATAAGGATGGACAATACATGTAATTTCTCGTTTATGCTTCTAAAATATAGTATATTATAGTATAATCATTTTGTTATTTTACAAGTTTTAATTGTTACAATACGACTAGTGTCTTAATTTCTAAAGCTAAAGTTTTAATCCTTAGAGAAATTTACAATATGACTAAAGTTAAGATAATTAAGATTGTTTGTTTACTTGAAAAGATAAAGTTGAATAATATAGTATATGTGACTTGCATTTAATTTGATTAAAATTTGTAATATGGTTTACACTTGGAATTGCATTGTGAATTTCTCTAAGGATACTTATCTTGTCCATGATATAATTTAGAATGTGGTGATTACTAGAGAAAGATGAGACAAATTATATGTTTTTGAATAATAGTTTAGTGTTTGATTCATTGAATTGGACAGTATTTTAGATAGTAAATTTGATACTCTTTATTCTATTATTTTACCTAAAAAAAATTGAAACATCCTATAAATATAAGATTTGAGCAAAATCTTTTATATAAATGCAATGAGTGGTTGATAATTACATATTTGATAAAATATAGAAATATTGTAGATTTATAATTTATAAATGTTTCACTAATTATAAATTATAACTTTTAAATATATATTAGTATGATCAGATAAATAATACCTTTTCACTACTTACAAATTATAAATTTTAAGTATTATATAAAAAAGTTATATATAATGAAGTTATTATGCAATAATTATTGAATATAAACTTTAAGTTTGATGGGCATTGCTAATTGGTCATGGACTTACCAAAAACATTGTGATGAAGCAAATAAAATATAAACAAACAAATGAGTTTGATTTTTTGGTGAGTTCACTTTTATTCATAAGAATTCCAACTCCAAACTTTGTTGGGTCACCCATGTGGATCCTTTTATGTATAAGCACACCAGAAATGCTCTAAACCTAAATTGTAGCTAAATTAACACTTGCAACAGTATCCCTAACTGTGCAATTGCACTACAATTATAATTAATAATTATAAAGCCAACTTGAGGAATAAATAAATATATATATATATATATACACTTAGGGAATCTAATTATTCCAATATATATATATATATATTAACCGGGAAGATGTGGCCATGTGCTCTTATGTGAAAAAAAATCAGAAGTGAGATCCTGGGATGATTTGCAAAGCTAATAGAGAGGGAGTTTGAGCACTTCTTTACAGCCTCAATTTATAAGCTTGAGTCATGAATAATGCTAGGGTTGAAAATTAGGGTTTTGTTTGGCTACTTATCATATGGACCTTCTTCATTATCTACAGTTTCCAATATTTTGTCTTAGAAGAAGGGAATTTGAGCTTGTAACTAAACAATTGTTCTATCCCTTGTTAATAACCTTTAGAAGAAGGGTATGACATACTAAATTTATTGTTTTTAATTAATCAAAAATAATAATTATATATCATTTTTACCTATAATTTTTATATGTAAAAATATATTTAATTTATATTATGGATTACGACCATCACAGACACCAAAGATTGAGTCATGGGTTGGGTTGGTAGCTTCAGAGTAATTATATCACCAACTTGTCCCACTTCCATGTCTCCAATTACACGTCAGCAAAATGACAATCTTGGCATCACTGGCAGAAGTAGGTGATAAATATATTTAAATTTATATTTTTACAATATTATTTATTTAATTTTAAACAGGAAAAAGATGCACCAAGTGTATTACACAAAAATTGGGTTGATTTAGAGGAAGGTTGTATTTAGGTGGATTACAGCTAATATATACGGTACATTTTTATTTTAGTGAAAAATTATATATATTTTTTTCATTAGTTATATAAAATTATCTTATTTTATATAACTATTTTTATATAAAAATTATATAAAAATAGTATTAGGTGTAAGTGAGAAAATGTCCCACTTACAGCTAATACTATTTTTATATAATTTTATCTTATTATCTTATTCCGATTTAATTATTATATAAAATTATATATATTTACGTATTACATTTAGATGATATTCCATTATTTTCTCATTCTGTTTTGGTTATTATAGAAAATTATATTTATTATATTAATTTTAAATTAAACATGCTTATTCATTAATTATATTTATGTACCATATTTAGATGATATCACATTAATTATAATTATATAATTTATTTTTATTCCTTTTTTTAATTAATTAATTATTGTCTGAAATAATAATTAGATAAGATAATAGAGATATTTGATTTATTTTACATATCCTAGAATATTAGTAGTGTATTTAACTAATATAATTACTAAAATATTTAGATAATAATTTGTAATTAATCACAAGTTTTATAAATAAATTATTATGTGTGTGAAGCGTCTCTCTCTATATATAGAGACAGACGAAAGAGCCCATGGAGGTGAAGGCAGACCAACAAAGATGGCGGAGACGACGGCGATCGACGGGCTTAAGGTCGAGGTTTTCTCCGAAGAGACCATCAAGCCGTCCTGCCCTACGCCGGAAGAGCTCCGGAGCATCAACAGGATCTCGGTTTTCGATCAGCTCTCTCCCGCTATTTATGTCCCCGTCCTCCTCTTCTACCGCGGCGGCGACGGGCAGAAGGCCTCCGATAAATCCCGACGGCTTAGGTCATCCCTCTCCGACGTGCTGACCCAGTTCTACCCCCTAGCTGGAAGGATCAAGGAGAACTTCTGGATCGACTGCAGCGATCAGGGAGTTGCTTACAAGGAAGCGAAAGTGGGCTGTCTCCTCGATGACATCCTCGAGAAGCCCGAGACGGCGAAGCTGAAGGAGCTACTACCGGTCGCCGTGGAATCAACGGAAGCCGGCACCGGTCTCCTCCTGCTCGTCCAGACCAGTTTCTTCGAGTGCGGTGGGCTCGCAGTAGGCGTCTGCATCTCCCACAAGATAGCCGACGGAGCCAGCATCGGCGCGTTCATCTGCGCGTGGGCTTGTTCGGCCGGCAAAGAAGCCCCCCGTCCGAGCTTCACCATATCTTCGGCCTTCCCGCCCTGTGAGGACCTCAAGAACCTCCCAAAGATGGAGCTGGCCAAGGACAAGTGCGTCACCAGGAGGTTCGTCATCGACTCCTCTAGAATAGCGGCCCTGAGGGCCAAAGCCAGCAGCTCGGCCGTGCCTAGGCCGACTCGGGTCGAGGCCGCCTCGGCCCTCATATGGAAGTGCGCATCGAACGCCTCCAGGAGAATCCACGGCGACCCCTCGCGGCCGGCTATCCTCTCCCAGGCTGTCAACCTACGAAGGCCGGTGGCGGCGGCGACCGTACAGATATCGCCGGAGAACTCCGTCGGGAACCTGGTCGGGTGCTTCACAACACGGAACGGTGACGCCGGGGTCGAACTGGCCTGCTTGGTGGCCGACATGAGGGCATACGTGAAACAATACAAGTCGAGCTACCCGAAGATGCTGCAGGGGCAGCCGCCGGAGAGCACGACCAGGATGGTCTTGGAGGCAGCTGCTCAGTTCGCCAGCCTGATGAACAGCAACGGCACGGACTTCTACAACTGCAGCAGCTGGTGCAAGTTGCGGTTCTACGAGGCCGATTTCGGCTGGGGGAGGCCGAGCTGGGTAGCCACCGCCGGGTTGGACTTCAAGAACTCCATCTTCCTCATCGATTCAAATGAGGAAGACGGTGCGGAAGTTTGGTTGACCTTGACAGAACCTCACATGGCCGAGATGGACGGAGACCATGAGCTGCTGCAGTTCGTGGAGTCAAATCCAAGCATCGTCACATCTCCACCACCCTAAATATCCAAATATTTTCAATATATAATAAAGCCCTAAGAGTACTTTGAATTCCAATGTTAACTACATATAATTAATTTATTAAGCATGCTCATGAGCTAATGCCTGCCCAAATAATCCAACCTAAGTTAAACCTACTTATTGAATCAAAGTTGTTCACCAAACTAGCTGACTAATATTGAACAAGGTATTACTTTTACCAAATTGGTCATACATTGTTGACTAATATGATGGATGGGACAACATATATATTATATGGGTAGGTAGTAGGGCTTTGTCAGCATGATCTAGACTTTTACCTATTTTTTAATTTACTTTTAATATATTATATATTTAAAATAAATAATGACCAATAATAATAATAATAGAAGAAAATATATAACCACCTGTGAGAGTTCTCATGTTTGTGGCGGAGGAGACTTTCTGCAGGAGAGTGGGACCCAGGAGCTAGGACATACTAGAGGTGGCCCATCCGCCACGTATGACAGGTTGAATCCGGGAATCTGCGGATAAGAGGCGAAGCTGGTGTCGCCGATGCTTTTCACTTTGATTTGATGACCCGGCAGTTCACCTGCCTCCCGAAGTTCAGCCAAGTTTCAGGATTGAATCCCCTATAACATAGGGGAACTGAGCTCGTCCTCTGGACTAACTCGGAGAATCTGAAGCCGGGAATGGAGGTGGGCATGTCACTGAACGCCCTGGTTCGACTTCCTCTGTCCAATTCTAGGGTAGCGCACGAGGATGGTCTGGTGAAGCATTCCCTCGTCAGCTCGCGTGCCGTCGTCGCACGGGGACCGAAGAAGGGGCGGCCGCTATTGGTGGTTGAGGCCAAGGGGAGGAGAGGGATGCAAGCTCGCCAGTTTCAGAGGCCCCCTATGCCTCCCTTGCCCAAGATTGAAGACGATGGAAACCCCAGATTCGTCATTTTCATTAGGATGGCCAATGTTTGTTTCCTCTAAAACTCTCTATCTCTCTATACATCTCTTCCATTTCATCACGAAATTGCTAATTTTTTGATTCATTCAGTATTATCTTTTCCTGCATTTAGACTGGTTGGAGAAACAGTGAACAATGGAATCCATTCCATAAAAAGTGGGTGGAAGGAACTTGATTGAATCACCTGGCAAATGTTGAATCTTTGCCACTAGCTTATGGGAATTTGATTGAATCATCAGGAACTTGATTGCTGTTTCTCTGTAGGTCTATCTATGGTATCCACTTAGTATAGTAACGGGTGGCACCACTGCTAAGATAATGGTGGCAGCCAAAGACAATTTCCTCGGGAAGTATATCTACAAAGACACCCTCGACCGAAACCTTGCTGCTGTTATTTATCGAGTATGTTCTTCACTGCAACTTGTTTTTGATATCCTGCTGGAATGCAATCTAATGACAATCAAAGATGGATACTTAACAGGATGAGAAGGAGATTCAGAAGACTGCATTTAAGCAGCATCGCACACTCCGGGAAGCTACTGATTTTAGATATGGCTACAAACTTGTTGTAATGTCCTTAGTCCTTACTTGTAGTATATGGCAATGTGAGGCTGTTTGCCTTTCTATCTCAAGAACTTGGCTCTTGGTTATGCAGGAAAATGGAAATATAAGAGCAGCAATATCAACCAGTGATGTTATTGAGGTTAGCTTACTATGCTCCAGGCAATGCTGGTTTTCTTCTGTATATGTTTGTGCTCATGAATTTGTTTGTGAATCCAGCTTCCCACAGCAGATAAGCTCAAGACTGTGCTTGATAAAGTGAAAGATTTTTTTGGGGATGCCAAGGAATCTTTTGGGAAGATAACAGCTTTAAACTCATCAGATGAGCCAGAGGAAAGCTCTGCAGAAAAGACCAAGTGAGTTTATGCACTTGTGCAATCTTCACCAAACATGGCGATGCAAAAATCAATTAACATGTTTTAAGTATGTGCATATTGTCTTTGTGGTTTTGCAGGGTCAATGGCTGATGACAAGATTTTCAAGTCATTTTGTGATTGTGGTGGATTCAGGGACTGCATACAGGGTGGCAAGCTAAAACATCTTACCAGCTGAGATTTGTTTATGAGGAGTTTGTTTTAAATTGAAAGATATTAGTAGCTTTTAAGCTTCTGGAAAGGGAAAGCTGCTTGTTCCTCACTTCACACAAATCTCCTGTTGTTTGTTTGAAGTATTACTTCTGTTTGCTTCAATGGAGAAACTCAGTTTCTGATATACCCCAATGTCTTCACGGGCAAATAAACAAAAGAGAAAGATCCAGGTATGGCTAGCAGATTGCTGTGCTGTTCCATACATGCTAAAACTAAGCCTGCAAACATACACCCCTCCAACTAGTGAGTTCAGTCATGCAACCCTGCTTTAAGATGCTATAATGGGGTCTTCTCATTCTGATAAGGTGTGTATACTGGAAGGAATGACCATGACAGTGTTAATGGTGTCAGAACAATCCTCGTTTTTTTGCCGATGATGGAGGAAACTCGGTTTGTGATCTGCAAGACTCCAATCATGGAGAAAAAATATCAAAATCGATGTTATTGTTCTACCGTCATTCCAGAAAAAAACAACTTTATTGAAGCATAAGATTGGAAGCTTTATCTGTTACACTTTGTATTCTATAATTGACTGTGGAACCTCTCAAGAAACATCACCAAAAATGGGGGTATGTCGCGGATGGCAGAGCAGTGGTTCACCGACGAATCTTGCCCATCTTCATCTCGACCAGCTGCTCAATGGACGGGTGGGTACAGCCACCATGGATGAACATCTTGGCGATGGCGTGGTGCATGGCGGCCGTGAAGTGAACACCGTCCCACACCATGTGCTTGGACGCATCCTGGCAGACAAAGGTCTTAGGGGACCCGCAGAGGTGGCGGAGGTTGAAGTTGAAGACGCCGTTTCTGGAGCCACAGCAAGCCTTGAAGGGCTCGGCGAACCCGAACTGGTGGTACCCAGAAAGCACCTTCATGTAGGCCTTCCAGAAGTCGGCGTAGACGAAGACGCATTGCGGGAACTTCTTCTGGAGCTGGCCCAGCCTCCGCTGGAGGAGCTCGTTGTGGTTCATCACCACCTTGTTGACCTTTGCGGCGCACCCATTCTGGTCCCGCTCTGTGATCGGAGACAGCAACAGATGGAGTGGCAGGCAGCCCACCGGCGGCAGGCCCTGGATCACCATGTACTTGGCCCCTTGTTTCACTAACCCCTGCGTACATATCATCATCATATAGCCCCTGAGGCTGCTCCTCCTTTACCAGAATCTACACACATCATAGATCCATTCATTCATACCTGGATGAGATTAGCAACTTGCTCGATGTTGTTTTTGGAGAGCCAACTGGAGGATAAATTGGGGACGTTGTGGATACGGGCGAAGTCTTGGGCTCCTACACCTCCGATCCAGAACAGCGAGTTCGCCATGTCGGGCTTGGTCCCGCTTCCGCCGCCGTTCTTGGCCTTCTGGATGAAGTTGTTGAACCACTGGAGCTGCTGATCGATGCGCTTTGGGACGTTCTTCAACATGAGCGAGAGGATGTTCTTGTGGTTGAAGAAGGACTCCGGGAGAGCCGTGGACCCCGACAGCGCGAAGTTGGCTCCATCTGAGAAGTCCGCCGTGTGGTTCTGGTAAGGCGGCACCGGCGATATCCCCAGGGCGTCGCACAAGTAGTCTATCACCAACCCCCCATTACACAGGCCGTTCCCCGGAGTACCACCGCCGCTAGAGGCCGAGCCCGAGACAGTCCCAGAAGCATCACCGCCTGCAGAGGCAGAGCCGGAAATACCACCCTCAGAGGTCGAGGCCGAGACAAGCCCAGAAGCACCGCCAGCTGAGCCTGGAACTGTCCCGGAAGCACCCTCACCACCACCATCACTGCCAGTAGATGAACCTGTGCCTAGACCTGCGGCAAGATGACCCTCGACAATGTTCTTCCACCCACCAACAAAGTTCTGGAGCTGGCCCGTGAGGCGAGCATTGCCATTGTCTGTACCGGAGCCTCCGAAGGCAAAGACTGATTTGAAGGCCCCGCTCAGGTTGATGTTGATGTTAGTGTTGTAGATGTTGGTGGTTGAGTTAGTGTTGTGGGCCAAAGCCGGGGAGGCCAATAGGGCTAATAGAGCCACAACTGCACCTAGCAACACCACTGTGTGCTTAGCCATGGCTTTCTTCTAACCAAAAAATGGAGCTTCTCTTTTTTCCTTGTAACGATATTATTTTTTATTGAATTTTTGAATATATAAAAAATATTTAGCTTTTATTTTTTATTTGGTGATGAAGATTAGAGCCATTATAATCGGTATTTATAGAGAAGAAATGGAATTGATAGTCCTAAGAGGTGTAAGAAGATCCACCAGTTTAGTAAACTTCTGTGGCATCCCCTTAAAATTCTGCAGATTCCGGTGCTGATTGACCGGAATCTGGAAGTGGAGAGAGAGTTTTTCTCGTGGAGTTGACCATGAATTATAATTACTGGTTTATTTAATATTTGAGTATTAAAAAATAAAAATAGACTTACTATTTAATATTTCATGTCATTTAACAAAATGAATAATTATTTATGATAATAATATAAAATATTGTATTCATATTTAAGTTATTTAATTTATTGTTTATGAATAATTTTATTGTACAAATTTTTTATTTAAAATTTTAATTGTTAAATTTGATTTTGGTATAACTATTTATATCCTTCTTTCAAATTAATCAATTATATTAGTATTATTTTAATGAAATTGGCGTATTATATTATTTTTGAAAATTAAATTATTAAAAAATAAAAATGAGAATAAAATATTTTAAATACTAAAATATTAAATTAATCAAATTAAAATATTTTGAGTAATTTACTTTCTATTATATATAAATAACCATCAAATTATGCACATATTCATTATTATTATTGGTTATATTTAAATGTTATTAAAATGTATATAAAATAAATGTGATTTATGCTGGGAGTTTTTTACTTGCACTCATTATTCATCTTATTATTAATTATCTTTCTAATTAATTTCACTCTAAACTGTAAATAATTATATATATATATTACAGTGAATATTCACATTGTTTTTTTTATCATTTAATATATTATTAGTTTGTTATTTGAATTTAACTTTATATGATGATTATTAATAAATATATAAAAAATAATATAATAATATGTTTTCTTAATATATTATAAATATTATGAAAATAAAAATTATTAATAAATAAGATATTCAAATGTTTTATTATAGGTAAAATAACCTATAAATTGTGTAGGTGGAAAAATAGTCTTTAAGGATATGGGACCCACATATTAATTACTATTATTATTTTTATTTAAATTAATTGATATTTAAATGTTTTTAATATATATCTATAATAATTATGGTTTAAAACTTGTGCATAGAATTATAGACTATTGGACTCATTATTAATTATAGTATTAATTATATTCCTAATTAATCCCACTTCAAACAATTATATATATTTATTTATTTCACTAAAACTGAGTCACTTTTTAAATCTAATTCAACATTTTTCATTGAAAATAAATTAGTATAATATTTATTTATTTTATTAAATAAAGCTAGTACAATATATATTTAAAAATTATAAAAAAATAGTGAAAATAAACGGTAGTATTGTGATATTTTTTTCTCGCATAAAAAAGAAATAGAGAAAAAAAACGTTTCAACAGTGTCATCTGGCGCGATTACGTCCGAGTTTTCTCTTCTTCTCGAAATCCTCCCCAAGCAATCAGCAGAAGCGGCTCCCTGGACTTCGTGCGTGATTACGTCGCGGGGTGTGGTGGTTCTTTCAGGCGACAAGAAAGCTCTTCTGATTATTTTGTTCGCCGACATATCCGGCGTTTTCGCAGATCTCGATTTATTTATAATCCCAGAGTTGTGCATAGATGCCAGAGAGCGATGGAGCTGATTCCGGTACGGATGATTCCAGTCCTGATGTGAACGGTTCTATCCATTTCGAGTCCAGCGGAGTTGTCGCGGATACTTCAGTGAATCAGGTGAGCCTGGTTGGTTATTCTTCTTGGGCTGTTTTTCTATCTGGAATGCTTAATCAGATGCTAAGTACGGTGGAACTGAAAATTTCATGCAACTGACTGAGGTGGTTTTTAACTTTTGACGGAGAATTCCGGTGGAATCTGGCTAATTTTTTGTGAGATTTGAGATCTTTTAATTTCCAATTATGAGCAAGCTCCCTTCTAGAATGTTAGCAAAATTCGGAGCTAATGCTGTGACAACTATTTCCAAATTAGAGAGAGTCGAGCGGAGCTAATTTGCGTTGATTCTTGATGAGAAGTATGAGATCGACTGGTGTCAAGCCTTTTTGTTGCATTACTTGTAGCTGAATAGTTATATTTTACTTTTAGTAATTTTTTCTGTCCAATATCAAAATATAAGTGCTATTTAATGCCATGCTGATTAAGTTTCTGAGACGAGCCATAGCAATTCTGAAAACTAGCTGCTTTCAGGTGGCCGGAATGGAGGATGAGAGGTCGGATTACCAAGATGATGGGAAAGTTGGGGAAGATGCAGGAAAGGACGAGTTTGTGGATGCATCAGAGGAGTTAAATGCTGATAATAGAGATTCATCAGTAGCTGCAGAAGATGACTTTGTATTGGATGATGAAAGCAGTCCGCCCAAGAATAACCCCAGTCAAATGGAGAATGGGGACTCAGGTCACTACTTAATGGACGAGATAAGACAATTGCAAGATTTGCTAGACAAAACAATCAGTGAGAAAGAATCTGCTGCAAGAGAATACGAGGTCAGCTTTCCTCTGATGATTAATGATCCAATCATTTTCAATTAGCCCAGTTTCTCTAATGGATGCTGTTATTTCACAGGAAGAAAGAGAAAGATGTACTAGAGAAATTAGTGACATTTTACGTCAGATCAAGGGTCAGACATATCAACAAGAAGCCCCTGAAAATGAAGGCTTATCTGCTGATCATTATGGAGCAGATGAATACCTTGATGGCAAGGAGCAGCTGGAGGTTTCCGTGACCTCACTGTACGACATGATAAGGAAATGCTCAAAGTTGATTGGATGTGCATTAGAGGAAAGGTCAGAAATGGAAGTTTCTACCAGGGAACTTCATGCCACTTTTCATATAAAGGATCAGCAGATTGATGACCTTAACTCTAAGATTGCTGAGCTTTCAGCAGCCCAAAGTGAAAATTACCAGCATCTGGAGTACGGCACAAGGAGAATGCTAGATTCACTTGCTTTTGTGGCTGAACATGAAGAACTACTGGATGATTCTGTTGGCGAGAGGATGAATCTTATTGAACGAAGGACAAACACATTAATTGAGAAGTACAGCAATGTGTATTATCAAATTGACCAGCTGAGGCAGTGTTTACCTGAAGCTGGTCCAGAACTTTTTCCAGAAGAATTAGATAAAATTATTAGTGGAGTTTGCAATGAGTTGCTTGAGGGAAAAAGGAAGGAAACGGACCTGGTTGAAAGGCTAAAAATGATTGAATTTGAGAATGAAAAACTGGTTGAACAGCTTAACCAGGATAAGGTTTCTCTAGCCGAGGGCAATGTGGAACTTGGCCGAGTGAGGATGGAACTTGAGCAAGAGAAGGTGCGCGTGACCAATGTGAAAGAAAAGCTGAGCATGGCTGTAACAAAAGGGAAGTCATTAGTGCAGCAGAGAGACTCATTGAAGCAGACTCTGGCTGACAAGACAAATGAACTTGAAAGATGCCTGATTGATTTGAAGGAGAAGTCAGAGGCCCTAGAGGCTACCAAAGAAACTGTAGAAGAGTTGAGGCAGAATGAGAGCTTGGTTGCTTTGCTACAGGAAAACCTCTCACAGAGAAATACGATTCTCATGAAGTTCGAAGAAGTCCTGTCAGAAGCCAGTTTGCCCGAGGAAGTACAGCTACTGGATATTACAGAGAAATGTAGATGGATTGTAGCTGAGAGAAAGTCATTAAGGGACATTTCAATGGAATATCTGAAATGCAAAAATGCCTTGTCTCCTGTGAACTTGCCAGATTATATTTCTGGTTCTGACTTTGAATCTGTTATCATTTGGTTGAAGGAGTCATTCTACCAAGCCAGTAATAGGTTGGAAAGCTTGCAATCTGAAGTTTCTAAAACAAGAGAAAATGCAAAATTTGAGATTGAATGCATAAGTGCTTCGCTTGCCACAGCATTACAGGAGAAGGTTTATCTTGAAAATGAATTGGCTAAGCTGAAATTAGAATATGAGGAAATTGTGGAAAAAGAGAATCATGCTTCTTCTGAAAAGATGCATATGGCTAGGTTGCTGATAGAGAAGTTTGGAGTTGCAGCAGGTGATCCAGGATGTAACTATGAAGGGATATCACATTCTGACTATGTTACACTTATTGATCTGTGTTTTGAGAAGATGAGAGAGAATATTGTTCCTCTTGTCCGTTCTCCTGCTGAGTTGGAATTATTTGAAAGTATAAAAGATCTCTTATTTGTGAAAGACCTGGATTTAAGGCTCTGTGAAAAAGTTCTGGAAGAAGAGATTCTAACAAAGACCAAGGAGGCTAGCAGCATTTCAAATGAGTTAAATGCCTTGTCAGTAGAAATTTTTGCTTTGAAAGAGGAAAGAGGCTTGCTGCAGAAAAACCTTGAACATTCAGAAGAGAAGTCAGTGATGCTACGTGATAAGTTATCTTTGGCAGTCAAGAAAGGTAAAGGACTGGTTCAAGATCGAGAAAACCTCAAAAATCTTTTGGATGAGAAAAATAGGGAAATCGAGAGGTTGAAGCTCGAGTTACAGCAGCAGGAATCTGTGGTTACTGACTGCAAGGATGACATAAGTAGAATGTATTCTCTTATGGACCGCATCCCAGTATTGGAGATGGACCTTGCTTCCGTGAAAGAACAGAAAGATAAACTTGAGCAGCTCTTATTGGAGAGAGGCGACATGTTGGAGAGAATGATGGAGTCTGTTAATGGTATTGAAATTCCTCCGGGTGTGGTTGCCGAAGAGCCTACAGAAAAGATAAATTGGCTTATAGCTAGCTTCATAGAATGTCAAAATGCAAAGTACACTGTTGAAAAAGAGCTGGACAAAGTACGTGAGGAAGCTGGTAACATTTCTGTGAGGTTTGCTGAAGCTGTTGCTGCTGTAGAGAAGATGCATGTGATGGAGGAAGATTTTGAAAAGGTCAAAGAGGAAGCCAATATTCTAACCAGTCAGCTAAGAGAAGCCCAAGCAACAATCAAGACTCTGGAAGATGAATTATTGGATGCGCAGAATATTATCTCCCAGCTTGCAGAAGAAAGAAGGGAAATTGAAATAGTTAAGATGAACACAGAACGAGACTTGCAGGAAGCTCAAAGTGATGCTTCTGTCCGAGCAGCCAGTTTTGCAGAGGAATGCACCATAAGAAAATCACTTGAAGATGCATTATCAAATGCTGAGAATAATATTTCTTTGCTCACCAGTGAGAGAGAAGCAGCACAAGTTATTAGGGTAGATCTAGAGACAGAACGAGGGAAGATGGAGGAAGTAATCTTAGACCAGAATACCAAACTGGAAGAGGCTCAAGAAACTATCGAATCATTAGAGAAAACCATATCAGAGCTTCATGCTAATGTTGCTCTACTAAATGAGGACAGATCTACTTTTCAAAATGAGCTAAAGAAGCTTCAAGATGAGATTGGGTCCAAATCTAGTTTGCTGATGGATGCCCTTGAAAACATCAGGTCTCTGGAAAGTGCATTAGCCCATGCTGAGAATCATGTCTCTTTATTGGAGAATGAGAACAAGATTTCAAATGAAGAGATATCAGAACTGAAATCAAAGTTGAGTGCATGCTTTGAAGAGTCGGCTGGAAACATTGGCAACTTAGAGAACAGATCATTACAGGGGAAGGATTGTCTTGAAAGTGAATTGGCTAATCTGAAGTTAAAATATGAGGAAATTGTGGAAAAGGAGAATCACTCTTCTTCTGAGAAGAAGCAGATGATTAGGTTTCTGATAGAAAAGTCTGGATTTTCAGCAGGTGATCATGGATTTAACTATGAATTGTTAACCTTTTCTGACTACGTTACGCTTGTAGATCAGTGTTTTGAGAAGATGAGAGAGATGACCATCCCTATTGATCCTTCTCCTGCTGAGTTGGAATTATTTGAAAGTATTAAAGATCTTTTATATGTGAAAGACCTGGATTTAGTGCTCTGTGAAAAAGTTCTGGATGAAGAGAGCCTAACAAAGTCCAAGGAGGCCAGTAACATGTCAAATGAATTAAATGTCTTGTTGGGAGAGATTTTTGCTTTGAAAGAGGAAAGAGGGTTGCTGCAGAAAGACCTTGAACGCTCAGAAGAGAAGTCAGCAATGCTACGCGAAAAGTTATCCTTGGCAGTTAAGAAAGGTAAAGGACTGTTTCAAGATCGAGAAAACCTGAAAAATCTGTTGGATGAGAAAAATGGGGAGATTGAGAAGTTAAAGCTTGAGATACAGCAGCAGGAATCTGTGGTTACTAATTGCAAGGATGAAATGTGTAAAATGTCTTCTCTTGTTGAACGCATCCCGGTGTTGGAGGCTGACCTAGCTTCTATGAAAGATCAGAAAGATAATCTTGAGCAGTTTTTATTCGAGAGCAATGACATGTTGCAAAGATTGATAGAATCTGTTGAAGGTATTGAAGTTCCTCCAGGTTTGATTGCTGAGAAGCCTGCTAAGAAGATAAAATGGCTTATAGCTAGCTTCTTAGAATGTCAAAATGCTAAGTACACAGTTGAACAAGAGTTGGACAGAGTACGAGAAGAAGCTGGTAACATTTCTGTGAGGTTTTCTGAAGCTGTTTCTGCCATAGAGAAGATGCATGTGATGGAGGAAGACTTTGAAAAAGTAAAAGAGGAAGCCAGTAATCTGATCGGTCAGTTAAGAGATGCCCAAGGAACAATCAAGACTCTGGAAGATGAATTATCAGCTACACAGATTAGTATCTCCCATCTTGCTGAAGAAAGAAAGGAAATAGAAATAGTTAAGCTGAATGCAGAACGAGATTTGCAGGAAGCGCTCAATTATGCTTCTTTCCAAGCTAACAGTTTTGCAGAGGCATGCACCATAAGAAAATCACTTGAAGATGCATTATCACATGCTGAGAATAATATTTCTTTGCTCACCAGTGAGAAAGAAGCAGCTCAAGCTCTTAGGGTAGATCTAGAGACAGAACATCAGAAGATGGAGGAGGTAATCTTAGGTCAGAATACCAAACTGGGAGAGGCTCAAGAAACTATCAAATCATTAGAGAAAGCCATATCTGAGCTTCAAGCTAGTGTTGATATTCTAAATGAAGATAAATCTACTCTTCAAAATGAACTAAAGAAGCTTCAAGATGAAACTGGGTCCAAATCTACTTCATTGATGGATGCCCTTGAAAACATTAAGACTCTTGAAGGTGCATTATCCCAGGCTGAAAACCGTGTCTCTATTCTAGAGAATGAGAACAAGATGTCAAACCAAGAGATATCAGAACTGAAATCAAAGCTGAGTACATGCATGGAAGAGTTAGGTGGAAATAGTGGCAACTTAGAGGACAGGTCATCAGAGCTTTTTGGTTGCCTGGATAAGCTAGAAGTGCTTGTAAAAGACAAGAATTTGTTCTCCACAATGAAGAAAGATTTCCAGAACAAATTTGAGCGCTTGAAAGACATGGACCTCATTCTGAACAATATGAAGTGCGTACATTCAGAACAAGTGGAAAGTGAACTTTTCATGAAGGTAATGATTCAAGCGTCCTTTTTTCCTGTTTTGTTGTTTAGTAAAACTGATGTGCAGGGTATGGATGTGCGAACATATCATTAGTACATTTGGTTGTGGATTTGCCATGCCTACATAATATAATGAATAATCTAATTAAACACGTCTGTGCAGAACATATAGCTACTTCCATCTGTCTGTTCTATCTATAATTAAAAGAAGGTGACTTTTCCCTATTGGTAAGAAATATGAAGAATAGACGCATAGGCTTTTCATTTCAACTACATGTATGTCTGTAGATAAACTTATTTCAAATGTTTGGTTATTTGTTGTCTCATAGATGTTCCTCTTTTTCCATACAGGGAGGATCATTCTCAGACCAGTTATTCTCTGGTGATCTTGGGGAGTCTTTGAAGTTTGATGAAGAATATGCTCCCATGAACACAGTTGATGGGGACAAGATTTCTCTGTCCCTTATGAGGACTGTGGAATGGTTCCATTGGAAGGATAAAATTATTGTGGATAAATATGTGGAGTTTTCCACTTTTATGGATGAATTTCTCTCTGCCCTATTCAGGAAATTGGAAGGTAGACAAGATGAAGTAAGAAGCATGCTTGAGGACATGGATTCACTAACAAGAGTTGCAGAGAGTGCAGAAACCCATAAATTGGAGCAGCAAAAGGCCATATCAGTACTGGAAGATGCTGCCACGTTTTTGTTGTCTGCTTGTGCTATCGTTACCAAAGAACTGCAGTTTGAAGCTGAAAATGATTTGCTTTCATTTGTGTCCATTCCTGTAATTGAAATCGAAGAATCTGGTGGATTCAATGCTGGAGAGTACAGAAAGAAGCTTGATGGAAGCAAATACATCAAACCTGCCGAAGACTTGCTATATGCAGCAACCAGAGCCAGAGGGTTGATGAAACAGTTTGTGGCAGCAACTAAAGCAGCGGCAATGAAGATCGAAAATCTGGAGAATGAACTAACTGAAGCCAAGGCAGTTTCTCAAAAAGCATTAGAGGATGGAGACACAAAGCAAAATTTGATTTACAATTTGGAGAAGGATGTGGAGGCTTTGGAAAAACTGTGTTCTAGTTTGAAGTTTAAAGTGGAGGACTGTCAAGCCAATTTCCATAAGTTGAAAGAAAGAGAGGCAGAAATGTCTTCAAATTACAACGAACTGTTACTAAAGCAGCAAGGTTAGCAAACTCATCATTTGTTCGTCTCTCCTCTCACCAGTTTGTGGACTTTTTTACAATTTCCTACTAAAGTTTCTTTTGTTTTCTCTCTAGAAACTGAAGACATGCCTTTATCCCCATCACAATGGAGAACACTCACTGAAAAGATTATTGAAACTGAAATCCCTTCAGCAGAGATACCAGGAAGCAAGCCAGTGTCCAATAGTTCATATGCAGAGAAGCTCTTCTATATACTAGATAGTTTTACTCAGTTGCAGAATCAAGTTCACCTACTAATTCAAGATAGAGAGGAGCTGCAGTCAAACCTTGCAGTAATAATTCTTGAGAATAAGCATCTAAAGGATGAGGTAGAAATGCACAGCATGCATGCGCAATATTCAGAAAATACGAAGAATGACCTGACTCAACTGATTTCTGGTCTCGAGAAAATGGCTTCCAGATTGGGAATCAGTGAGACATCTGGGGAGCAGAAAGCTGCTGGAGTGAATGCACTCCTTGCTGCTTTGGAAAAACAGATTATGAATGTGCTTTTGGAGTTCGAGGCTTCTAAATCAAGAACCCAGGAGCTTGGAAGCAAGTTGGCAGGGAGCCAGAAAGTTATAGATGAATTGTCAGCTAAAGTTAAGTTATTTGAAGGGTCTCTTCAAGGTACAAACTTGCAACCTGATGTCATCCAGGAGCAAAGAGTCTTTGAAACGGCATCAGTCCCTCCCGAGTCAGAAATATCTGAAATTGAAGTTGCCGTGCGTTGCTATTTTTTTCTTCACTTGCTCTATGTTTCCGGACTATTGATTTCAGTTGGACATTACTTTTCTTGGTCAATTAAAGTTTAAGAATGTTTATTGTTCTTATGCAGGATTCCTCTGGAAAGAGTTTGATGTCAGCTGTCCCTTCTGCAGCTCATGTTCGAACCATGCGAAAGGGATCAATGGATCATCTGGCCCTCAATATTGACTCGGAATCTCAGCATCTAATAAAAACGGAATCTGATGATGAGAAGGGTTTGAATTTTCCTCCTCTACCGTTTTCATGTTTTGCCTCTCATTTTTGTATTGGAAGTTCAGAGCCGTAACATGGGAGTCAAACCTGTGCAGGTCACAAGTTCAAGTCTCTTATTACAACAGGTCTTATCCCTAATCAAGGAAAGATGATCGCTGATAGAATTGACGGAATCTGGTAAAGTGCTGTTTCCTCCTCTTGATCTCTCCGCGACATGTCATTCACTCGAGAGCAGAAGAAAATCATTTCCCTTGTTAGATCCTAATGATGTTACAATTTGTGCAGCGTTAATGGGGGGAGGATTCTCATGAACCGACCTGGAGCTAGGCTGGGCCTTATTGCATACTGGCTGTTCTTGCATGTATGGTTGCTGGGCACCCTCTTGTGACGATTCTCATGACCGCCAGTCAAGTACGCACACTCCCTTAATTGCCCTCTTCTCGTCTCCCTGAAACCTGTATGATAGACACAGATTGCCCGTCGTTCATACTCTCAATTCTTTCATACCAGTTGTTCACATATTGATAGTGGGGTTAGGTGATTGAGTTTATAGATGCCCTGCTAAGTTCTGCAACTTTCTCGGCCACCGCCTACCGCATTTCAAGGGCTGCTGAGAACTGTGGAGCTTCTATACGGGTGGGTGTCTATGGAGAGGAATAATACGTGGATTTCCCGGGGGGTTCTTTAGGCTGCACCGCTATGTAATGTTTGAAAGCCATGAAGAAAGAAACAAGCTGTGTGGGAATATGGCAATGCGCATCTTCCGCTTTCATGTCAAGTAAAATCAATTTCAATTCACAATCTTCTTTTCTCGGGATTTTTTTTTTCTAATTGTTTGATGAAATGTTCGCAGCTAATTAATGACGGTGGCTTCCGGGCCTCCAGCCAGTATTAATACTGGACTGATGGTGGGCCTGTGGTGGAGACCTATAGTGGACTGATGATGGGCCGTAGTGGGCCGGTTGTGTGAAATGCCTGCTACCCACCCTGCTTGCATAGAAACTCTTTAGATTCTGACTATTCCTATGAAAAAAATCATAAAAAAAATTAACTTCACAACATGAAATGCATATTTTGATGAATGGAAAAGAGGAATTCTATTTGACAAAAAAAAGAGAGCCTCTATATATATATATATGAAGCCCACTATTAGTCAGCTTGTGAATCAATAATTAGTATAGAGTTCTCAAGTCATGGAGTCTTCTTCCGACGACTTGATCCTCGCCGGGGTGAGCGCTGTGGGGCTCATCTCCCTCTGCTGCCGCCTCTTGGTCTTCCTCCGGTGGGTTTATAAGATGTTCCTCAGGCCACCTAAGGACCTCCTCAGCTATGGCTCGTGGGCCATCATCACTGGCTCCACGGACGGCATCGGCAAGGCCCTGGCTTTCGAGCTGTCATCCAAGGGGCTCAACCTAATCTGCGTAAGCCGAAATCCAGCCAAGCTCGAGTCCACGGCTGCCGAGATTCACGCCAAGGTCGGGCCCGCGATCACCGTCCGGAACGTAACCCTAGACTTCAACAAGTCAAGTCCCGAGGAGATAATGTCCGTCATCGGAGGTGCTGTCCGAGGGCTCGACGTGGGGTTGCTGGTGAACAATGTGGGGATGGCGTATTCTTACCCGAGGTTCTTCCATGAGACCGACGAGGAGCTGGTGGAGGCGGCGATAAGGATCAACGTCCAGGCTGCTATGTGGATGACTAGGGCTGTGATGCCATTGATGAGGAAGAAGAAGAAAGGCGCCATTGTAAACATTGGGTCGGGCTCGTCGGTGGTCATCCCTTCCATGCCACTATACACAGTCTACACAGCTTCAAAGGCGTAAGCTAGCTATATGTTTTGGTCATATCACTCTTTGTTTCCATTGTTAATAATCATTTGCTTGCATGGATGGCCATGGCCCTTTTAGGCCAGGCACGGAGCTATGCATCTGATCTGACTTGATTTATCTTTGCCATCTGACCCATCTCAGATTCATGACGACTTTCTCGAGATCTATCGGCATCGAATACCGACACGAGGGGATAGACATCCAGTGCCAGGCGCCGCTGTTCATCTCGACCAAGATGACGAAGCTAGGGAGCAGCCTAATGGTCTCGACGCCGGAGATGTATGCCCGGTGGAGCCTGAGGTGGATGGGCCAGAAGGCGGACACCCTCTGCAGCCCTGTCTGGGGTCACTCCCTGCAGTCCTACTTGGTGCGGTGCCTTCCCGATGCCCTCGTCAGCTGGTGCTTCCTTCGCTACTTTGTCAGTACGCGCGAGAAGGTACTCCGGAGGAAGAAGATGAGGGAGTTAAACCAAGCCGGTTTGACAAGCAACCCCCAAGCTATAAGCTAGCCGGTCTCGACCACTCTGGCTTCGGGAAGACATGATGATTCCCAGTTTTCTGGGAGAAGACGAGGTTTTTCTAATTAATGGTGTCGGCAGCGGGATCGTATAAGGTAGCTAGCTAGCCTCACTTTTGTGGGCTTAATTATAAAGTGTGTACCCTTTCTTCTTTCCCTATATCGATATAATTGGAATCCTCAAATCAACTTCTATATATATAAATATATATATATATGGGACATTCAAACCATGCATGCATGAAACCCTAACTAGAGAAGAAATCATAACTCTTAACTTACATTTTTATGTCTCCCTATGGATCACTTGCATAACTCATTAATAGACCATTTTTTTTGTCTTTATATTCCCTTCTAAATGTAGAAGTTATAGTCAAGGCATTAACACGGGTGGGTCAAAGCTCATTTATGTGAATAATGGCTGTCCAAGGCATTAACATGGGTGGGTACATTGGACATTGGCTAGGTGGTCCATGACCATGGCCATCCATTAATTGAGGAATTACCCTCTTTAGAGTTGCTATCTAATTGCTCTACGTAATTTATTAGTTCTTTTTTTTCTTTTAGGGCCAAATGTTTTTGTCAAGACACTGTACTAATAACATATTGCTACACTTCAATTTTATTTTATGTAATTATTATAAATATATATCACTTATCTATTTTATTTAATTTAAAATTATATTCTTACCTTCTTAATCACTATATATACATACATACAAATATTAATGCCACGGAAAGAGACATGACATGGCATTCAATTGGGGGCGCCTAATTCTCTGCCTCAACCATAACTTGGCAATTGGACGACAGCGACACCCACCCCGTACACATTGGCGAGATCAGATCATATAATTATGTTACAACCAAAATTTATTTTGTATTCCTTTTATTGAAAATATAATATTAAATTAAATAAAATAGAAAAATGTTATAAATTTATAAGTTTGAAAATGTTTTAAAATAATAATTTTTAATTATAAATAGGTTCGACATTTTTTTTTAATGCTAACCGACTTTAAATCTATACACTTGAGTAAAAATTTTGATTCCCACCACCATCTTCCTATCCAAATACAACCTCCATTCATCCACCCATCCATGACCACCAAAAGTTTGGATTTTTATTGTTAACCTATGTAATGAATTAAAACATTATTAATATGGGTCAACTATGTATGTATGTTGTGATTGGAAGTGGGTAGTTTTTCTTTTGTGTGGATATATGAATGACATCATGGTTGTTTGGAAAGCCATGTAATAACTTATGGTTGGATTTAATTGGCAAGAAGACACCACTCACTCACGGGATGTGGTGGGACAGTGCAGTAAAAGCATAATGCAATCAATGCACAATCCATCATCATACCATTCATATCACTCATGAGATCTGCATCCATCCATTTTGTCCCTCATAAATGGAGTAGAAGACTTTTGCAGGAGGACAATAGAGAAGACCTAGTTGGCATTGTGATGGGCCCAAATTTGGAAATTTGGTCCGGGCTTCTCTTATGGGGCCACACAAGTACGGCCCAATAAAACTAAGCCATTTAAGGCTAAGCCCATAAAATTACTAATTTAAACTGTTTAATAAAAATCAATTATAGTATAATATATATATATATATATATTTAAAATCTTTTTCAGCCTCTGTAAGCCGCAAGCATCTCTCATGGCTCTCCTTCGAAAGCGGTCACCTTCCCGTATTAGTCATTGCACATTCTCCTTCATAAAGCCCTGCCATGCCATTCCCAGCACAAGCTTCCTCCTCCCTAACAAGGTAGTAAGTATTATTCATCTGCAATAAAGTTTTAATCTCCTTCCTGTTGCATCCCTAAAATGGCCCGTCAAGTTGCCGTTGCCCTCTTCGTCCTTGCCTTCGTGGCCCTGATCGGTCTCCAGATCTCCTGCACCGACGCCGTGGAGACCACCACAGCCCCTGCCGCTTCCTCCAATTCATCCGAAGCCCCTGACTCCACCACCGGCGCCATGGGCAAAGCCAGCGCTCCCTCTGGCGGGGATGTTGAGGCGGCACCTGTGGGTGGCCCGATCCCTCCGGGTGCTCCCGCTCCATCACCCGGCAACAGTGTATCCGGATGGCTCCACGTCTCTGCAGTTGCAGGGACCATTGCCGCCGGGATGGCCTGCTACTTCTTCTAAGTTGCATCATCTCGTCGCCAATTACCCAAGATGATCTACTTCCATTACTGTGCAGTCAGATCATGGTAATCTTTTAAATGTTCAAGTTTTGCAACTATGTTATTTGGAGGGGCAAAAGCTTGAGCACCATCATCATGATATTCTGTAATATTTATGCCAATGAAGAAGAAACCTACATTCCTGCTAAAGAATGAAAAGCAAAATCTGTTTCTCACAACTGTGGGAACAAAATTTCCTGTATTTAACACCATCTTGTGTTGCCCAAGCATACCAGCCATTTTAAGATACTTCTCACCCAGTATGGCCAACCCGTGTTTCCTTCTTTTGATTCAATACATACCCTTGAAAACGGGATTCGTGCGGCAAATGCTAGCTCCGTACTCTTGGTACTCTGCCTTAGTATGGCAGGCCTGCAAGTAAAAGAAAGAGCGCATACGTTTATGTTACAGCACAGCTAATATACTCACCAAGGATTAAACAAGATGCAATTGCATTATTGACATGATAAGCCACTTATGCCAGTGAATGCAATGCCACTTTTATTTCAAAGATCATAATTGCAGTATTCCATCTAATACGTGACTTGCAGAATTTCATAGTTGTCATTATATGAGCTTCTAGCCAGCTAGCTGCCCCCTAGAACTAGTGGCATAGGTTTATCAAGAATTACTTCAAAGAGATACCTTGAAAAATTCAGGCGTAGATGCAAGTACAGAACCACCAAACCAAACTGCAAATCTCTGGATGGGGTGGCTTACAACATTCACTTCCACTGGTTGTGCCTGCAGGATAAACAATAAAGAGAAGAAGTCATTCTCTGCTTAACTGAATGTAATTTTATATATAAAGTCATGAAACAAAGAAACCAACATAAGAATTGCATCTACTTACTTTTATCTCCCCACCAAGTCGAACTTCAGAAGCAAGAACTCTAGAATCCACAATCTTTTTCAAATCCCTTTGCAACCTCCTGTGAAAATCCTTGAACATGGTTGAGCCTCCAGATAGCACGATATTCTGGATACATAATGGAGAAATTAAGTTATTTCCATTAGAGATAGTTGCATACTAAGAATATGGCATAGTAGCATAAAGAACATGTTTACTAGGACTAATTGATTCAGCAATAATTAGACCATGGATTTAGTTTACAACAAATCACTTCAATATGAGAATAATATGCACGCATAATATAAAGCTTAGAAAAAAGCCAAAAATATTGGCATAGTTTATCTCTTACAAGAAATATACTATGCCAACTAAGGATAAGAATAACCTAGCACTATTAAAGCCATTATATATTAGAACAAGGCCCTTGAATGATAATTACATATTCAACAGACTGTCCAAGAGAAATAAAGAGATTCAAAGATACTAAAACTGGTTTTCAGATGTACGACAACACAGTATCTGGTCAACGTATTCCTGTTTTCATTCTCAATGCACTTTCAGCAATCTAAGGTATAACATATTTGTACATTCTATATAGATGTTATTACACTGTCCAATAAAAATTTCCACCCTATGTTTATGTGTCATTTAATTTAGAAGGATTTTAAACAAACCTTGTACAATGCCCTCCTCGTGTCAATAGGAGCAGACTGAATGCACTTGTCAATTACATCAGGTAATGGAGTAGTGAAATCTGTGCTGTAAATTTCTGGATTAAAGAACACCTGGAAATAACACCATTAATAGATTAACCACCGGTAATGTCAAAAAATAAATAGCAAACGCAACTCAACAGCAACAAAATTTAAAGGAGTGATTCCAAACCATAGAAACATGGCCCATTTTCTAGTTAATTATGAAAACAATTCTGCAAACTAACCTCTGGACCGAGAAAACGTTCATAGCCTATATCACAAGAATAGGGTGCTCCTGTCTTTGGCTTAGTACCCCTCCACTGCTTGACATATTTGGATGGTGCCTTGTCATGCTTATTAAATTCCTGCAATTGGTACAATACATCATCCATAGGCTGTTCAATATTGTAAAGTATCAATGCCCGCTCCTCTCTGGGAAAACTTATCGCATGCTAAGGTAAATTCATGGGGAAAACCTTAACAATGTCAGAGCAAGTGTAGCAATATGTTTCCTTCACTTTGTGGGCTACTTCTAATGAGTCTTCAGGAGGTACATGTTCGCCCCTCTCCTACATGGAAAAATTAAGGTTCATGGATAGGTTACAAAGACTAGGGTAGTATCTACTAACAAAACAGACATATAGTTGCAAAGCATTCTACAATTACCAACACATGTGAACAAAAACATAAATGAAAAAACTGTGATTATGAACATGCACAAACACAGATTTAGTAAGGAAAACATTTCCCAGAGAGAGACGGAAAGGAGATATGAATCTGAGAAGGCTGACAAAACAGCATTGCTATTTCTTGACATGTACTGATGGATTATAAGCAAGCACCTAAAATGTAGATCTATATCCCTGCCAAGAGAAAAAGAGGAGAAAGTACCCGCATGAGCTGCTGGATGAAAAGGGTAACATCTTTCCCGGATATAGGTATAGATTTAATGCTGCTGCCAATGACATAACCATCTGCAACAGGTACAACATGAGTAGCCCCATCTCCAACATCAACAACAACCCCTGTCATCTCACACTAAATAAAGATACTGGTCAATCTTAAAGGAGAGATTTGAGCAGAAAGGTTATGAGATGGCATCATCATACATAATTCAAAAACAAAGGACATTGAAGAATTTTTCATTTTTTTATGAAATTATTTCTTCTTTCCAAGCATCTCCATAGGAACATCAACCATTTGCAAATAATTAAGTAAAATTTAGATAGGCAAATGTCCAGTAGCAGCAATAGGTTCAGTAAGATCTTCAATAAAGGGAAACCCAATCTAGGCTTAACTTTCAAGAGCAGTAACTTGTGCAGCAGCTTATTCTATACCCAAGTACAAGAGAAAAGAAACTCGCATACAGGAACCAAATGAGATGAATTCAAGTTATGAAAATAAAATGATTGAAATATTAAAGACAAACAAATTCCTTAAAGATACAATTGACCTGTGAGACGTCTCAAACCTACCTTGGATGTGGTGTAACCAGCTGCAAGGGCGAGAACAGGCTGGACAGCAATGTAAAGCCCAGGGACATTGAATGTCTCGAACATTATCTCTCCAGTGTATTCACGGCTCTTAGGAGGAGTGAGGGGGCTCTCGGTCAGCAGGAAGTAGTGATCCTCGGGATTACAACGGAGGTAGTTGAAGATGCACTGCTGCCAGAACCTTTCCATGGCGTCCCAGTTCTCGACCTGACCATGCTTGACAGGGTAGCTAAGGTTGTAAGTGCTGCTGGATCTCGACCTAGAAAGAGCCTCATCCCCAATCAAGAAGTCAAGATCGGCCATCACTCCGGCGCTGTGCTGCGCTAGCCAGTTGCTGCTCTTCGTGGAGGCACGAGACTGGCTCACAAATGAGTCGTTCACGGCCACCACCGTCGGGACGATGAAGCAAGGCTCTACGTTACCGGCGAAACCCAGCTTAGAGAACCTGCGGACGAGAATTTCATATGAATCTCACCTAAAGCCTAACCCACTCCACGCTGTACCAATAACTGGTGAAGTTTCAGTAAGGAAATTGTCAGAATTACCCGGTTCCATTGTCGATGACGACTGCAGGACGAGAGGTAGCAGGGTCCATGGAATACGGAGGAAAGGAAGCGATAGCAGCGGAGGCTGAGCTGGATCTGCGGCTGAGATCCAATAGAGACAGGGAGGCAAAGGATCATATTCAGGGGGAGCGCGAAGAGATGCCGCTTGGTGAATGCGAGGCAGGCTTGGATTGGAGGCCAAAGCGGCAATCAAGACACCGTATAAGGTAGTGGCAGTTGGAGTTGGTGACAGCGAAGGTGGCGGCGGCGCGAGAGGCCATCTCAGCGGCGGCGACTGTGTGAGCTGAAGCGATGGGAGGCAGTGATCTCCGCCGACTTTTCCATCTTCGGAAGATGGATGGCTATCCGAATCCTCTTCCTCAGAGCTGACCGTTGAGCTCAAACAGATACTTTCCTTGGAAGTGAATCCAATCGTCAAAGTCAATGAAAAAGGGACGATCACCAGAGCCGTCCGGTGGATCCGACTGCATGGTGGACCTTAGCAAGCTGTAACGATCATGATATCTCGCGGCCATGCCGTCCGGTGGATCCGACTGCAGAGGATACTCGTACTTGGTGTCGGTGGGTGGCCCAACAAACATGTACAATGTTGGGCCTGGGATCCGTTACTAATATTGGGAATGGGCCCGTTACAAATATTGGGCCCATGCGGAAATAAAAACGGCGATTAAGACAAAAAATGGCGTCGCCCGGACTCGAACCGGAGACCTTCAGTGTGTTAGACTGACGTGATAACCAACTACACCACGACACCGTTTTTATAACATGTTTATCTAGAATCCTAGGTCAAGTTGGCTGGAGAGTTCGCAGATGAAGGTTCAGCTTCAACGTCTCCCAGCAAACGTTGTCCACTGCTCGGCCAGGAGATGGCTCTGTCGATCCGTTTCTGATAGCCTTCAGGTTTTGTGGCTCCCGTAGTTTTCCTGCTCACCGTCCTCTCTACGGTTCTTTAGATCTTCAATGGCTTGTTATTCGGACTGTACTTTTGCTCAGAATCCAAACTTCGTTTGCTCAGCAGAGAAATTGTGGATTATCATCAGAATCTTGGATCCGCTTTAGAGTAGTTCTTTCCCCTAGCTACCAGAAATCCCCAATGCAGAGCTGTTGTGCCTCTTATAGCTTTTTTGTATATGGTTTATGGTCCGTAATTTATAGGCTTCCGGTAGATAATTGGAATGTAGAGTGATGTAGATCTGATCAAATGGTTACTTGTGCCTCGACGATTTTCATCAGTAGTCTAAGAGAAAATAGTTCAATTGTTTTCTTCCTTCGGATTGTGTTCTGATTTTCTACAAGAACCATACCATCCTAGATTCATTATTTTTAACGATAAAGGATTGGCTGTGGGAACTGCTATATATCATCTTGAAGATCCTGTTTCACTAATGATTATGGATTTTGGCAGGGCATCTCTGAGGTCGAAGTGAGATGTGAAGAGTTCAGGAGAAAGCTGCTTGACAGAAAATGGACGTTAGTTAAACCAGATGCACAAATTCATCGAATATTACTCTCTACGAAGCAAGATCAAAATGTAGATGGACTTTTTCATAGGAGATCATGGTCTAATAACTCTACATCATCCTTAGTGGATGAAATGATAGAGAATGATTCTGGAGCCCCATCATTCTACATTGTGAGGGATGACTTGATTCATCCATTAATGAATGGAAATAAGGCAAGGAAGTTGGACGCTTTGCTGCCTTTCTTGGAGGATCACTCAGTGACAGATGTGGTATGATTTCATCTGCTTATAGAGAGCTGCTCCATTCCAAAATGTTATTTCATAATAAGATGATGAAGTAGGAACGTAGAGACTGCCTTCTACCCGTTTTAACTTTCCAAACTTGGTGCTCATGCAATTCTCAGTTCCTTATTTTATTCTGTGAAGATACGTTTATATTATGAACTAGAGAAAATGCCTTTAGATAGGTTGTAACACTTGGTTTGAATATTTTAGGTTACTTGTGGAGGTTGCCAGAGTGCACATACAGCTGCTGTTGGTCAGTAATGCATTACTGCAATTATAAGAAGCAAATCCTGATTAAATTGTTCTTCTATGTTAAATAATTTTTACACATTTTTATCTTAAATGAGAAATTATTCCAACTGGATACTGCTATGTTCCTGTGCAGCTGTTTCATGTTCCGAGAGAGGAATTAGATCACATTTACTCCTGAGAGGAGAGCAGCCTGATGTTCCAACTGGTTATAATTTGATCTCGACTATGTACGGGAATGTTGTATGTGTGCCAAGATCTGTTTACGCCAGTAGAGAAGAAATGCTTATTAGACATGCAGGTCTAGTGGCAGATAGCAGTGGATCTGCTGTTTCTTTGACTGATATGCTGGAGACTTCAACAAGAATTGAAGGAAGAGATGGTAGGAAGGTGGCAATCATAAATGAGGGTGCAGGAGATTCATTGGCATTGTTAGGTAAGTTTGTAGTCTTATTGAATGACCTTAGATTTCCTTCTAGAATCATTTACATCTAGACTATGATTGTACTTGGGGTCAGCTTTCTCTGAACTTTTTCTAGGTATGATACGCCTGTTATGCTACTTATCTGAGGACTACTTGCTTGGGAAAGAGAGGGCTGTGAAGTTAGTTGTGGATGCTGGAACTGGGACCACTGCTGTTGGCTTAGGCCTTGGAGCTATTTGCCTCGGGTGGGTAATCCTTTCATCTTACCTGTTCATTTAGTATCTGATATTGTTATGCAGACATGATGCAACTGCTAGAATAATAACTATGATTGTTCTGCCAGTCTCAGTTGGGATGTAACTGCAGTAATGCTTGCTGATACGATTGACCAGTATAGACATAAGGAGCAAAAGTTGATCTATGATTTCAAAAGGCATTTTGGGTTCAATCTGGAACATTTCTCAAATAGGATGGATGGTGGAGTGGTGAGATGGGTAGAACGTTGCCAACCGAGAAAGTGAGTAAAGGGCCTTTCTACTTTATTTCATTTATGAAAATGCTATGCAAACTCTCCATACCTATGATCCATCCCAAAAGCAGTGATAGGCCCTTTTGTTCAGCCAATATGAGTTGATTAATCAAATTAAGCGAGCTAGACCCAGGTAGCCTGAAACTGAGACTTATCAACATACCACATTTCATTTTTCTTTACTGCAAATGATCTTGCTTATTGACACTTATTTTGACTTTGGTTGCTGTTTCTATATCAAACAAGCCCTGAGATTAGATTTTTCAGGTGGCTACCTATAAGCTATCAGGACTTAAATTCCCTGATACACATTTTTACTTCCCTGCCATTTTCAGGTTTGGAAAGGTGATAAAAGGCGAGATAGAGGTCTGTCAACAGATCGCACGACAAACTGGTGTTCTTGTTGATCCAATTTACACATTAGCCGCATGGGAACTGGCAACTTCTCTTGGTGAGGAGGAAGGAAGAGATGGTGCTAAAGTGGTAATGCTTCACACAGGCGGCACATTGGGCATGTTTGGACTAGCTCAGAGGTACAAGTCCCATTTCCGGACACTAGTAGGTTGATGAGAAGGCTTACTACACTAGCAAGGTCTTTAATTGTTGGAGATCGAAATCTTTGAACTCAATTTCGAGATCTATCTATCCTTTTAAGTGCAGTATCTCCAGCTTCTGAATCTTACATGAAGCCCTATTTACTAGCACTCTCAAAAGCTCCAAGAAAATAACAATTAACAGAAGAAGGAAACACAGTAAAGGCTTCTTTGTTTATGTCTTTTTGAGACAAAATTTGTTGGAAGCACCGCATGATGCATTCATCCATTATTTTGTGCATTGGATTTTGCTTCCACATGTTGTACTATAATAATGGCAATATGATATAATTATATAATTGGCATTCTTGATCATCGTGCATGTGTAAATTGTCTCTTAAATATCTAGTGGTGGGTGGTGTGTGGACATGAACATCCTCAATTTGCATTTATGCAAAACAAGGGTGCTATATACCTGCTGCCATGAATATGTGTACATATGGTGCTTCCTGACACCCTCCTTTTACTGATCTCACCTTTTCAATTTGTTTGAGTATATGGGATTATTCACATTGATCACTTTTTTGTCCCTAGGAGGTCAAAAAACTAAAGACAATCAATGGCATCCTATGTCCAAGAGGCATTCATGCACCACATGCATCTAGAGTAAGGACATCCTTTCCATATATATCACCCTTGTTTGCATAAAAGCTAGCTGGCCGATGGCTAGGTCAGTCAGCAAAGACTAAAGAGGGGGTGTGATAGGTCCCGTGGTGCCCAGGCAGAGGCCGAGAGAGAATCCATGTGCTAGCTAACTACTAGCTATGGCTCACCTGGAACACTTGGCAAAT
This sequence comes from Trapa incisa, assembly GCA_030064435.1. Taxonomy (NCBI): domain Eukaryota; kingdom Viridiplantae; phylum Streptophyta; class Magnoliopsida; order Myrtales; family Lythraceae; genus Trapa; species Trapa incisa. Next base: position 19,802,949 of record CM057782.1, read on the forward strand.
GGAATGTTTATGTGCTGAAGAATCTCCTAACAGTCCCCGCCCTTAAAATAGGGGAGGAAGGAGGAGAAAATGGAAGCACCAAACAAAATGTACATCGCTTTCACCTACTTTTTGGAGCACTCATGGGAGTACATGTACTTGCACACGTGAAGGTAGCTTGGGTGTTCATGCACTTTACTAGTGAGGAATCAACCTGAAGGTATGCATGGAACTATGCATAGTTAAATGGCTCGATCAGATATGGCTGTGGCGTGAATGTTGGTGGTCATAGAATGGGCATTTGCGCACTTATGTCTGTGGTCATGGAGGACAGGCTTTTTCAGAAGTGATGTTGGTAGGCATGCATGCCTTCTTATTTTAGTTGATTCACTATATATACATTCTTATATAAGATTCCTTCAAATATTGGAGAAATTGGAGATGGGAGATGGGTGAGGGAGGCATAAATTGATAAGACCTGGAGGGAAGCTGATGGGTGAACAGTGAAACTTCTGCATGTGCCTGTGTGTATTGTGCTAGACAGCCTTTTCTTTCTTCCCCATTTGGCATCTGCCTGCAACTTCAGTCCCTCTATATTCTCTTCTCCCCCACCACCACTACCTCCCAGTTTGACAACTTTGAAGACCATCAACTCCGACCTGCAGAGGGTCATCATGAAGTTGTGAATGAATTACTTTAGCAGATTTCCTTCCCTTTTGGCACGTTTTTTTTGGTTCATAAAAATGGTGTCTTGGTATCCATCAAGATTCAAAACCAGACATCCGACCAAAGAGACACTTTATAGGTTGAAGTTAAGTTTAAGGGCATCGGTTAGAGTAATAAGACGGGTCATTAATGACATGTACGCGCGAGTTTCCAAGCGAAAAGGGCATTCTCGTAATTTCATTATAGTTGATGGAGGGGGTTGGTGGGTGCATTAGATGTGGCCAAAGGGCATTTTCATAATTTAATTGATAAAATTAATTCATTTTTTTATAAATTTGTTTTAAAATACAATTAAATTTACTATGTTTATAGTTTTTTTTTATTATTCAAATATTTGTTTTTATTCCATTATTTTCTTCACTAGGAAACTTAGTATATATCTTCTCTCTTCATTCTCTCTTATGCTGGTCCACTGGTCACTGAGCTGCAGCTGTACACTCGAGACAGAGGGCTTGGTGCTTGTGTTTTATGTAGGATAGAATAGATATATTACTTGGGAATCGGACACAGACATGGATTCACGGTGTTGTTGCCGGAAAACCCACCTAGTTTCCGGTATCTGAACGGCCACCGCTTCCCTCCGCTGAGTTGGTGTAAACGGTGCGACGACCTAGCTTTATACATACATACGCGCGCCATGGGCGAGAACGGCACTGCTGTACGGCTCTACCATGGAAGCTTGGACCCTCGAGCTCAGGAGTTCCGGCCCCAGGTCAGTCCGAGCCACCAGCCCCAACCGACAACCACTGCCTCCTTCTTCCTGTCTTCCCCTCCTCCTCCACCACCGCCGCCGCCGACTCTGACGTTGTTCCACCCCTTTAGCGCGCCCTATGTGCCCTACCCAGCAGCCCCTCCTCCCTCCTCGGCGGTTTTCTACGGCCCCCCTTTGCGGCCCTCTTCGTCCACAGCCACGCGGGCGCTGCTGCTGAGCTCAGTCCCTTCGGACGTCAGCGCGGAGGCGGTGAGGCGGGACATGGAGGCGTTCGGGGACGTGAGGGCGGTTCAGATGGAGGGCCTTCTCCACGAGGGAACCGTGATCGTTCACTTTTACGACCTCCGCCATGCGAGGAGGGCCATGAGGGAGGTCCGAGAGCAGCATATGCAGCAGCAGTGCCGACTGCGGTACCACTTCGGCTCCGCCATGCCAGGGGGGCCACTGCCGCATCCGCCGCCGCCCTCTGTGCACGGGCTAGTCGCCGGACGGGTCGTATGGGCCGAATTCGTCGTCCCCGTCCCCGCAGCTAACTCCATCCACGACGGCCAAAACCAAGGGACCCTCGTCCTCTTCAACTTGGACCCAAACGTCACCGCCGATGCCCTCAGACATATTTTCGAGGCCTTTGGTACGACCATATTTCCCCCTTCCGTTACCCAAATTTCTAATTTTGCATTGACCGTACTCCGGCCACCCGCCGATTTGCCATACGTTATATATATACAACAACTTGACGGTGTGATTTACTCCAAGGTCCGGTAATGGAATTGAGAGATACGCCCTACAAGAAGCACCAGAGATTCGTGGAGTTCTACGATGTTCGCGATGCTGCCAAGGCTCTCCAGGAGATGAACGGCAAGGAAATCCTCGGAAAAAATGTCATCATCGAGTTCAGCCGTCCCGGAGGCTATAGCCGCAAGCTCCTCCACTCTAGCGGCGGCGTCTCCTACTTCGCACCGCCTGCGCCACCTCCACCTCCGCCGCCACCGTTTCCCACACAACTGCCGCCTCCCCACATGATAACCTCCCCAACAGTTGCAACAGAGCAACCCCACCAGGCCGAGGCGGTTCCAGTGGAGGCCTCCATGCGCGGACTGACGCTGGGAGATGAGGTAGAAGATGACCGTACGGATTCGCCTTTTCTGAAGAAGAGCAGCACCGGAAAGAAGAAACACGGCAAGGCTGTGAGTGGCGTTAAGCAGCAGAAAAAGCCGTGGAGGACTCGGCCAGTTAAGAAGATGGACAGTCGGTTTGATATCACGGTAGGGGAGACCAGTAATGCCGTGGATTCGAGGACAACATTGATGATCAAGAACATTCCCAACAAGTACAGGTTGTTGATCTTATGAATCGACAAAATATCAGCGACTGGTTGAATCTTCTTTTAACTAACGAGGAATCTGGTTTGCCACAGTCAGAAGCTGCTCTTGAATATGCTGGACAATCACTGTATAAGCTGCAACGAGCAGATTGGGGAAGAAAGTGCAGACCAGCCATTTTCGTCCTATGATTTCGTCTACCTCCCGATCGATTTCAAGTACTTGTTTTTCTTCCAACCTGTTATCCTATTTCTTCCAAGCAGGTATGAGGAGGATTGATGGTTTATTCTGATCTTTTGGTGATGGGTTTCAGCAACAAGTGCAATGTGGGGTACGGGTTCGTGAACATGACATCGCCTCAGGCTGCGCGGAGGCTGTACAAGGCGTTCCATCTCCGGCACTGGGAGGTGTTCAATTCTCGGAAGATCTGTGAAGTCACCTACGCTAGAATTCAGGTGAAGAAATAAGTCCCTTTATTCGCCCTTTTAGTAGCCATGGATTCTGGTTTTTATGTGGTTAAATTGTTGTGATTCAAGGGTTTGGAAGCTCTGAAGGAGCACTTCAGGAACTCGAAGTTCCCGTGCGAGGTGGACCATTACCTGCCGGTGGTGTTCATGCCGCCTCAGGACGGACGGCTGCTGACTGACCCGATACCTGTGGTTGGCAAGGGTGGCCTCGGCAAGCAACTTCAGCCATCATCAAGTGAGGCGTTGGGTGATGATGATGATGAGCTACGGCGGCACTCCGGTGAAGAGGCCAGCAACGGAGATAGTTATGACCTGTAAGGAGAGGTTCAGGTTAACTGGATGCAAATTTGCAGCCGGAAGAAAATGGAGGTTTCAGGGTTTTGCTCGGTGGCTGACTGACAAATGATCAAAACTACTGAAGGCGGCAGCCAGCACGGCCGGCAAAGGGGGAAAGAGTCCAGTTAATGGCCCAATTGATAGGCCCCCGGCCGCCCACCGCCCCCCTCCTCCTCCTATCATCCCTAAACACAGACTTTTTAGCCCTCAATCAGATTCACAGAGATACCCACCATCACTTCACTTAAGATTGTCTGCTCATTTTTTTTGTTTTTTCCCCCCAATATTTTGTCGGCCTGTCTTTTTTTTTTTTTCAAATTGAGGGTTTAGTGCAAGGAGGAAGAGAAACCCTAGAAGGTCGAAGTGGGAAGTATGTATGTATGTGTGGGTTTATTATGTCTTTCTTTTTGTCTTCTTGTGACTACATGCATGCATTGGAACCCTAATGCAACCCTAGCAGCCTCACCTCAACCTTGTATAGTTTAATGCATATATATCATTTTTCTTGATTAATGGCTTATGCATCAACTTTCTATGACCTTAATGGCACAGAGGAAAAAACCTTATATGGCAAGTAATGTGCATTCCTTGTTCTGCAAGTCTGTGTATAGGATGATAGAGGAAGGTAGAGAGTTTGACCAGGCTTTGATCCGTACTCTCATGCATGCAGAGGGCAGCAGAGAGAACGACCCTTCTCCTTCTTCACACAGCACACACACACTCTCTCTCTCTCTTCTGTTTGCTATCTCCTATAACCTAACTACTACCTAGAGAGAGAGATAGCTCTCCATTAAATTAAGTAGGCTGAAACAAGAGAAAACGACAGAGATGTATGGGGATATTGTCGTTTGTGTGACCACTAACCTGAGAAAGGAAGCAAGAAAGCAACAATCCTTTCATGTCTGAGCTGGGCTGAGCAGGCTGGTCATATATCAATCAATTTAAATGCACCCTCGTCTCCTCTCCTCTAATGTCCTTTCATGTCAGAGCTCCTCCTCCCCAGCCTTCCCCTTCATCAATTCTCTGGGGTTCCGACACGTGGACGGCTCGATCCCTTTTGTCTTCGACTGTATCCCGACCCGACCCGACCGGCGTGGATTATGGTACTATTTTAAATGCCTAGTATTTTTGGGGGACTGTGTGTGGGTGTGGTGGGTGCTTCGACCGGAACAAGGAAAGACCAATGGTCGGTCAGAGAGATGACCGCGGCCCGAGCGCACGCCATGTCTCGGAACGAATGGACCCACTTGGTCCCCTCCCTGCCCCGCACGCCATGTAAACAGTTATAGGTGGGCAGGCAATAATACACAGAGAGAGCTCTTCTTGGGAGGACGAGAACTTTGGGAAGATGAAATCACCATTCCCCAATTATTGTACGGACCCCACCTGCATTGCCCCTTTACTGTCGTCGTCTTCCTCTTTCCCTTCTCTATTACACTGCAAATGATGGGCGGCACGGGTAATGGGTGTATGTATGTATGTTTGCCCAGCCCGTCAGTTGAGGTGATCCGAGCTTACCTTGAACTGGAGGAGCTCCATGAATTAGTAGGTCTATTGGGATAATAAGCCTGTTGAGCCAACATTTGAGCCATACTGGGCCAAGTAGATTCTGGTAATTCTCTGCAACAGGAAGAAGCCCAGTAAACACTCTCATACTTCATTGAGGAAAGAGGAGACTGTGACCCTTTCAAAACTTTGTACACTAGTGCAACTATTAGGTTGACCAAATTGGCTAATGCTATGCTAATCATCCTACAGCAAAGTGACAATTGCTTGGCTTTCTGTCAAAATCTAAAAAAACAGAAAAGCTACTCTTTTGGGTCATGTCATCTTGAGTGCTTGGAATTATAGAAAACTCAACTTCAGAACAGGGCCTCCAGCTCCCAACAAATGCCCATCTAATCCGGAGTGTGTGTAGAAGAAGTGTTCACAGGGACAACTATATATGATGTGATCAGATTGGAGAAGACTGTAATTGAGAAGCAAATGCCGCCAAGAATCAAGTGGCTCCGTGGTGTTCTATAGATCTCCCGCAATGGTTCATAGAATGGGGGCTTTTTTTCAGGTGTGCCAAACCATCAGAGGGATTACCTGCAGTTTTGCCATCTTATTGTGGATCTTACCTGGATAGCTAGGCTGGACCAGATGATCCCCGAACAGCCCTCGTAGCCTCAAGACCGACCGAAGCAAATCCAAGATCCGGTCAACAGGCTGATTGAACACCCGCAGCAAAAAAGGGAGGGAGGGAGGGAGGGAAGGGGGGCATGTGGTGAGAGACTTCATGATAGTCAAGCCTTCCTACTCAATGCATATTTGAGAGAAAAAAGGGACCCCAGGTACCAACCAAGCTAATTGAAACAACCCATGTCGGTTCAATAATTGAAAGTACCTTTTTGTGTGTGTTACCATAGAGGTGCTGGTGGTGGTGGTGGTGGTGGTGGTGGTGGTGGTGATGGTGGTGGAGGAGGAGAAGGACCCACTTGAGGAAGAAGATGGCGTAACCCTCTTTATCAATCCTTCTTTTATCATTGAAGCCAACCTTTATATCATATAATATTACATATTGTTCGGTTAGGGTATTGGACCAATGTTACATTTTGGCTGGTTGGCAATTAAGGGGGAAAGGCCGAGAAATTTCATTTGACTGTGAATTATGTTTATTTTTCCTCAAATGAAATTAGGGTTTGTAATTATATTATAAATATATAAAATATTTATTATTTTAAAATAATAATAATATTAATAGTATAGATGGGTTAGGCATCCATCATAAAGTTTCTCTTCTAATCCTAGAAATGATACCTAATTGGCATTGCTTTTCTTTTTATTTTTATTTTTTAAAATTTTCCATCTATATATGGAAACCTCAACCTCTACGACCCCAACTTTCGATTTACATGTATAATACATATAAATGATCAAGGAATATAAAATAAAGGGTGAGGATATTTTTGGGAACTCACATTAAATATGAATTCTTTCATCCTTCCTATTATATAAATGTAGAATTAATTACATGGGCTGGGTTGGGGGATTTCCCCGATATACCCCTACCAGAAAACCGCACACTTACACGCAACCCTTAGAAATTAGTAAATAATCATAACATTGATTGCATTTCATGTATTTAAAACAACTCAATTAATTAACATTAATTATTATTATTATTATTATTTTAATAATAATAATAATAACGATACTTCCTAACGAACATTGTTTGGCAGGACAGAGAGATGAGGTGCAGAGAGAGGAAGAGAGAGAGTGTGTGTGTGAATTAGGTTAACGCCAAGCGGATGCGACAGTGAGGTTTCGGCCGAGCCAGCCAAGACCTACCCCACCGCCACACTCTTCCTTTACCGTGAAACCCGGGTTGTTTCGCTTCCCTGTGCTCAACCGGCTCCTCAGCCACTCGACCGTCTGGGTGCTAACTGCCCTCGGACCGAACCCTGCCATCCCCATCCGGGCCCGCCACTTCCCGAACACCTCGCATCTCTCCACCCGGTTCAGTCCCTCGCAGCCGAGCGAGTTCGCCAGCCTCCGGCTCAGACCCTCCTCCACCAACCTGGACCAGTCCGAACCTTCGCTGGCCGCCACGGTCGACTCGATGGACTCCAGCAGTGCGCCGTAGTAGCCGAACGCCTCGTTCACCCGGGCCGCTAGGGGGGCGGTGTTGGCGTTCATCTCATGCTCCACCAGCGTCACCACACGTGGCTGCAGCGATTTCGCTCGCCGGAGGAGCTCGTCCCGGGGGTTCTCCACGGTGACGCTCTCGTCGGGGATGAGGTGCAGCTTGAATGCGAAGTTTACGGCGAGTGCTTCGTCGAGGGAGCAGCCCAGCGATTCCCGAGTTAACTCGCTGGGCCGCTGAGTCACAACGGCGAACTCGAACCCCACTCCTGCCTTGGCCGCCGCCTGGGTCAGCTGGTCCCCGATCTCCCTCAGCACGTCCTCGCCGCTGGCGTCATCGGAAACGGCGGTGATCTTCACTACCGAGGGCCTCCTGCTACCAGGGAGGCGCGTCGACAGCGCGTGGAGAAGGTTGAAGTACTGCTTGCCCTTGCCGATGTCGAAATCGACCACGTGGAGCCTTTCGGCGACGGGATGCTCCGCCGCGGCCTCCAGGATGGCAGAATTAGCGGCCATGAAGCCGAGCTTGAAACAGGGGGACAGGTCGTACAGCATCTGGATCGACAGGGCGTGGTCCCTGCTGGACAGCTCCGTCGCCGGAGACGCGTTCTCTGCCGGAAAAACCCTTGATTTGAGGGCGGATAGGACGTGCTCAAGCAACCTCTGCTCGGAATTGCCTCCCTGTTGAGAGGCTGTAGAGAAACGGTTCAAGATCTCCGCAGCCGCGTCGTTCCTCCCCTCGTAAATAGCCGTCGCGGCTTCCACCAGCGACTGCTTGGAGATTGCAAAGGCCGGAAATGGGACGGATACGGAGGAGGAAGGAGAAGAGGAAGAGGTAGGGGAGGAGGAAGTAATCGGGTTCTGTGCGGGGCTAAAGAGGCTCTGCATCGCCTCAGACCACTCGCTGTTTGAGTTGGTGACCGCCGAGACGTCGTCTCCGGTCTCATCATCGTCTAGAAGCGCCTTCTCCAGCTCCTGTAGCCGATTCTTCAGCTTGGTTTCCGTTTCTTCTGTTCGGGACCACATCGGCGACGACGCAGGAATGGGGTTGGAGGGGAGGTTGATTGCCCCGTTGACGAGATTCATCACGCTTGGCGGTCTCGTCAGCTGCTGCGGCATGAGTATTCCGTTGCCATACCTCTGATAGGAGAGAGCACCGGAGAAATCCAGAGGCGACCGCTGCAAATAAGACCTCGGCCTCACGGAGCGGAGGAGACTGTTGAAGGCCGGGGCCGGCTGAAACTCGGAGATAGTCCGTTTCCCGGAGAGACTAAGCGGCGGTGGCGTGTCCGATTGCTGGGCGATCTGAGAGGCGGATGGATCGAGGAAGACCCCAGGAAACTGTTGCTGGTGGGACCTGTACGGCTGTCCCTGCGAGGTTGTGGTGGTGGATCTGGGAGGAAACCCCCCAGAAACGGAGTAGAACTCCGGGGCGCCGCCTCCGAACCCGGACGACATTGCTATAGATGGTACGAAGCAAGCGGAAGGATCACCAGAGTTGTCGCATGAGAGAAGAGACGCAGGAGAAACGGGAAGGAAGCAGTTTGGTGGCTTGGCAGAGGAGGAGGATGAAGAAGAAGAAGAAGAAGAAGAAGTATGAATTTTCTTCTTAAAAGAGGGGAATAAAAGATGAGGGGAGAGAAGATTATTTTCACTTATTTTCCTTTTTTATTTTTTGTCATAAATTTGTAGTATTTTATTCTTTAAAGCATGACTTTTTTTTGGTCAAATTATCCAAAAAATTTTGTAGCATCCATTAATTCAAATTTGATTTACCGATAAATTATTTTAAAATATAGAGTTCTTATAATACAAGTAAGTTTATTTCATTCATAAGACTATTTTTTATAAAAAAATCATATAATTATTTATATTTTACATAATAAAATCATTGAAAATGGGCACTCATATTTTGCTCATTGGGGTGTGCACATGTAAAAAGTACACCTACTACCAATAGGGTAGGTTCTAGGTATAAACTAGTTATGACATATCAACATGAATATGAATATGGAATATGATATTTAAATCATCTTTAATGTTAAAAATTGACAAATTTATTGGGTAAAATAATTTTAGTTCATAAGAAATCAAACTAACAAATTAACCCCATTAGAATAACTATTTTTGAGGAAAATAAATATTTCATTATTATTATACAATATGATTCTACTTAAATTGTGCAATAAAAATATTAAGTTGATGGTAATGATGACACCTTAATTATATTAGTATAACTGCCAAAATTATAATTTATTTTTTGAAAAAAATAATGTTTGAAAATGTTAGATTTATGGTACATGTACTTTTTGTCGATGTAGCCAAGGAATGCACTAATTTTGAAGAGCATGTTATAATAATTGGCTTATTACTCAAATTTATGGGTTCTATTTTGGAACTCCTAAATTTAAATTGATGGTTAGTACAAGCAAGCTCTTTAAAAAAATTATTTTTATAATATTTTTTATTTTAGCTAAAAAATAAATAAGAAACTTCATATTTATGATATAATTTTGAGAAATCAGTATATAATATGTTATGTTGATGTTAAATAAAATATTGGTAAATGATTTTTAATTAATAAAAATATAATATAAAAAAAATGATGCACTTGATACAATGTTGATTTATTAAGATTTTTGTAGTTTTCTAAAAAAATGACTATTTTTAATTAAATAACAAGTGGTAAATGATATATATATATATATATATAATCTCACACCTTGATATTGACTTATTTTTAGACTCAAATTCATTTATTATTAAATGTATTTAAAATTAAATATTGTTTTCTTATTATAAAGTTTTAAAATGAATAATATTAAATATTTGAATAAATTATCATTTTAAACAATAAAATCAATTAAATTTATAATGATAACAATTAAGTTATAAATGCATAATATCAAATATTTCATTAAAAAAGTGAAGTGATTTTGTGATAATTAGGAAACTTAAAAAAATGCATAATATTAAATATATAATCATATATTGAGTTTTATCAATAAAATTAATTGAGTAAATTTTAATAATATTAAAGTTGTATGACAGATTGTGGAAAATTAAGATTAAATTTAAACGGTATTAAGTAAAATGCTAAATTTGAGTCATGCTTTATTGAGTTAATGGACGTGCACGGATTCACAATCGATAACCCATCCGGTGCCATAATGGGTCGGACAAACCGGTGAGGGAAGGGGAGGGCAGTTCTTATCGGGTTATGGCCTTTTGACATCCTAAGAGCTGTGACGGAGCTCTATCTCACAGCTGTGTGTGTTTATGGGAGCTCCCGGGGGGCCAGTCGGGTTCCCTCGAGTGGATTTGATTCGAAATTCTTCGAGATTGGGGAGATTTTCGATGGATTCTTCTTAGGGGGAACCTACACGTGTCGGTAGCAAATAATTATTACTATTTTATTAAAAAATATGTCATTATAATAAAATTAGCATGGTGGCGGATGGAGTTGAGTTCCCACTATTAACCTTTTTAGATTTTAATATTGATATACTTTTTAGACCAAATAAATAAAAAAATATTTAGAAAATGAGAAATAATTTTTTTTATTTTAGTTTTTTCTTGGGGTTAAAGGTAATCCAATGATTAATTTACCATCAACTTGCCCCCTACAAGCCAGCCTCAAGTAGACTTGTTTGCTTAAGAAAGGCATCCTATTTTTATATTAAATTAAATAAAAAGTATAAATATATTTAATTTAATATATTATTCATTTTATATTTTTTTAAATAAATATTTATATAAATTTATCCATCTAAGTTAATAATAAAATTATATATTAAATAAAATAAAAAAATTATTAATTTATAAGTTTAAAAAATTTACTACAATTACAATTAATTAATTTTATATAAAAATGAGTTTAATCACTTATAAATATATAATATATTATCACAATATTTAAATTATAAAATCAGCTAAATTACGAGTGTAAAATTATATTTGGCAAGTGTATATACGTTATATATTAGTATAACGTTGGATAATAATATTACAAATTAATAAAATATAAAAGTATTATAATATTAAAAAGTTGTAAATATTTCATAATACACAGTAAATTCTTATAAATACATTATTAAAATTAGTGTAATTATACATGTATATAATAAAATTGAACAAAATAAAATAATTCAAATTAAACACGTAAATACCATAATTAATAGAATATTTTTAAATTTGTTTTAGCTTTACTTAACCCATTATACCAAGTTGTATGCATGCCACAAATGACACTACTTACATGTAAAGTTAAATGGGTGTCTTTATTATCTCCTTGTCAAGGAATTTTATGCGGTTCTCAATAAACTATTACATCATATAATTAAAATAAATTAAAGACCAAAGTGTGTAGGCATTGGTCATTGGCAGGATTAAATTGTACAGGGACGGGATTAAATTGACACCCATTACATATTATGTAGTGAGACATTTGGCATGGGTCGGGAATTTGATCAATGGGTCGGAAAGCTCCGTGTGCATGTCCCGGTCGATGTATGTGGCACGAGTTTTAAATATACCATCCAATTAATTGAGAATGTTTACACATCACAAGATGTGACTCTTTTTTTGGGCACATTCGACTGCCCAATTAATTTCATTTTATTTATTTATAAATAATATTAGAAGGAATCCATAGATAAGCCCCATATTTGATTTATACCCGACCCGAAATCTAACCGATTTGAGATTGTGTCGGGTTTGGGATGTGTCACACGAATTTCTATACAAATTCGTGTAGGATCGGGTCGAGTTGACCCGAAATATAATATTTATATTTTAAATAAATAGTAATATTACGAACAAAAAATGAATAATAAAATTAATAATAGTATAATTTATAAAATATATTAATTATAGTATTCATATGGTTTTAATCTTCAAATTTAATAGTATATGAAAATATATTTCGACACGTGATAGAATCTGATTCGAGGAGGATCCTGTGAACCAGGTCGCACGCCAGCTGGATGACCCGATCCAGTGTCACCCTAACTTCAGTTCTGCCCGCTTTTCACTATTAAGCGCCCTAAATTGGTTTCCAGCTGGAATTGAGTTTCCCACGTGGGAGAATCCTGGCCGTCAGATCAGACATCTCTCTCTCTCCTACTATATAGAATCTGGAGTTTTATTCTTCATGGGACAAGTCCGTGGTTTGACCATAAAGGTGGCAACTTTCAAAGGGTGTTTGGCCCAAGACGCAAACTTTTAATCGCTAGGTACATGATTGGCTTTATTATATGCATATATACATGACCCACGATTAGATTCGAGCCTACCCTTTTCCACTTTCATGATTTAAATAACATCAATATCAAAATGTGATGGATTAATCATGGAGTTGGTGGTGTTCAATGGGCTGGCTGATTATGATGGGCTTTCCTGCAGAAATGATCCCAAATCTTTGTTGGGTATTAGGAGTTTATCAGTTCCAAGGGGAAATGTGGCATAAAATATGGTAGCTTATGGTGAATGATTTGAACTTGTTAATAAAGGAAAGCTTGGTGGGTGAACTTTTCTATGGAATGAAGATGAACTTCCCGAGAAAGTAGGGTTGAAGAAGGCGAGAGTGCCGCTAAAAGTCAAGAATGTGAAAGTTGAATGACATCGATCACATCAGTCTGTGTTTGAGAGAGAGAGGAAGTTGTTGCACAACTGAATGTAATTATTCATCAAGCAACAGCGTGTGTGAGGTAGATGGACGCGCCGCTCCTCGACGGCGGCGGGGACTACCTGCCGGTGAAGTCGCTCAGCGAGGCGAGGACCATCTTCTGGGCGGAGAGCCTGAAGATGTGGAAGATCGCGGCTCCGGTGGCCTTCACGATAATCTGCCAGTACGGGACAAACTCCTTCACCAGCATCTTTGTTGGACACATCGGCGACATCGAGCTGTCCGCCGTCACCATCTCCCTCTCCGTCATCGGCACTTTCTCCTTCGGCTTCATGGTTGATTCTCTTTTCGATGTACATTGCAATATTGATGGTTTGATGATGATTTTGGTGTTTGGTGTGACCCGACAGCTTGGGATGGGGAGTGCACTGGAGACGCTGTGTGGGCAGGCCTTCGGAGCCGGCCAAGTCGACATGCTGGGGCTGTATATGCAGAGGTCATGGATCATCCTCCTCGTAACATCGGTCGCCCTCCTCCCGATATACATCTTCGCCGCCCCGATCCTCGAGCTATTCGGGCAGGAGCATGAGATATCGGAGATGGCCGGAAAGTTCACCATCCAGGTCATCCCGCAGCTCTTCTCCCTCGCGATCAACTTCCCGACCCAGAAGTTCCTGCAGGCTCAGTGCAAGGTTGGCGCCCTCGCGTGGATCGGCTTCGTGGGTCTCGTCCTTCACGTAGGGCTCCTGTGGGGTTTCGTCACCTGGCTCGGGATGGGGGTCGACGGTGCCGCCGTGGCCTATAACATAACCAGCTGGGGGATAGCCTTGGCGCAAGTCGGGTACGTGATGTGCTGCTGCAAGGACGGGTGGGTCGGGTTCTCATCGGCCGCTTTCAGCGATATCTGGCCTTTCGTCCAGCTCTCGCTATCCTCTGCCGTGATGCTGTGCTTGGAGATTTGGTACATGATGAGCATCATCATCCTCACCGGCCACCTTGACAATGCCGTGGTTGCTGTTGGCTCTCTGTCTATCTGGTAAATCTTTTCGTAGGCAGCACGAACAGATACTTTCTTCCTTTTCTCTTCTAAATGGCTATTGCCTTGCTGGGTACGGCTTGTGACAGCATGAATTTCAATGGGTGGGAGGCGATGCTGTTCATAGGGATAAATGCTGCCATCAGGTGAAGAATGTGAAGGTTTCTATTATTGTAAAATGTTACTGCACTGGATAATCAATCTACTGTTGTATTCATTGTCTGCAGCGTCCGGGTCTCGAACGAGCTGGGTCTCGGCCACCCGAGGGCGGCGAAGTACTCCGTCTACGTGACGGTGTTTCAGTCCCTGCTGATAGGGCTGTTATGCATGGTTGTCATTATGATGACGAAATCCTACTTTGCCATCATTTTCACCAGCAGCAAGAAGCTGCAGGAAGCTACATCTGGCCTTGCTTACCTTCTTGGTGCAACCATGGTGCTGAACAGCGTTCAGCCTATCATTTCAGGTATCCCTAGCTATGTATCTATATATCCATACTTGTAAACCACAGCTGCATACAAAAGAAAACAGCTTTTGATTTTGATGGTTAATCTGGCACAGGGGTTGCTGTGGGAGGAGGATGGCAAGCGCTTGTGGCCTATATCAATCTGGGGAGCTACTACATTTTTGGTCTCCCGCTAGGGTTTTTCCTCGGTTACTCCATGAAACTGAGAGTGGAGGTGAGTTGAGTAGCAGCTGGTTAGCTTAATATGGCCATGGGTGATTTTTCCTGCTGGATACACAAATGAAATAAAACAAGAGGGGTATGATTTCAGGGACTCTGGGGAGGGATGATTTGTGGAACTGCTCTGCAGACCTTGCTGTTGTTGCTCGTGCTCTACAAGACCAACTGGAATAAAGAGGTCTGTATAAGATCAAACCAAAACATCAGCACAAAACATTTCTGATGAACTTCTGGCAACAGAAATAACAACTCTAAATTTGCAGGTGGAACAGACTTGGGAAAGGGTGAGAAGATGGGGCGGTAAGGAGAACGAGGATAGGGCTGAAGACAGAATATGAAATCACAAATCAACTGCTCTGAACTGTGAATTCCGTACAGGTGGTCAGGTTTCCAATTTCTTGTTTCAAGATGGATGATTAGTTGGGACAAAGTGAGTTATGTATGCATGTTTGGTGCAGAATAATCTTACTAATTTTTACATTCTTGGTACCCAAAGTGAGTAGTAAGAACATTGATTGACAAATGGATGGCAGAGCACAGCACGCATTGAGACAAAATCATGATCCAAGTATGCATTGCCCAAACTATAAAATGGAACATGATCAAGGAAGTCTAGAAGAAGCGATAATCAATAACACAAAAACATTGGAGAAGGTAATTCAATTAAAGAAGCCTCAAGAACTTTGATTTAATCTAAACAAAGCAAGCAACATAAGAAAAATAGTCTTGTGGAATGTTTCACTTCTGCAACAAGTCCTCAATAGCACTGAACAAATAACAGGGGAAAAAGTAGACAGCACATTAAGCCAGTCACTAACAGTGGAATCTAATCTAAGAAGCGGCCTTTTGTTTCTTTGGCATACGGTAGCCTCCTACAACACAGGCATGATCACGCTCAAAGGGCTCAAGAGTGACCTGTTCGGAAGGCCTGAACTGCTCTGCTTGCAGCTTTTTCACTTCCTGAGCAAATACAGTCTCTGCAGGAACAGTAGAGTCTATGCAGTTGGCCTACAAAAGAAAAGATACATCATAAATTACCAAAACACGCATAAGCACACGCTGGAGAAATAAAAAAAACTAGACAATTTACCTTGATTGAGATGACAAAATGGCCACCGGCCTTCAGAAAATAAGATGCATTCAGTGCTAAAATTCGTGCCTACAGATTTGAAGAAACGAAATACATTATGAACGTAATTACTTTTGTCTTCTTCATAGGATTTCCAAATGAAAAAGCTCTTTACAAGAAAAACTAAGAGGGACAAGCACACTAAAAAAAACAAGGATTTGGATGTAATCAAAGGAAAATGATACAATAAGAAAAACTGGGATATGCCGCATGTGCATCAGAAAACTCAATTTTGCATCACCCTTTATGTCCTGAAGGGGAATCCGAGTTAATTCATCATATGCACGGTTTTGTTCACAAGTCAAATCAAAGTAGAGTTTTAAAGAAACTGTAATTTTTACTTTGAAAAACTAAGTAAAATACTGAAGCAAAAAATGAGTTAACAAGAGAAAATAGGGTTGGTTATGATTTAACATCAAAACCTGTAATGAATACAAACCAGCAATGACCAGAACAATAACCCCAAACAATCGACTCAAGAAAATAAAAAGCAGCAACTGGATCTATGAAAATGATTCAAATTGTATCATGAGCATTATGTACAAAAAAAGGCAATGCACAAAGTAAATAATGGTGTTCTATGGCTATACTTTATACTAAGTACAGCGGTAAACAATCCCAATCCCGATACACAATCAATCAGTATAAACCTCATCAAAAAGATCCAACTCATTTGCATATACCAAATCAATAGAAAAGATAGCAAAATCCAATACAGTTTTTACTTACAATATTCAATTAACAACTGCAATAAAACAGAAAAAAATCAATGAACCTGATCAGGTTGTGCAACATCTGAGAAAATCACATCTACCATGCCAACCAGCATTCTGTACTTGGCAGGATGCCTAGCATCTTCAATAATTGGTATAATATTTGTTCTCTTCTTTGCCATGTTGACTAAATCCCTTCCACTTCTATGAGAAAACTCCACTGCATATACTACTCCAGTCTACAAATTGATGTACTAATATAAGAAACTACTTTTTTTTCCATAACAAAGCCATAATGCTAATATTTTGGTACTTGCACGAACTACTCACTGGCCCAACGATATCAGATACATGAGAAACTGTGGTGCCTGAAGCAGCGCCCAGATAGAGGACACGGGCTCCCGGTTTCTGATCAATCACGAAGATGTTATCAGATGAAAATATTCTGTTGAGCAGTTATATAACTAAGAACAAAGTAGCAACACCATAGATACAATTGCATGAGAGATCTTACAATCCAGATATCATCAACTCCACCAAGAACAGCAGCAGCCAGCTTCGAACGAAACGGGTTCCAAACTCTATACTCTACCTTTGTTCCATCTTCATTCTACAAATGAATTAAAAGAAACAGGTAAAGGAACCAAAAATCTGGGATAATACTAGTACTTCAAGTGATCTTAATATGAAAGCATACCACTACCTAATTGCGATCATCTGCATTTGGTTTTGAAACAAGTATACACGTATAGATAATACCATTGAAGAAAGCAAACCTGTACAGATATCCTCTTCTCATTGTACACAGCTTCCCCAGGTACCATGTTCTTAGTGACCAAAGCATCCTCTTTACCCTTAGCAATGAATATTCCCTCGTGTCTATGGGGCTCAACCACGACCTTACTTCCACCTTTCATTCCACCTCGGCCACCGCCCCGTCCTCTCCCGCCGCCACGTCCACCGCGGCCACCACCACGACCTCTCATGGCACTACCGCCATCACCTCCTCTGCCGCCTCCCCAGCCCCTCCCTCTGCCTCTACCTCCTCCATCCCCTCTACTCCTCCCGCCACCACCACGACCTGTAAATTAACAACCACTGTAAACACCACGCCCGATCTCCAAGACGAAAGCAAATGCTTCTCGTACTTGAAAATACAAATCTGGTTGACATTACCTCTCATCGGTGGCCTCATCTTCGATTACTTGAGATATGGGGGAAGCTGCCGCCTTCAGTAAAAGAGAGGGGGAAGTGAAGAAATAAGAGTAGGTCAGCTCAGCAGCAGAAAGGGTTCTTTTAAGGAAGAAAACTAGGGTTTTTAGGTTTTAAGCGGTGGGAGTTCCCGGATTTAGAATGAGCCGCCTAAGTATAACCGAGAAGCACATTAAAGCCCAAATCAACATATTGGGCCATGGCTCAATTATCTAGTCCATTTAAATTTCTTAGGCAATTACCAATATAGCACTTGCAATGGATCAATATTCAGAAATTCATAATAAAATAAAAGGGGTTACGAGATTATTTCTAAAACTTTAAAATTTAATAAAATTCAGCTAGAGGGTAAATATATTTTATGAATAATGTTAATGAAAATCACAAAATTAAAATTTTATGATCAAAATGGACATTGTAAAATAGTTGATCCAACATTTGCAGCAAAAGATAATTAAAAATATAATTAAAAAGCGTGTTTTTTTCGGGATCAATTAAAAAATGAGAAAATTTTGGCACATGTCAACAACACATAAATAAATAAATAAATATAATTAAAAATATCAATAATTAAATGGAAAAACAAAGGTGCCAGTCTCAGACAACTCGTCCTGTCTTTGTACCGGGACTCTCTCACTCTCTGTATGTCTGCCTGTCCCTCTCTCTCTAAGCGATCTATGTACAGTACTGCTTAATTCCTCTTCATCGTCTTAAAATTTCGTGTTTCTCCTCGCTTCAGGTCGCATTATTATGATTTTTAGGGTTTTGTTTATACTCTTGAACTTCAATTATCTTGTGATCTGCCAGTATCTTTCACGCTTCCTAGTCGGCGCAGATTCCTGATTCATAGCATCAGTTAGCTGTTCAGAGTAATTCAAGTGAGTATCAATTGCTGTAATTTCATGCCGTAATAGTTTAAGTAAAATTATTGTGGAATAGGTTAGCTTGGCCAGTTTGTGTACATCCGACCTCTTCTGTTTAGCTAGATCTCTTGTTCTAGACCCTTTCCTTTAATTTAGCTGCTATGCAATTATCTATTGACATGGAAAGCATGATCTTTTTTGAATTGTGTGCATTTCCTTTCTTTGATGGATGAGGCGCAATGCATTTACTTTATTATGAGAAATATTTTCTCCTTCATATCCTTTTAATGGGGAATTTTGGTAGTTCTTACCATTCACATCACCATTCATCTTGTTTGTTTGATATCTTGTTTGTTATTGTGAATGGAAACTTTTGACATAGTTGAGACTTGAGAGGGACAATATTTTATTAGATGGTCATAGTATTAGATATGAGGTTGGAGTCTAGCATATATCTCTCTCCTGCTGGCTTTGATGTTCTCTCGAGTTTGGGTTTTCAGTGGATTAATACTAGGTGAAGGAACTAATCAATGAATGCTACTGTTAGAGCCAAGGCTTCATGCTCAAACTCTTAATCTCTTCCTACAGATCATTTTTTTTAAAGTGACTCTGAGCTCTGGTAGTGCTACTAAGAATTTCCTGTGGTTTGCCTTCAAAAACATACACTTACACTTATCCCAGCATTCTTTCCCTTTTAAACTTACACTTATCCCAGTAACTGTAATTGCACAATTATGCATTTCATGTGGTTTCTCTTTCACTCCACCAGAATTCAAGATTACAGATTGTTTTATGATAGTTCGTCTGCTATAATCACGTGTGATTTAGTTGAATGTATCTGTTATTTCAAAACATGCTTTTAGATTTATGGCTTTTCAGAAGTTATATAACTCATTAAATGACTGTAATACATTCTTACCATCAGGTATATATCTGCTGTTCTTACTCAAGGGTGCTCATTTTCGCCTGATATCTTATGCATGGTGGTCTTCTCTTGAGTAACAGTTATGATAAGAAAATTAAGTGGGAGTTGGAACTTCTGGTGACTGAATTTGGCAACTGGCCTTAATGCCTCATCATTGAATTCATGCTTGACTTTATATTTTGGGTTGTAGCATTGCTCCATAAATTAGTGAGAGAAATACTCATCGTATGAACTGGTTGCTACCATAGAAGTGGATGATGCCTTCACTGTGGGGGAAATCCTCAGGTAAAGATGCGAAGAAGAGAGCAAGCAAGGAAAGTTTCATCGACATATTGCATCGTAAATTTAAAACTCCATCTGAAGCAAAATTAAATAGTAGGTCTGGAGGATCTCGGAGGCATTGCAATGACAGTGTTTCAGAAAGGGGATCTCTAGCTCAAGATGTATGTAGATCTCCTTCCCCATTGAAGCATGTTGCCAGATGTCAGAGTTTTGCTGATAGGTCTCATGCCCAGCCGCTTCCACTTCCTGGCCTTCATCCCAAGAGTGTTGGTCGCACTGATTCTGGAATCAGTGTACCCATAAAACCTCGGTCAGAAAAATGTACCAAATCATTTCTTCCTCTCCCTAGACCTGCATGTATTCGCAGCAAGACAAATCAAGTTGAGATAGATGGTGGCTTAATCACCACATCAGTTTCTAGTGAGAGCTCCAGTGATAGTGATGGTCCTGCAGACACATGTCTAAATGGTCCCCGGGCAACAGATTGTGACACGAGTGTCACAACAACTACATGCAGTCCTTACAGGTTATCTGCTTTCTTACTTAAGAGAAACCCCTAACTGCTTATTCCCTTCTTTCCTCTACACCTATTAGATGAATTGTTTTATTTTTTTATGTTATTTAAAGTAGGCATTATGATGATGAAACTTCATCGCTCCACTAATGTAGTCTCTCTTTTTATCAGCAGCATGGCGCTCAAGGATCAAAAACCTTCTATATCTCAGATGAACTTGAGGGAATCCAGAAAACCAGCCAACCTTGCATATGGTTGTCATATTTCGCCAACATCACCCAAGCACAGGCCATTGATCAATCAATCACCTAATCTACAGATTCTTCATTCAGGTGCCTTCTGTAGCGCTCCTGATAGTTCCATGTCAAGTCCTTCTAGAAGTCCACTGAGAGCTTTTGGCACAGAACAGGTTGTCAATTCTGCATTTTGGTGTGGGAAGCATTATGCAGATGTTACATTGCTGGGATCTGGTCACTGTTCAAGTCCTGGATCAGGCCATAATTCTGGCCATAATTCCATGGGAGGGGATATGTCAGGACAAGTGTTCTGGCTACAAAGCAGAGGCAGCCCTGAAAATTCACCTCTGCCCAGTCCACGAATGACCAGCCCAGGACCAAGCTCCAGAATTCACAGCGGAGCTGTCACACCTATTCACCCGAGAGCTGGAGGATCATCTACAGAGCAACAAATAAACTGGTCTGATGACAGCAAACAACAAAGTCATCGTCTGCCGCTGCCCCCGGTGACAATTTCCAATGCTTCACCTTTCTCCCATACAAATTCAGCAGCTACATCTCCATCAGTACCACGCAGTCCGGGGAGGTCAGAAGCTCCAGTAGGTCCAGTGTCACACTGGAAGAAAGGGAAGCTACTTGGTAGAGGGACATTTGGGCATGTTTATGTTGGCTTTAATAGGTATTTTTTGTCCATATGAATATAATTTTCTAAGATTTGCAACCTCAAATCTATTGATTATTGTTAATTACTTGGGATGAAGTGACAAGCTAATGTCAGACATAATTTGCCTTTTAGATAGTTAAGAAATAGATGAGTATATTTTATTTACTGTTGACTGATTCTTAATCCTTTTGCATTTCTGGTGAATGATCTCTCGTCTTCAGTGAAAGTGGTGAAATGTGTGCAATGAAGGAGGTGACACTATTTTCAGATGATGCAAAATCAAAGGAAAGTGCAAAGCAATTAATGCAGGTAAATACATGGTGAATGGATGCGGCTTTTCTTGATTGTAACATGTCTTATTGTGTTTTACTCACCTTTCTTTTTTTATTAGTTTAATACCCGGGATCCTTCTTTTATTTACTTTCACAGGAAATTGCATTATTGAGTCGTTTGCAGCACCCAAATATTGTACAGTACTATGGATCAGAAACAGTAAGTTCTTCTAGTGGCCACCTTCTATTTGTTTTATCTTTTCTATAGTTCAAATTGAACATATTTGATACTTTATTTGTTTTACGCACTAATAGTTGTAGTTTTTTACATTTTATTTCCATATCTGCATGGTCTGATTCCCGTACTGGATTCATGGATGAGCTCTCAAAAATGTTTTGAAGTATGACTCCTTACATAATTGATGATTTCTTGCATGTATAGATTGATGACAAGCTGTACATATACTTGGAGTATGTCTCTGGTGGTTCCATCTATAAAATCCTCCAAGAATATGGGCAACTTGGTGAATTGGCAATTCGTAGTTACACCCAACAGATATTGTCAGGCCTTGCATATTTGCATGCTAAGAATACAGTTCACAGGTCAGTTGAGCCACAGCATCTTGTTGTATGCTTAATCTTATATTTGGGATTGGATAGGTCCTTTCCTAAACATTTTTATGCAACTTATTTTAGGGATATTAAAGGAGCTAATATTTTGGCTGACCCTAACGGTCGAGTGAAGTTGGCTGATTTTGGAATGGCCAAGCATGTAAGTATATTAGAATGTATGAGGAATTTTAATTTGTGAAACTTTGTGACGCAATATGTTAAAGCATCAACATGTTGAATGATGTACAGATTTATCATTTCCTTAAATGGCAATTATGTTACCATGCTGATGGATGGCTTCTATTTACTTCTTAAAATTAAGCATTGCTGTAGTATTCAGCAAATTAATCTTTCTAATATAATCTGCTCTCATGTTTTTGTTTGCATTCTAGATCACTGGGCAGTCATGTCCTCTTTCCTTCAAAGGGAGTCCATATTGGATGGCACCTGAGGTTAAATTCATTCTTCCCTGGCAGTGATAATGATAATCTCTATCATCTGTAATTTTCAATTTGTTTCCTCATTGGAAAAGAAGAAAAATGTGATCTCTCATTTCCTTTCTTCATACCAGGTTATTAAGAACTCAAGCGGCAGCAACCTTGCCGTGGATATCTGGAGCCTTGGATGCACGGTTTTGGAAATGGCAACAACCAAACCCCCTTGGAGCCAGTATGAAGGGGTCAGTTTTCAAAGCTGTTGACCATGCTTAAAGAGCAGTTAAAGTTAGGAAGAGAAAACGCCTTATTATTCAGATCTTACAGTTGATTGGTCATATATTATTGTCATGAATCACAGGTTGCTGCTATGTTTAAGATAGGGAACAGTAAAGAACTCCCCGCAATTCCAGAACACCTCTCAGATGATGGGAAGGATTTCATAAGGCTGTGTTTGCAGAGAAATCCTGTGCATCGTCCTACAGCTGCTCAGCTTCTGGAGCACCCTTTTGTGAAATCTGCTGTTCTATTGGAACGTGTGGAAAGACCAGTTTCAGGGCCTGAGCTTTTGGATCCATCTCCTGGAGTTGCAGTAACAGTGAGACCAGTGGTACACACCCTCTCTGATGCTGAATATCTCAAAATGGATTATTAAGTCAAAAAAATGTCCACCATTCTCAATTTATCAACTTTCATAAATGATTCTTTGGTTGATAAAGAATGTGTTCTTTGGCTTGTCTTCTGGAAAATATAACTTTGTCCGGCTTTAATTTTTTGTCATTTCTTTTTATCTGGACAAGCTGCTGGCATCTCTTCTTTATTTTTGAGTCATCTGAGATTCACCTTCCTGCATATGAATTTCATGTTGCTTACAGGGAATCAGCCAATTGAGGAATCCTTCTTTTGATTCTGAGAGACTCACCATTCATTCATCTAGAATCACAAAACCGGGTCTACTCATCAGGTTTTTTTTACTCTCTCATTCTCACTCTCTCCCACAAGTCTATTTTAACCTTCCAAGTAAGGAATTCTGATTTTAATTGCATGCTATCCAGTGATACACTTGTTCCGAGGAATATATCTTGTCCTGTCTCACCTATTGGAAGCCCTCTCCCACAAGCAAGGTCTCCACAGAATTATAATGGAAGAATGTCTCCATCACCTATCTCTAGCCCCAAAACTGCTTCAGGCTCCTGCACCCCTTTATCAGGTGGGGTTGGCTCTATTCCACTTCATCATATGAAGCACAAGTTTTACCTGCATGAGGGAGGAGTAGGGAACTTGCCAAAGCCGTTATCAAGCCGTACCTACATCAGTAGTGGGATCCCTTACCATGAGGCAAATTCTGAAAACTTTCGAGGGTCGCAGATGAGTAGTCACATGTTCTCTGATCTAGTATCTGGTAATGACAACATTCGTGGCAAGCAAATTGGAAGGCCGATTCCTGGGAACTTAACTAATGGGAAGTCAGTTTTGAATGACCGGGTTTCTCGGCAGCTCCTGAGGGATCGTGTAAAGGTGAATTTATCTCTTGATGTTGGTCCCAGTTCACGATTACCAAACCACTACAATAACAAGCTAACTTGACCAATTTGCTGGGGCAAATTCATCAGCCCCTATGTAGCCATTTTGTGGAGCCCAGTGGTGGTGACTGTTGGTGTAAATTAAAGCAAAGAGAGGAAAATGATGGAATAATATCTCACCTTTTGGAAGTGTTCCATCATTCAAATACATGGAGGTTAGCATTGGCAGGATGCCTATATTATAGGCACCAAAAATGTACAATAGAAACTGGTAATGGCAGCCTCCACCTGAAAGTAGAGAAAGGGCTTCTTCTGATCTACTATGGTGCTCGGATTTTTAAAGTTAAGAAAGGACAGGAAGCCAAAAGAGGATACTCAAGCTGGTGAAAGCATTATTTAGCTTTAGAATTCCTCTAGTGCCTCTAGCTTATGTACAGTCCCAGGGATAGAAATGCCCAGATATGTGCTTTTGAATGCATGTTTAGCCCCCATCAACCCTGGTGTTATGTTCAGTGAGATTTTTTGAGGTAGAAGTAAGCCCTAAAAAGATCATCTCCATGAAGATTAGTTAAGTTGGAAAACCATTTATCTTCACTGAACTCATGATGAATTTGTGGAAGCTAACAAGATTTCTCCAAGGGGTGGAAAAGTAAAGGTGATGCTTAGTTGAATTTACTTTTTAATATCTTATTTATGAAATTCTAAGAAGCTCAATTTGGCCATTTAGTTTTTCAAAATTAAAATATCGGTTCATATTTAATAATTAAAAAATAAAATAAATTAAGTGCGACGTCAGTCTGTCTGCTTGGCGGTTTGAGTCCCCAAGCTTGCAAGTGACGTCTTTCCTTCCCTCTACGATCCTTAAGTACCCGATCGAGTCACTTTGCCGAAGAAAATTGGTTCCTTGGCGACGAAGGCCGTCGGGGTTCTCGTCTTCCTCCACGGCTGAGGATGTCACTCGAGGAATCGATGCCACAGGCCTCACCACCATTGTTACAGGTTCACGAATTTCTCGGCCTCTATTACTTTTACCCGATTGTATCGCTTGATCCTGCCTGAAGCACATGGATTCGCTCATTTCGAACTGATTCGATAATCGTCTGTGATCATAATGGAGTTCGATTTCGTCTGTGCTGGAAGATTGTCCGCTTGGCGTGCGTGTACCATTTATTTTGGTTAATTAATTCATTCATTCGATGAAATTTAGTGTCCTAGAGTACGAAAATCTGACTGGAGTGGCTTCTGTCTGCGTATTCAGGGGACAAGTTATGTTTCAGAATGATCAGTGCATGAAATTGCCCCGTCTAAGCGAATTTACGGTGAAAACAATGTTCTATTATAGCGTTTGGATTATACGAACAATCATCTGATGTTTAGGACGCGCTACATGCCTCTCTGAAGTCACACATTTGCCTTTTTCTTCCAGTAGTCTTCTCTGATAATCCTATAAGTAGATCTGCACAAGATTAATGATCATAGACATTCTTGTCCAGTGTTTTGCATCCAGTGTTAAGCAATTCCATTCGAGGAGGATTCTGTTGATATTAAAGACGATCACCGTTATGATTGGAAAAAAAAAAGATGATCGCCTTGATTGCCTGCACTGTATCCCTGATATTACTGCAATTACTAATGAAACCCCAATATGGAGCATGATTATAGGTGCATCTAGTGGGATCGGGTCAGAAACTACGCGTGTCCTCGCGCTGCGCGGTGCACGCGTGATCATGGGGGTGAGGAACATGGCTGCTGGTAGAGATGTCCGGGATGCCATGGAGTTGGATCTCAGTTCACTTGCCTCTGTTCGGATGTTCGCTTCTGATTTAAACTCGACTGGGCTTCCACTTAACCTTATCATGTAAGAATTCCAAAAAGGAAAAACACAATGGCTTTCTGATTTTTTTCGACACTATAATTGTTCTAATACTCTCTCTGACATTTCATTTCTAAAAGTAACAATGCTGGAGTGATGGTTATGCCTTACACACTATCAACAGACAAGGTAGAACTCCAGTTTGCCACGAACCACTTGGGTAATTACTGACAGTTTGGACCCTGGTAAGATACTTTTCTTCATATAAGCTGAGCTGATCTTGATATTTCTTTCTGCAGGCCATTTTCTTCTGACAAACCTTTTGTTGGATCACATGAGAAAAACAGCTGGTGAAAGCCGCAAGGAAGGGAGGATCATAAATGTGTCCTCGGATGCTCACCACTTCACTTATCGTGAGGGAATCCGATTTGATAAGCTCAATGATGAAGAGGGGCGATGCCCGCTTACTTGAATAAAAGGGAAAATATACATTGGCACTCAGTTTTATGTCCTCTGAGAGTGGATTGGATTTTCTTTGTACAGGTACAATAGCATGGCTGCATATGGTCAATCGAAGATTGCCAACATTCTACATGCTAGTGAGCTGACAAGGCGTCTGAAGGTGGGTGATCTTCTCACAATTTCTAAATCATGACCAATTTCAGTATATTCTTAATCACCTCAATCAATTATTTATTTCTAGATCTGTACATTTTGTTGAAACATTTAGACAATCTCTTCTAATTGTTTAATTCTTCTGGGCAGGAAGAAGGGGTGAATATTACAGCTAATTCTCTTCATCCTGGAGTTGTGACCACTAATCTTTTTTGGACATGTCAAATTTTTTAATGGCAAGTACCTTGTCCTCATACTCCTTTTTTATTTGAACTTTTTTTCAAAATCAGATGCCCTGTTCTGTATAAGTTCATGCATCTTTTTGCTACACGCCAGAGTTATCTTAATCTATCAGGTTTTGTTCTTTATGAACTTTTTTTATATGATTACTGCTATCTAAAGACTCGAGCCGGGTTGGGTCTCTATAGGGCAATACTCTAGCAAGTTGATTTTTTTTCCATTCACATGGACCCTAAGAACCCTGTATCTCCCTTTAAGGTGAAAGAGTATTGAACCACCAAAACCAATCTACTTTGGTTGTTCTTTATGAACTTGGTTTTGGTTGCCTGCACTACTTTTGTTGTTTTGTACGATAATAATATATCGAACCTCAAAGGATTTTTCAGATTCATTCACTTCAATGTCTGACCTGCTGCAGGGCTGACAACTATGGTTGGGAAGTATTTTCTAAAGAATGTCCAGCAGGTTATCTTCTATCCCTGACTATCAAGATCAGCAGCACGAATATATATATATATATATATTGCATATAAAGCTAAAATAACTTAATATATGTTTGAAATGAGATCAGGGGGCTGCAACAACTTGTTACCTTGCGTTAAATCCTCAGGTGAAGGGGGTCAGTGGTGAGTACTTTGCCGACAGTAACTTGTCCAAGATGAGTGAAAAGGCTAAAGATGTGGAGTTGGGCAAGAAACTATGGGATGTCAGCATGAATTTAGTGAAGTGATTTGCATATATTCCATGCTTAAATACAGGTATGAAGGTACATTTTAATTTAAGGAAAAAACTTGAACCCATAATTTCAGCCCTCTCTTCTATAGCTTCAGCAGATGATAATTCCATTTCTATGATAAGAATGCAATCCATACAATCAGATGATAATTCCATTTCTATGATAAGTCAGCTCCATGCCATGCATTAAATTAGGTGCATATGCATGTGCAGGTTCACTTTGGTATGATGGGGGAGGGAGGTGAAGAAGCTGCTGAAGTTTCAGTCTGTAACGATGGGTTATTTTTCCATTGCTTTTTGCTCAACTCGTGATGGTTGTGTTGCAGTTGTACCATCTCTGGTTGGTTTTCTAAAACATTAATATAAAGCATTACTATGTCCAGCATTGTTCAGTTAATTTTTCACAAGGTTCTTACGTTTTCTTTTGATGCAAACATTAATAATATTATATTTTTATAGAAAATTTATATTTTAATATAAAAAATGATTGTCTGTTATTAAATATTTAAAATACCATTTCAATATTAAACTTTTAGTTTAAATTAAGTTGGTAGTCTCAATTTTTTTTTATATAAATGAGAGTTTAGTATTAATTATTAAAAAAATTCTTAGTGTCAAATATTTAATAAAATGAACTAATTTATTGTCACGACTCTTAGTTTTGATGATAAATTTGTTTATTTTCTTAAATATTTGATATCAATAAAGTTTTTTTTAAATAACATTAAATTACTAACTTATAATATTAAACACTTATTTTTTAAATATTTGATATCATAAATTAAAAAACATTATTTAATATAATTTTAGTATTCATTTTTATTAAATAATTTTAGCAATTAAAAGGGTAAAAATGAAAAGAAAGACTAGTAGATTAGAGTAAACTTCTGAGACGGAGGAGAAGAGCTGGTGGAAAGATATATCCGTGGTTCACGTCCAAGAGAGAAGAGCTTCGGGGTTTTCAGCTGCTTTGACCGCCGAGGAGGTGACCGTAGGGATCGATGGGACTGATCTCACCGCCATTGTCACCGGTAACTACTTTCTTTCCTTTCTAATTTCCCTAACTGAACGTGCGCTTGGGTTTTTTACCCCATCTCTCTGCGCGCGTAATTATACCACAGATGAGAAGAAACAGGTGGTAGTTTACTGGTATACGACGGAAGTTGTCTATATGAATCTACAATTAAGTGCTATCTCATGTCTTTTCCCAGAAAAATCTTCTTCGTCGGATTTCGTGCACATCTGATTGTTGTGACCTCAATTACGCTATGATTGTATTGCGTAGATACCGAGCCATGTTTCAGATTTTCTGGGGAAGCGGGAAAAAGTATTATCTGTTTCTCTTTTGAATATTTTTGGGAGTCACTGACTAATATATCCTTTCTACTATTTTAATCTGTCCTGCATTGGTGCGGAAACGTTTTCCTACTGCCTGTGTGATCTTTTCTAACAAGAGCAACATGTTTCCTCCTTCAGACCGCTGTTGTATATCGCCCATGGATTATTAAGAATGTTTAATATATCCAGTTGTGACATATTGGTGTTTTGTATTTATTGACATTGTTGTCCTCAGGAGCAGCGAGTGGTATTGGCTATGAAACTGCCATTGTTCTTGCATGTTGTAATGTCCATATAGTTATGGGACATCGGAATGTGGCAAATGCTAAGGAGGTAAATGAATCAATAACCAAGCAAAACACAGCTGCAAAAATTGATGCCATATTTAACTTCTCATATCCCTAGGGGATGCGATTTGATAGAATAAATGATCTTTCAGGGTTATCATTTAATTACTGCAATATTGCCTTGAAACTATGCTCTAAATTTTCAATAGAAGTTTCTTATATATCAAGAACAAAGAATGAGATAGAGAATGCTAATACTTACTCTAGCTTTTATAAAAGATTTTGAACGTCCGTGTATTATCTTTTCATATTGCCATGTTTGCTGCATCTATAGCAGTCTATCTTCATAATGTCAGTCTAAGCTCTCCAATGTTCTACATTCCAATGAACTGGCAATGTTCTGCTCCTTTTCTTTAAATGGGCAGGCTGAAGAGAGAGATGTAATTGTTAATTTAGTTCACCCAGGATCAATTGCCACAAACATTTTCAGTCAGTGTAGCCTTATAACTGGTACTTATTTTGATCTTCTGATGCTCTGTTTAGCTAAAATGGTGCGAATATCGACCATTCATCTTTTGTGATTTGGATTTTTTTTTTTTACTTCCTGCAGCTATCATACATGCTATGTCGCGTGGCAATACTTTGCTGACTGTAGCATATAGCCGAACCGAGTTCACAAGCAAAGGGCGGAGAAATGGCGAAGAAACACGGGGGGCTCTAAGTTCGGACTTGGTAAATAAAAGCGCCACTCCCTGAGCTTCCATATATGTGTGATTCCATGCGTGAAGTCTGCAGCTCATTTTTATTATATATTTCATTGCCTAGTGATTGTGCGGATAATTAAATTATTTAATTCGATTCCTTCAACACGATTACGATAATGCATCATGCATGAGGCCATGGAGTTGCCGCCTACAGTCTTTGCCGTGAATTGCCAGCTTATGTGATCAGGGAGGGCCTATTAAAATTATTTAGTTGCCAGCCGGATAAATGAGCTGTCCAAGTTAGGTTTGTTAGGAACAGCTCATACCTATAGGTACTGGAATGGTACTCCAATCATCAGGTGGCCCGAAGGTGGGCTTCTTTGCATCTGAGCGGATCAGGGCCGCATATTTGCAGCATTGCATGACATTACGGATAGTGGTTCAGACCCTTCTCAAATGAGCTAAACGTATAGAAAGCTAAGAATGGGATGCTAATTGTCTGATCGTTCATGCCTCCTTAACTGAATTGGGCTGAATCCTCTGTTTAACGGGCTGCTTAATATTTGACTAATTTGGGTCAACGGATTCATCATTCGACGGCCTTCAGGCCCTTATATTGATTGACACCCTCATAATGAGCTTAGAAACAGTAATCCGGGCCTATTTGTCATTAAGGAGCCCATCGCATTGAGAGTATTATGATGGGTTGTTCAGCATGAATATTCTAGGCCCATTTACCGAACATGTGATACACTCCATTGAGTTATTAAGCCATAAGTGGCTTAGCGTGAGTAATAAGGCCCAATTACCAATAGGATGCCCAGCTCATATACTAAATGGGTCGCATAACAGAATTCTGGGCCTAATATATACATCATGAGCACAACCCATTTGAGTACTTCAATGGGTCGTATATAATAGTATTCCAAGCCCACTATAGATAATGGTCCAAGCCCATTTGAGTACTTCAATGGGCCATATACAATAGTATTCTAGGCCCATTATTGATCATATCCAAGCCCATTTGAGTACTTTAATGGGCCGAGTACCACGAGTATTTCAGGTCACTCTATTGGGCTGCTTAGTTTTAGCTCAAGTTTGTATACATTCATCGAGTGAACCATTTGGTTTAAATTAAGACCCACTTTATTAAGATGTAATGGGCCTATTGTCATTAGTCATGGCCTACTGAACAGTTTTGGGCCAAAACTGTTGTATTCTAGAATGGGTCGCTGGAAGCGTTTGTACGGGCCCATCTATTTGTCTACCCAACTGGTGGGTTAACAACCTTGCACTGTAAACCCAAAAACCGATCATGAAGACATGAATTTAATGGGCTGCAAGTTAAGAAAGTTGACCTATTTGACATTATTAAGGTCCATCTCGCCATGCATAAAGTGTGCCTATTTTGCTCGCTCTGTTGTACAACTAAAAACAAGATGAAATCTAAGCAGTTTTTCACAGTTGGATTTATGACAATCAATCACATACTTTAGCTAAACGAACTAGGCATCCCTCCTATTTTCATCAATTGTTGAAAAAAGAGAGAATAACACCCCGAATAACCTCGATCTACATCATGATCCAACTGTCTAAAAAGTAGGATTATAAGATGATCTAAAGGTAGATCAAATGCAGCCTTTTGATAGATGTATTCCCTATAGCCTACAATGGTAGAGCATGAATTCTTTCATCTTTTTGTAAAATCAGTTTCATAAAGGAAAAGCAAAAATTTTGGGACAGAAGGCCATTGGTAAAACTGGAACCCCTGTGCTATGAATAACACATCAAACACTAAATCCACAACTTACTGTGCACACATTGGACGCCCATCTTTCCATCCTCCCCAATCATGTTTTGCTCAAACGTTTTGGAACGTATATCTTCTTCAATCCCTTCTCCGGTTTCATCTTGAGCTCAGGTTTGGCAATTTCAGACCACAAAGGAACATTCACCATTCTGTTTTCTGCATAGCCAGGAATGCCTCCGATGCTGGAACCTGAAATTTCAGGACAGTCTCCAGATACAAGGGCTGGATTGTCCAATTCTGGCGATAAAACAAGTTTCACATGGTCTGAAGCAATAGCCTGCTTCCATCCTGCAGAATATACACAGACAATGCGAAACAGAGGCATGAGAAATCGGTGCTTAATGATAAGAAGGTAGAAAAATTTATTCTCTTAAGGGAAGATGGGAAAAGGGACAATAATCTCACTCAGTGAAAGAAAAGTTCTTGCAGCTTCACTGGAGAACAGCAGGCTGCCCGGAGTTTCAACTTCTGGTGGCAGAGAACTGCATTCAAACTCAGCATCACAATCATCCACAGAAGAAGTGAGACAACTTTCCTCATGCAATGAACAATTATTGTCCTCTAAAGCACTAGAATCAACTTCCCATTCCTTCCCAAGGGGACTGGAGTCATTTACTTCTTGACAGAGTCTCTGGGCCAAAACTGTGGACTGATTAGCCACTCCATGGATGCTGTCAGATTCGCTGTTCCTCTCTTTAGCATTGTTAACCATTTTTAGTGACTGACACTTCAGCTCACAATTATCCATTGGGAACTCATGGTAATCAGATTTCTCATTCGTACCATAGCTTCCTAGGTTGACTGCTATTGAACCAATCATAAGCTCATTTTCCTTGGCTTGCCCCACTTGCATAAATGCCTCCTGCACTCTAAACTTCAGGTTCTCCCCATCTCTCTCGGGTTTCATCTTTCGGCTCCATACTTTCTTGTTGTTGACAGTGTGAGCAACTTTCAGATCCCTTCTTCCATGCTTAGGATTCAATTCTGGCTTCGATGTTGAAAAATTCTTGACCTGATAGAAGCCATTGGACATGGTGTGTGGCCTGGGTGGCTCATGCCAGTTGAGAACATTGGAGGGTTGATAGATTTGGGGCTTGATATTCTTGCTAGTGATAGAACCGTTCTCAACAAAGCCAATTTCTGACCGAGCCTTTAAATCTGCCTCTTCTGAAATTGGAAGCTGTGCTTTCTCACATACGGAAATTTCTAAAGGTTCAGCAAGGTTCGGCCCATCCAAATCAGATTCTGCAACAGATGGCAATATTAATAATGGTGGCTCATCTTCCATGGAATCAAATTGATCTCTAATTACGGCATCCTCATTCCTCATCTCCTTAGCTTTCTGTTCTTTCTGCCTGAGCTTTTTCCGCCTCTTTCTTTCCAGAAGCTCAGCTTGCCTAAATAAATTTCAAAAAAAAGAAACATAATTGAAGTTTAATTCATCTATGAATTTACAAGGTATAGTATATTACAAACTTCCTGTTAATGAACACAACTTACCTCTTCTGTGCAGCTTCTTCCTCTTCCACCAACAGCTTCTGGCATCTTAAAGCTTCAGCATCTTTATCTGCCAACCATGCTTCAACCTAGGAACAATTGAACTTAAAATGGAGTAAGGAAAAACACCAGTCTAAATCATAAGATGAAAGATGCATTTAGGCTTACCAATTTCTGCTCCAGTAAGAAACTGACGAATGCAACAAGGTTCTTTGTATCAAGACCAATCTTTCCAACCTCTCCATCAAACAAATACTTTTGCATAGATATGGCGGACCCACTTAGGAATGTCTTTTCACTTGCATCATCAAGGATACTAAAAAATTCTTGTGAAGGCATTGGAAATCTAGATGGTTTAGCCTGGACAATCTCCTGCATAAACAATACTATGTCATAGGATATCCCAACAGCATATCCTTCTCAACCTGGATCAGTATGAATCCCCACGTAATGTGACTAATATGAAAGCAGGTGAAAACTCACCAAAAGTGCTGAACCCGAATTAATACAAAAATGTGGCAATGGAGGAAAACTCGATTTCCTTATCATTGATGCCAGAGCCTTTATTATAGTGGCGCCTGGAATATCCTATTTAAAATTACACATGGTTATTAAAACAAACAGAAAAGTAGAACTTCCAGAAAACACATCAACAAACTCCACAAGAGAAATGACATTTTTTCCAATGTTTTACCTCCATAGCAACGTTCTTAAGAGCAACAAGTTCTTTAGCTTCATCAGCAGAGAGCTGTAGTGAAAAAAGAATTTTAAGAAATGACCTTCCTTACTTAAGAATTCAAGGCACATCATAAAGAAGAGGCACATCAATATCACCTTATCCCAGAAGACACGCAATACATCCCTGGATTTCAAGCTATCCTAGAAATGCAGAAAACAGCAAACACAATTGCATAAGAATTTTTTTAATTATAACATGTCACTTACAAATTGCCAACAACACAAGAATGGATTTTCAAATAAAATTGGATGCACGTGAATTTTGATAGCACCTGGGAAGTTTTCAAACCTTGTCAAGTTTTTTAAGTCGATGCTGGACACGTGTATGTCTTCTGTAATTAATGGGTGAAAAGAACTCTTTGTTGCACTTATCACATTTCTGCATCTGTATCTTCACAGGTGAAAGCAATGGCCAGCCAGGTAAGTCTGCCAAAACAAACAGTAGAAACTCGTACATTTAAATGTAATGCATACATCTTAGTTCTGGCATCTCCAGGGAATCATTATGTGCTACAGGGCAGGAAGGAGGGACGAGATAGAAAAGACATAATATAACCATAGGTGCCATAGTGCATCATTTCCATAATGTAAACTAGATAATATCACTGGAATTCTGGAATCAAAGAAAGTCATTATCATCCAAAATTTTAATGCCGCTACAAAAATTAATTCCCATTCATGCCATTTTAATAGTGACTACCTTGATTATCAAAAGCATGAAGCAGCTGTATCCACTGTACTGGGCTCTCTGTGGACCTTGGTAGGGAGGAGAGAGGCTCTTTTCTAATTCCTTGCTTGATGAAAGTGCTTGAAGAATCATTTGCCCCCAACTTCACTCCTAGAGCATCAGATGGCATTACTTTTACAGCCGACATTTATGCAATCAAACTTACGATGATATATCCACCAAAAGTTTCTGAAAAAGAAAAAAAAAAAAAGAAACAGTATGAGCAGAACCACCTACAAAATGATGCATCAAAACTAAATACAAAATACCAAGAGTTTTCTAGCAACATAGAATGCAGTGGCTGATATTGATTATAAGCACACTGACCCAAATTTCAAGCATAACACATTGATGATTATACATGAAAACCATTTCTCAGGGACAAGGGACAAATAAATAGCCATTGAGTCAATTATAATAGTGAAAATAAATATCATGACAAGCTGTGCTTAATGTTCCTCCTTGATCTCTAATGCATATCTAGGGAAAAAAAGAACTATGTATACGATTTATATATTTCCTCCTAGGCTAACTCTCCATGTTGACAATTATGAACACGCCAGAACCACACAGCTTAATTACATTCATTGTTATCTGCAGAATATACAAGTATAGCATCCATCCACTATTACATATCTAGGTCAAATTCCTACGTATCAGACAGGTAACTTTCTTCCTAGGCTAGTCCTAGGGCGGCAATTATGAACACGCCAGTACCACGCAGCTTCATTATATTAATCTTTCTTGGCACAATAGTAGAAGCAAAGCCTCCACTAGGCTAAGCGAAATGTCAAAACTAGCTGGATTAGCGAGGGATTTCTAACCTAAAAATTATCAGTCCGTGAAAATCCATACGATCTTTTCCCATTTGATAAGGATCGGTGTACGAGATTGCTACAAATTTCTCAGTTATCGATAGCGGCATAAAAAGATGGAAAAGGTTCGCCACACGATGCGTGATCCGAGATCGATAAACACAAATAAATCGATATAATTATCCGAATGAAAAACGTGCGATCAATTCACGTACCTCGAAGGCCAAGAAGTATCACGGCGATAGGAAGAGCCCGGATTCGACTGACGAGCTGAAGGCGAAGTCAAGAAAACCGCCGGAAACCAAATGGACAGCGATCAGCGCAGGGAGAGGGAGATCAGAGGCAAAGGGAGAGAGACAGACAGAGGGAGCTTCTGGAAAGGAGATTCGAGAGAAGCCTGCTCGCGAAATATAAAGGTGACTGATGACTGCTACTGAGGAACCCTCTCTTGTTCGTTCGTCTTTGTCCGGGGCGTAATGAGAGGTCTGTAAAGTTACGGGCAAGAATTGGAAACAAAAATATTTTCGCGATCTATACCATATCACGCGCTTTTCCGCCGGTGTTTTCCACGCGCCAAGGGCATTAATGTACCGTACTTTTTTCTGGTGTTTCAGCTCGGTTTCTGTTTCGAAATCAAAGCACTCCATATGAATGATTGTAAACTTCATCATATCATGATGACTGGTAGTATTCTTCTGCCAAGGCAACTTCCAGGGGCTGTGATTAAATCAGTAATAGATGCCAAATCAAGCCAATGTAACAAGACAGGATGATAAATCACCTTTGGATCAGACAAATACACGAGATTTATGAACTAGCACGAGGATATATAACAGTTTAAGGGTTCATTGGAGGTCCAGCAGCAACTCCCAGGACCTACAATACAGCAACTAGTTTATTCATTGCACAATGATCTAGTCCCATCTTAAACTTAACCACATACAGTATAACACCAGATTGGGAATTCCCAGCCCTTATAAACTGATGCCCGGCCAATTGACGACCTCTGGATGTTCCACCAAAATTCAACTAACATTCCGGGTTGCTAGCCAGGCGTTTATTACAAGGAGGAGTAATACAACAAAACAAGTAGCTAAACATATCGTACCTTCTAGTCAGTTGATGCCATAAGAAAAAAGTATGCTTAATAGAGAAGGATAGCTGTTTGTCTCATCATGCCTTGAATTTTTGGGTGAGTTTCTCTACCCCTTCTCTACAGTCTCCAGCAAGTCTCTTCCCACCTTCCTTGAGCCTCAGGGTTACATCAGCCACTTGATGTTTCAACTCTTCCACCGATCTGCTTGCCTTGACAACAGCAACACCCTTGAGTTCTTTAGACCTATTCAAGATACTGGAAAACTGTTCTTTCAACTTGAATATCAATGTGGAGATTGTGTTCAAAATCTGATCAATGACTTCCCTTGACTTTCCCATGACAGAAGCTGCCATGACCTTGAGCTTGTCCATCAGAGTCTCAGCTCTACTGACAGTGCCTTTTTCAGAAAACTCTTTTGCAACATTCACCCATGTTTCTCCAGCAGAAGCTTCTTCTTGGAGGTCAGAGTCAACTACAACTTTAATACCTTGTCTCTCCCACCGATCCCTAGCTTCTTCCAGAGCTTTAGCATGCTCTCTTGCTCTCTTTGCCTCATCTTCAGCCCAAGCACTGCATAGATAAATGTTCAATCATTCCTAGGAGCACCACAAGGACTTGTAATATAGTCAATAGCTTTATTATTGATGTGATAACTATTGTCAAACAGTCTTTCATTGAATAAAATTTCAGATTTTTTTGATGTGCGATATCAAATCAGTTTCACTTTTCAGGGAGATTGCACCAGGAATAGTTGCTTTCCCAATGCTTTCACAAAAATAAGTTAATTATCATCTATGTTCATATTTCCAAATACCACCATGCCTCGATTCTTTAACAATATCATAACTAGCTACTAATATAACCAAACATTAAACTCCACACTGATACATGTACAATAAAATTGTAAAGGAAAAACAACAAAACCTCAATGAAAGACATTAACATTGCAAGCA
The DNA here is from genome assembly GCA_030064435.1 of Trapa incisa. Lineage (NCBI taxonomy): Eukaryota > Viridiplantae > Streptophyta > Magnoliopsida > Myrtales > Lythraceae > Trapa > Trapa incisa. The sequence goes on from CM057782.1 coordinate 19,840,212, forward strand.
CTAGATATATCACTTACTGATCTATAAGAATATCACTGACCGAGCCATCAGCAAAACCTCAATGATATAAATTAGCATCACAAGCACAATTTCTCTTAATAACAAACATATATCATTTACCGAGCCATCAGCAAAGCTTTTCGCTCAACCTCCAGCTCATGTTGTAGGCGAGCAATTTCTTGGTTTTCCTTTTCTGTGTCCATCCTAAGTCTTTCAATCCTTTCCTTCTCATAGGATACCTCCACCTTGTTACTCATAAGACCTTCTAGTTGCTCTTCCACTTCTCTTCTTAACCTGGAGAGAACTTCCATTTCTGACTCAACAGCAGCCCGCTCCTTCATGAGGGCTATTTCATCTTCCTCTCTCTTGGCTCTTAATTTCTCAAGCTCATGCTTTGCTTCTTCAGCCATCTTTTCCACCGCATCAATCTTCTCCCTCTCAATTAAAAGAACTTTCTCAAAGCTTGCATTTATGTCCTTCTCAACTTGAGCCACTAAGGCAGTATGAGCAGTGACAGCATTCTCAGCAATAGACTCTGCCTCGATACGAGCAAGCTCCTCACTAACTAAATCAGTAGCCTCACCAGTTGCAAGAGCAATTGCAGCTTGAGCTTTTGTAACTGGTTTGTCTGGCTGGAACAATTTTGTGTAACCTTGGAACAAAGGGAGAATTTTTTAGATGCCCTAATTAATAAGCTCCAAGGAAAAAACTTCAGTGCATTACTATGCAATATGACTCACCAAATGCAAGGGCAATTACTCCTTGTTCTCCAGAAGATAAATCAGCTACAAGTGCAGGGCAAGCATCAGGATGAATTTTATCCACATCGATGAATCCTGAGATTTGGTGGAGAACCTTGGAGGAAAGAAATTCATTTGATCCTATCAGAATATGGCAGCTCATAGAATTGTCAAAATTATTACGGAGAAAATTCAGTTCAAAAGCACACCTTTCTGTCAGCTTCCGGTAGTTCATTCTGGTCTAGAGTCATCTTCCAACTTACAAGATCTTGACGCGATAATGGGCTGTCACATATATATGAGATGAAAAGGTAAAGAAATGTTATAATAAAACTTGAAACAATAAATAAACTGCCTCACTATGCTAGACAAAAAAATATCATATCATATAATACACACCTTTCAGGAAAGAAATACAAGGGACTGTCATCTTCATCTACTGTAGAAGAAAGCATATCTTTCCTTGAAAGCTTGCTCGAGATGAGCCCAGCTTCTGCTAGACCTGATGCATTTTGCAAAACAATTAAAAGGCCATACTACTAAGCTTGGAAGAAGGAAGAACTTTCCTCTGGGGCAAAAGCAAGAAATGAAAGCATTGATCCCTGACCTTGAATGAAAATAAAGTCAGGGTCTTTAGGAGTGATATCATCAAATGCAAGCTCAGTCACATTCTCAATATACATTGCAGGATAGACTTTTGAAATTGAGTTTCTGTGAGAATGATAGAAGAAACAGATCAGACATAAATTGACTGCTTATAGAAAGTTGCTAGTTTCATCCCCAAACCCAAAATTATGAGATACCTGGAAAGAGCATTGCTGGCCAAAACCAACCATCGAGCATACTCGCGGCGAGTACACAGATCACCTCCTTGGACATTAGCTTCAATTACCTAAAAAAGCACAGTGACTTACAAATTTTGATAACAATCCTCAAGACCACAAATATTGATTTTACACTGAAATATGTCAAAACTGAAAAGGTAATTTCTGCTATTCTGATTTGTTTTATATGCCCGACGCAATACATACATGAACTTAAAACTGGTCTTTATGCTTGTTAGTATGGAAAGAACTATTCTTTCAACAACGGAAGAGCATATACTTGACTGTGATCAGTGAATACAAATACCTTCATGGCCTGCAATGCTGCAAGTGCCTGACCTTGAACTTGATCAACAACAGGTTGAACAAGAATCTTTCTGGTTGTCACTCGTAGAGCCTCAGAAACTACAGATGGAGCAGGTATACCAGCAGAAGAAAATATATTTGAAGAACTTGGAGATTGAAAAATAGATCCATCCACAGGCATCTCGCGGCGGTCATACTTAACTTGCTCATCTAAAAAAGTATGCGCTGGAGCTGAAATGGAAATAGTTCCAAATGAATGACTTTCACCTGGATTAAGCAGTTCTGTGGCTGAATTATTCCCCTCGGCAAAAACCTCAGACATTCTAACTTGTTCATAAACATATTCTGCAGGAGTAGCTGCCTCTGAGATTTTATTTTCAGACTCTAGCTGAGCTTCTACTGTTGTCTCCACATAATTATTTGTAAAGTGCTCAGTAATGCTAGACTGATATGATGTATCTGAATTGGCATCCTTCTCCGGATCAGCCATAAAATCTTTTAGACTCTCATAAGTTGTGTAGTCATTAAGCATGTTCTGTTTAGGCACATGAGTTGAGTCAACAACACTACTATCAAGGCTGTGAGTTGAATTCGTATCCCCAGAAGCAACCTCAGTGTCAGGCAACAAGTTAGAGATTAAACCCGTATTGGTATTGACTAAAGTATCATTAACCTCTGACTGGTATAACAAATTTTCTTGTTGGGGAGTATGAGGAGCATCAGTGCTAATGGAGGCATAGCCATTATTATCGACTGACAAAGGTATGATATCATCTCCAAACGTATCCTTCTCTGGAAATGGAAGAGAATCTTTACTTACACCTGTCTCATTTTCTGAGTCAATATTACTATACTTTATTTGCTTGTCCTCATCTTCCAGATCTTCATACTGATCCCTTTGATCATCATAAACCAGGCGTAGTTCTTGCTGTGTTGTCAAGGGCTCCATCTCTTGCTTAGTCCCTGTAATCCAACCAGGCTTACTAAGCGACTACAAATTTATTCTGAGTAAACATAACAAATCCCCCAAAGTTACATTGTCTTTTATTGGCAACAAGGCAGCTTTCTTGACATAGAACAGAATGAACTACAACTATTGACCTAAAACAAATGAGCATCAGTTGTTCCCTGATCTCGGATATTTACATGGGAGTGGAGAAGCATTTAGTAATTTTTCAGAGAAAAAACAGTGACTTACTTGGAGAGCTTCTCTTGCCAAAAGAGAGAGCCGCAAAGGTGAGCCCAGCAACTAAGATAACCGCACCTCCAACAATCCCTGAAATCAAACTAATACAAAAGTGTTATTAGTGCACACAAAACCAAGAACAAACGATTATAACATCCAGAAACAATAACCCAAGGAACATCATTTGCAGTACTGTGTTGGAATTGATATCACTACAGTATCGAAGATAGTACTATCTTGATAATTTAGAGTAAATTTTGCACATTCAGAATATAAAAAAATTCAGAAACAGTATCCAATGTCATGCAGTGCTTTTACAATGATGGTAGTATGCCTTGGAAATGATAAAAGTTAGGATATACGCGAGCAGCGATCATCTGTTACATCAGATTAGACCATGGATTTCATACCAACTGCAGATTCGTCTTTCTTAATAGCCCTTTCCAGTGCCGATTGGGAATATATACATATAAAGCCACTTAAGTCGACTTAGCATGGAAGCTTGAGGATAGAAGAATATCTCCGTTAGTACCTCCGTACAATTTCTTTTTCTGCGGCTCATCCTGCTCAGGCTTGGATTCCTGCTCATCACCCGAGGCAGACCATCCTGACAGGGAATCAGCTTCGCCGGAGACCCCTGCCCATGAGCCCAAACTACGTCGGCTCTGACCTCCATTCCCGTTGCGAGCGACACAGAGAACTCGAATTCGATTGTCAGGCTTTCTCAGCCGAGTGCCCACGAGAATCGCAGGAGAAAATCTCCGGCAACTGGCGCGGCCGAGAACGAAATGAAGCTGGAGGGAGCTCGGAGACCACGTGTCCGCCACCGAGGCCATGTCACATCGAGTGAGGGGGAGGGGAGAAGGGTTGAGGAGAATTTTACGAGGGTTTAGCTTGTTCTTTTGTGAAGCAGATGATATCAGAGAGAAATGGATAGAAGGCGAAGTACGACGGCAGGGATTGATCAATCTGTCAAAAGAGAAAGGCCAAATACCAAAATAAACTGAGCTATCAATAAAAAAATTTAAAAAATTCTACCTACTCCAACCATCAACTTCCTACCCACAGCTTTCTTTTTTTTTTAATAGTTAACTTACATTTCTTCATCATTCATTATAAATACTATATGCTTGCAGACCATGGTCTACGAAGGATATAGTCTACCGATAAAAAAAGGACACCTCATTAAGATTACCAACTTCACTAAAATCACTTCCATTGAGCTTTCTTCCTCGGCCAGCGGCTATCTTTGATTCCACAGCATGACAATGGAAATAATGGAAAGGGGCGGATCCTGTATACTTGTAAAGCATAAATTAATACTGAAAAAGGTTTACTGGTGTCGGTTAGTGCCTACTGCATAGTAAGGATACAATTCAAACTGAATTTACAACTTTCAGGGCCTTTGCTGCCTGTGGCAGGAGGACACGAAGGCTTAGACATCTACTGGTCGAGCTTTATCATTCAAGCTTGGCGGAGTTCCTTCCCACAGGTCAGCGAATTCATTCCTCCTCCATGATACAACCATAACTGGGCCGAGTGTGGAAGGAACCTACATTCATCATAATTAAAGTGAAACAACCATTACTGTTTTAGATAAACAATTCTAGATTTAATGGAGATGATCAGAGTTAGAAAGTCATCCTACATACCAAAACAGAGATCGTGCAGTTAGAATCGATTTATATTCGTTTTAAAGTGAAATAGATGATGTGGTAGATGCTGGAGAAATGAAAAAAACAATGCTGAGAAGAAAATGGGAAGATGGAGCAACCAAAAGAATATATGTTTGAGAAAGAAAACCAAAAGTGAAACAAGATCTATGAGAAGAGTCAGATGAATAAATTGCAAGTTCTTACCAAATAGAGGAGGGCAGGCTGAGGTGAACGGGTCAAAACGCCGGCAGATAATGCAACAATGAGTCCAATAGCATATCCTGGAAGTGCATACGAGATGTATTTATGTCCTTTTGAGGAATGCAGATCTAAGAGACTGACTATATCCCTGCTCTTCCGATGATCAAAACAGAGAACTAAAGCCAACAGCATTGCAGGGATTGCCTGCAAAATGAACGGTAAAATATTACCAGTTTGTCTTTTAAAATAGCCAAAATGCATAGAGAAATAGTTTCTGGAGACACTAGTGAAATGCTTCGGATGATTTTTAGATAGTTTGGTGATAAAGCGAGTCCAATAGAAAAATGAATGGTAAAAGAATCAGATGATTTTTAGCATTCAATTAAAAATGCATAGAGAAACAAAGTGGAATTTGACGATAACCCTTCAACAATAAAAACAGGACAAGAGACACAGAAGCAAAATGAGATGCTCTAATTCACATCAATCTAGTAAATAGTCTTTAAACTTAGAGACAGACACATTGTCAGTCTGATATTTCTAACATGAAAGAACATGGATTTGCAAATAAGATGTACATCAGTAGGAATAGATAGTTTTAGCAGATCAGGGAATAACAAACCACTACACTTTGGCAGACATATTAGAAAAGAATATGAAATTGCTTACCATGTCCCCAAGACCAAGCATCATGTAGTCTGCATTACTCCCTCCAGGAACAATTCCACCCAACAAATTCCTAGGAAACATTATCTTCACCGGCAACTCCAACTTCTTGGTGATCAATTGCAATCCAGGAAGACTCAAGCTATTAGCAACAGTATGAACAGGATTTGATGCTCGCTGTGTGGCTACTGATACCATCACGTTTGCTCCAAAGAATCTCTCGGAGTAGAAAACCCAGAAGATGTCATAGAAAAAAAGGCAGAGGAGGAGGATGGCACATATCTTGATATTTGGAAGGCGAACATGGCTTACAAATGCAATACATATTGAAATTCCCAATATGTTGTTCAAGATCCAGTGGCCGGTGACAAGCCATGCAACAACTGTGCTAACACATGCAATAAGTAAAAGCCCCTGGATTCGTGTGAAGGACTTGGAACAGCACCTCAACACAAATGGATCGTCCAAATTAAACTGTGACTTCACACAGGCCACATAAGGTAACAGACAGAAGAAGAGAGAGGATACGGAAGCTATTGCAGTGAAGGCAGTGAGAAGCTGAGAAACTGAAGAGAAAAGGTAGAACATCAAGAGCAAACTGCAAGAGCTCATGATTGGGATCATGAGCGCTTGAGACCGATCTAAAGTGATGGATGCTTCCAACAGATCATGATTCCGTTCCATTTCTTTCCCATGATTTAGAGCCCGAAATGCTGAGCCAAAAGTTACAGCTATTGCAGTCAAAATGAGGGTGAGAGGGGCTGGTTCCAGCAAATACAACAGATTCCACAATGACTCCATGGGAAATAGGTTTCTTCCTACTCTTACGTATGCGATCTATCAATCATACCTGTAACCAACCACAAGAAGATGATACTCTCATCAATCACAGGCACACCCAAGGCTGCACGAATTCCACAGTAAAGGCTAGGCAGAGAAATTAATGCAACCTGCAAAACATTTACATGCCATCATAATATTTAAATGCATAATTAGCATGCTCGCACTTCAACAAATCAGTAGTACAAAAATGATTCAGAGCTGATACCACACAACCAAGAGGAAACATCATTCAGGGAAACATAACGAGTTAGGTGGCTATAAGCTGCATCGATAGGCTTGAATAGTACACAATCTTAGAAATAGATTCAGAATCAATAAGAACAGCATCAAATTATCATATCAAAGCGAGTTCCTGCAGCTCCAATGGTGGATCGGATGATTTCAAGCGCAAAAAAGAAAAACAGTAACAACTCAATCTATTACCACTATGAAGCTGAAATTGAATATCTGAGGTTTGCAAACTTCGGAATGAACCGATTGACTGACCTTGGACTCGGCGAGAGCTTGGGGGAGCAGTTTTTCCTCTATCTCCTGACCGCAGTGCCTCCCTGAGACTATTCAGGATTCAGGAAGGGGGCGGGCAACGATGGGCTCGGCAATATTCTTAATCCGATCCTTCCTTTTTGAAGTTTTTAGATTTTGATGCATGATCTTGTAGATATATGGCAATAATACCCAAGGCCCAATTCTCACGTTCTTTGTTTTTTCAGCAGAAGGCCTTAATATGATGTCCACCTTCTGGAAATGAGAATGCAGAGGCCCCGCATATGAGATTCCGGTACAAGACCAAAGGCCCGGCCCAGATAATGATTAAAAAGGCATGGCCCATTAATATTATTTTTTATGTATAACGTAATTTAAATACCTTCCCAATCATTAAGAGAGGTGAATCGATGACATAAATTAAGTAATAGGTTAAAGTTGAAGGGCTCATTTGGGATTGGATTGGATTGTAGCCCTTCTTTTTAACCTTTATTCTTTTTTTTTGCACAATAAAAGAAAATTTTTTAACCTTTAGGGAAAAAGTGAAGCATCACTTTTTCTCACTCATATTTCCTCTTGTAGTTCATCTGAGCGGAGCTGGCTCAAGAAGTACCTCTACACCTGCTCGGCAGTTGCCTTCTTGTTCTGGGCCTCCCCAACCTTGGTTTCAGTCGCAACCTTTTGTGTCTGCATTGTGATGAAGACACCTTTGTCTGCAGCAGTAGTCCTCTCCACTCTGGCAACTTTCTGAATCTTGCAAGTACCAATCTATAATCTTGCAGAGCTGATTTCCATGGCGGCACAGACTAAGGTCTCCATGGACCGAATCAAAGAGTTCATCAGAGAAGAGGACCAGAAGAAGCCCATAGCCTATCAACAGAGCATTCGTGAGGTCCATGATGTCATAATTGAGATGGAGCCTGGGAAGTACGCTTGGGAGTCAGATGACCGAGACATGAAGAAACCCGCTATCAAGATCTCAAGCAGGATCAACATAATGAAGGGCTGGAAGGTTGCAGTCTGTGGGTCAGATGGATCGGGGAAGTCGAGCTTCTTGTGCAGCATCCTCAATGAGATCCCCAGGATATCTGGTGCAGAGGTAAAGTTCTTGGAACAAAAAGCTTATGTGGGCCAGAGTGCATGGGTTCAAACTGGGACGACAAGAGACAACATCCTATTTGGGAGGCAAATGGATGCTGCACTCTATGAGAATGTCCTACAATGCTGCAATCTGAAACAGGACATTTCAGTATGGAGCAATGGTGATCTTAGTATGGTTGGTGAGAGGGGGATTAACTTGAGCGAAAGGCAGAAGCAGAGGATTCAGCTCGCTCGTGACCCCTTTAGCGCGGTCCATGCGGCCCGCATGTGTTTAAGGTTAGTCCTACAATCATTAGCTGGTTCTGATCTCCCCCTTTTGTCTCTGTAGTTTATCTCCAGGGTGTCTTAAAAATTGACTCTTTCTTGCAGAAATGCCTCGTGCAAATCCTCAATGAGAAAACTGTGATATACTCAACACATCAGTTGGAGTTCTCAGAGCTGCTGACCTTGTTCTTGTGAGTTAACGGTTCTGCAAAGTTCTGCCCTAGTAGTGCAATAACTCGTTTCTTTTGATGAAGGTAAAGTTTGGATCATTGTTGCAGGTACTGAAGGATGGGAACATTATACAGTCATGGAAGTATGAAGATCTGATCAAGGATCCATGTGGTGAACTTGCGTATCAACTAGAAGACCCCAGTTTGACCTGCGTATCATGTCAGGAACTCCAAGTCGATGTCATGGAAGAGGAGCTTGAGCTACACAAGAAAGATTTCCCAGAGGCATCATCACAGGAAGAAGAAGAAGGTGAAACAGGCCAAGTCAAATGGAAGGCCTACACAATATTCATCTCATACGCCTACAGGGGAGCTCTGGTTCCAGTCATTCTTCTCTGCCAAGTCCTGTTTCAGGGCCTGCAGATGGGCAGCAGTTACTGGATTGCCTGGGCAATCGAAGAAGAAGGAAGAGTCAGCAGAAAGCAACTGATCGGCATATTTGTGCTTGATTTTCATACTAGGACGGGCTGTTCTACTATCCACCATAGCGATTGAGACACCTCAGCACCTCTTGCTCCACATGATCAGATCAGTCTTCCGGGCGCCTTTGTCATTCTTTGATTCTACATCGAGTCGGATTCTCAACAGAGTAAGTGAGACCTCAATGGATGGGTGCTGCTTTCAGTTGAACTGTTTCATTCTTTAACACCGGTATGGTATACTGACATAAACCCCATAGCTTGAAACTGACAAATGCTTCTTTCCATCTTCTCTATAGGCATCTACAGATCAAAGTCTAGTTGACACCGACATTCCTTACAGGATGGCAGGTTTGGTGTTTGCTCTTATTCATCTTCTCTATAGGCCATAATTATGAAAGGCCACACGCGAGTAGTCATCAATCAGGGCCTATAGAGAAGATGAATAAGAGCAAACACCAAACCTGTCATCCTCTAAGGAATGTCGGTGTCAACTAGACTTTGATATTTAGATGCCTATAGAGAAGATGAAAAGATGCATTTGTCAGTTTCAAGCTATGGGGTTTATGTCAGAATACCATACCGGTGTTAAAGAATGAAACTGTTCAACTGAAAGCAGCACCCACCCATTGAGGTCTCACTTACTCTGTTGAGAATCCAGCTCGAAGGTGTAGAATCAAAGAACGACAAAGATGCCCAGAAGAGTGATCTGATCATGCCGAGGAAGAGGTGCTGAGATGTCTCAATGGCTATGGTGGATAGTAGAACAGCCCGTCCTAGTATGAAAATTGAGCTCCCTCTGGACAGCAGCAGAAATATGCTGATCAGTTGCTTTCTGCCGACTCTTCCTTCTTCTTCCGTTGCCCAGGAAATCCAGTAACTGCTGCCCATCTGCAGGCCCTGAAATAGGACTTGGCAGAGAAGAATGTCCGGAACCAGAGCTCCCCTGTAGGCGTATGAGATGAATATTGTGTAAGCCTTCCATTTGACTTGGTCTGTTTCACCTTCTTCTTCCTGTGATGATGCCTCTGGAAAATCTTTCTTGTGTAGCTCAAGCTTCTCTTCAATGACATCGACTCGGAGCTCCTGACGGAATACGCGAGTCAAACAGGGGTTGTTATCTTGGGTCGGTGTAACTTGCTTTAAGAATTGCTGATGAGCTTCCAGTTGATACGCAAGTTCACCCCATGGATCCTTGATCAGATCTTCATACTTCCCTGACTATACAATGTTCCCATCCTTCAGTACCTGCAACAATGATCCAACGTTTACTTTCTGAAAGAATTTCACAGAAGGTAAACCTTCATCAAAAGAAACGAGCTATTGCACTACTATGGCAGAACTTTTTAGAACTGTTAACTCACAAGAACAAGGTTAGCAGCTCTGAGAAACTCCAACTGATGATTCCGTTCCATTTCTTTCCCATGATTTAGAGCCCGAAATGCTGAGCCAAAAGTTACAGCTATTGCAGTCAAAATGAGGGTGAGAGGGGCTGGTTCCAGCAAATACAACAGATTCCACAATGACTCCATGGGAAATAGGTTTCTTCCTACTCTTACGTATGCGATCTATCAATCATACCTGTAACCAACCACAAGAAGATGATACTCTTATCAATCACAGGCACACCCAAGGCTGCACGAATTCCACAGTAAAGGCTAGGCGGAGAAATTAATGCAACCTGCAAAACATTTACATGCCATCATAATATTTAAATGCATAATTAGCATGCTCGCACTTCAACAAATCAGTAGGTACAAAAATGATTCAGAGCTGATACCACACAACCAAGAGGAAACATCATTCAAGGAAACATAGCGAGTTAGGTGGCTATAAGCTGCATCGACTGGCTTGAATAGTACACGAGCTTAGAAATCGATTCAGAATCAATAAGAATAGCATCAGATTATCATATCAAAGCGAGTTCCTGCAGCTCCAATGGTGGATCGGATGATTTCAAGCGCAAAAAAGAAAAGCAGTAACAACTCAATCTATTACCACTATGAAGCTGAAATTGAATATATGAGGTTTGTAAACTTTGGAATGAACCGATTGACTGACCTTGGACTCGGCGAGAGCTTGGGGGAGCAGTTTTTCCTCTATCTCCTGACCGCAGTACCTCCCTGAGACTATTCAGGATTCAGGAAGGGAGCGGGCGACGCTGGGCTCGGCAATATTTTCAATCGGTTCCTTCCTTTTTGAAGTTTTTAGATTTGGATGCATGATCTTGTAGATATATGGCAATTATGCCCAAGGCCCAATTCTCACGTTCTTTGTTTTTTCAGCAGAAGGCCTAATTTGATGTCCACATTCCGGAAATGAGAATGCAGAGGCCCCGCAGATGAGATTCCGGTACTAAGCCGAAGGCCCGGCCCATTTAATGTTTAAAAAGGCATGGCCCATTAATATTAATTTATTTAAAATTATTCAGAAAAATCAAAATATACTAATTTATTTTTTTTCGTCTCACCCTGCCAAGTGCCAACTCAATTGAAGGCAACCAACTACCTAACTCGTGTCGTTCTCCGGTCTCATCTTGAGCTTCCTTCCACGACACAACATATCTCATCACCGAAGCTTCACTCTCTTTCTCTTACTCTCTCTGTACACTCCATCATCTTCCTGTTGAATTCTTAGTCCTCTTATCTCCGTTTTGGACCCCCTTCATTGTAATTTCCAAAAGGGTGATTCCTTTTTGCGAGTTTTCGATGGCAGAGGAGCCCAAGAAGGTGGAGCCGGAGTTTGCATCCGAGCCCCCACTGCCGCCGCCGCCGCCAGCTCCTATTGCTGAACCAGAGCCTGAGGCCCTGAAAGACGTCGCTGAGGAGAAACCAGTCGTCCCGCCTCCTCCGGTTGAAGGGAAGCCCGGGGATGAAGCGAAAGCCCTTGTTATTGTTGAAAGTAATGACTTTAATGCTCTATCCTTCTCCGTTCTTCGTTAAAAAAGAAAAAAAAAGAAGAGGATTTTAGGGTTATCAGGTATAGGAGGAACCAAGGGACTGTTCCTGAAGGGGAGCTGGTGGCTTTTTTGGGGCGTTTGCTTTAGTAACATAGAGATTACATGTTTCTTTTTTACAGAGCTTACGGAGTCTGCTGTGGAGAAAGGTGCTGAAGGTTCAGTCCATAGAGGTATCATCAATTAGATTAGCAGTCTGTTGAGCTGAAATATTAATTGTGTGTGTTAGAAGAGTTTCTGATGATTCCATAATCATTTGAGTTATGATATTTTTTTTCTTTAGATGCTGTGCTTGCAAGAGTTGAGACTGAGAAGAGGATATCTCTAATCAGAGCATGGGAAGAAAGTGAAAAATCCATAGCAGAAAACAAGTGAGATGAGAACCTACTGAGCACCAAAGCTTTTGGAATGATAGTGGGTATATGGCTAATAAATGATGAACCCCATGCAGGGCCCACAAGAAGCTATCTGAAGTAGGGGCATGGGAGAATAGCAAGAAATCATCAATAGATGCCCAGCTCAAGAAGATCGAGGTCACTTATCATTCCTTGGATGCCAGCCATTATTTGATGCAGCTCCAACTCTGGACTACAATTTAATTATTTCTATGCTTTCCTCTGATGATACCATGATCGCCTGCAATCAGGAAAAACTGGAGAAGAAGAAGGCTGAGTACGTGGAGAAAATGAAGAACAAGATAGCCCTGATCCACAAAGAAGCAGAAGAGAAGAGGGCTACCATAGAGGCCAAAAGAGGAGAAGATCTGCTCAAGGCCGAAGAGATGGCTGCAAAATACCGGGCCAAAGGAGGGCCTCCCAAAAAGCTTCTCGGGATCTTCTGAGTAGCTGAAATTGCATTTGCCATCTCAAGGCAGCAAGAATCTTTGAACTGTTTTTTGTTTTTTAATCTGTGTGTGTTCTTGTGCTGGAGTAGCTGGGTTTGCATTCATAAACTTCTTGTGTGTTGATAGTGTGCGTATGTAATTGGTGCTCATAGTTGTATTGCTGAAGTCTGTTGATGTTAGTAGTGAATTTGTTTCCTTTATTGGCACTGTGGTAAGCTAGAAAGATTCCTTTATGACCCATCATAGTTTTGCCACTTGTTGTGCTTATCATCAAGCGCCCCCCCACCAAGTTGTTCTTTTTAATGATGTTTTTTTGGACGAACATTCTTGTAATTAATAATTATTTGGATTCTAATTAATTTAAAATCGACTTAAATCAGTCTTTTTAGTAATAACATCATCAAACTATTATTTATCTCAATTTATAATAAATTTGAATAAATATTTTTCGGCCAAGGAGACTATAAATTTATAGATATTTTGTTATCTGAACCAATAATTATTGTTCATCCCTCGTCAAGCTTTTGATTTTGATCGGTCTTCTCTATCCAAAAGGAGCCCAGCCGGTGACCTTCAATCTCTATCTTTCTCCCTGCATCAGGGGCTACGTTGATCTGGGACGGGTAGGAAAGCTTCACCCTCTCGTTTATGGCTCCTAACGGTGGAGCGGATCAGGTTTTCATGGATCCGCGGTTGTTTCCCTTGTTGATTTCTCAAGTTTCCTCCTCTATTTGATTGTGAGTGAAATGGGTTGGATTCATGGAAACATCTAGTTTTCTGATCGAAGTGGGTGGGGGTTTGACTTTCGGCTGATGCTACCCCGATCTCAATCGGAAAGTTCTTTCCTTTTCCCCCTTCTGTTGTAATTGAGCGCGTTTTCATTATGGCGTAGGTCTTTTGCGGGATCCTCCTTTTCCTTTTTGATCCTGTCTGCTAATTCGCAGCAGGTAGGTCCTTTGAGGGGTTCTTGGATGGATGATTTTGGCGATTTTGTTCAATACCTTGGGCCAGACATGGCTACAAAGATTCTGACCCTCTTGGATGACCCATCTGATCTTGCCCGTGTCTGCGCAGCCTCTAGTTCCTGGCGCCAATTCGGTAATGCTTATGTGGATTCCTGTGGTCTGCAACCGATCACGTCTATGATTTAACTATGATTCTCTTCTCTTCTGAACTTTTACCAATTGGATGCTCTTCATTTCGCAACAACTGCACAATCCCTTCTTGTGTTCTTAACACGGGTTTATGCTCCTTTTTGCAGTTATTGCAAATGACATATCGAAACATCTTTGTTTGAGGCTAGTCCCAGAAGTATCTGGGCTTGCTCAATTTATCGAAAAGAATAACATGATTGAACCTCTGAAAGTAGAGTCCAACTCTAATGCCGAATGGGAAATAAGTAGGAGGAATCATCGGATCTATGCCTTTCTGGCTCAAGGGCTTAGTCCTAGCACTGAAAAAAATTGCTTATTTGAAGCCATTAGTGCTTCTAGCACAGATAACTACCCGGAGGAAAGCATACAGAATACTCTTGAACCGAGGGACAGAATTGTGGATAGAGCCTCTTACTGGTCGAGTAAAGGTCAAAGTGATCCAGGAGTACCCGAGACTCTGCTTTATAGGTTGATCTCCAAATTGTGTGTTATCACTGAGATCCATGTTCATCCATTCCAAGGTTTGCTGTGATTTCTTTAGAACTAATCCTTTGTTTATTCTCTTCACAATTTACATGAACTGACAAATAACTTTTTTTTCCGTACCAGCATACTTTCAATTTGGATTTCCAATTTATTCTGCAAAAGCTGTGAGATTTAGGGCAGGCCATCCTAAGTTTCCGATGGATATGACTATCGATGATTACTATGAGTCTCAAACAGGACATGAACTGGACGATGGAAGGTTTGTTTGGACATACACATCTCCCGAATTTCCCATGGTTCAGGTCAGATGTTCTATTCTGTCTTAACCTCCATCAAACTCTTAGGAGAAGAGATTAATGATGATCTCTTCTACAAATCTTTCTTGAAAGCATATGGAAATTTCTTCTTTTCACTTGCTTTTTCAGACCCTTACGTATGTAAGATTGATTGGAGTTTTGTTTTTTTTTATCTTATTGGGACTTTATATCTCAACAAATGGCAATTGTAGAGCAATTCTAGCTCTGAAATATGTTGCCCTTCACACTTTGCATATATATATATATAACCGATAATTCATGTTATTCTCTCATGCGACAAGGATAAAGTAACCAAACTTTCATTCTCAATAGGAGAAACCCCTTCTCTTAAACCATAGGATTTCTGTAAATTGTTGACGAACAATAAATGATGAAGCTTAATGGTTATTGATTGATGGAGTGCAGGAAAACTGCTTGCAAAAGTTCAAGCTTCCTGAACCAGTTATCTGCATTGGTGGCATCCTACAAGTTGAACTATTGGGCAGAGTTCAGAGACAAGAGATGGACATGCTTTTCTACATATGGTCAGCATCACTCCTACATTTACCATACGGACTTTCTGCCTTGTCTCTTTATCATAGGCCGAAGCTTCCACCTGTTGTCCTCAGTGCATCATTTTGATGGTTGAATTCAAACTGATAAAATGTATGATGTAGGGACCCCAGTTCCAATTTCATGATGTGTTTCCTTTTGCAGTGTTTCTCACGTGAAAGTTCTCGGGAGACTGCTCTTGTCCCCGTTTGATGTAGAGATTGTTGACCCCTCGGGTAAGTGCACCTTGAAGTACTGTCCCATGGGAGATATGCCCGAGTCTTCGTTGAGCTCTGCACAGGATGGTGATGGTGGGACTCATTCTGGTATTAGATCTTTCACGACTAGGCTGATCCAGAGAGGAGTCAGGAGTTGGGAGCACATGATTGTTAGTGCGATCCTTGGTGCCAGGGCGGTACCTGATTCGGATGGATCCGATGATGAGATCCCTACTTGATCTATGAGCTGAGCTGTTTTCTCTCTTTTCTCATTTACATTCTGCATATTCCTATAGAGTAGATGCATCTCCTGCACTTTGGGCATCCCCTGATCTGATGTTTGATGAACAGCAGTGCAAATTTAATGGAAAGCCAAGTGCATTTTCCTTGATAACGTGTATTTGTATTGCCCCTTGTTCTTCCTCAGAACAACAATCTCCATGTTATCTTGTTTTCATCCCCTTTTGATCTTGACAAGGCTGCATCAGCAAAGTCATGCTGGTGTTTTTCTGATGTGAACATTTGATATTTAGTGACCCCGGTGTTGGTTTTCTAATTGAATTTGGTTAATATTTTATTTAAAATTGAGTTAATTATAATTTGTAATTTATATTCGTAAATTATTTATTAAATCAGGTCCATTTCTTTTGAATATTTAAATTAATTTTATTTTTTAAATTGAATCATTTTGTTAAAATGTATATATTAAGAATATAATTCTAAATTTAATAAATTAGATATTTATGATGGGTTTATAAGTTTGTACTACTTATAATTTATTATTTTTAATTAATTATAAATGGATTCGACTCATTATAATTTAATAATATTCTATCATATAATATTAGAGCCGTACCCACTGTATAAGTATAAAAAAAATATAATTAAATTGAGATAAATGTTTCCACTAGAACAAATAATTATTTAAAATTATACAAAATAAAATAATAATATTCGATTTTTATTTATTTATTAAATGCGTGTTTAAAATTAAACTGAAAAATATATTAAAATTAAAAGTGAGTGCTAGTTTTAATAATATAATAAAATTTTATATAAAATACAGAAATATTTTAAATTTATAATATTAAAAATATTTTATTATTTACAAACTTAAATAAATATTAGTACCAACACTTATTACCCTCTCACGTTATAAAAAAAAATAAAGTAGTAGGTTCACTATCTACTCTACGCAAATGGTACGGATCTAAGTTTGGAACCCTACCCTAACAAATGTGAGATCGAGTCGGTTAGATTCGGAACGGGTTCAAATCAGAGAAAATTACTATTTCTCATGGAGAGACCTGGGCCTCCCTAGGACGTTTGGGTGGTGGGCTTGTTGGAGAATAGCTACCCCATTGACAGGGTGGTCTGGGTCGTGTGGTTGACCACTCTCCAGAAGGCCCTTCTGGGCCGCACGGAGAGATATGCAGGGTGCCTCTTCCTCTGACCTCTCTACGAGTGATCTGCCTAAGGGGGTGGCCGACCAACCTCTCCCCCTCGTCACTACATTACATTACATCCCACCCCACCCCGATGACTCAGCATGCCACTTGGCCACTCACTCGGACCATTCAAGTTTGAAGGATAGGAGCACAATTAATATAATCCAGCACGTGATTTCCATTGAACAAATACCCAACAGGAAGAAACGACATGCCGGATTCGGCCTGTTGCGTGCCCTTCATGTCGGCAAAATGCAATCATTGCAGGTCCATAGATAAATAGACTGTAGGTCCTCAGAACCACGTGGCAAACAAACAGAGGGTCACGACAGCAACGTTGGGGACAGTGAATAAGATACTGTGATGTCAACTAGGCCTACAGCTAATCAGACCTTTTTATTAGTTTAATGCTACTAGCCATTACGTGTGAGCTCTCCACCACTCACCACTCTCCCCCTCCAACGTTCAAAATGTGTGAATTATTTTTAAAACTAAATATTAAAATTATAAACTTTACTATTTAACCGTAATTTTAATTATGAAAATCCTCTATGAAATATGATAAATTTTAATAATATTATACTACTTTTCTCCAAAAATAAACTATACACACATTAAAAAATTCCACTCAACTATACAACTCCTTATATGCATTCTTTAGAGCCGTAATTAAAAGGTGTCACTTACTATAATGGGGTTGAGTATTTTACACCATTTTAAAATAAGCTCAGATATTGTATTGTTTCTAAAAATAGTAATATTCAAATATATATATTTATATATATATATATGTGCATATATGAAGGATGGAAACAGACCGCTGGCTAATGGCTATTGAGAAAAGCACGTAAGGGGGGGCCGTAAATAGTTGGGGCCCGCGAATATCCCACGCTTCCTCCCCCGCTGTCCTTCTCGGCCTTATATGCTGATCGGAATCGGAGAGGTTCCTCTGTTCGTTCACTCCGCATGATTTCATTTTCCGTTGTCGAAATCCTCGTGCACATTTCTGTATTTACTGCATCCAATTGATGTCTCGTTCTCATCACCACCGCCACCAGCCGCCTGGGGACTCCGCGGGGCTGTCCCCCGGCGGGTCTTCCAGCAACCGCCATCCTAACTACCGTGGAGTTCGGATTCGGAGCGGGAAGTGGGTGTCGGAGATTCGCGAGCCCCGCAAGACCACCCGCATTTGGCTCGGGACCTACCCGACCCCGGAGATGGCGGCAGTGGCCTACGACGTGGCGGCACTGGCCTTGAAGGGCATCGACGCTAACCCTAATTTCCCTCACTTGATCCCGACCTACCCCGTCCCGGCCTCCACGTCCGCGACTGATATCCGTGCGGCGGCGGCAATGGCGGCAAGGGGCGGAGAGCCGAAGCCGGAGGCCGAAAACTATGCGATGGAGCCGGGCCAGGGCAGCACTAGTGGTGCTACAGCGGCAGTGGAGCAAGATCAGTTCGTCGACGAGGATGCGATTTTGGACATGCCGAACCTACTGGTGGACATGGCCAACGGGATGCTGATAAGCCCTCCGAGGATGAGGCTCTCTTTGTCGGAGGACTCGTCGGATAATTCGGACGGTGGAAACCTCTGGGGCTACCCATAGAGGGGTGGAATATGCAGCAGCACTGATCCTCAACAGGATTGGCCATGAATTGGACTCAGAAGGCCAGCCATGGTGATCGTTAATAATGCCATATATGGATTTGATTAGCATAAATCTACCATTTGTGGTGGGTTATAAATAAAGGGTACTGGAATGATAATGTCCTTGTCTTTGCAGCTGATTTAGGTTGACCATGGAACCCTTTGCAGCTGTTCCCAAGTACTAATGTTAATTGTTTTTCCTCAGTATTGCTTACAAATTGTGAAAATTTCTCTACTTTTCCTCTAAAAAAAGTAAATTAATCCGAAATATCACTTATAAGTTGGAAATTAGACAAGAACAAACTTCATAAGACACATTTATGTGCATATAGTGAAATGGAAGTCACATGACTACTAGGGCTTCATGTGCTAAGAGTGAGTGCAAGATTTGATAGAATATTGAAAGTTGATTTTTTTTAAAAGGAAAGAAATATAGAATGAAATGACATAACGTGCATCTAAATGGACAATCATGTGAAAGGATATTATAGTTTAATTGTTATAATTGGGGCATGATAGCTACACACAAACGGGGGTATGGGCGACCTGGGCATGATGGTTGCACACAAGAATATTAAAGAAGATCGTACCTTAAATTTATACCGTGGGGAGTTATATGGGTAGTGATTATAAATGGAAAAAATTGTCCTTATTTTATGTTAAATAACTTAGTGTTGAATCAAGTAACACAAGAGAAGTGCTTTATTCTTTATAAATCAAGTAACAGAGTGTTGAATCACTTTGATTTGGCATGAAATCCAAGTTAACATTTCTCACCCGAGTTCCTCTGTTGTTACTAAGAGTGTTTGATTGAACTTGGACCGAGTTGAAACAAACTCTATAATCCGACTCATATGTATAATTATCGGTTAAAAATTATTTTTTTGTCATCCCATTTAGACCACCACAACACTCCAACCAAAGTGATTTCAATTTATAGAGCGCCCATAAGATCCACTTGACCTTCATTATATCCATTACCACCTCTTTACTGTGTAAAGTAAGTTTACTCCAATTTGATTAAATTTTAAAAGTTTTTGATCTATTTTAAAAATATCAAAATGTTAAGGACAATTTTGTAAAATTAAGATAGTGAAAATATACACTCAGATGGTAGAAATAAACGAGTTTTATTACTCTATTGTAAATAAATAAATAAATTATTTAGGTATAAAATTATAAATATTTAAAAGCATAGGGTATAATTTATAATTATTTTAAAATCAACACATAATATTAGTATTAAATGCACCGAAGATTAAAATGGTAAAAATATAAAATTAAAGTTATTTATGATATTTAGGAATTAAACTAAATCATAACAAATAAAAAGATATAGATGTAACTATGGTAAATGCACTCAAATAATCTATAAATTTACAAAATTATGATACAGGTGAATAATAGCCTACACCTTATACTAAGAAAAATAGGCACCTAGAGATATAATTTGCTCACTAATATGAGGGAATTTATTGATATTTTGCTCGATTAGATTTTTTAGTACATTTTGAAAAGTTAGTCCTATTTTATTGAATTTTCTATTTTAATAGGATCTATTGGTGAATGTGTGATTATTAATTTGCGTTGTCTTTTAGCATGTTTAATAATTATGAAATACAAGTGGCTGGGTAATGGAAGTTAGCGCATTTTTTGGTAAGAGAAAGAAAAAAAATATTTTTGGTGTTTTAAAAATATATGACATGCATTGTGCATTGGAAAATTATTTATTAAAAATACTGATTAATAATATATAAACAAATTTTATAATCTATTTTAACACGCTATAAAGAGATTTAAAGTGTGAAGTGGTAAATATATTTATTTTAGAATATTTTATTTGGTTACATATTTACAAAGTATTTTAAAATAAGGTTCAACTAAACATAAGAACTCATTAGATATAATATAATCCAATCTAATTAAACCTATAATGACATTAACAAGAGTTTTTTTATCTATTTACAAAAATAACCTTTCCTTTTTTACCACTGAACAGACCATTTTTCCACATTAAAATTTAATATTATTAAGCATATTATAATAAATTTGATAAAATATAAAATTATTATTATTATATAATTTTGAAAAAAATTAAATATATACCACAATTCGAAAGGTATAATACTCTCACACTAACTTACTTAATTTGAAGTGGCCTGTGTGTCAGACGGGTCACGACAAGCGCAACAATTTGGTCTATCTTTGTTTTTTTTTGTTTTTTTAATTTGAGAAATAATTGGCTGGAAGTGGTCACGGGTCCATGCACTCGTCTCCATCACTTATCATTTTTGCCGCAGGATAATAGTCCACAGGAGAGTCTCGCTTTCACTTTTCCTGTCATCATTTTCTTCTTATTTAATTATGAATATTATTTTCTTTTTTTAGCAATTAAATGCCTCAGATATTTTAGTGGTCCCATCCCATCTTTGGAGCGTGGCCTCTCTCACCCTTTTGAAGCTTTTTTGGACCCACCATATCAAAAATATATATTATTATAGAGGATTTATTAATTAATAAATAGTTATATATTTATTTTATTAAAAATATATATTTTTTATATTTATAATATTGATATATTTTATTAACTTTAAAATTAATTATCTAAATTTATTAAAATATCAAAACACAAATTAATCCCTTGCTGGAATAAGCTGCATGTAAATAAATCGTTGGAATTTCATATTAAAATTGGTGCGCGTTTAGAAGCATGTGTTGCATGTGCTTAACGCGTGGGAAACGTGGCTAATATGATGAGACAGTTAATTAACTGTCAGTAACCGTGTCCAGGTGTTGTGTGATGTCACCCCCCGCTCCATGAAAAAGAGGCCTCGGTCTGTCTGCTTTTGACGCCACGTCAGCTCTCTCCCCTCTGCTCCTCACACATTCCTACTTTCCAAGATTCTTCAAAGTTCTAAACTTTTCCTCCCCCTCCCTCTCATCTCCCATGCCCGATTATTTCCTTCCTCTACGCGGCTTCTACACGGAATCTACTCGCCACTGTGTAGCATACTGTAAAAGCATACTCAATAATTAAACAAACCTTCCATAATCTCATTAATTATTTTTTAATAATATTTAATTTACATAATCCAACTTTTGCATATAAATTGCGAGTCAAAAATAAATTTTTAAAAAATCTAATTATCGACGAGTCTGTGAAAAACTCGCCGAGGAATTACGTATGTATGTGAAATTGACCCATTTGACTTTGACAGCTCGGATCCTTGGGAAATCCAATCCATTGCCTTCATCATCCCTTAGGAATGATCGGTTGCCACATCATCAGCAGGCAGGCGCACGTGTCAAATTTTGCTTGTGGGCCAGCTGGCACCAATTAGCCTTAGGAGGGACATTTACAACTGTCTCCTAATTAGCATTTTTCCCGCGTGTTGGAATTGAAGTCCTGTCTTCAGTTAATATCCGTTGCATATATATATATAACAAAAAATCCAAAGCCACTCTTCTCATCACTCATTCAGTGTTACACCATCAAACACCTGAAGGTCAATCAGAAAGGTATGGATGGTTTCTCTTCTTTTTCAGACCCGACCTCTTACGGGTCGCCGCTATCGGACGGTGGGAGCAGCAGTCGCCCTCCGAATTTCTCGGACGATGAGGCGGTGGTCCTCCAGCTCGCTTCGGAGAACCCTAAGAAGCGAGCAGGGAGGAAGAAGTTCAAGGAGACGAGGCACCCGGTGTACAGAGGGGTCAGACAGAGGAACTCCGGAAAATGGGTCTGCGAGGTCCGCGAGCCGAACAAGAAGTCGAGGATATGGCTGGGGACGTTCGAGACGGCGGAGATGGCCGCACGGGCAAACGATGTGGCAGCGCTGGCTCTGAGGGGGCGCCGCTCTGCCTGCCTCAACTTCGCCGATTCAGCTTGGAGGCTCAAGGTGCCGGAAACCACCGACCCGAAGGAGATACGGAAGGCTGCTGCCGAGGCAGCGAAGGCGTTCCGTCCGGAGGAAGCGTCCGATGACCGGAATGTGGGTTCGGCGTCAATGGTGGAGGAGACGTCGGCGTATAAGATAGATGATGAGGCGTTGGCCTTCAGCATGTCCGAGCTGGTGTCTGATATGGCGAATGAGGGGTTTTTGCTGCCGCCGCCGCCACAGAGCGGTGGTGGGCAGGCCCTTGTGGAGGACGAAGAAGATGACGGGGATGCTTACGTGTCACTATGGAGCTACTCCATTTGACCAGATGGACGTAAGGTACGCCCCAGTAATATACAGAAGTACGGAGATGGGCAGTATCTTTACTCTGTCTAGAAGTAGGTGTGACTGTTACTCTCTGTGAGCTGGATTAGGAAGCTTCTATCTTTGGGCCCCTATCCGATGATAGGAATAGGATAGAACTAGAAGTGAGGTTAGTCGGGATAATCCTGTCCTAGACTAGACCCACCCATCATGTAAATTAAATTATGAATAATTCCATCATTATCCGCAATAAATAATAATTATATATTTATAACACATAATATATTATTAAATAAATTATTATATTTTACGATAATAAAATATAGAAATGGTATGATATGCCAGTGAAGTGGACATAATTGGGGTGTATTTGGCAAAAAGTGTGGCATAGGCCCAACTCATCTACCTCACCATATTTAATGACCCGACCCGTATCTAATGCTATTCTTGGCAATTATTTTTTAGCATATATATATATATATATATATGTGTGTGGCAGCAAAGCTCACGCGCCTCTTTCCACTTCTCTCTCGATCTCCCATTAGTACGAGCATGGCCTCAGCAGCTCTTCCTCCGCTCCTCCAGCCTCCTCAGCTCAATCGTCTCATCCCCCGGAGCGGCCGACCTCCGAGGAGACCAATCCCCAAACTTCAGAGCCAGCTCCGGTACTCGTCTCTCCGCCAATTGATACCCAAGTTGCCATTTACTCGCTCTCTCGCTGGAAACCCCTACCGAAGATCCTTTGCAGCCGCGGGCGCTTATGTGACGGGGCAGGCCTCCGATCCAATCAGCGAACCGAGCTTCAAGTTCGACGGTTCGAGACCTGATCAGTATCAGCCGCGGGACTTGATAAGCTGGGGGTTGATGTGGAGTCTCCTGTTCAATCACAAGCTTAGGCTCGGCTTGGCGATTCTCGCTCTGGTTGGGTGCTCCACCTGTACGCTCTCCATGCCTCTTTTTTCAGGTATGCTGTCTGTTTTCATGGAATTCCTCCCGAGCTTTGCATTACATAGAGCGTTCCTTTTTTAATGGGTTTGTCATCGCAGAAGTATAATGAATTACAAGTATTATTTATTAATTGAAGTTAATTTAGTCCATGCTCATATGTTAGTTATCTGTTCTCAGGGCAGTTCTTCGAAGTGCTTGTTGGTACAAGGCCAGAACCTTTGTGGAGATTGCTTAGCAGGATCGGCCTTCTGTATATTTTGGAGCCAGTTTTTACTGTTCTTTTTGTTGTCAATATGAATACTATATGGGAGAAGGTTATGTCAACACTGAGGGCTCAGATATTCAGAAGGGCACTGATTCAGAAGGTAAATCTTGCTTGTAATTGGAGAGGACAAGGTCTTGTCATGTTCCTTGTTGCCTTTTTCCTCCATGAAATCAAATTTTCCTTTCTGGCTAGACATAAATGTACATCCATTTAGACCTAATGTGTATAGTTTGGTGTTTCTGCACATGCAGGTGGAGTTTTTTGATCGTTACAAGGTACGAATATGGAAAATTCTTTTGCTCTTGGCAGCATCTTGTTTGGTATTTTTTTGACAAAATTGAGAGCTTTATCTACAGTTTGTAAGTTTGTCCGTTTCTTCTTATCAGATTAAAAACTTTGACAAACAGAAAATCTTTTTTAGGGGTTGACACAGAGAATCTGTTAGATGACAGTCCACTAAAATGAGGAAGGGATGAAGCCTGTTGACAACAGAAGTAACTTAGTCACGGCCATCAGACCTGAGAATATTTCAAAATCTCCATTTCCTAATAGCTTACCAGAACCTGTTTGGAATAAATATTTTAACTCTTCTCAAGGTTGATTATTTTCCCTTTTTGATAGTGCTTAACTAGGATACTTGCTTTTCAAGCAAATTTGCTGGCAGTCACAGTGTGAGGTTGTATTGCTACCCTAGGTCGGTGAACTCACTGGGCTGCTAACATCTGATTTGGGTTCTCTTAAAGATGTTGTGAGTGAAAATGTGTCGAGAGATCGTGGATTCAGGGCACTTTCAGAGGCAAGCTACTCTACACTAAGGAAAAGTGTGCATTAGGTTGATTTTGTTAGGGCATGCATATTTAAGATCTCTGCTTATAATGGTACTTGCTCCCTCTCTTCCTAAAATAATTCTTTTTAGGTTCCATCTTCTTGCTGCAGAATGTGCATTGCCTTTAGAGCTGGTAATGAGAGTTTGAATTCACATATTATCCTTTTTGTAGGTTGTTGGGACAGTATTCATACTGTTTACTCTGTCCCCGGAGCTCGCACCAATTTTAGGCTTTCTAATGCTCACAGTCTCTGCTTTTGTTGGTATGTGTTTTCTTTACCTACCTCTAATTGATGTTGTTTCCCTCTGTAAAACTTGCATAGTTAAGATTTGTCCCTTTTCTGTACAAGCACATCAATAAGATTCATCATTTTGTTGTATTTGTGCTATCCAGAAAGTAGGATTACAAAAGTAGATGGATTTGATTTTAGTATGAGGTGAGGATCTTGATCATCAAGTATCTATAGACTAGCTGGTATGCAGCGTTTGACTTTTATTTCTCATTGTCATGGCATACATTTTCTCATTTTCAGTTATCTTACTTCATTCAGCACTGTTTCATTTCCTCAGATTTTGTTTTCGGATGACACACTTACATGGTTATAGCTAAATGGCACCTCATCCTAATGAGGACTTCTTCCTGCAACATCTCTTTGTATGTACAGCTTGCCTGATACATTACGGTGACTTATCTTATTTCTCTAGCTGTATACAAGAGATCAACTGTACCTGTTTTTAAAGCTCATGGATTGGCTCAAGCATCCATATCAGATTGTGCGACAGAAACGTTCTCTGCTATTCGAACTGTAAGATCAGAAAATCTGAAACCCATCCTTTGCTTCATCATGGAGCATGTATTTCATTGTTATTCAAGCTGAATTTTGTAAAAACAACTCCCTGAAATTGGGTTGTAGTTCCTCAAGCATCTGACAGTTTACTAAGGACCGGCAATTTGCAGGTCAGGTCCTTTGGAGGTGAGAGGCGGCAAATGTCCATGTTTGGTGGTCAGGTACTGAGTTCGGATCTGGGCTGCTTTAATTTTGTAATAATACATTGCTTGATACTTAACATTCATCATAAGTGTTTTGCAGGTTCTATCATTTCAGAAAAGTGGTATAAAGCTTGGGATGTTCAAATCCATAAATGAATCAATAACTAGGGTCGCTGTTTATGTGTCTTTGCTGACCTTGTATTGCCTTGGAGGAAGCAAAGTAAAGGCGGTGAGAACTGCTATCTAATACCACATCCTGTTCACCAGTTTGAGCACCCGTGAAACTTTTCTAATCCTTAATTTTCAACATGTACATGAATGGTTGATTTACTTGTATTCCTCTCATTTTGGCTGCAGGGAGCATTATCTGTTGGGACTATGGCATCCTTTATTGGTTATACTTTCACATTAACATTTGGTGTGAGTAGTACATTTGACTTATTCATTTACCTGCAGTAAGTTTTTTGCAGTAGCTGATTTAATAGTGTCTCAGGTTCAAGGGTTGGTGAACACATTTGGTGATCTCCGTGGATCATTCGCTGCAATTGAGAGGATTAATTCTATTCTATCTGGGCTAGAAATTGACAAATCCCTTGCATATGGATTAGAGAGAGAAATGAGTGAAAGTGAAGTCAATGATGAAAATAAACATTTGTTCATTGTAAACAGTTTTGATGATAAAATCCAACACGGCGGCACAAATTACGTACCATCCTTAAAGTTGGCTGACAGTGCTTGTTCTTTAGCTTGGTCTGGAGATGTCTGCCTTCAAGGTATGTAATACTGCATTTATTTTTAATTGAGCAATATTTATTGATAGGAGCAGTAAGATTTAGTCCTAACTATTCTTGTACCTACATATTTTTCCAACTAAACATTTAAATAATGTTTCTCATCATTGAACATCTTCTCTCTAGATTATATTATTCAAGAGTTTTTGCCTTATGGTTGAGATTAATCTGTGAATTTGTTTAATGATTTTGGAGAGAGCATAGATGACACATATATGTATTTACTATGACTAGCCTGATATTTCTCCATCCATCATCATTTACTCTTGACCAAATACCAGTATCAGATTATTCTCTGTTCTTATAATATTCAAAACTTGTCATGCAGATCTGCATTTCTCTTATCCTCTGAGACCCGAGGTAGGAATCTTGAAAGACTTAAATTTAACTCTGAAGTGTGGAACTGTGACCGCATTGGTAGGACCTAGCGGTGCTGGAAAAAGCACAATAGTACAACTACTGGCACGATTCTATGAGGTTTACTTTTGAATTCTTATACCCTGTTTTATACCTGTTACGTTTTATATTGAAGAAGCCTTGACATACTTTGGAACTTACTGCTCAGCCTACAAAAGGTCGGATAACAGTTGCAGGAGAGGACGTTCGGACATTTGACAAGAACGAGTGGGCCAGAGCCCTTTCTATAGTCAACCAAGTAAAATTTTAAAATTCTC
The DNA here is from genome assembly GCA_030064435.1 of Trapa incisa. Taxonomy (NCBI): domain Eukaryota; kingdom Viridiplantae; phylum Streptophyta; class Magnoliopsida; order Myrtales; family Lythraceae; genus Trapa; species Trapa incisa. The sequence goes on from CM057782.1 coordinate 19,867,426, forward strand.
ATATTATAGATCCTAATTATTAGATCTGTGATGAACATCTCCTAAACCGAAATTACATTGACATTGATCACTCAACTAATCATATTTTGAACATCTGAATGATCAATTGTTGCTTATAGCAAACTACAAATGGGTCCTACTTCATTATTTGTTGTTTCTTTGCCTAAATTACCTGTCCTAGATGTTAGGATCCTGTGATATGATTTTGGAAATTTTCACTTAAATTTTGAAATAAACCTAGAAGAGCATGTTATGATCTTAAAGATCTGATGTTTTTGATAGCTGCACATAAATTCCACTCTACTAGGTGTTGCTAACACTGGGCATACTATTCAGGAACCTGTTCTCTTCTCGGTTTCTGTTGGAGAAAATATTGCTTATGGGCTTCCTGATGATGATGTATCCATGGGTGATGTTATAAAGGCAGCCAAAGCAGCAAATGCTCACGAGTTCATAATTTCGCTTCCACAGGTTGGTCATCTTCTCAAATCTACCTCACAATGTCTTCTACTTCTCTAATGTGATTATTTTCTGCTGGTAAACTAACTGTTGATGATTCAAAGGGTTATGACACCTTGGTTGGTGAACGGGGAGGACTATTGAGTGGTGGGCAAAGACAGGTATTTGAAGTTGCATTTCTCATCTTTGGATCCCAATCCCAATCCCAATTTTATGTTTTCCACGATGATATCTGATTGATCAAGCTTTTTGCTTGTATGCAGAGGATTGCCATTGCCAGAGCTCTGTTAAAGAATGCCCCCATTCTAATACTGGATGAGGTGAATATTCCATTTGACATTGGATCCATGAGCTTATGGGGTTTATTCTATTTGGGTTTAACCAGAGACAAGGAACCAACTTGAAACTAGAATATCAGATCTATTGACTAATGAACCAATTCTATGTTTCACCCATATCTGAATCTGCTTACTTCTGTCTTGTCTAATTCTTTTTTTTTTTGCTCAATGTCTTGTCTAATTCTTGAAAGACAGATTATAGAGTAGGCATAATTTTCCAAACACTGGGCACTTTTATCTCTTCACTGATAACATTGTAGAGAACATCAATTCTTCTTTTCACTAGAAACATTATGAAGAATCAGTGCTTCTTCTCTAAATTCCTCGTTTTCATTTTGTACCTGCAGGCCACAAGTGCGCTGGATGCAGCAAGTGAGCGCCTGGTCCAGGATGCATTGAACCAGCTGATGAAGGGAAGGACAACCTTGGTGATTGCTCATAGACTGAGCACAGTCCAGAATGCCCATCAGATTGCCCTTTGCTCCAACGGACAAATTGCAGAGCTGGGGACACACTCAGAATTATTGACAAAGAAGGGTTTATATGCCTCTCTAGTTGACACGCAAAGGCTGGCATTTGAATGACCCGATAGAGGAGTTCTCTCGCACCATTTGCTATGTTCTAGAAACACCTCTTCTCCACAGTACACGTCCTGCACAGTGATGATATATGTGACTGTGAGTGCACCTCTAAGATTAGATATGCCTTCATTCAACTCTGGATTCTGGCAAACCTCAGTGCTGATGTTGCCTTTTCTTGCAGATAACAGAATAATTGCACAAACTGTCCAGAGAATGAAGAAAACAGAAATAACTGGAGAGACTTGTTTTGGAAAGAAACTGGAGAGATTCAGTGTATCCTGTTCTTTCACCATCAGTAAATGATGACAATGCTTCTTGACTATTTACTCTTCTTAAACATGAGAAGGGTAAGTTTCTCATCAAGAATGTTATAATAGCAATACATTCTTCCACTAGCATTTCATATTTCTACTATCAGCTGGTTAAATTGCTGGAAGATGAGAGACTGGGATCAAATGAACACCACTGGCATCTGGAAATATGAGTAAAACATTAGAAGACCATGTCAGCTCTTGTTTTGGGGTTGCCTGGGAATACTTTGTACGTACTGACTGATAGAAAAAAATCAGTGAAGGCTGAGTTTGTGCAGTGCAGGATCATCTGTAAGTCCGAGTTAACATCACAATCTTATGGACCACAGCATATTCAGATAAGCCCTCTCTTTCCCTAGACATGTAGTAGATGAGCAACTTGAAAATTTTAATGGCGCTCGAGGATGTCAAGATACACACACCCTGAAGGACGCAATTTCCAATGCAGCCTCATGGTTGTGCACCATGTCCCTCATGGTTCAGTCCCTCCTTGTCCCCGTGGGAGACCAGTACTACCGTGGCCAGAACAAAATTTAGGAGCTGCCCTAGATAGGAAAATGCCATGAACAAAATTTATGCATTGAAGCAAAAGAGAGATGCAGTGGAATGAGGGAACTCAGAGTCTACCGTGGATGTCGAAACGGCCCCAGTCCAACCAGCAGAAGAGGCTCCCCTGCCATTAACTCCTGTTCCCTTTGATCTTCCCTGGGGTTGAACTTTCTTCTTTGTTCTGCCATCTCTTCTCCCTCGAGAGAAACTTATTGAGTGAGTCTATTTGTGGCCACAGCCTTCTCATTGGTCCCTTGGTGTGGTACTATGTCAACTGGTACCAATATCTGAGGAACTGAGGAAGCAGGTGTGAATGCACCTAAACTTACTTTTGCAATCAAATTAAGACCTCTCTATCCAGCGTCAGACTTATCAATGACTTGCCAATGTTTCCTAACTTGTCCAACAATCTGAGAATATGTAATTTTGCAGATGCCTATCCCCCATAAAAAAATGAACAGGTGAATAACACATCACATTTTAGAGATTCCAAGCTAGGATATGAGATTTGGTCAGAAATAGGATATGGGCTTACAGTGGGGACAGGTATATGACCTGGCAGGGTTGTTTTTAACTCCTCCAGCCTAGAGAAACTGCCAGTTACTGCTTTCCTGAACCTGTTATGGGTAATATGTTACAAGTTTCATAAGATGGAGGCATCCTGGTGTAAATATTTAATATGCCTAGACAAAGCCTTCACATAGCTTCTGCTTATTTGCTTCCTCATCCTTCAAAGCCTTGGATGCTGCTTCCCAAACCTGGATAGTGGATACATTGATATGAGACCTCTCAAAAGTTAAAGGTTGAGAGCCCGAATGGATTCCTGGAATACTAAATGGATATAAAAGTGGAAATCAGAGATATCTCTCCACATATATAACATCTCTAAGATTAAGATGATAGCCATAAAGACAGCAAATTAAAACATGAAAGCAGGTCAACCTAAGCACAAATATGAAATACTGAGTACAACATTAGTAATGCAACATGAATGTATATTCTGATAATATCTGCATAAGAACCTTTTGCTAGTTCCTCCTTTTGCCTGGCAGCATGGATTCTCTCAGTATACATTTCTATTTTCCTTCTAAGAAGCTCAAGTGCTTGAGAATATAATCATACACAATAAAACACAAAAAAAGTTCAGTAATGTGCCATGACAAGAGAAACATTCGCAGATTTACATAATACAGGAGATAGCAGCATGGATCTGCCTTCTTTGAGCTTCACTTCCATTGTATTATTATTAGCTAGCTCCTGTTCAACATTGCGAATTTTGGAATAATTTTCTTCAATGTATCTAAAAAGGTTGCACTATCAGATATGAGAAGGCAACAGAGTAGCACGATATTGAATTAGGCAGGAAATCTCATAAAATCATTGGTAGTGATAGAAAATATGTGCTTTTTCAGCTACCAAATGTTGGTTTCTAACCGGAATTATGCCCAGCAATTTGGGAATCTTACAACAGCATAGTGTTTTCGTGCATAAAAGCTATATTGTATCAACCTCAGTCTCTAACATATGACAGAAGTACAGACAACTGATGCAGTAACAATGAATCATCCGCATCTATTGGATGATTAGAGATCTCCTCAGGGTCAGCGAGAAAAAAGTGCTGTGATTATTCACATAGACTAATACAATTTCAGGAATTGAAGAGAGAAAATAAGGATTTTCAGGTCAGTTCCATGTGACACACCTCATCATGTCTATATTATGACTCAACTAGATAACGTGGGGAACACATTTCCCTTGCAGATGCAAGTTCCATTTCCCTAGCTGACTCAACTATATTATGACTTGCAAATAAAGAGTGAATCGTCAACAAATCAACTGCCAATGCTTCGTGTGGTGAAGAGATTACATTCGAGTCAATGGTTAACTTTTCAGATAGATGCACAATGGAATGACCAAACCAGCACGAATTAACAGCTTCTCAGTTCAAATTGAGAGTAAAAGGGTGAAAATGTGGAAATTGACGTACTTCTTCAGCTGAAGTTGCTCTTCATCAATTATCTGCAACATAACGACAAACACATCACAAACTGCTCGTGCATCCACAGAATTATACGCCAATACTAAAGCACAACATAGTGCTGGGGTGAGAGAGAGATGATAAGGACACCTATTCGGTGTAGGCAATGACGGACGCCTCCCTGGGGATGCCATCGGGACCGATCTCGGGAAGAAGTGAAGGATTATCCGCCATTTCTGCTCGGACTCGAACTAAACGATCAAATCAAGAACGCGTCCCCTAAATCTCAATGAAGCGGTTCTTCACTACACGAGCACCAGCCGTGTCGCTCCTAATTCGTCACAGAGACGAGTATTGCCCCCTCCCTGAGTTGATTAATCTCCACGCCGACTAATGCGCGCAAATGAATGGCATTCGAGGCCTACGTCTTCAATTTCCCCCGATCTTGTCCACAAACAGCTTTCTGCAGATCAGAGAAATGCTATGACGGAGGGAGCTGTGAGAGAGAGAGAGACGGATAGATTCAGTTTTTATATCCAGTTAGCGGAGTTACTGTTTAACGCCCCTCCGTTAATAATGTACGTCAACGTCACTGACGGTGCTTTCCATGGCAATGCCTTCTCCCTCCGTTTTTTTTTCTCGAATAATTTTTAGAACAAAGGTAATCTCAGCAAATGCAGTAGAACATCATCATCATCAACATTCGACATCAACAGCAGGACATTGTCTTGCACAAAAGCTTCCTCTCCCGTTTTTTCTGGGATTGAAAGAAGCTCTAAAATAGTCTGATCGTCAATCTGAAAAGTTCTCTGTAATGAAACGAAAGGTAAGCTACCTGCAGATTCTGGCTGCAGAAAAGGCAACTCTGCCATCCCTTCTCAAATTCAATCTTTGTGCCTGTAGTGCACTCTCTTGCCCTTCAGCTCCTTTTCAGATCCACCACGATGACGCTGATGTTGTCTGAACTCTTCCGTCCCAGTGCGAGTCGGGTTAGCAGAGCTGCAGCCAGTGCACTTCTTGATGGGTACAGAGGATGGTCTGTTTCTTCCTCTTCTATGGGCCCCGAGTTGAGGTCGATGGTCTGAGGGCTTCCTTCATGCAGACACCGAGAGACTATCTCGCAGGCCAACTCATTCGTAAGCACATCCCAGAGGCCATCGCTTGCTATGATTAAGAACTCATCCTTTGGGTCTCTCCTCACAATCACAGTCTCAGGCTCCGCAGTCACATAAGGTTTCAATAACTTGTCCCCTGGTACAAGATAACCTTTTCAATGTAAGGAAGCCACAAAGAAAGTATTGACCTTTTTCCAATAATAAAAGTAAGGACATGTTACTAGATGCTTTTCTGTAGCATGCAGAAAATAAGATGTTACTAGTGCAGATCCAGCCAACACAATGGAACCAGCCAGTACAAACTGGCCTGCCCACTCAAAGCTCTCAGCAGATGTGCCTGCAACACGAGGATCACTATCTTCAGGACATCTCAAGGACACCCTTCATGTCCTTTTACTAGAGATGCCTTTTACCAGAGACGCATAGATATAACGGTGCATATTTGAGTAACAGATGAAGCAACTATGGTGACTGGGCAGATAAAAAAACATCATTCCTCATCAGATGGGCCTGATTCTTCTCCAAAATGAGTCTGGTTGTATTAGCTGTCCTGTTTTTCCCTATATAACATGTTTCTTGGAACATAGTAATGCCATGGCTAGGAGAAATTACTACACTCTGAAGTTGCCAAATACTAATGCAGTTTCCAAGGATAGTGAGAGTGAATCTTGTTCTTCACCTCTTAACCACTTTTTCTTTCCCCACTCAAGTGTATATACCAAAGGGGGGAATGCATTTTTTAATACTTACCTATGGCACGAGACATTGCAAGGATACCTTGAACCCGATGTCCATCTAGAAAGATGACTTGACCTCCCAATGCTAAGATCCTGGCGTGTTCATCTGATCTTTCAGGCTGCAATAATATGTATGGAAGAAAATAGTCAAATATCAAGGTTTTCTCTGAAGACTTTTCTCATTAGGATTCACAAGTTTGAAAAGAATCAAATGGAGGAATATACAGTCAGAGAAGATTCAACATAAAATCAGATCAAATTATCAGATTTTCTAATTTATGTAGCTAACAGGAAGTTGTTAACTTGATTTTGGTGAGGTACAATAACATCAGAAAGGGAAGTATACATGAACAGAGTATAACCCTCGCCATGTGTAAGTGTTACCAAAAGCACTATTATCAAAAGGCCAAAGCTTGGGACTACCCTGAATTACCATCATGACAATAATCTACATAGTCGCTTCTAAATTATGGCCAATAGCAGGAACATGCAGTGATTTCAAAACAGAGGCTAATACAGTTCTAGAAACCTTACAAGTGATTTAGTTTGGCTTTAACAACTGAAAGTGAAAAATATGAGAGATAAATCACCTTGGTTCACACACGTGGCTCTCCGGGCATGCGCCCAGAACTTGTATTCTCTACAATTACATCAATCCAAATACCGTACCACATTTGGGATAAAAATATACAAATACAGGACTTTAGGATGACTCAAAGTGGGCTCTACACCCAAGCTCTTTCTATATCTTGCTTCAGAACTTCAAGAGATTTACTCATTTGTGAAGCAGTATATCCACTTTCAAATCTTAAGTGAATGCATTACCTATTAATTACCATTAATGTTGTCTTCTAAGGAGGTTATTAGGAACCAAATGAGACATCTTCAAACTCCATCAACCACCATCAGCAGTCAAACTTTTGTACCAGACTCTTATGGTTGATATAAACTAAACATATAAACAACCTATTCACACTTCTAATAATCAATCTTTACTATGTAAAAGATAGTCTTGTCAAGATATTGCACCTCAAGACAGACAATTTATGCTTGATATTAACTTATTGAGCAATCTTGCAAAGTTAGCCTAACTACAAATATTGACCATGAGTAGCCTCCAAAGAGACCAAGGTAAACATATGTTTATAGTACTTGTACTTTCCTCAACCATTGACGAGCCCATCTCATATTGAAACAACCTAGAAGTTATTTAGGTCTCATGAAACCAGATCTGATCAAATGTAAAGACAATCTTCGCCGTGGATAAGCCTTGAATCATAGCAATCAATCCATCTCTGATACTATCTTCATTAAACTTTCAGTACTCTTCTCATCAAGAACACATCATGTACCACTAAGCACACAAAAAATCTTATAATTGGAGCCTTAATGATGGATTCTATGAGACTTTGGATAAACAAAATGCCTAAGGCCCTGTAAAAACATCTCCCTTTAGTTAAGTGACCCAACTAATGAAAAGCAGTGAACAATTTAACAACAAAAAGACTGACCTTGGATCAAATCTATCTATGGGATGAATGCTTAACACTAGCGCGCACACACACAGATATATATAATCCAGACAAAGAGCATGGGTGATAGGTCAGTAGAAAACTTAATCAAATAACAGCAATTCACAACTAGAAACACAGAGACAAAGACAACAGTATTTTCTTCACCTATGGAAGATACTGCCAGTGTACTCTGTTCTCTCAAGTAATAATTCAGATGTGGATGCATCCATGACTGGGAGGCTCATGGAATATCAATTGACTCAGAAACACTATAATCAATGCGTATAACTAGTTAATTATTAGTATCATAATTTTATCTTTTCCTTCCTTGGTCGCGCGTGAGAGGGAGACAAGTGTACCTTGTGGTCGCGCGTGAGAGGCGTGGCCCTCCCACCTCTGCAGAGTACGGCGCGTGAGTCGCCACAGTTACCAAGCACAATGTGGTCAGGCGTCAGTACGGCCACGACGGCCGTGGACCCACCGAGGGCCACATCCATGGGGTGGCAGGTGCACCGAGCCCCCGATCTCCCACATGGACATATAGTCACAGCCATCTCATCCGCCCTCCGGAAGGCCGTCTTCATGGCTTCCCTCCACTTTTCCTCCTTGTCGCGGCCGTTGCTCCCCCCAACCATACTCAGCCGCTGCTTCATCGAGCCGTTCTCCTCCGGGCGCTTCGCGCGCATCAATTCCTCCTCCAGGAGCACGTGCATCTTTGAGCTCAACAGCACTGCCACCTGCAAGGCCATGACGATGCCGTTACCGAAATCTCCCCTCTTATCATGTTGACCCTGACATAGTTTATCTATCCCTACGCTTGATTCTTTTCCTGCCTTGCCCTTCATCATTTGTTTATTAAAAGATTAAAAATGCCAACTTTTTTCCTCATTCAGTAAAAAAATGCAAGCTTTCCCCGTCTCCGCCCTCAAAATATTAAATCCAGAGAAAAGGAGGGGAAGAGTAGGATGAACAAAAGAATGAAAGATGAAGAGGGTAAAGAGGAACGATAGAGTGGAGTACTTATGTTTATTAACACGTACATGAGAGCCGCCATGCCCATCAAATACACCGAAGAAATGGACCGGCCGGCAGTAAGCAACCTCAGGCCGGCAGAGCGAAGTCCTAACGTCCACAGCGTCCTCCATCTCCCTTGACCTTCCAGTCACTGACATCACCCCGTAGACAGGCTCCGGTTCACGCCTCTTCGACGAATCTGCCGGCGCGGGAAGATCCGGGTCATCTCCGGACGATGAGGATGATGAAGTCAAGAGGTGGACAACTCCATCCGACACATGTGGCCGCTTCCCGTTCCTCGAGGAGACGAGCAGAGGGGGCTCGGGGATGGGATCAGCAGCAGCACCTTCCCGGAGGCTGCTAGCGGCAGCAGCCAACATCGACGAACCCGCCGAGGAGAGACGACGCATCTGGATCCTGCGGCGGCGCCTCTCCCTGCACCTATCAGCATAGTCGTTGTCGTCACCGTCCTTGTTCGGCATTCTGCCATAGAAGTCTGTCATCCTCCAGGCACACGAGTTTTTCTCTTCACTATAACTATCGCGTTCTCCTTCTCTGTTACTGATAATCCCCCTCGAAGTTGGCCTAAACTGACACTTGCCCACTGAAACATAGTGGTCGGGTGACCTGTGCATGGCCAACAACAAAACATCTATGAAAAATATATTATATAGTATATAATATGATTAATTCATAATAAAATATTGTACAAAATTATGTCATTAGCTCAAAAGTTATTTGAGCATCACAAATTACAAAGTAGACAATTAATAATGATATTCTTACAACCGGGAATTAATAATGTTGATAGAATTCATCTACTTTATTTATTGGGCTTTGAAACTGCTGCATTTTCATTTCAAAAAGTAATTTTAACTATGTTGTTGTCTCCAAAGAAATCATTAGAATGAAAGCTTTGATCCATTAGGAATACCAGTTAAAACCTCTCATATATCATATTCCATAAGAAGTATCAACACTTTAATCTTGTACTATTTACACAAACCAGACATTGGATATAAATTTCTCAACAACATAATCAGAGCAACTTGTTTTATAGTCAATTTGTGTGCAGGAAGATTGCCAACTAAAATTGTGTTGAGAAACTAAAGTTGTATCTCCTCAAACTTCATTATAAGAGCAGTATATTTGTTCTTGACCAATGACCTTTTGTATGATCAAATCATTCAATCACTCAAGTTCAACATTTGTCATCTTAATATTGTACTATTCTCAAAAGTAGAATGATCCATAAGTGCATCAATCTATTACACGTTTTCCTACCCAACAATCATATTTTCATACTTGTATAAAACTATCAACAATCATTTCAGTCCATTCTGCAGCATGAAGTAAGAGGTCAGAGGATTCATTATCTGATAATAAAGAACATTTTATATGTCATGAGGCAAAGAATACGGTATATGTTGCAATAAAAGAGATTTAGGGAAGCATGCACTGATAATAAAGAACCCATTTTTAATAGTCAGAGAAGATGCAGTTTAGTATATCGTGAGGACACAGGGAAGGAGGGAATGAGGCTACGTGGTCGGAGTTTCAGAATTTCGCAGCTGAACTGCCAGCTGCCAACGGGGTGATCAACTGATTTTCCGTGCCTCCGACACGTGTCCTCCCTTTCTTCCCGGGTCAATCTCCTCCTATTAATTGTGGTAAAAAAAATCTCCTGTTAACCGCGAGAAGTTGAGAAGCATCTCGTGGAACAGGTGTCGGATCCTCCTTGACAGGTGTAGTCCCATTTACCCCGCGATTGCCATCTGTCGCTGCCCCTGAAGTCCATCCCCGTGGCCCTCTTCAGAGGCTGTGTGGGTCCCCCCCGCTCGCTCCTCAATTCTCGTTTTCCCAAGGTAGTCAGAGAAGTGGACTGATAACAGGTGGTCATCGAGTATGAGGGGGTCTCGTATACCGTATACCTACCTGTAAGAGGTTTGCAGCTGGGGTGTTGAATTGGCTACCATCTTCTTCAGGGTCTGGATCACAGTGCTCCATCAGTAATGTTGATTGGGCATGCTTCCTTTGAAAAAACAAGCGTTTCTGTTGCATAGCAATTGATAGCTTATTGAAGCGCAAGTGTGGTTTCTAGGATCTTCATCTCATCAGCTAGCCAATTCAGGACCCAGAACAGGTCTTCCATGAACATAGTCTCCATGGATCCTCGAACAGAGAACTCATGAACTATACCACCGATTTCTATCATGCTACAACCGGGAATTTCTTTCTGTATCCTCCTCGTCCTCATCAGAGCTCGGACTCTCTTCACGTCCTCGACTCTACCAGCTCTTGCATATAGATCACATAAGTTAACATAGAAAACATGGTTCATCGGTTGCATCTCGATTAAATATTTTGCCACTTTTTCTCCAATCTCCACGTTATTGTGCATCAGGCACCCTCCAAGTAAGGCACCCCAAACAAATAAATCGGGCTCCATGGGCATGGACTTGATGCACCCTTCTGCCTCCTCAAACAGACCTGCCCTACTCAGTAAATCCACCATGCACGCATAGTGGTGAACCTGTGGTTCGATTCTGTAAATGCTCTTCATTGCATTGACGCACCAGCGACCCCTCTCAACGGATCCAGAATGGGCACAAGCCGAGAGAAGCCCCACGAATGTAACTTCATTGGGCTTCAACCCAAGGGTTTGCATCTCCTCGAACAATTGGAAAGCTTCCTCACACCGTCCATGGAGAGCAAACACTGATATCATAGCGGTCCATGCTAGATTATCCTTTCCAGGCATTGCCGTGAAGATCTCGACTGCTCGATCAACAGAGCCACATTTTCCGTACATGTCGATCAGGGCGGTGCCAATTACAAGATCGCATTCTATCCTGCTCCTGCTCAAGAAATTATGCGCCCACTTCCCATGATCAAGAGCTCCAAGAGAGGCACATGCTGTGAGAACGCTTGCTACGGTGACCTTATCCGGTATAGTGGTCTCCTTGCCTATATACTGCATCTCTTGGAAAAGTTGCAATGCCTCCTTAGGTCTCCCTCCCTGAACAAATCCTGTTATGATTGAGTTCCACGTGATTATGTTCCTCATGTTCATTCTATTGAACAAATCAGACGCGGAATCAAGATCCCCAGTTCTCAGATACCCGAGGATCATCGAGTTCCATGAAACAACATCCCGCTCAGGCATTGCATCGAACAGTTTTCGCGCACAGACTATATACGCCCCATCCGACGAATACATGGAGATCATGTTATTATTCACGTACACATCTTTATCGAATCCGAACTTGATGACTTGGCCATGGATGGCTCTCCCTCTCCCCGCATCGCCTGCATCAGCACATTCCTTCAATAGGAAGGGAAAAGTGAGACAATCAGGTGCAATGCCCTCGAAGAGCATCTGCTTGTACAACCCAAGAGACCGGAAGCGGCGGTCTTCACCATCACCAGTCTCTTGCTTCGACGCGAAAGCCCTGATCAAGACATTGTAAGCACCCACGCTCGGGTTCTTGAAGGATTTGAACAGGTCGGTAGCGTAAACCAGAGAAGGTGAGCGTATGGACAGTGCACATACGAAGAGTAGCCGATTGATTAGGAAATGGCAGTCGAGTTCGGTGATGTGGAGAGATTTTAGGACTTGTACGTGGATTCGCTTGAGCTCTCTCACGCACTTGGAGTCATTGATGAGACGGAGCAGAGCAGCCCTTCCCGAGTTCATCGGCCACCTCCGAGCAATTCTGAGATTCAATCCAGATTAGATTACAAAATTGTGCGGGAAATGTGGATCAAACAAGGAAGCCCGGTAGGCCCATAAATCCAGGCCCATTATTAGTTGGCCCATTTGTACTCATCCACGAGAGGCCAACAGAGCACACACACCATTAACACCACAGACAAGACAACACAGTAAACAAAGCATTGTTCATCAGATAAGACCAAACAACCATCAATGGTCTTTTGCTGTTGGGGCCAACACAATACAGTAATTCGTAATTTTTCTCTTATTCTCTGGCTAACTTTGTATACACACTATCATCAAAACAATTATTTCCAAAGAGAATAAAGAACATATGTATATATGAACTGACAAATCTGTGCCCAGCTTATGGGATTTCAGCTTGCTCTTATGCCCCCTTAATTCAATCCATTATACTACATACAGCTAGCTGGGCAGGAGGAAGAAGAAGGGCACTTCATGATACCACATGCTATGAACCAACTGCAGGATCTTCTCTGTTGAAGATATATATATAGATGGAAATCAGAACAGGGAAAAAAGGACTTGCCTTCTCACAGCCACTTGAATCCCCATTCCTCTTGCTCCTTAAACCTCCTCATCACTTCATCAATGGCGACATCAAATGCATCCTTGTAACCCTCCAACCCTTCTCCCTTCATCGTGTACACGAACTTGGGTATGTACTCGATCACCTTCTCCCTCATCTTCCTAACGTCCTCATCGCTGAACCTCTCCAGGACCTCCTTTATCAAGGTCCCATTTTTCACCTCGTTTCTGTCTATGTACACTGAGTAGCTCTCCTTCTCCTTCGGAAGGAACCACTCGTACTGGAAGTACGCGGTCCGCTTCCAGAAGAACACGGGAATCGAGCCCGCCACCAAGCAGTCGAATATCGACCGGCGTGTGAAGCTGTCCCCCCTCGGCTGCAGGCAGAACTTGGAGTCTAAGAAAGTCTCCAGGATCGCAGACGTGCCATTCAAGCACTTCGAACCCGCACAGTTCACGGCACGGCATGAGTCCCCGGCATCCCGACACTGATCGAGCAACAAGCCCCTGAAGTCATTCTTGATGGCCCGGCGAGTCGCTCCGGCGAAGCAGAAAAGGGTATTCCGGTGACGAGTGCGGACGTGTTCCTGCCATGCAATGACGTCTGAATCTGACCTGGGGTGGAATCCGGTAGGGTAAGGCACGCCGACGTCGAAGTAGTCCCAAGGATTGCGTTCAATGAGGAGACGCGTGATATTGCGCATTCCGGGAAGGTAGATGCAGCTGGAGCCCCAGTCGTCGTCCTTGGACCGGCGGAAATCCCATGTGATGCGGGCCATGGAGATAAAATGATCCCAGCCGTCTGATCTCTTGAAGTACTCCTGCTCCTGGACCCACCTCAGCATCATCCCGCAGTGGCGGTCCCGGTCGGCAGCGGTGAAGTTCGTCCACAGGTACTTCCCCACGGCCAGACCGGCGTAGAACGGGATGTAGAAGCCTCTGGCCCTCTCCGGTTCGGTGGTCCGGCACCGGTGCTTAAGCATTCGGTTGTGGAATATTATCTCCAGCACGAACTGATCCGTCCAGAACCACGCCGGAGCTACCTCCCTCGGCACGAGTCCGTCAAGCCCCGTCGCCGGCGGACCCAATCCGTCGTTCACCAGGGCGTCGCACCGCGAGCCCCAGGGGTTCAGATTGTCGCATTGCTCGATGAGCTCACGGTTGAAGAAATTCGGCAATTCATACACATAAACCCTCCCTTTCAGCAATAAAAAAATAATTAAATTAATAAAAAAAGGAATGTATTGGATCGTGATTTTCATCTCCGCGGTCCGCTGCGGAGACCACGGATGGAGGAATTCCACTTACCTGAGCTACATTCGTCAGCGTCTGTTGAAGCGGCGGCGGGAACGGAAGCAGTGAGTGGGGCGGGGAAGTGGTGGCGGCCGCGCGGGAAGGAGAGAGAGATGGGGAGGGAACGGGCCACGATGAAGAAGACGACCTGGAGGCATAGCAAGGAGAGGAAGAGCACGGCGCGGGGATGATGGAGGGAGAGGTAGGGCTGCTGGAAGGTGGATGAATTGAGGGAGTTGAACGAGCTCTTGCGATCCAGAAGCAGAGAGTCGGTGGCCTTGCTAGGGGTGGAGCGGGTTCTCTCGAGGCAGGGCTGGTGACCGGAGACGGGAAGCATAACGGGAGGATTTAATGGGAGAGGGAGTGAGGGATGGGGTTTCCTCGATCTCTCCGGCGAGAATTACACCGGAAAAAATGGGGGAGGGAGCGAAGAGGGAGGGAGGAAGAACTGCGAGTAAAGTGGGGCTGAACTGAAGGGCTAGTGCGGATGGTGGCGGTGCAGGGCTTTAACGGAAAGCGTGCGAGGCATGGGAGACCGGCACGTGTCAATTTCCTCCACCCTCGGTCGGTCATATTCCACCAAATTGCCTATAGAACCAAGCCTTGTTTTACAGCTAACGGGACAAAGCAAAAGGAAACATGTTTTACAATAAGTGAGTCTTAATTATTATCCATAATACACAATACAACAGCTGTCTTCATGATGGTGATAGCTAAAACCTATGGTTGTCTTTTTTATTTTTATTGTATTAAAAATATTTTAAATGATATAAAAATTATATATATATTATTAGGCCTATGGAAAAAGGGGTCCCCTCCTTCCTGTGCATGCAGTGGTGTTGTATGGCCGATTGGCAGCGGTCACATCTGCCGACAAAATATTAACCGGGGGTTTCATCAGATCTGAACATCTCCGGTGATGGCGTCTAACAGTGCAAATGAGTCATAATCCGTGGGTTATTTTTTCTTCTTCTATGAACGGAGATGTGAGTGCTTTGATTCATTCAAAGCATGAGCTGGAGATGGAGATGGAGATGGATGATTCTGGTGCAGGGGGTGGGATGGATCACAACTGGCACCCGCACCGGCACCGGCACCACCGACACCTTCTGAATGGTCCAAAAAGAGCTTCAAGTTTTGGTCAGAAGGAGAGTATGAGCTAGCTCCGTCAATGAACAACAAGTGCTTCCCTAGACATAAATGAGCAGAACGGTAGTTTTAATGGAGGGAAGAGCATTCATCCCACTTGATGATGACAAGTATTTATACAAGGGGAATTAACTATTACCCTATAAAATTGGAGTTAGTGGGCATGAATTCAATTCAATGTTTTGTCCATGTCCTCTTTTAAATGCTAGCTTCTATTACCACTCCATTCTTCCAAAGCCAATGTCAACTGTTCATTCCACACCATATTTACCGTATTAAATAATTATTTAAGGCAATTTTAATAATATATACGAGAGAATTAATCTAATATTTACTAAATAATAGAAATATTTTAACCTATGACATTGATAGAACAATTGGGAGCTTGCCAATATGGTTATGGAATAGCGTCACTAAGTAGGATTTGAAAAGTTGTCTGTTATTTGCTTTTAATCATTGGATTCCTTCCCACTTGATCTACCCTTAATCAACTCTATATGGTCTCTTGCATTTCCTTCTTTATACAAAACCTGGAGAGATACAAGTGGTGCTATATCATCTAAGGCCCATAGGCCTTTCTACAAAAAGGCTTTGATCTACCAAGAATACCCAAGTGGCCACTGAGACTCAACCTAGAGCTGAAACTGGATAGATGCATTGACTTCTTTACCAGTAGGTGGTTGAGTTGTAGTGTGAATGCAATTGGACATGGGGAAGGAACGGCCAAGAAATTCACCTAGAGGAGGGGGAAAGAGAATAGGATGAGGATTGAGGAGGAAGAGGAGGAGCTTGATGGGGGAATTGGGCCACTTTGCTGTTGTCCATTCTTCATCTGACTCCTCTCAAGGGAATGGAAGTGTGTGTGTGGATGGATCCACATCAAGAATTCAAACCAAAGGACTTAAACTAATGGTACAATTTTGAAAATGACCTGTGATAAACGACAGGCTTCAACCCTCTTGGCCCATCAATCAATAAATCAATCAAGGTTCCCCCCATTAGCACTAGGTCACCTTTCTTCTAGCATTTCATAGCTGGAAATTAAGTCTTCATGTGCCATAATTGGTCTTAAGGTGATGTCCCAGTGCATGTGTTTAGTTTATGACAGTCTTTTGTGCTTTATGTCAACTCTAGAGAAGAAGTGGGGATGTGCGTGATGATTAACAAACAATCATTTGACATCTCCTGAACCAAAATGTATGCTTGAATAAATGCTCTAAGAGGGTCTTGAATTCAATGGGCTAAGATTTCTACTAGCCATTGTTAGTCAGTGTAACATCCAGCTAGACTCATGACCAAATATACAACCATGTTCTAAATGTTATTATATGAAATCAACATGAAGTAATTAGGTTGGCAAATGAAAAGGGTACCTTCAAACTTCACATCCTTTCATTTCCATGACGAAGGTTGTGGATTGATCAATAGCTATGTACAGATTATGATCAGAAAAGAGGAAAAACCCATGAAAGAGCACAAGTAAATTAACCCCAAAAGGGAAGGAAAGGAGAAAAAATCAGAGGGCATAGCAGTTTTCGCAATCATTTTCTGACCTCGAATTATCATGTAGAGAATTGTTGGAGATGATGGTGCTGTTCGTAGGCGGAAGCATCAAACAGGGCCCTAGCAGTCATCTCCCTCTCGAACCTCCATATGTAATTCAACCCAACCAGCAGCTCCGTTATGGCGGCCTCCGCCCTGTCCTTCCTCGCCATATACAACGTCTGCAGCAAAAACACGCAGCCGCTGTTCCTGGCCATCCTCTGTATCAAATTCTGCTGCTCGAAGCTCCTCTCGCTCTGCCACTTTATCGTGTTGTGCGCTAACGGCGATAGCCACCTGAGGATCCGCCCCATTGCCTCTCTCCAATCCGCCGCCAGGCCGGCATCCGCCACCCACATCCTCACCCCGCTCAGCCTCCTCCTCAGTGCAGACCGTAAGCTCAAAGGCAGCATCGTGTACAGGTCCTCCCTCGCATCCAGCCCGATCAGCTGCGGTGACTTGACCATCTTCTCGATCAAAATGATCAGGCCTGCGTAGTGGTTGGCCAGCGCCGCCTCGCCGATTGACCCCGGCGGTGGCGTCACCGCCGTTGAATTCCTCTTGAAGAAACCCTCGGCCACCGGCGAGCTCTCCCCCGCCTCCCCTCCCCGGAACACGAGCTTGATCCTCGCGAGGGCCGTGAAGACCGTACGGACGATCATCGCAGTGACGGAGTCGAAGCTGCGGCACCAGAGGGATCTCTCTCGGAGGCTCTTCACCTCTTCTCTTTTCCACAGGATCTTCTGTTGTAGATCGACGGCTTTGGCGTTGAGCTCTGTGTGGACTGTCTTCCTGAGACTGCTTTCCAGCACGGCAAGCTCGTAAATCTCTCTCTGCAACGACGCCGTTGCCTTGACGTACCGATCCATCGTCTTCGACAGAGAATCCATCTCTCTGGAGCATAGAGCCCAGCCATGGCGGTCCCTGCCAGTGTCGGCGAACTCCTCAACAGCCTGGACAAACTCACGGAGACTCAGATCGTCGCACCGAAGGCTGAGTGGGGCCACGGAGGCGGCTGCCGTCCTGAGATGCTCCACCAACTCGCCGCAGACGAGACCGAGGAGAAAGGTCCCGTCGTCGGAGACGAGCTTCAGGACACCATCAAGGGATAGTACGGAGTCGTTGAGGCAGGCGAGGCTCTCGTCGGCGAGGGAGTGCCAAAGGTGGAGGAGCTTCAGCATTAGGCCAGCGATCTCGAAGGAGAGTATGCCGACGATGCTCTTGTTCTTGGCGGCGGCGGCGGCGGTTTTCGAACTCGACTGCAGATGGAGCGGCGGCGGGACGGGCTTTGTGACCGGGATGTGGCGGTTGGACAGGGCAGCCTTCACCTTCCTGATTAGCCACGTCTCTAAAGCCATGAAACTAATGAGGGAGGGAGAGAGATCGAGAATGGGAGAGAGGTAAGCTCAAGAAGAGAGAGAGAGAATAGAAATAGGATTGAATTGGATTAGGTTGCCGTGCTAAAAATATGGATTAGGCCTGAGAGGAGATGGAAAATGAAATAATTACAAAATATATTAAATAAAATTTAAATATAATATTTGAATCGAATTAAATATAAAAAATTAAATATTAATAATACTTAAAAAAAGAAATTATTAAAATTATATGCCACAGGGAAAGAGATAAGAGGGAATTTCCAAGGGACATGATTCTAATTCTGCATTGCTCTTTCACTCCTGATTTGATTATACTATTCAAGCTACAAAGTTCATTTTTTTTAAAGTTGTAGAATGTAAAAAGGCCTCTTGCCAGGCCCCATAGCCTCAAGTCCGGTGACGATGATGTATCATGTGAACCATGAGCCATATGCCCCCTTTAGACTAGACTACACTAACGAGGCTTGTGTCTTAATCTTCTTCCTACAGAGGGTTCGACTATACACGGACTAGTCTGTCCAGACCCACCATTTCATTTCCATGCCAAAAGCTAAGGGTAGATGGGACCGAGCCATCCCCATGTGCACAATATTATTCATCACTCATCCAAAATGCGTCAACTGCAGACCAACCTTGTCGGGGCACGTGTACCATCATGATTGTGTGCATGTAGGAACCCGATTTATATAGCTGGGCTAGCGTCTCCTCCCCCCTAATTCCAATTATATATAGACAGTAAGCTCCACTTCAAATGAATCTAGTTCTTTGAAAATATATCAAAAGCTTACCACAATATTAAGATGATGATGAAGTGCGTGCCTGGGCCTCCGAGGGCTAATCATGTTGCTCCCACTGTCGCCTCCCCGCCGCTCATAAATTGGGGACATAGCCTGTTTAATTATTCTGCCAATACCAGCGCATGACTCCAATAATAATGTCTTAATTGACACAGTGTTGATAGACAATATATAGACCTGTATGACATGGCATGCTATGATAAAACTCAAACTCAGAAATCAAATTCGATTTCGTGAAATACAGGATTATGTGCCAAAATGCCTTAAATAAATCTCACAGAACCAAAGATCATTAGTGAAGTTTTGCTTCTAGCGAGGTTTTCAGCCACCTCGCAGGTGTTCAGAAGATTGATTATTCATCTCGGGTATAAAATGCGAATTCCATTTTCAGAAGGGTTATGCGATTGCTTCAGGCTGGATGGCCTTGTGCACGAGTTCTGCCTGTTCTTTAACATGAACCTGGTAGAACCCCGTGGCAGTGGCAGCTGAAGGTGCCCTGCCGACGTATTTGATGCTCTCAAACGTACCACGGTTAAGGGTTCTCATGGCTGTGGAGAGGCGGGGTGCCACGTAGCTGTAAGCCCCCATGTTCATGGGCTCTTCCTGGCACCAGACTATTTCCGCATCTGAAGATATACCAAATCAGAACCAATGTTAGATTGTTCAGGTGACTTGATGACAAATAAATACTACCAAGAGATAACTGAAGTGAACCAGTAGCAATGGCCAAAAAAAACAGTGAACGGATAACAAACAGGACACGTTCCTAGTAGGAGCATAATCATAGCCATCAGCTCCTCATATAAAACCAAATTCGTGTCTCAGTTCTGTTTTGGTTCGTTTGTGTGGAAGCTTGCAAGACATTTACCAAACATTTATCACCCGCAAACAGTTTTTCAAATATAGATTAATGTACACATATTTGGAATAACAGGAGGAAAAGAGAACAGCTAAGCTTTAGAATGGGTGCTTTTTTTTTCTACATTTGGTTTTCCACATGGAGTATAAAAACAACTTAAGTTAGTTTGGCAATCGGAGTACATACTTGGATAACGCTTTAGTTCCCGTTGGATGAGATCATATGGGAAGGGGCACAGCTGCTCAACCCTACAAATTGCAACATCCTTTGCCCCGGCTTTCTTCCTCTCATCATCCAGCTCATAATAAACCTTCAAAGCAAGGATAGGTGTGTCAAATTGATAAAATGGGGAGTGGGTTAACAAGGAAAAACTTGACATATGCAGAAAGATCAACACAAGAAAATAGAAAGAGAGATCGAAAAGAAACATCTACCTTTCCAGAGCAAAGAACGAGGCGTCTAATGCCTTCTTCAAGATCAGAATGATCATTCTGGTCCTTGACGAGCCGCTTGAAACGAGTGCCCTGCTTGTCAAAACCTGGGTGACCTTGCACATCGTCAAACTCAGATAAATTTGACTTGCAGTCCTTGTGACGAAGCAAGTTCTTTGGGGCCATCACTATGAGGGGCTTTCGGAATTCCCTGTGAATCTGTAAATGATAGCAAAATAATAAATTAAATAAAAGAAAGATAAAGCTAATATTACAAGCAACCGTGGTTAAGTTTGTCAAATAAAAAATTTCAGGCTTACTTGGCGTCGCAGAACATGGAAATAGTTAGCAGGAGTTGTGACATTCACCACTTGCCAATTGCATTCTTGAATTTGTTTCCTCAGAGTCGGTTCCATCTCAGGGATCACATAGGGATTATCATCACTCATCTGTCAGAGAATTCGTGAAACAATAAGCAATTGCACGGACAAACTCTGGGCGCATCAAATTATCAGAAGACCCATAACTTGATAAGTGAGAAAATGAATTACCTGAAGGAATCGCTCTAAACGAGCACTTGAATGTTCAGGACCCTGTCCATCATAACCGTGAGGAAGCAGAACAACAAGACCGGTTTGGCGCAACCACTTTGATTCTCCACTGCTCAAGAACTGATCAAAAATTACTTGAGACCCATTTGAAAAATCACCAAATTGAGCTTCCCAGATGACAAGGGAATTAGGGCTTTCCATTGAGTAACCCAACTCAAATCCAAGAACAGCAAACTCTGACAGAGAACTGGAGAAAATAAAGAACGACAGAGTGTCAGCAAACAATTTACTGTTTGACGATATTTCAGATATCATGTGTTTTAGTTGTTGGGCTATGCGCTACACAAAAAACATAAAGTTAAGGAAACTATTGCATCATATATTATCCACTGAAATGAAATGCTTCATTAGAAATAACAAAATAACCTAAGAAGAAAGAGCAAGTAGTTCAATAAAGTACCTGTTACTGACAGTAAACATCTCCTCATTTTGATTGATCATGACATGGTCCAAAGGGCAGTACTTCTCCCCAGTTTCCTGATCATGAACTATGGAATGCCTATGACTGAAAGTACCCCTTTCAACATCCTGACCACTCAGTCTTACATGATTCCCTTCCACCAATAATGTGGCAAAAGCAAGTGCTTCTGCAACAGCCCAATCAATACCTTCCTCAGATTCTATCATTTGTGCACGTAGTTCATAGACCTTCTTCACCCCTCTGTGAGGCTTGAAATTCTCCGGGAAAGTTGTGATTGCCTTCCCGACATTTTTTAATATCTCAGGTTTCACACTATATAAAAGCATCAAGCAATCAAATCCAAGAGCAGAAAGGGCAAAGAATAAGATAGAGATTGCTAACAAGCATGAGAACTTACCCTGTGTTCCTGATACGTGAAAGTTGTTCAGGTGACTTGAAGCCAGACCAATGAGACGAGAGCCAATCCCTTCGTTTAGGAATATAGTCTTTGCTCTCCAAGAATTCTTCATTGAGAATTGAGTTAACCTTGCTCTGAATTGCATCAATATCTTCTTTGGTAACCTGCCCTGATTCTAAGAGTTTCTTCTGGTAAATTTCAAGAGAGGATGGGTGGCTCCTGATGACCTTGTTAACATCAAATTTGGGAAAAAGAGATGTCACTTATTTAGCCGGTAGAAGGATAAACAACATTAAATAATCAGCTCATAAGAAAAGATACCAAGTGCCTATACACCTATAGTAAACTGGAAAAAGTGTGCAAGCAGAGCACAAGATAGCAATTGAACAGTGAAGCAGAATGTAAACCATGGAATGATGAGCTACAAAACCACACCTTATACATCTTGGGCTGAGTGAAGGAGGGCTCATCAATCTCATTATGTCCATATCGCCGATAACAGACTAAATCAACCACGACATCGGAATGGAAAGTTTGTCGCCACTCAGCTGCAAGCTCACAGGCATGGACAACAGCCTCAACATCATCACCATTCACGTGGAATATAGGAGCATCCAGTGCCTTAGCAACATCTGTGCAGTACTGAGATGATCGTCCAGCTTCCGGATCAGTGGTGAAAGCAACTTGGTTGTTAACAACAATATGAATAGTACCACCAGTTGTATAATTAGGGAGGGCACTAAGATGGAGGGTTTCATATACAACTCCCTGCCCAGCAAAGCTACCATCCCCATGAATCAGAATAGCCATGTTCCTTGTTCTGTCCACATCACTGGAATAATACTGCTTTGCTCTTGTTTTCCCCATAACTACTGGATCAACAGCTTCCAAATGACTAGGATTTGCCACCAAGGACAGATGTATTCTCTTACCACCCCGAGTGGGTCGATCATACGATGTACCTAAGTGGTACTTGACATCACCAGTGCCAGTGTAAAGTCCAACTTCATCAACTGGCTTCGTACCACCACTGAACTCACTAAAGATCTGTCTAAGTGGCTTGCGGACGACATTTCCTAGAACATTTAATCTACCTCTATGGGGCATTCCAATAACAATGCTCTCGACTCCAAGATCTGCAGCCCTATCAAACATTTCTTTCATGCCAGGAATCAGAGTTTCGCCACCTTCAAGGCCAAACCTTTTTGCTGTGGTCCACTTGGTGGCCAAAAAGTTCTCAAACTGTGTGCTCCAAATAAGCCTGTCCAGAATAACTTCACGGCGCTGGCGGTTGTATTGCATGGGGGTTGGGGTTTCAATTTTATCCCTCAGCCAGTTGCATTTCTCACGGTCAGCAATATGCATATATTCAAATCCAATGCTTCCACAGTATGCCTGCTCAAGTCTTGTCAGTATAGACCTAAGTGTCTGTACTGGACGGTTCTCAGATAAGAAACCAGCCATCCTCCACACCCCAATGAAAAACTCTCGATCCAAATCCGCTTCTGTAAAACCATACAGAGCAGGATCCAAATCATCAGAAATTTCTCTTTCTTCCAGGTCCAGCGGATCCAACTTGGCCTTCATGTGGCCATTGACCTGGTAAGCCCTCACAAGCAGCAGGAGTCGCATACTTTCCTGGATTGTCTGTCCGGAAATTCCAGGGGAAGTAGCCGCTTGTCCCACAAAGTTTCTAAAGAAATTATCCCAGGACTCATCGACACTGTTTGGATCAGCTTCCCAAGCCCTTTGAAGTTCTTCAAGGTATACACTACTGGTCCCATCTAAGAAGCTATCAGTCAACCTGGAGAGTGGAACAGGTCGAGGGACAGGAGCTGATTGTGCCTTCTGTCTAAAAACAGTGGTATGCAGGTACCTACTTTGTGTTCGTGTTCTAGCTGCATAAGTACCAGCCTGAGCAAGAGTCCTCCTGACTGCAAGCTTTGCCACACTGGAGCCAGCTCTAAACCACAACATTCTTAAAGCATGCAAACAATTCAACAGCCTTACAACTTCAACGTCAATGAGCAAATCCCCACAATCTGAAACACACAATGCAGAAAAATAATATTAGTCCCCAGATTATCAGTAATAAGCGGATTCCATTTCCTTGACAAAAAAAAAAGAATAAACCTAAATTTAAACCTATGAAGGATTCCATGAACCAGAAATGGGAATTCTACGGGCTGTTAATGGTGACGATAAAGTCCCTATAAATTGCATTGGAGCTCAATACCTCATTAGCTCAGAACAAAATAGCCGCCTAACTTGAGAATCTGGTATCTCAGACTAATATTCCAGAAACAATTAATCAATAAGGATGCCTAATTAGAGATTAGCTCTGATTAGGTCTAGCACTCATATCGTCAAGCTCAGAATGCCCGGACAAAAAGAAAATGCACCAAAACGGTAGAAAAACGTACATGAACAAATTATAAACAGATTTCCTAATCAATAAGAATCTTCACCGACTAATATTCCAGAAGAATCCAATTAATCAATAAGGAAGCGATGCTCGATCAGAGATTAGCTCTACTGCTCACACCGTCAAGCTCAGAATGTCCGAGCAGAATGAAAATGCATCCAAACGGTACAATCCCTTCCTTGAACAAACGAAAAACAAAGATCATAAACCAAGGTTCTAGTAACGATGTACAAGTACCGATGTGAAGCTAGGTTAACAGTACTCGAGACAACCAGTGACGGAGAGGTGGCTTGTCGAGAGGTGCACAAGCAGAGAACGAGATGATAATACTTAAAGGTGAAGATGATCTCGAGAGGAAGAAGAGAAGATGATTATGGAGTCAAGAATCCCTACCGGGAGCAAGAGAGCTCTTCCACGTTCCGCCCTCCGACGTCCCACCCGTTCTTCGGGAAGGATATATTCTTCCCGGAAAATTGCATATCAACGCATGTTCTTTTGTTCAATACCAGTTTTAGTCACTATACTATATTTTAGGGATAATTCCCAAAAACGGCTCAAAGTTGACGACATTTCCCAAATTTTCCTATTTTAGTGGGGGACAGTCTCTTTCCTCGTTGGAATATTTCAAATTCAAAATATTTTTTCAAAAATAAGGGATCCGAAATTAAATAGTATGAAGGCCCGTGGTCCGTTTCCAACGGTCTATTTTTCCTTGAACGGCTAGCTGCAAACAATCGCTCTCGCTCTCTCTCCCTCTCCACTCGTACTCAGCAAGGGCTCAACACAGGCAATTTCAAGGGAAAACTCAAATTTTCGGGGAAGATTTCATAGCAGTGACGCCAAGCTAGTAAGAAGTTAATTGCGAGGGAAACTAATCCCATTGTCAGTGTCGGAGCTCCGGTTTGACTTCAGGTTCGCCTTCTTATGAACATCTTTACTAGCATCTTCTGGTGCCCGTTTTCTGCATTTCGTCTTTTAACCTAAAAAAGCTTCAGGTTATAAAAAGAAATTAGCCATTACCAGAGGCTGGTTCAAATTCTATACTGCTTTTTGAATATTAATTCCGTGTGATTAAGTGGAAATTTTGATTATTCAATGGTACTGATGAACTGGGGTGGGGCTAATTGCAAACACTGACATGTGGATTCTATTGTGAGGTCGAGCTGCTTTTTGCCTCTTGTTTCTGATTTTGTGAACTGGGAAGGGAAATTCGGGGGCCAATTTTTTTTGCCTCGACTCGATGTTGAAGGTTTTCATTTATTTAAACTCTCACGGCCGATTTTCAGGGGTGGTTGAATTTCAGCATGTCAAAGACTCAGATGGATCCGCTTCTGCGAGTGAAGAACGCGTGTGGAACGCTTCTAAATGAGCTACAGGTTTCTCACTTACAATTCAGAATAAAAGATAAGATGCTCTCGGCTTGTGGGTTGTTATTTTGTCTTACGAGAAAGATTCTACCGATAATGTGTGACGCAGATAATCTGGAATGAAATTGGGGAGCCTGATGGGGATAGAGATAAGATCCTACTTGAACTTGAAGAAGAATGTCTGGAGGTATACAGACGGAAGGTAGACCAAGCTAATCGATCCAGAGCCCGGCTGCGGCAAGCAATAGCTGATTCTGAAGCAGAACTTGCAGTCATCTGTTCAGCAATGGGAGAGCGACCATTGCACATAAAGCAGGTCAGCGTTCAAGATGATTTCAGTTCGCTTCTTTTTCAAGGAAAAGGAGGTTTTCCTGTGGAATTTGGTCTTCTGCTTAGCTCATATTATTTACGCATTCACAATGTATATCAAGTGGCAACATGCCTTATAGTTGCTATGTTTCCTTGGACGCACACTCTCAACAAATGAAAATGAACCTGACATTGGCCAAATAGGCAATGGTTTACTTACCTTGTGTGGATGCCATAATTACTTGTGGCATGTAACTAGAAAAAATGGTGGTGTGTAATTCACTAGAGCTCATAATTACTTCTGACATATAGCTAGAAATACCATATTACTTCAGAGATGGACTAGTGTCTACCTGTTTGTGAAATCTCATGGAATGGCATATAATACTAAGTGGAACTTGAATGAAGTAGCTCTTGATCTTAGATGGCCATTTTTCAGTAACCACTTCCAATCACTCTAGATCTTACATCTTCAGCTTTAACAATTTTATTATTGTCTACTTTTGTTATTTTTTTATGTTCCTTCAAGAGAAATAACAATTCTTCATTATTATAGCCTGACAAGAATCCTGGAAGTTTGAAGGAAGAGCTGAAGAATATTCTGCCACAACTAGAAGAAATGCGCAAGAGGAAATGTGACAGAATAAAACAGTTCAGTGAAGTTCTTGAGCAAATTAAAGAGATTGCAAATGAAGTCTCTGCAGACATTGACAAGATGTGTTCTAAATTTATCTTGGATGAAACCGATCTATCTTTGAGGAAACTTGAGGAACTGCACAGACAGTTACATGCACTGCAAAAAGAGAAGGCAATTAGCTACTTTTGTTATTATCTTATTTTCCATTTTAAGTTTATAGTTTTTACCTATTATGTTGATATTGGTTTTCTTCCTTCTTTTTTTGTTCGTTTTTAGGGTGATCGCCTGCAGCAGATTCAGGAACATTTGAACATCTTAAACTCACTCTGTTTGGTGCTTGGGTTAGATTTCATACACACTGCTGCTGAGATTCATGCAAGCTTAGTTGATTCTGAAAGACCGTGGGACATAAATGGCATCACAATTGAAAGACTAGTTGCTGCTATTTCAAGACTAAGGGAGTTAAAACTTCAGAGGATGCGGAGGGTAATCAATAGTTTGAATGGATTACTACTACATTAAATTTGGATCACTTGTTTTCTCCCTCTTATATTGATCTCTCATAATATGTGTAGCTTCAAGACCTTGCTACAACTATGTTGGAGCTGTGGAATTTGATGGATACACCAGCTGAAGAGCAACAGATGTTTCAGAGCGTTACTTGCAATATAGCTGCATCAGAACATGAAATAACTGAGCCTAATACTCTTGCAGTGGACTCCATCAATTATGTAAGTTTCCAAATGGATGAATGGTTACTCTAGATCTAAAATGTAACATAACACTGGAATCTGTTTCAGCAGATTATGTACCTACTTATTATCTGGAAATCCTTCTATAGGTTGAAGCAGAAGTAGCTCGTTTGGAGGAGCTGAAGTCAAACAAATTGAAAGAACTCGTGCTAAAGAAGAGGACAGAACTAGAGGACATTTGCCGCAAGACGCATTTGATTCCCCAACCTGATACTGCCATTGAACTTGCCATACAGGCTATAGAGTCTGGTACATGAATATAAAGATGATTTATCATAGCCTTGTTCCCACGCCCCCTTGAAATTAAATGTGATATATTGTTGTTGCAGGAGTTGCAGACCCTGCTTGTGTTCTTGAACAAATTGAGCTTGAGATAGGTAAGGTCAAAGCGGAAGCTTTCAGTCGGAAAGAATTGCTTGAGAAAGTCGAGAAATGGTTGGCTGCATGTGAAGAGGAGTCCTGGCTTGAAGAGTATAACAGGGTAGATTTCCATATCTATCATCTAGTGTTAACACCTGGATCATGATTAAGATTTCTTTTGCACTTACCTGCCTAACTATCATTCTTTTGGAATGATTCAGGATGACAACAGATATAACGCAGGAAGAGGTGCTCATCTTATGCTTAAACGTGCAGAGAAAGCCCGTATTTTGGTTAATAAATTACCAGGTATGACAATGCTGTGTCAAGTTAAACTGTTAAAAACAGTTCAGTGAGACATACAATTTAAATTCTTCTCTTTCACCTCCTTTTTGCACATCATTAAGCAGCAATGGTAGAGACTCTAGCCTCGAAAACCTTGACATGGGAGAAAGAAAGGAGCATTGAGTTCACTTATGATGGAGTATGCATTTTCCTTTTACATCTAGCTTTATCTACTTATTTTTGTCTTTCCTTTTATTAACTGTGATTTACATTTATTGTTCTTCTTCTATCTAGATTCGTCTACTCACTATGCTGGAAGAATACACTATATTAAGGAAAGAGAAAGAAGAAGAGCGCCGTTGGCTGAGGGTAGAAATCCAGGACACTCTTTGATAGTGTTTCTTTAGTAGTACATGCATTGTCTCTGATTTTTCATTGGCTTGTGCTGTTGAACTAACTAACCTTTAACTGTAACTTATATTATCTGAGCAGGACCAGAAGAAGCTCCAAGGGCAGCTTATAACAGAACAAGAGGCACTCTATGGGTCAAAACCAAGCCCCTCAAAGACCCAGTTGGTGAAGAAAGCTCCAAGGATGTCAACTGGTGGGACAAGCAGCAGAAGACTCTCGCTTGGGGGAGCTACCCTTCAAACGCCTAAGCCTAATCCTGCCCATTCTACCAAGGGAAATCCTCACTCGCGTGCAGTTGGGAAGAACAATGTATTCCACCAAAATAATCAATTAAACCGCCATGATAACAGCTTTGCAGGTTTATCAGCAGGTAAGCTTCTTTCTTCAAGTCTAAAACTTCTGCTTTTATTTCCATCGTACGACTATGAAGCATTTTTAGAGAAGCAATCTAGTTATAGAAGTGATTTGTAACTTGTGATTGACAATGGCTATAACTAGTTATAGAAGGAGAACTTTGCTCATCTTCATGAATTTAACTTCCATTTATCTGTTTGTAACTTGTGACTGACAATGGCTGTGTTTATGTGCTTTCGTAGGTAAGAGAGGCCCAGATGTTACTGGTTTACCAGTTAAGAAGCAGACATCAGATACGGCTAGTGCTCGTGAGCCTGAATCACCGGTGATCAGGAAACCTTTCTCACCGATAACAGCTGCGATTCCAACAAAGGTCAACTTGATGAACGTGTTAGATGAATCCACCAATTCAAAGCGCAGTGATCTGCTGCAAAAAACTCTTCCAGTCAGCAGCAGTCCATTCTCAACTCCCTTGAAGAAGACAGATGAGCAGAACAGGACTCCCGTACCAATGCCAATTCCCATCCCTTCTACTCCTTCCACCATATCAATTCCTATGCAGACTGCCATAACACCTGCTCCAGTCAAAGCAACTCTACATCAAGAGATGGAGTACTCCTTCGAAGAACGGAGGGCCGGGTTTGTAGTACCAGTGATCCTAGTCTGACATTGTTACATCGATTTCACCAATGATCAGAATTTTCTTTCCAGGGGAGAGCAACTTTGTGCCATGTGATGATCAAGTCAATCGCAGTTGGCTTTTCAGGGCTTTACTGATGATTTATGCCCAATGTCTATGAGCAGTCATAGCACACAGACATGGACATTCTTGCAGCATCTGTTTACTCTTTACCAATTATTTTCCTACATCACTGTCTCTTTTTCTTGCCAAATCTATCATTTACCTGGAAAAAAAAATAAAATTATATTTTATAATCATTTTACAAAATTTTCTACTTTTGGGTTATCATCTATTATTTAAAAATATTGAAGAATGGAAAATAAGATAAAAAAATGGGATATTTTTATACTAAAAATAAAAATATAATCTTGAGGGGCAGTTGAGTAACCTACACGTAGTCAAATCTCTGTTTGACTGGAAAAAGACAGTGACATGTCAGTAGTTGGGAAAATAGTTTGGCATGCTCTCATAATTAATATATATATATATATTCATTTAATTTATTTTCTATTTTCTGCAATCTACTTTTTTCTACAAATATTCAAATATTATAGGCTCTGTCATCTATAATAATAATAATAATTATTATTATTATTACGATGGTCTTTATCTAACTTTCTTGACGGACGTGAACCATTGTATTAACTGCAATTTATATACTTTGAAATCTTTGCCAATTTAATTATTATTTTTTCCATTGGCGTTAAGTTAATGAATTTTTACGCCCTTTTCCCTTTTTTTTATTAACAATAATTAATAATTTTCTTCTCCTTTATTGCCCCAACCCCAATTTCACATCTCAAGAGAAATTTCTGCTTTCACTGCATTTTCTTCTTCGTTTTCACCATTTTCTCCTGCAAGTGTTGAGGTAATTTCCTTGTGTTCTTGCCTCAAGCTTCAGCCCGAGCTTCCACGGTAGTTGTGATACTCAAGACCGGGCTGTCGGAAAATTCGTGGACGTGGCTTTTTGGATGTTCTTGTTTTTGTCTGTGTTCTCTAGGCTCCGTTTGATTTCTGGGCTTTTGTTTGTCGGGATAATGTTTGTTGATGTGCTTCGAGATAAGTCGTCTTTTCCAGTAATGAGCTGATTGATTCTCCTTCTAATCCTGCTCTTATTCTTGCCAGCAGAGCCATTTCATGAGCTTGATCGTTGAGCTTCTGGAGGGCAGTTAGGGTTTTTGAGAGTTTCAAGTTCATAAGCAAATGGAAGGAAAAGAGGAGGTTATGGTAGGGGTGACCGTGAAGGGCGACGAAGCTCCGGAGAGCTACAGGGTTGCTCCCAGAGCTGAGGGCCTACTTCAGCTGGACGGATCTCCGGCTGATGCGCCTCTGCTGGTGGCCGCTCCGGAGATCTCCGAGGTGAAGAAGAAGCGGGGACGGCCGAGGAAGTACGGGCCAGACGGGGTAGCACTGTCGCCAATGCCGATATCATCTTCGATCCCTTTGTGGCAACGGAGTAAAGAGAAGATAAAGAGGAAGCATAAATTGCTCTTGGGCAGCACAGGTAAGTAGAAGAACACATAATCTCAGCAAAAGATAATTGAGCTTCCACTAACCATATTGTTGCCAGATCTATGACTTGTTGTTCAGAGAATGGGAGGCTTTTGATTAGAAAGTTTCAAGATTCTTCAATGTCCCCCGTTGTTCTGTTTTTTTGTCCTTTTGTCCCCCACCTCTGCAATTTTGCAGCGGAACTTTCTCCAATCATATAATTGGGACCATCATCTGAACAGTGACATGCTTAGCTGACAGTAACTGTGCAAAAGTTTAGACATCTCTCTGTGTCTGTCTCACTGTCACTTCACTTGCATATGATAACATTCTTTCGACAGTCTTGAGCTGATTGGTCTTCGAAGAGACAGATCTGCGCCCTGACTTGAAAAAGTTACTTTACCATATACTCAAGATCTAACTTCAGAACTATAGATTAGCGTCTGAGTTAAGTTTGTTTCCTGCAACTTCTTCAACTGCTTATTACTGTTGATCTTCTAGCAGACAATCCGTGGCTCTTCGTCGGTGGCAATTTTGTACCACACGTAATCACTGTCAATCCTGGCGAGGTATGTGATTAGATTTTGCACCTCCTTTGACTGCTACAATGAGCTCAGAATCTAAGAACAGGCGAGTTTCTCCACTTTTGAGTGCTGATGTTCTGAATCTCGCAGGATGTCAGTATGAAGGTTATGTCATTTTCCCAGCAAGGATCACGAGCAATATGTGTTCTTTCCGCTAATGGCTCAATCTCAAATGTTACTCTCCGGTCGCCTACTTCCTGTGGTGGTACCTTAACATATGAGGTGTGAACCTTTCAGTGTGTTATCATCAGTTATCTAAATTCTTGGGTGGTCGGTTGAATTCAAACATCTCTGTTTTTTCCTTGCAGGGTCGATTCGAGATCCTCTCATTGTCGGGGTCATTTACTCCAAGTGATGGTGCTGGGACCATGAGTAGATCCGGTGGAATGAGCATTTCCTTGGCTGGACCCGATGGCCGTGTTCTTGGAGGAGGACTCGGGGGGCTCTTGATCGCTGCAGGACCCGTGCAGGTAAAGCCCAGCCCCCATCCATGAATTCTAGCCTTTCAGTTCTCTGTTCGGATAGCCTCTCAGTTATGATCTTCTCCTTGTTCAAAATTTAAGGTTGTCATTGGAAGCTTTCTGTCAGTTCGTCAGCTGGAACATAAACCCAAGAAGCAGCGGGCCTCCACTGGGTCAGTATTATCCACTTCATGTATTACTGCAAAAGAAGTGGACCGACCTCATGGTGGGTTTGAGCAGAATGTTCCATCGGCCCCAGTCTATAAT
This sequence comes from Trapa incisa, assembly GCA_030064435.1. Lineage (NCBI taxonomy): Eukaryota > Viridiplantae > Streptophyta > Magnoliopsida > Myrtales > Lythraceae > Trapa > Trapa incisa. The sequence continues at coordinate 19,899,550 of CM057782.1, forward strand.
GGTGAGAACACGGCAGCAGCTCAGGATGTCGGGATCCCAATGATGACCGCAAACATTTCCTTTGGAGAAGGATCCAACGGCCTCAGCTGATCATTCCATAACACGAATCTGTTGTTCAGCCTATAATTTCTGATCATGATTCTCTTTTATCTGCTGGTCTTGCCTGGAACAACATGAATATCTGATTCTAACAAAGTTAGGTGTGACATTTGCTGATAATTCTTAGGACTGTTGTCTTCAGTTGGTTAGGAAATATGTTGTCTTCTTGTACCATCTCCCCAATGTGTTGTGTCAACTGTCAGACAATTTATTTGACTGTTCTACGTCCATCATCTTGCAGCAGCACTGTGAATTTCAATCCAAGTTGAGAATGAGATCAAAACATTTTACAAATACAAAATCTGGAAGCTATTACAGTTAAATCACATATCCAAGTATGGTCAATACCAAACTCTTTCTAGATTATAATGCTTATGGGCATCGCACAAAGCCTTATTTTTCGACTGTGATCTTCAAGGGTGTATCTGATAAATTTTGTGCCTTATTTTTCGACTGTGATCTTCAAGGGTGTATCTGATAAATTTCCCCGGGCCTTCTTCCATTCGGCGCCCCGGAGACTTCCAAATCTCTGAACCTTCAGCCATTCCCCATGCGCTTCCAAAACTTCCAAGTCTCTTAAATGATCTACTCCTGCGTGAAGTCTCTTAAATGATCTACTACTGCGTGATAGTTGTCAAGAAGATGGAGAAGATGGAAGGACAAGTAAGAAGGACAAGTAAGAAAAAGCACTACGTGAGACGAAGACTCGGACTTAATTGTATAAACCGGAATGTCTATACAGGCCCAATTTTGTAATATGGCCCAATGGGCTTAAATGGGACATACATAATTTGTACATTTTAATTATTATAGGAATAATATGAAATTAATATATTAACTAATTAGAGATTTGTACTCCCAAAAATATATATATAATTCAGCGAATTTCCTCAAAATTCACAAATTATTTAATAATTACTTTTGCGTGCAATTTAAAGTACATTCCCTCCCTCTCTACCCATTCTACGAAGAAGAAAATTTGATCTTTAATTAATTAACTAATTATTTGTCGTGGTGGTGATGCCTTTAATCTTTAATTAATTAACTAATTATTATTTTTCGGGGGTGTTAATGCCTTTATATACTTATTGGGGAATTGCGCCTTGTCGTTTTTTTTACAAATTAATTTTTATTATAAAATTAAATAGATAATATTAATATGACCAAATAGAGTAGGTCTCCCAAAAAAATCTCATACATGAAACCATCCAATATTAATATTATTAAATTTATTGGAATGATACTAAAACTGTCATCCACCACCACCATCATCATCATTTCCCGCCAATCACTCCACCCCTCAATGGAAAAAAAAACTACAAATTTCGTAGAACATTCCAAATGCACACCGCCAAGCCAACAGGCATAAAAGTCTCCGTGGTTGGCAGCATTTGCCTATGCTTGATTGATTGGGTCCAATCACACTCATCCATACAAGATGTAAGGAAGATATGTACACTTGACTCCAAGCATGGCATGAAATTACAGAGAGAGTTGTTGCTGCTGCTGATGATGATGAAGGTGATCTTGGGAGGGGGACATTGCCCTGTTCATCCTGTTTCTTTTGTTGATTCCAGCTATCATGCAATGAATTCAAAGTAGTGTGATGTGCTTTTCTCCATTTCAACTTTAAATAATATATAAAGTTATAAAAGCCCAGAAATCTATATCTTCCTTATCAAATCTGTCAAAAATCGTACTAAAAAAATCCTTAATTACTAAGTTAATGGCTTGAATTTGCATGTGAACAGCTACTCTACTCTACATCACCATCTACCTCACTAATTACGATGCTAACTTATGTATATAAAGACTTGCGCATATGTCCATGGCTCTGCCTCTCTCTTCTTTAGCACAGTTTTTTTGCCTGCAAATTTAATGATTCAAGGAATGTGGCGGAGTCCGGCGGCTCCGCTCTCTCTTCCGGCGAGAATCGCCTTGGTTGCCGTTCTCGCACTCCTGGCCGCGCGCCCGGCGGACGCATGGCGGCCGTGGCCCAGCCTGCAGGCCAAGCCCAACTCCTCGGACGCCCTGTTCGGCGCCTCGAAGAAGTATGAGGGGTCGTCGGAGTTCGTCCGCCTCAAGTACCACATGGGCCCCGTCCTCACCTCCAACATCACCGTCCACGTCATCTGGTACGGCACGTGGCAGCGTACCCAGAAGGCGATCATCCTCGACTTCATCAGCTCCATTTCCGCTGCCGCGAGCAGCGTCAGGCGCCCCTCCGTCGCCGGCTGGTGGAGCATCGTCCGTACGTACAGCGACCAGACCGACCGGAACGTCTCCGGCACCGTCCTCCTTGGCAAGCAGTTCGACGACCTCCATTACTCTCACGGCAAGAGCCTCACTCGACTATCGGTAATTAATCAACCTCTACTTTTACTTACATATGCCATCTTGCTGCAATAACCGTGCATGGCGATGCATACATATACAATTGATCGGCAGGTACAATCGGTTATAAAAACGGCGGTGACGGCGAGACGGTGGCCGCTGCCGGTCGACTACAGCGGTGGGATTTACCTGGTGTTGACGTCAGATGACGTGTACGTCCAAGATTTCTGCAAGAATGTCTGTGGATTCCACTACTTCACGTTCCCCTCCATCGTCGGCTCAGTTCTGCCCTACGCGTGGATAGGAAACAGCAACAAGCTATGCCCCGGGACCTGCGCCTACCCCTTCGCCGTGCCGGAGTACATCCCGGGGCTGAAGCCGGTGAGGCCGCCGAACGGTGACGCGGCTGTGGACGGGATGGTGAGCGTGATAGCCCACGAGATCGCGGAGCTGGCCTCAGACCCACTGGCCAACGCCTGGTTCGCAGGGGACGAGCCGAGCTCCCCTGTTGAGATTGCAGACCTGTGCGAGGGCATATATGGGACCGGCGGAGGCGGGTCCTACCCCGGCCAGATGCTAGTCGGAAAGGACGGGGCCACCTATAACATGAATGGCCTTCGGAGGAGGTTCCTGGTCCAGTGGGTGTGGAACCATCTGGTCAGCTACTGCAGTGGCCCCAATGCCCTCGACCACCAGTGACCCTTTTTCCTTGGGTTAATTTTCTATGACTTCTGTTCATAGAATTATTTCGTTACCATGTTGCATATGACATTGAATTTCATATTGGTTATTAATTGCAAATTTAAAATCGCACGTCTTTAACTGACGGTGTTAAAAATAAGATTATAAATTATATAAAATAAAAGGCATTGAGATTATAATATTGAAAATTTATAACTATTTACAAGAAATTACCTTTACTACCTGCACAATACCTTCTAACGGTTGCACTTCCATCCCTTTTGGCCTTTCCTGATGTTGTAGATGGTGGTGGAGTAGCGGACTTTCTGGTTAAAAATTGGCCACCGGAATTGAGACTTGTCAGCTGAATTAGTCTGCTTCTGCATGAATACAGAGAACGGCATTGTTGCAGTAGTCACCGGAGGAAGTTTGCAATCCAGTTGCAGGGAGCTGAGAGAGTGACTGATGCAACATGCTATATTTGCATATTATTATAACCTAATCCAAGTCGTGCATTGAACTGTCGATGGCTACATCTAGTCAAGGCCATGCATTTAATGAGAACGTGATGGGACTGGTTTTGATGTTGCAATCGAGCGAGCGGCTTTTCTTCTCTAGGTGGCTCTTGTCAAGACTAATAAATCAGCAAGTGCACGAACAGCTGTTCCTTTGGTTGTTCCTCTATAGGGCAAAGAAAATGAGTCTACATGACCCAAGTTGCATATAAATGCTGCTAGTCTCACCATCAGACATTCATAGAGTGGATAGTGACCTTTTGGGGACGAGGGATTCGTGGGTGTCGATCTATTATCGTTTAATAATAAATTATTACCCAAACTTATTATTATCCGTTTATTTATAATCTTCAATCGTAGATTCTCTTTGATTTGAAAGGATAGACCAAATTTGGATGCCATAAACAAATTGCATGGCTTGAAGGGCTCTCTAAGCTTGCCCTCTACGGTCCCATTCATCTATTTCTAGCCCATTGATGGTGTGCCCAAGTACTAAGCTTAACCTCAATGGTCCATAATTCTATTATGGACTACTACCCATTAATAGACACAAAAACTTTACATAATATAAATTGAATTTATAACATTTTGGGTATCATGCAAGCAACAAACAATCAATGACATCACATTATACACACTTTTTTTGCGAGCTATACAGACACTAATGAAATCAAACAGGCACTGGTGAGGTGGTGCATGCATGTGTCAATAGTTTAACTTGTTGACCAGGGAGAGTGCGTTGCTGGTTAACCTCTCCACGGCCGACTCCCGCTTGACAATCTGCTTCTTCAGTCCGGCCCTTACCTTCATCTCCTCCAGCCCGTCCAAACACGTGTTGTAGTCCGTGATCGCAGCGCTGGCGTAAGTCTTCACGTTCGACACCTGGAAATCCAAGTTGCTGGACGCCGACGCCGTTGATGATGAACCGGAGGACAGAGCTTGAACGATCGCCGACATGACCTGTACTGACTGCTTGAGGTAGTCGACGGAGTCCGCCATGGTCTCCTCGCACTGCTCCACCGCAGCCTTCTCGGCCTTGGTGAGGGACGTGCTGTTCGTCTGTTTGGTGATGGCCGCTGTCGCCTTGTTGGCGTAGCTGAGGGTGACCTTCAGGGCGTAGCTGCAGAGCTTCCATGGGTCCGAATTTATGGCGCCGGCGTAGGGCGAGAGGGAGCTGTAGCAGAGGCTGGGGTACGTCGTCGTGTTACACGACTTCTTTATGAAGTCCGTGGAGGCGGCGGCAGCAGCGGCAGCGCCGAGGAGGATCGGGAGAAGGAGAAACGTGGAGAGGAGGCGAGCTTCCATTTTCGTTTGGATCTCTAAGTTGCAGCGATCCTGTGAATTATGTAATAAGGTTGAAGAGAGGCAGGTGATGGTTTATTTTCAGTTGCAAGATGACCCTTTTATAGACGAACTCGAGTATGGATGAAGTTTGGATATGTGCACGCCATTGTACTGTATGCTCATATGCTTTGACAATGGCCGATTCCCGCAAATGAGAACTTGACTATGACCCATTTTTTGAGGAAGACGATCATGACCCACCTATCAAACTTATCAAATTAGAATACCTATACTCCACATAAATTAATACCACCATGTGATAAATGTGCCAAATGACATGACATGACATAACATTATAACGTGTTTTTTTTATTTGCATGTAATGAGCACCTTATAATTTTGGATTAGTGGAGAGCATATGGCTGCGCCGAACATACTTTCACGGGCAACCACCTAAGCAACATGTGTTAATGGCTGCACAAACCCATGGATGACGCCTTAAATTAAGTTGACTAAATATTACGTGCACCTAATATGTTAAATTTGGACGGTGTGTGTAGACACATAAGTTATACTATGCTATGCGTACATGATGCTGGGGCCACGTGGGATAAAACCCTCATTTTGATTAAATTTCATTCGATAAAAAGTGTTATTAAACCCAAAACTCATATGTGAATCTAACTCTTCGTATGATTAATTGAGTTTTTATGTCCGATAAGAAATTCGAGAGAGTTTTTGGTGAGCGTTTGACAAATAATTTCGAGTAAAAATTCTCCTATATCATATTACTAAGATTTTTTGATCTTGGTAAATAAATTAATATTCTACACTTCGATAATAAAGTGAAGATAAAATATTTTTAATCTCGATTCGATTGATTAAAACTTAGAGAATGTACTTGGGTAGGTCGATCTAATAAAGGAATAATAGTAAATTTTTAAGTAAAATTTACAGTTTAATAAATTATATTCAATTTATTTGGTGTATATGGTAGAAATAGTGAATATTATTTAAGTGGTATCAGTACGATCTCCATAACTTCAAAACGAAGATGTTTCGATACTCGAGTTGCGTCGGTGTTTGGCGGTTTCGTACTATTGGATCGGCGGAGACTTAATTACACATTACTTTCTTGTGTTATTTTGAAAACTTATATAATAAATGTGAACTGATAAAATTATATCCTATAAATCAAATATTATTTTAAAAATATAAAAAAATCAATAATAAGAACCAGAAGGTATCGGATTTTGCTTAGATCTATATGTGAATTTGGAGAGAGGATAGATTAAGGTAAGACTCGGAATATCTGTGCTTGCTTTGATATAATAGCAATTGGGTTAGATTATGTGGTGAAACATGAGCTTTTTAGCATGAGAATTGTGAGATTTATGTTACGTGCAAAGCCGTGATTGTATCAAACTATATGCATATAACACATTTACAAGAAGTAGTTATTAGTATAAACTTAATAGTTGTATTTTTTTTGACGGTACCATCCTAGATATATATTACGGATATGGGTCGTATATGTAAGGGGTAATGGGGCTATTACCAAGGTGCAAAGACACTTATATGGTATGAGTGTTGTGAGTAGACTATACCTTCCAAATTTTAGCACAGCCTATAACATCCACAGAATTTATAACATTTTGGGTATAATGCAAGCAACAAACAATCAATGACATCCACAGCCTATACACACTTTTTTTGCGAGCTATACACACTAATGAAATCAAACGGACACTGGTACGGTGCTGCAATCATCAATGGATTGACTGACTCTCATGTCAATAGTTTAACTTGTTGACCAGGGAGAGCGCGTTGCTGGTTAACCTCTCGACCGCTGTCTCCCACTTGACAATCTGCTTCTTCAGTCCGGCCCTTACCTTCATCTCCTCCAGCCCATCCAAACACGTGCTGTAGTCCGTGATCGCAGCGCTGGCGTAAGTCTTCACGTTCGACACCTGGAACTCCAAGTTGCTGGTAGCCGACGCCGTTGATGATGAACCGGAGGACCGAGCTTGAACGATCGCCGACATGACCTGGACTGACTGCTTGAGGTGGTCGACGGAGTCCGCCATGGTCTCCTCGCACTGCTCCACCGCAGCCTTCTCGGCCTTGGTGAGGGAAGTGCTCTTCGACTGGCCCGTGATGGCCGCTGTCGCCTTGTTGGCGTAGCTGAGGGAGACCTTCAGGGCGTAGCTGCCGAGCTTCCATGGGTCGGAATTTATGGCCCCGGCGTAGGGCGAGAGGGAGCTGTAGCAGAGGCTGGGGTACGTTGTTGTGCTACACGACTTCTTTACGAAGTCCGTGGAGGCGGCGGCAGCAGCAGCAGCGCCGAGGAGGATCGGGAGAAGGAGAAACGTGGAGAGGAGGCGAGCTTCCATTTTCGTTTAGATCTCTAAGTTGCAGCGATCCTGTGGATTATGTATTAAGGTTGAAGAGAGGCAGGTTATGGTTTATTTTCAGTTGCAAAGATGACCCTTTTATAGACCAACTGGAGCATGCATGAGGTTTGCATATATGCACGCCATTGTATGTTCATATGCTTGACAATGGCCGATTCAGGCAAATGAGAACTTGACTATAACCACTTGTATGTGGCCAAGTGGGGTCAACAAGCTTCCACATTTAATAAGCCATCTTATGAAGAAGACAATCATGACCCACCTATCAAGCTTATCGAATTAGAATACACCATGTGACAAATGTGACAAATGTGGCATGACATGACATGCATGTAATGGTCACCTCTAAAATTTTCCATTATAGGGACACTTTACCTGCTTAGGGAAGGGCAGGACAGGTGGGTGGGTCATGGATAAGCGAGCAAGTTACGTGGCCGCGCCGAACACACTTTCACGGGGCAACCCGCAGCTAGCATCATGGCTGCACAAACCCATGGATGTCGCCTTAAATTAAGTTGACTAAGTATTGCACCGCACGGAACAAGCTAAAGTTGGACGGTTTGCTAGTATTTGGTTTGGTCTGTATATAACACGTGAAAGAAATCTTGCGTGCATGTATTATATTTAGCTTGCCAATAACATGTGGTAAGATATAAGATCGCATTTAATGGAAATTGAAATATAGAGAGGTGTACAAACCTATACGTGACTTCATTTTCTTCACGGAGTTGGATATAGCCACGTGGGTATCATGGCCTCTCCCCTTAGTTGTTAGTTGGACGTGCACCCTACCACCTGCCATCTTCCTAAGTCCTTCGGTCCATCATGGGCTCACTCCGCACCCACCACCCCCAATTAATATCTTGTTTTGTTGGGAGTGGGCTCAATTGTAAGGTGTGCAAATCCACCTTCATAATACGAGTCGGGTTTTTAATCTCGCTGTTGTGTGTTAAGTATCGATAAATTTGTGTTGTATTGGTGTATCGGTGTAAGCTTTTATTGATATTAGTATAAATTTTCTAAAATTATAAAATTCATAACATTTTTTATTTTATCCAATTTTTAATAATTCTAATAATGAGTGCCATTATATATGAGATTATCAGCAACATCAGTGGGGATATATTAATTTTCACTGTACTTGAATTACGAATGTGCGATAAAACGAGTACACATCTTTGCAATCAAACAGCTGATGGATGGTGCGAGCATCAGTCAATATTTCAACTTGTTGACGAGGGAGAGAGCGTTGCTGGTCAACTTCTCGACCACCGTCTCCAACTTCACGATCTGCTTCTTGAGATTGGCTCTGACCCTCATCTCCTCCAGCCCGTCCAAGCACGTGCTGTCGTCCGTGATCGCCGCGCTTGCGTAGGTCTTCACGTTCGACACCTGGAAATCCAAGTCGATGGCCGCTGCCGCCGCTGACGATGATCCGGAGGAGCGAGCTTGTATGATTGCCGACATGGCCTGGACCGACTGCTTTAGCTGGTCCACGGAGTCCCCCATGTTCTCCCGGCACTGGTTCACGGCAGCCTTCTCGGCCTTCGTGAGGGATGAGCTGTTGGCCTGGCTCGCGTAGGCGGCCTTCGCCTTGACGGCGTAGCTGTGGGAAACCTTCAGGGCGCATCCGCAGAGCTTCCACGGGTCGGAATTCACGGTGCGGGCGCAGGGCGAGAGGGCGCTGTAGCAGAGGCTGGGGTACGTTGTAGTGCTGCATGACTTTTTTATGAAGCCGGTGGAGGATGCGGCCGTTGCACCGGAGGCGGCGGTAGAGCCGAGGAGGACGGGGAAAAGGAGAAATATGGAGAGCAGCTGAGCTTCCATTATGGTTTTCGCTGAAAACTGTTTTTTCTTTTGTGTGAGAGATCTCAATGCTGTTTGTGATGTGTGGATATGTGAAAGGTTTTATAGGCCGACAACTGTGTCAGGTTTGATCTGATGATGATGATGATGCTGAGGTCAATTAGTTTATTTTAGCAGCTTCTATGGCTTGGCTCGGAGCACATGCTAGACAGTATTATAAAAACCATCCTACACCTTGCAATATGCTAACTCTTACATTTATTACTCTCAAAATCAAGTGGAGTAAATTTTTTTGCTCAATAAGTTGAGTAATTAAACTTGATATTGTATATAAATAAAATAACTAAATAATAAATATATTTTAAATTATAATAAATAAATAAATTTATTTAAATTAAAATGAGTTAAATGAGAATAATAAGTTAAAATAGCTGAAAAATAATTAATATAAAAAATTATTATTTTTGTAATTGTTTGAAAACAAATAATTGAGCTAAAATTTGATATAGGATCATAATTTAATGTAGATAATAAGTATTTTATAACTAAGTAATTATAATTATATTGAACTAAATTTAGGTTAAATTAAATAAAAAAGTTAAAAAAATTAAAAGTGTATTTACACCATTAAAACAAAATAATAGAGAGATATTACTCAAAATTTTAAAAAAATTGAACTTGAAATTTTCTTAAAAAATAGATATTTTTTTCTTGATATTAAAACGAAATGATTAAATAAAAAAACTATTGAGTTAATAAATAATATAAATAACGAATGGGAACTGATTGGAAATTGGGTAGTAGAACAAAATTCCCGAAATATTGTATTTTATAAGTTTTAATTGATAAAATTATAATACAATTAAAGAAGGTAAAAATAAAAGGTGTATACTGTTGTCCTAATAGTTAATTTAATATTTGTATAATTTAATAATTTATATTTTCACATTATTATATATAATAAATTGAGATAATACGAATAAAATTTAATAATATTTAAAAATAATAGGATTAAAAATCCTAAAAAATTTAGATAACTACTTATTTAATGATACACGTCGTATTATGTATTTTGATTTGGGTATACGTGTCTATTGTGAATTAAGTATAATTTATTATATTAGAGCACATTACAGAGAATATTATAAAAACCATCATTGCCGGCGGGATTGTGGTGGTCAAGGGCAGGGGTGCGGCTGAGTGGGATCCTATGGTCGCGCCGAACAATTTCACGTGCTTCTTCATGGCAGCAGGATGCGTTAATGGCTGCACAAATCCATGCGCCGTGGTTACAATTGCTGTTAAATAAGAAGTTAACTTGGCCTTTTTCTCCCCTCATATTCTGCCACAGTAGATCAAGCAATTATTATCAGAGTTTGACTTAAGTATGGACTGGTACCCAGGCCAACGAGTCCATATGTGCATGTGAATTGGGACTATACTCGGCCATTGTTTATTTGGATAAAAGGGGTGGGTTGCCCATATAACTTGAGATCTTCTATGAGCAGATATAATAGACATGTAACTTGGACGCGTGTATGTATGCACTTGGTCATACCCAGATGAATGAAGTGAAATCATGCATGCATCTAAGTATATAACTTCAACGTGCCTGCAAAGTTGAACTTTGAAAAAGCAAAAGGAATTCAAAGAGGAAGGAAGGAAGGAAGGAAGGAACATACTTGCCCTTTAGCCATAATGTTCATCAGCATCGGTGGGTCTTATTTTTGGATGTAGCTAGGCTAGCTAGGTTAGGTCTCCTTGAATTAGCCAGACAGAGTAGCGTAGACATAGATGGAATCCCGTAACCTCCGGCTGGCCCAAAGGAGTCGCTGATCGGCTTGCCAGTACTCCAAGGAACACCGGAAGACCCCAATATGCCTTATCAGGGGATTGCCTTTTCTTGTAATTCAATTAAATACACTGTGTATTATTGTGAAAATTGTACCGTAATGTTCTTAATTATATATATACCTAATGAATCTGGACCCTTTTGAGAGGATATTAAGGTGGTCAGATTATACTTATATTTAATAAAAAATATTACTTACCATTATATATTTATAATAATTATTTATTTGATTAAATATGTGATGTAATTTAATACTTTCGATAATACTCTTAAATATATGATGAGTAATTTAGAAAATAATTGAAAAATGTGAAAAGTGACATAGTTGTAGGCTCACTAAATAATTGAAGTAACAAACTCAATTATATATATATATATAAATAATTGAATTGGACACTAAACTACAAACGATCATGTATAATACATGATAACTCCATATATATATATATTATATTCTGAAATTTGGGATGTTTGCCATATATTTATGGAGATTGAATAATATTCTTTTTTATATTGAACCCTCTACTTAGATGCTGATATAAAGACAACTGGTCATTTCTGCATTTACTTGAATTCCTCTTCACATACTAAGACATTCCTAAGGAAAAGCACACACAACCATAAACCTGAAAAACTAGGAGCCCACTCCATGATAAATGACTATGTACAGCAGTACCGCAATGCTGAACATATATGTAAACCCCTATGTCGGACGGAGGTGTCCTTTGAAGAAGGCAAGAACCCCTACAAATGGGGCATTCACATACGTGGTCGGCTCCGACTGCCTGAAATCGTACCTAGTATCATTGTACCAATCTTGCTCATCTATAGGTCCTCCCACGATTGCCCCGGTCAACTGGTTCTGATTCGGAGAGTTGGTCACGAAGTACGGTGTCCCATCCTTGCAACCAATTTTTTTGGGGTGTTTATCCACCGAAGGCAAGCTCGACCCACGGTGGTGTATCCTCTGCGGGAACTTTTTACCGTACCCTACCATGTACGACATGCCGGAAGGGTTGCTTCCCAGTATGTAGTCAGCCTGCAGTGTCCGTACAAAGGATTTGCGGAAGCTAAGTATCATCTCATTAAAATACTCTCTGGTTGGATCACAAGATACATACCTGACTTCTAGCGACCTGTATGAGCCGGTCTGCAGATACCTCCACCTTGCCGCATCGTACTGTTCGATTGGAATTCTTGAGATGGCGAGCGTGAACAAGGAGGAGGAAGGACAGGGCTGTTACATGCTGCATGTTGCTTCCACCAGGCTTGAATAGAAGCCCACCTGAATCCAGCAAGTTTCAGCAAACATACTGCAGAAAGCTTAACAGGAAGATTGACCATGACGGTGCCGGGAATTACCTGGAGAATACTTGACCAACTTGGTCGGCGATTCAGGCAATATCGTACAGACAAAACTGTCGGCATCGAGCATGAAGGGGCTGATATACCTACTAGTCCTCATTAAAGACTACAGCAGCCCATAAATCAAAGGGTTAGGGAGTGACCATCCAATGGCTAGGGGTGTGACCATGAGTGAATCAATGTACCTTAGATACGAGGATATTGATCCCGGCATTCTTGGCGTCCCAACCGAACTCACCTATGTTGTTATTTAAGGTCATATCATTCTCGGTGACCTTAGTTACAAGGTAGGACCAGTAGCGCCGCCTCCTGGTGACCTTAAACAGCCATGCAGCTGCCCATATTAACTCATCCTGTACCAAAAAATTTGCAGCAAGTCTCCATTAAATATGCCTATTCATATGCTCCAAGATGATCAAGAACAAAACTAACCATGTATCCATTGAAGTTGCAGTAGAACGGGCACACCCAATGTCCTAGAGAATCATTATAAGATCCTCTGTACTTGTTTGCAAATCGAAAAACCTGATAAATATATATTCAATATTAGACAAGTTTTGGTACCTTTATGATAAAAAAATGTCATTAATATATAGAAATTAATATAATTTACTAACACTAAATGTTATGGTACCTGTTTGGCCCTATACAGTAGGGTTTTAGAGTATGATGGATCAATGGTTTTGAAGACAAGGGAAGAAGAGGCCAGTGCAGCAGCCATCTCCGCTGCAACTTCAGTGCCCGGAGAGGTGGTGTTGATGGCGTATGTCGTCCTTGGTGTGTCCATGTCCTCGGGCCGCTGCCAGCAGTTGTGATCCGCATACGGGTCCCCAACTTGAACGTACACCAAGTTAGGCCGTTTAGTGGACTTGAGCAAGTAATTGGTGCCCCACCGGATGGCCTTAAGGGTATGGTCCCTGTCGGTTCGTCCCATGAACTCCGAGAACTCCAGCACGCTCCATGCAAGCATGGTCGTCGAGAAGGCCATCGGAAAATTGAACTTCACATTATCCCCTGCATCGTAGTAGCCTCCCACCAAATCCACCTGTGCTTGAATAATTCAGTACATCAAAGACTTTTTTGTGAAAGAGATTGGCAGAGAGATGAGGGAGAGGTGTACCCCAACGTCGGAGCCGTCGTGAAGGCCGGAATCCTTCCTCCAAGTCATTCTCTGCTTGGAAGGTAACTTGCCGGACCTTTGGCCTTCAAAGAAAAGAATGCACTTGGTAAGAGCCTCCCCATAATCATGTGTGGGGAGAGAGCTGCTCGAGCCCATCATCATCATCATCATCATCACGGCCACCACAGCCACTAGTGGCCAAATTTGAGCCAAACTGCCAGCCGCTCCCATGGCCATATCTTCACAGTTATTTTTTTGTTAGTAGCACATTTAAACGTGATATTTGGTTAATAAAGTCTCTTATATATTCTAAATATGTATAATATTTATTATTGGTAATTAAATCTAGCACAATATTTAATATTTTAACAAATATTACTCAATACCATTTTCATAAAAAAAAATGTTCAAATTTTATTAAATATAATTTAAAGTAAATATTACATTATTTTACATTTATCATGCATAATTTTTGGCATAATTATGATCAAATAAATTGTTATTGTATGGATTTCATATTTAGAATATATGAAAAACATTGTATTACACTTTAAAAATAATTAAAAAGTTTATTATTTTTATTTTTTTAGTAGGGAAAATATTGTCATAAATTATCTATGTATGGAAACAAGTATCATCTTTCTATGTTGAGAAATGAAAGGAATTTGGAGGAAGATATCCATTCTCAGATATTTTTTTTCCAATTATGGGATTTTGAGAATAACATTTTATTTTATTTATTCAATTTTAAATTTAAAAATAATAAAATATCAACTTAAACTTGAAATATTAAGCTTAAAATTTCAAATAAATTCAAGAACTTTTTTTTTTTTGAAATAAGACTCTAATATTTTGCATAATAACTCAAATAAAAGTATTCACCATAAATTATATTCTCAAAAGGTTTTATTTATCAAATTAAGTCTCCCTTTACATTAAATGTATTATTCTATAAATCAACTAAGTTCATATGTTTTATCAATTATGTTAATGAGATATATTTGGAAAATCCTATTTATTTTTAATGCATATATTGGTATATATTTAGCAATACATTTTACCACTTATATTCTTCATTTTACACAAACCCAAATTCACCAAGGTTAGTATCTCATATTTTCTCATACATTTTTTTTACAACGTAGGTAAATCTAGCACAATATTTAATATTTTAATAAATATTACTTGATACCATTTTTATAAAAAAATACATATAACTTATGTCCAAATTTTATTAAATATAATCTAAAGTAAATACTGCATTATTATACATTTATCATGCATAAGTTTTGGCAAATCATTTGTATAATTATGATAAATAGATTACTATTGTGTGATTTCCATAAATAGAGCAAATTATACTTATTTAGAATATATGAAAAATATTGTGTTGCACTTCAAAAATAATTACAAAAAATAGATTTTTAATTTTTGTATGATAACTTATACAATTGGTAAAGAAGAAATCACAAATGCACATGGGATCAATATGTTTTTGCCTTAGTTTAATGGTCATCCAAATGGATTATACACAATCTCATGGATTAGGGTAATTTCTAAAGTAAGCAAGAACACCTCCAAATGGAGCATTAATATATGTGGTCGGTTCTTTTCTTGTAGGGTCATGTGTGTTGATCGGCCCTCCCACAAACCCATGGAAGGCGGGTCAAGTGGTGGCACAGAGTGTATTGAGACATCAACGTTTATTAGATTAACCATATTTAACCCATATCATTGAGTTAATCAGTTTAAACCTCTAAATACTTTAATAGTGACATTCCCAAGTCCACATGATGATAGAGCAGTAACCAAATTTGGGGCATAAGTATACCCCGCTATGTCCGGGAAAGATTGGGGTCTCCTTTGAAGAACGCGAGGACGCCTACAAATGGGGCATTCATATATGTGGTCGGCTCCGACTGCCTGAACTCCGTCCGATTATCATCGTAATGGTCTTGTACATTTAGAGGCCCTCCGACGATTGCGCCGACCAACACGTTCCGATTCGGAGATTTGGTCAAGAAGTACGGTGACCCCTCCTTGCATTCGATTCTTTTGGGGTGTTTAATCACGGAAGGCAAGCTCGACCCACGGTGGTGTATCCTTTGCGGGAACTTGTTACCGTACCCTACCATGTATGACATGCCGGAAGGGTTGCTTCCCAGTATGTAGTCAGCCTGCAGCGTAGGTATAACGTGTGTGAGAGAAGGTATAAGTATTCTAAACCGGGGCCGATATACGTAATAAATTTTAAACCCGTACTAAATAATAGTATATTTTTCTGATATAATTCATCCGATATTGGATAAGTGAAATAATACACTCGAATTAAGTATTTTTTTTAATACTCGTAAATATCAAGAGTTAAATTTTCAGTTTCAAGTTAAAAACTATACGGGTAAGTAGTGATCTCATCAACGTTATAGATCTCAATAAAATGCTCTCTAGCTGGATCTCAAGATACATACATACCTGGCTTCTAGCGACCTGTATAAGCCTGTCTGCAGATGCCACCACCTTGTCGCATCGTACTGTTCGGTTGGCCTCCTTGAGATGGCGAGCGTAAACAAGGAGGAGGTAGGACAGGGATGCTGCATGCTGCATGTTGCTTCCACCAGGCTTGAATAGAAGCCCACCTGAACCCAGCAGGTTTCAGCAAAGATACTGCAGAAAGCTTAACAGGGAGGTTGATGGTGACGGTGCCGAGGATTACCTGGAGAATACTTGACCGACTTGGTCGGCGATTCCGGCAATATCGAACAGATAAATCTATCGGCGTCCGGTAAGAAGGGATTGCTATCGATGCCTCCCTTCATTACATACTACAGCAGCGCATAAATCAAAGGGTTATATTCAGAGGGTGCTCTAGATAGATCAACTGATCATGATTTAGGCAATCGACCTTGGACACGAGGATGTTAATCCCAGCATGCTTGGAATCCCACCCGAATTCACCAAAGTTGGCATTTAACGCCATATGATTATTCTCGACATTATGCACGACGTAGGACCAGTAGTAAGGTCTCTTGGTGGCTACAAATAGCCATGCAGCTGCCCATATTAACTCATCCTGCATCACAATTTTTACATCAAGTCTCCATTACATATGCATAACTTTCTTGAATTGTACTAACTAACCGTGTATCCGCTGAAGTCGCAGTAGAATGGGCACACCCAATGTCCGAGAGAATCATTATAGGATCCTCTGTGCTTGTCTGCAAATTCGAAGACCTGTTCGTGTCTACTGTCGGTACGTAGAGATTCATCTAAATTTCAGTTAATTCGTATTTGATATTGAGGTTTGTTATGGTACCTGTTCGGCCCTACTGAGTAGGGTTTTAGAGTAGGCTGGATCAACCATGCGGAAGGCCCTGGAGGAGGAAGCCAGTGCCGCAGCTATCTCGGCTGCCACTTCAGAGCCCGGAGAGCTGGCGTTGACCGCGTAAGATGTCCTTGGTGTGTCCATGTCCTCTGGCCGCTCCCAGCAGCCGTGGTCCCGATACGGGTCCCCTACTTGAACGTAGACGATACCGGGCCGGCTCGTGGCCTTGAGTAGGTAATCGGTGCCCCACCTGATCGCGTCAAGGGCATGGTCCCTGTCGGGTCCTCCCATGAAACCTCCAAACTCCAGCACGCTCCATGCCAGCACGGTGGTCGTGAAGGCCATCGGAAAGTTGAACTTCACGTTATCACCGGCGTCGTAGTAGCCGCCAACCAAATCCACCTGTGTGTGAGGCAATCATCTTCATCAATTTGCATACATTTTCTAAGGCTAAATTATATATATGGTACTAAATATTTGTAAAAAAATGTTACTTTAGTCAATATTTAATAAAATAAACTTATTCATCTAGAGCCTGAAGGAATTCGGACCAATGCATGTTTTGGATGATTGAAAAGATGATCAATAAAAATATAAATAGACCATTTTCTAGTTTTTAGTTTTTTTTGCCCAATTCTAGTTTTTAATTGAATTTATTAGTTTTTTTATATATATTTATTATAATTAAATTCAATTGTATTAATAATAATTATGTCCTATATGATTATATTATATTTATGTTATATGTGATATATTATATTTTTATCATACAATTAAATCATATAACATAAATAAATGAACGACTATTAATATATAAATATAAAAAATGGATGAATATTTCTTGTATAATAATATTTTTACATATAAATGGTATAATATCAACAAGAAAGTTAATATATATAAGATATTGTATATAAGCTGATGTGTATTTTTAGCATATAATATAAATGTGTTATCATTACAATAAAAAAATAAATGAACATTAATTATATACTAATATTTATATGCAAATATTATATAATAGAAACAATATATATGATAAATTATATACATTTTTATGTATCATATAACACAAATTATTGTTACAATAAAAACAAAAAATATTAATTGTATAATAACGCACATATAGTGTAATAACAGGAAAATAATATAATAATAATAATATTTTTATATATGCATGGCCCACATTTTTTATTTTTTTTGTATAATATGTTAATAATGTAATCCTATCATATAGTTTTATTTAAAATATTATCTTAATCCAATAAAAATTATCTTAAAATATTTCACATTTTTTCTTCTTTTTTCATTTGTTTTATCTCTTTTATTTTTCTTAAGCTTATAATCATACAATTTATAATTATTTTACACATAAATTAAATAATAATAATAATAATTTTATTTTCATCATAACTTAAATTTCAAGTTTCTACTTATATAAACCCACAACTGCAAGATAAAAATCATAGCCATTTTTTTAATTCCTTCAAATTACTACAAAGTTCAAGCTATGAATGATTAATATTCATAGTCATATGAAGGAAAATTAACTTTCAAGAGGGTATCATGTGAGAAAAAGGAAGCTATACCCCGACATCGGAGCCGTCTCCAAGACCCGAGTCCTTCCTCCAAGTCACCCTCTGGTTAGAAGGCAACTTGCCCGACCTTTGGCCTTCGAAGAAGAGAATACACTTGGTCAGAGCTTCCCCATAGTCATGCTTGGAGCCAGAGCTGGAGCTGCTTATCACCATCATCATCACCATGGCCACCCCCATCAACCTGACCGATCCTCTGATATGAACCTGAGCAACCATCTTTGCGTCTCGTAGAAGAACTATATATGAATATGCTGCCCATTAGAGAGAGATATATATATATATATATATGCATGCATGCATGTACAATGAGCATAAATGCCACAAAAGAGTTTCCGTTTGAAAATGGAAAAGGAGGAGACAATGGGAACTGAAATTTGGTGGGTTGAACACGTGTTATTTCTAATTTAAAAACAAGGGTAATTGTCATAATTGTATAAGCAAAATTTCATGTGTAAGCATGCATTAACCACAAATTGGATCAAATTAAGCCTAATACTTGGAATCAACTTATATTAATCCATTGCCTTATAAGAGTCTACAAGAAAAAAAGTCCACCTTTTGGTGTACAGGGAAGGGAACAAGTAATTGAGGAAGCAAGCATTAGGTTTTCTTTGCTTATATCCCAAGGGGATGGTGAATTTGATATTACATTTTCTGCATCAATAATTTACAAATTGATTGTTGTATTCTTTACCTCATTTGACTTTCTCCATGATTTATGTTTGTTAAGCCTATGAGAAAGTTTGTGCAAGTCCCTTGGAATTTTAATAACTTGGAACTGCAAACCACTCAACTTGCTTGGTAGGAACACCAACCCACATAAAAGATTAATCATTATTAAGCATTTTTTTTGTTGTATATGATAATTTTGTAAATACTTTGAAATATATTAATTATAATTCACAAAAATATTATTATTATACAATTTTACTAGGTATAAAATTAAATTTGAACGTTTTAATATGGCGTAGTTGTGTATTCGGGCTTATAAAAACCACAATAATTCCAAATTAAATTATGGCCCACCAAATGTTCTTGGGCTATGATGGGCCCATGAAAGCCCACTGGCTGCATGGATCTTATCACTCAGCCTGCCAGCACGGGCCCATAATACATCCATTATATTAATTAATTAATTATTCCAATAAATAAATTGTGAAATATTTTTTTTTCCAAAATTTCTAATTTTATTATAATTATTTATTATTTTTAAATTTATTTTTTCTAGTTACAATTAAATTAAAAAAAAAGAGAAATTGGAAATAAAAAGGTGAGAACTGGCTAAGGTTTGCGTAGAAAGGAGATAACAGATGGGATGCACATGGGGGAGTGCCGAATATGGAGGCTGCAAAGTGTCAGCATATCTTTTTCTATCCCTTTTTACACACTTCTTTCCATTTATTTCATTTTAGCCCTTGAATTACTTGAAGTATGATTACCAGTTGGACGGTCCAGATAATTTGTAGCCATACATTCATGATGATGATGATGATTGAAGAGCGGGGAAGTTGTGTGTGTATCAAATGATTAGTGCATTGAAAATCGGAATAATTCATTTTACTTTGAAGGATAGTTTTCTTCTTCTGAATACTTGAGAGCCAATCTACTCAACCTCACCCAATACAATATGATATAATTTTAGATGGGTCACAAAAGCAATTGCACAAAGGTTAATTGAAGGTGGGTGGAAGCATGAGGAGGAGAGTTGACCTCATTTGATGTATGACATCAATGTACTTATGGTACACAATCTCAAGACTGTCCATGCTTGCCCAGCACACATGTTCACATCAATGTATATGGGTTTCTTGTTCTTGAATGTCTCATGGAGGGAGGGAGATCAGAGATGGTGGCTTAGCCAAAACCTAAGCAAAGGGAAAAGGGCATCATGGTGTAACCCACACACAACACAACCAACCCTAAGCAAAGAAACCCATCATATAGAAAATGTCCAGCAAAAAAAAAGATGATGTTGCTTGCTAGCCATCTTCATCTTTTTTTTTCTGGTCAATCTCTTCTCTTTGATCTCATGATACCTCCTCCTGTCATTTTCATCATGATTTTCCCCATCCCTTGATCTGCCCCCTAGTCGTAGCTAGCTGCTTAAATCAGTGGAGCTTCAACTTTTTCACCTTCTGCACTTCTGAAACAAGCAAAACCCACCAGAGTGTACCTAATCATGCAACTCCCGGTGGTCGTCATGTCGTCCCCGTTGTTGTTCCTCGTGCCGTGCCTGGTCTTCTTGGGCGTATCGATGGCTCGGCCGGAGGACACGATCTGGTGGTGCAACCAGACTCCCCACCCCGACCCGTGTGCGTACTTCGTGAACCACAGTCGTAGTAACCATCAGGTGCCGCGTAGCCGGTTTGATTTCAGGAAGATCATCGTCCAGGTGACTATTGAGAGAGCCCTCATGGCGCAGAAGCAGGTCAACCATTTCCGGCCGGAGAACGGCAGTAGGCGGCAGGAGGCGGTGTGGGCCGACTGCATGAAGCTCCACGACAACACGGTCTTCCAGCTGAACCGGACCCTAGAGGGCCTGGCCGGTCCGAATCAGACCTGCTCCGACTTCGACATCCAGACGTGGCTCAGCACCGCTCTGACCAACATCGAGACTTGCCGGATGGGGTCCCGGGACCTGAACGTCTCCGACACCATGATCACGCCGGCTACGTCAGCCAACCTGTCGCAGCTCATAAGCAACAGTTTGGCCGTCAACGGGGCTCTACTGGGAGGTCCGGGGAACAGCACAGGCGTCGACGGCGTGGGGGCTCCGGAAGGGGAGGAGTTTCCCAGCTGGGTGACGCTTAGAGATCGGGGGCTACTGCAGACTTCCGGCATCAGGGCGAACCTCGTAGTGGCTAAAGATGGCTCGGGGCAGTTTCGGACGGTTCAGGCGGCGATCAACGTGGCCGCTCGAAGGTGGTCGACGAGCTCGAGGTTCGTGATCTACGTAAAACGAGGTGTTTATGCGGAGAACGTAGAGGTGGGGTTCAATAACAACAATATCATGCTGATCGGAGATGGCATGAGAAACACCATCATCACCGGTAGCCGGAGCGTCAGACAAGGCTACACCACCTACAGCTCTGCAACCTTCGGTACAGCTCTACAATATGGTCATAAACTTGACCCAATACCAAGTCTGTGGTCCAACAATAATGCATATAGAGGACCGAGTTACCTACTTCACGAACCAGTAACTCTAACAGCATTTCCATAGATGGAATCCATCATCACACTTGCCCATGGCGTCACCCATGATTCTTTTTTTTTTACAGGTATCGACGGCCTTCGATTCATGGCTCGTGGAATCACGTTCAGAAACGGCGCCGGGCCATACAGGGGCCAGGCGGTGGCGCTGCGGTCAGCATCCGACCTCTCCGTCTTCTACCGGTGCGCCTTCGAGGGCTACCAGGACACGCTCTTCGTCCACTCCCAGCGCCAGTTCTACCGTGAATGTTACATTTACGGCACCATAGACTTCATATTCGGCAATGCTGCCGTGGTCTTCCAGAACTGCATAATCTCCGTCCGGCGGCCGCTGAACGGTCAGGCGAACGTCATCACGGCCCAGGGCCGGAACGACCCGTACCAGAACACGGGTATATCAATTCACAACTCTCGGGTCATGGCCGCCGCCGACCTCCGGCCGTTCGTCGGATCCGTCAAGACCTACCTGGGCCGACCGTGGCAGATGTACTCTAGGACGGTCTACATGAAGACCTACCTCGACTGGCTGGTCAGCCCGACCGGCTGGTCAACTTGGGACGGTTCCGGCTACGCCCTGGACACATTGTACTACGGCGAGTACCAGAATTTCGGGCCGAGGGCTTCGACGTCGTACAGGGTGAGATGGAAGGGGTTCCATGCTATAACAAGTGCGGCCGTGGCGTCGAGGTTCACCGTGAATGGCCTCATTGCCGGAAAGTCATGGCTACCGTCGACCGGAGTTCCGTTCGCTTCCGGGCTCTGACGATCACCGTGGGAGGAGACTATTGATTAACTCCATTTGTTAACTATTGGATTTTTTTTCCTAATTTAATTTCCCGATGATGAGCGGTCAATTTATTGAGTTATTGATCATCTCTTGTACATTGGTGTCAACATTTTCTGCAACGTACATAAAATTTATTATTAATTTACATTTACCCACTAAATATTTTTAATATTAAAAAAACAATAATTTAGTGTAAAAAATATTATATGATATTATCAATATAATTTAGTTATATTATTATTATTGGAGTATGTTAATGGGTCGGATCATGGCCCGGCCCAGAATTAGGACACAGAATCTCCTGGGGGCATATTCCTCCCGCGCCAATTTTTTTTGAGGTAATTGGCACGTGCTAATTCGAGCAAATTAGGGGCACGCTTCCATATGGCATGGCTGGGTCCGGTCGAGCCAGACCTAACGGGTGGGGTCCATGTGGGACAGGCCTGAAGTGAGGCCTAGAGCCACTACTACCCACAAACAGCACAACTTGCTGCAGCAGGTTCAGGTTCATGATAGGAGGTTAAGCACACGCCGGACCACTTACTCCAGCCGCTGCTGCCGCGTTCAGAAGAGGTCCGCCATCATCATTCTAGCTACTTCAGGGGGACCCACCACGAGCCACCATATCCTTCCTGGACCCACCAAGGCTGGCAAATAGGTGTCTTATCCACGCCATACTATATATTCTCTTATCAGAGTCATTAATGTGGCTTGAGCTGAGCCCTATTTGGCGTCACCTTCCGTTGTCCCCCCCCTCACCTGCAAACCAAATCTTCCCCGCCAATTCAGCAGAGTCCGACAGTGAGAGATAGACAGTGATGGCTCACACAAACACACCCACCTGGTTAAACTTGACTGCAATTTGTGAGAAATTTACGAGTCATTAGATCTAACCCAACACAACACCCTTTGTGTTATTGATGTCACTCATACGTATGGTACATTCAGGGAAGGTGTCAGCAGATATAAAGTAAATGGTTAAACAGTAGTAATGATGGTGGGTGTTGATGATTAGGGTTTGTGTTCTTTTGGCTTCTCTTCATTTTTCTATTTAACCTCCCATGTTCTCCACCCTCATATCCTTTAAGCTTTATTTCTGCAGCCCTAGCTTTCCTCCTTTCAACTCCGCTTCTCTCTTCACCTTCCTTCTTCCTTTTTCCATCGACCAGGAAGCACACGGGCAGCAGCAGCAGCTTCTGGCATCGGGATCTTATCCGACAGCTCGACAAACACGCCTGCTGAGGATTCATTCCCCAAGGATGCAACCTAATACTAGCTGTTGTTTCTGATTATTTTTCTCTGTCGTGCTTTCTGATTGATCATCTCTTTATCCTTACCCATCTGACTCATCAACAGGAACCACGAGCTCGAGGTAGATCAAACTCGATCCTCAGTCCCTTTGTTTGACTGATTTCTGATACCCTTCATCGATTTTCTGGGCATTTTAAAAGTTGAATGCTATATAAGTTGCATCCCCCTATGATTTCATGCACGTTGAGTTTAGTTTTCATCAGTGACCCATCAATCATGCATGAGAGAGGTCGTAGGGTATCCTGGTTCATTAATGAAGAAGACGATCATTAAGTCGAATTCCCTTAGTGGAAGGAGCATTATCATGTGCATAGGGAGAGAGGTCAATTGATTGCATTACCCTTTACATCAGGTAGATGTATTATTACAATCATATGGTCCCAAGGACATATTGAGTCACTCATCATGGAGTTGGATGGATGGTGCAGACTATCATGAATAGCTTCTCCGGCGTTCCACCTGGGTTTCGGTTCCATCCCACAGACGAAGAGCTTGTTGATTACTACCTCAGAAAGAAGGTCAATTCCAGGAGAATCGACCTAGATGTCATCAAGGATGTGGACCTTTACAAGATCGAGCCATGGGATCTTCAAGGTTATCGCCCACTTACCTGCACATTATCCTCACCAGGGTCAAAAAAATGAAGCTAAACTTGAACTCTACCTGCTGAAAAATTGATACAGAGCTATGCCGGATCACGGCGGAGGAGCAGAATGAGTGGTACTTCTTTAGCCATAAGGATAAGAAGTACCCGACGGGGACTCGGACTAATAGGGCTACCGCGGCAGGGTTCTGGAAAGCCACCGGACGGGACAAGGCGATTTACTCCAAGCAGGAGCTGATCGGAATGAGGAAGACCCTAGTGTTCTACAAAGGTCGAGCGCCGCACGGGCAGAAATCCGATTGGATTATGCATGAGTACCGGCTGGAGACGGACGAGAACGGGCCTCCTCAGGTAAGAAACATTCATCTTATTCATCCTCTCTTTGAGCATTTTCAGTGAGTAGTTAGCCATCGGTGGAAAATGCTGGTGCAGGAAGAAGGGTGGGTGGTGTGTAGAGTGTTCAAGAAGAGGATACCGACGATTCGCAGGGTGACCGAACATGGGTCTCCGTACTGGTACGATGATCCATCTTCGTTCATGCCGGAGCTCGAGTCGCCCAACCAAAGCTTAAACCCCACCGACTATATGGCTAGTAATTATCACCATCTTCCCTATGCATGCAAGAGAGACCTCGGTATGCATTATCAGCTTCCTCCGGAACACTTGGTACAGATCCCGATCCCGATCCCGGTCCCGTTATTGGACAACCCGAGGCTTCTCCTTGCACCATTTGGTCTCGAGATGAACCAGCCCGCCGGTCTTCTGCCGTCCCCATCGCTCATGCAAGAGCAGAACTTGCAGACACCCATGGCTGGGAGATTACACGGCAACCACGAGCTCGAGGCAGCGGTTGATCAGGTCACCGATTGGCGAGTCCTTGACAGGTTCGTGGCTTCGCAGTTGAGCCACGAGGATGCACCGGAGGTTAACACGAGTGGAACCGCTAGATAGCTGGACGTGATGAAGCCAGAGGACGACGGTGCATCCATACAAACCAAACCTCTGGAGATGGAGTTTGTGGAAATGACATGCATGTGATTACGTATATTTGACATTGAACGACTGCTCTACTATTGCACTCTGTTTGATGGTTCGGTGCATAGTGAATATAGGACATGATATTGATTCTATAAGGTCAGAGGATTAGTTGAGCGAGCCAGCCAACTCCTTTGTACATTACAAAACATAAAAAGCCTCTGCACAGTCATATGTAACTTGCTTCAGTTGCTTGTGTAACTCAGGATTCAGCCATGGTTGATGAAGCTAAGATATAAAAGATGGATGAACAACTAAATAATAAGAATGGAACTCCAACGTAGAAGGAAGATGGAAAATAGGGGGAAGTGTGAAGCTTCTGTGTACAATGGGTAAATGGTGGCACAATGGAGAACGTGAATTCAAAGCAATCTCTTGCCACTAGTTTGCACAAAAAGGAAGAAGCGTAGATACCCTCAGAATCATTACATTATATGCATAACTTTGCTGGGAAGTTTGCCAATCTCGAGACCTTATTATTAAAGCCCCACATTGTGCTGCTTGTCCATCTTGAAAGGCACTCATAGAACTAATATATATATATATATATATATATATATATGAAACAGTAACCCTTTTCTCAGAGTGGAAGCAAGAACTTTGTCCAGCAACTGGGTCATAATTCAATCAATATGGGCTGATAGGATGATTATTCTATCATATACGTGCTCTCTAGTCTCTTATGTTGTTGAGCTTATTGAGCTTACAGGCTAGGCCCAAAGTGTCTTTAATGGCAGTGTGGAGGTGATTCCGCATATTTTCAACACCCCATTCAATAAATCCGGGTATTATTCTTACGTCTTGTTATTTTTCCTCGGGCAGTATGAGTCGGGTTTCAACATCCGCATTCAATAAATCTAGTGGAACAATTATCTTTATTTAGGTATTTTTTTCTCTATAATCGTGCATGAATGGGGTTTCAACATCCACACTGTAGTGGGAACATTGATTTGGTAAATGTAGAAGAAAATCATTTAAATTTCTCATGAAAGATATACATAATGACAAGAAACCCTCTTTGCTAGATGAAAACCAGCTGCAAGAATTTTGAGCTTGAGTTGATCATCTCCTCACTACCATGTCACCAATACCTAAATACACTGAATAATGAAAGAAAAATCTAATGGGACATGACCATCTTTATGTGGTCAAACCTACTTTGGAGAAGGGGGCCAAAAACAGACTTCTCCGACATCTTTTCACAAAGTTCATGATGAATTGCAGCTTCTTTCACACTCAATCTTGTGATACCAAAAAAAGGATACATACAGTGGAGATTTATATACAACTCGACATTCAAGTTTCAAACATCCAATTCCCCTGCGACTTGGGACCTTGTATGCAACCTTGACTCCTCGATCTTGGAAGCCACTTCAGCTATGACCAGCCTCGTGAGGAGAAGCCCTGCCACCAAGGCTGCCCCCATCAACATTGTGAAGACATTGTTCCAGCTCGTTGCTGATATATAGCCGGTCAACAACGGTCCAATAGCAGCCCCGACTGAACCTGTTCCATCTATAATGGCTGTCACAGTTGCAAGGGCCCTTGAGCTCCCCTTCAAAGAGCTGTGTGTTCCCAGGTCAGCTGAGACAGCAGTTGTTATGAGGGCATAGGGTCCATTCACAAACATTCCAGTTATGAACATGAGCATGATGTTCATGCCCAGAGAAACGTGCCCGTAACTCCGGTAAAGGTAGAGGGCAGGGATTGCTCCATACATGAAGCTTGCTGCTGTTATAGCTCTTGCATTCAGTCTGTCCGAAATGTGACCTGCCAGTACCCCACCGAGCACACCTCCAATATCGAATATTGTTGACAGGTTTCCTGCTGCCCCACTGGATAAATACTTCCCATCAATAGCTGCAGAGATGAACACACCCAAATAAGGAACCATAGCAAATACTATTGAAGAATTTCAGGAAATATAAATGCATAAGGTTGCTCTTTACCTGTGTGGCTAATGTAGAAAGGGAGCCAATATAGGAAGGTGTAAGCAACCAATTTGGCGAAGAAGAGGCAAAGAGCAAATGGAGCGACTCCTGGGATTTTCCAAGCTTCAATGAAGCCAACCGCCTTATCAACATCATCTGAATCTGACCTCAAGAAGGGTTCCCTAATCTCCTCTCCATTTTTCCTGGGGGAGTCCAGGATATCATCTTCTTGCTCTGCCCGGACAGATTCAGGACTGACAGGCAGGAACAGGAAGACCACCAAACCAACAAATGCTATGATGAGACCGGGCACAACAAATGACCAGCCCCATCCATAGCTCAACAGGGAAGAAGCTATTAAAGAGCCTGAAATGTTCCCAATGGAAGTGTGTGCATTCCAGATGCCCATAATCAACCCTCGTTTGCTCTTCCCAAACCAGTTTCCAACCACTGCAACCACAGAGGGCCACCCAGTTGACTGGAGCAAACCCGCAAACATTTGGAAAACCAAGAAATAGTAGAAGCTGTGTATTTTTAGCCAATACCCAACACCAAACAGTGAAGTAAAAAGGCCAGTCCCAAGCATCCCTATGGTTAGGAAAATCCTCAAGTTCATCCTATCACCCAAGTGCCCAGAGAAGTACATGCCTACAGCATAAACTGCCAGGAAAGCAACGTCCAGATCGCCAAGCAATTCGGTTCCGTCAACACCATTGAATGGAGCCCATCCATTCCCAAGAATCCGGGATGAACTATTTCCAGGTGAACTTTCAAGATTGAGTGCCTTCCATGGCATTATATTCAATCCTACCTCAGGAGAAGATTGCGGATCCAGTGCACTTTTGACTACACTCGTAGTTTTCCGTGCAGCATGATAGCAGGTGTAAGCGAAGAATGTCACTGTCAAGACAAAGGCTTGGTGACTTCTAAAGGAAAGCTTACTCCTCTTTACGTGTTGAATGAAGCGAATTCCAAGCGGCGTCTTGTTACTGAAATGGACCTCTGGTTCAGGTAAGGAACCCATTCTTCTTGTATACCCTGAAACAGGCACCTTAAATTGAGGGAAAAAACGCCTCCCTCCCCTCCCCTCCCTTCAGCGGGTACACTAAACTGAGAAAGGCAAAATCAAAGCAGGTAAATTATAATCCGCAACAGAATTTCTCGCCATTCTATAAGTAGAATCATACAAATGGAATCAAGAGAAAACTCAATCCATGTCGATTGATCTAGAAACGACAAGCTTATCATTCTCAAGAAACAGGAGAGATATTTAACGGTGAATTGCTTGGAAGAACCACCGCAACTGACTTGGTCAATTAATTTATGAGGTTACCACCAGCTCAAAGTGATCCGATATGGAATAGCTTGAAAATAGATTCATATTAATCAATCCGTGTAGAAGCGGCTGAACATCCAAATTAATCAGCTCCAGTTACACAGACTCCATCCCGAAATCAAATAAAGACAATCAAACGCAAACTGGATTATTCCCAATCGTCAGAAGGCGAAGTTAGATTCTCGATGAAAAGTGAAACATCCTTCTCAACAAATACATCATAGAAATAAAATCCGCCCTCTTCAAACAAAACCGGTTAACAACGATCGAACATGGGAATGCGCTTCAAGAAGCGTACCTCTCAGCTCTACTAGCTTGGCACAGAATGAATCTCCCTTCCTTCCCCACTCAGCAATCTCCCTCACCCTCTCTCTGTAACTGCAATGCTTTCTTCTGTTAGCCTCTGCAATTGCTTGAAGCAGACGATAGACTCTGCACCTCGTGGGAAGCAACGGGGGAGGAGACGACTCTTTTAAAGGCTCTCTTTCAATAATTCTTTAATGAGAACCGAAATTCCAACTATGTCCTTGTCGACTATAATGGAAAACCTACTTCCGTACTTATGCTCATCCGATATGACATAAATACCCTTCAATGATATCATCCTAATACTTTTTTATATAAATATCTTATTTAACATAATTTTAATATTTTTTTTATTATCCTACCAAAGATGAGCATGCTAATCATTTATGTACTAAATACTATCAATAAATTATATATAATATATAATTATACTTTAAATATTTTCATTTTTTATTAAATTTATGAACTTATATCAATCTATACTATTTTAAAATAACAATTATTATTATTATTTACCATTGATAGAGCACTAGAAACTCTATTATTAATTAATTATTATATATTAGTCTCAATTTGAGATAAATCTTATAAGTTTTTTTTCTATTTATAAAATTTAAATTTCGTAATAAAAATGACTGAGATAATAAAATTAATTTAAAATGAAAAAATGGATGACTCGATGGCTCATATACAATTGTTAAAAAAATCTCACGTTTTCCCGTTGTGGATTAGGGTAAAAGGTAAAATTGAACGGGGTAGTTCGGTCACTACACGATAGGTTAAAGGCCATTTCATCCCTCGGGAGGAAAGGGTAGGCCTGTAATTTCGTCGGCCGGCTGTAATGAAAGACGAGGAAACCGCAACCCTGCCATCTTTGTTGGATGTATTCGAGGAAAGCATATTCGAATATCCAAAAGGGATAATTCCGACCCACCCACATTTATTAATCATTTGCTATAAAAATATATAAATATATATATATAAATAGTTGCGGGGCCTGCAGAGCACACTTGCCATGCAGCTGCAAGGTGACGTAGGTCCGACATAACGTAGGAGGATTCCAAGGCGCCCATAGGGGCGCCGGCACGTGTAATATGCCATTACTTCAATATATGGGTATCCACACTTATAAAGAAAATGAAAGTGACGCGTGGACGGCAAAATATCTTCTTTGGGGGTTAAAAAATAATGATTTTAAAAAAGGCCAATAATATGTGGTCAATATACGCGGCGCTCCACATGATATTGATAGCCTACCTGGGTCGATTTTGGGGGCCTGCGGATGGCAAGTCACGGTGGAGGCCTATAGGACGTGGACGTGAGAGTCCCTCTCGGTTACCTTAAACACAATGACTGGCTGCGCTGGTCTGGTCTGCTGGTTGGCCTCATTCGCGTTAATTCTATTGGACTCTTTCAATTTATGGCGAGCATCCCGCAGCATGGGCCCACACGACGCGCGCCTGGTCATTGCCTCCCTCCCAATATTTCAAACATTTAAGGCTTTTTTTTTTGCGCAATAACAAAGAGATTTTTCTTCAATTTTACCTGCTACATCTAGATCGAGGACGATGGCTCTGAGTTCAGTCATCCTTGCGCAAATTTTACATCTCAATTGGATCTAGGAAACGGAGCTCCCCTTATCGAATCTGCTTTCGGTTATGCATCAAGAATCTGCAGCATGTTCGAACATCGAATTTGCTGGAGATCGTCTGTAATCAGGAGAGGACCACGGCGTGGTTGGTGTTTGACAATTCCAACAGGAGGAGATGGTTAGGGTTTTGAGGATCTTTCTGAAATTTCCGTGGCAGGGCAGGTCATGTCGGGTACTTCAATTCAACTTTGCATCTTCTTTCTTGATATCGTATAATCATGTAAGATAGCCAGTTCAGTCTAGGATGGATAGGCTGGTTCCTGAATTGACACTTTCCAGCGTTGTTCGTTCGTATCACTAGGAGATTTGGTTTGATGTCATGCTGAAAAGGCCTCACAGCAGTCATAGTTTTTTGAAGTATGAGGATGCTTGGCACTCCTTAATTTGAACGGATGATATTTCTGGTGGCAGGAATAAGTATCTGGTCACTGGAAAACTTGTCAAACCCAATCAGATTTAGATCCCTTCAATTTTGTGCAAGTTATATGTCACAATTACACTTTCTCACTGTGCCAGGGCACATCCTAGAGCTTCTGAATATTAAATATTTTGTGGCATTGTCTACAGCATGAGGAGCCTTCTGCTATAAGGAATACATGACCAGGAAGGAATCCAGTACGGATGATTAGATGAAGACAATTTCTGATGCCCACAATCCAGAGATCTTGTTTGTGAGAATTTTTCTGAATAACAAAGAGGACTCTCTTCAAAGTGAAAAGGGAGAATGGATAAAAAAGGTAAGTTGGTCTGTCATTTGCACACTTATCACATTTAATCGCCTAATTAGGGAATACTTTGCTCGAAAGAACAGGCTGAATGAGGAAAATTTTCCAGAAAGTCATAGATGGTACACTGTAAAATAGAGCAGAAAGAGAAAGCAGCAATCAAGGTCTAAGATGGACAAGATGGGCAAAGGGACATGCTCGAATCGAATCCACGGGCGACAAGCTACCATCACGGCAGGTTCGTTTGGATTTGTGGATATTTTAACTAAGTATTTTTGTTGGATTGTGTTTGTGAATTGGATTCAGGTTGCATTCGAATGGAACCTGTGCAAAATACTGTACAGACCTGTGCTGACATAACGTCATGAATACACAAGAAAATTAAGTATTTTCAGCTATGCAGTCAGTCAAGTCATAGAATTAGAAACATTGTTGAAGAGAGCTTTCATATCAGAAATTCACTGGATCTTCAGTCGTCCAGAGACCCTGCCTAGCCCCCAATCATCCGGCAAGATCCATCTGTTTTCAGTCAGCAAGTCAAGGTTTCAATTCACACCCTCCTGAAGAACCTTCCTCCTTTCCTTCCCATTCCGCTCCCTGCCAGGCTTGAAGCGAGAAGGGACTTTGTGTTGGGTCTCCACTTCAGATCTTTAAGGGATGAGAACCGAGTTGCAAGATCAGGGGAGATCTCGCTGTCCTTTATACTCTTACATGACGTTACTTGGAGACTCTGGAGTTCTTGCCATGAGAGAAGCACTGGCTCCAGGCCTTGGGTTGTGAGCAAGGAGCATCCTTCCAGGGAAAGAAACCGAACCCTCCTGTTCAAGAAAGATCAACATTACTAAGCCCCCAACAAGAATCAAAGAATGTTCATTCAGCTCTAAACACTATGTTGGTTCTAACACCTGCAGAGAATGACCCAGCTGAAGATATCATCCTCCAGACCCCAACAATCTTGAATCACAACATCCTTCACCGCTTGGCAGACCAAGAATACTGCTCTCATGCCCATTTTATCACGTGAATGACACTTCTGCAGGTGCAAACTCTCCAGGGCAGGACAGGAACCCATGTGCTCATCAGGGCCTGGGTTAGAATCAATGCTCCGGCAAGACTGTAGCCTCAGAGTCTTCAGATTCTCACAGTAGGAGAGCCCAGCTAACCACCCACCATCCATCCGATGATCACAGAGCGTCAATTCTTCCAGCATTTGACAGCACTGCCCAATGGCTTTAACCCCGTCAAAGCTGCCTGCGCATCCACTGAGCTCAAGCCTCACCAGCCTCTTACAGCCTTGCGCCAGTATCGTGAGCCCGATGTCAGACACGAGTTCCCAATGGAAGCCTTCAACACAACCAACCAACTTCAAGATCTGCAGGTTTCTGCACCCTGCAATCCCCCGGAGAGTATCGTCACTGCACCTGTGGAGCTCCAATTCCTGCAGGGTCAAGCACTCCTTGGCAACACTAATCAACCCGACCTCGCTAGCCCCGACCACGACGAGCTTGGAAAGATTTGGACAGCCACCAGCAATCAACCTCACCCCTCTGTCAATAACATCAACCGACAGGAGGTTCTCTTCGAGGATTCGACAAATTGGAGAGAACTCGGTGCTTAAATGCAAGGAGAGGTCGCCGTGGTGCAGCAAAATGCCAGAATTCCGGGAGGATATGACACAGGAGCGGCTCAAGTCCACGTGGGTGAGATAGGGAAAACGTTCAATCAATCGGCCGGACTCGATGAAGGCCCAATCGAGGACCTTGATGGACCTGACAAGGCGGCCCTGGAGGTTGAGCCAGCGCTTGCAGACGAGGGAGATGGAGAGGCGCTGGGAGCCGGGGAGCTTGGAGAGGATTCTGAGGAGGGTCTCGTCGGAGAGGAGAAGCGTGCGGTCGACGGTGGACACGTTGGAACCTAGGGTTTGTGAGTTAGAGTGGGAAGGGAGTGGCATGGCGAAGAAGACCTGGTTCAGGGACTTGGGGCTCTTCACCCACAGGTCCGACCAGGTCGTCGTTGTCCTCCTCTTGGTGGGACTGGGGCTAGAGTTAATATCGAGGCTGGGATTCTTCGGCCGAAACGGCATGGTTTCACAGGTCACGGGCCGCGCGGCCAGTCAGTCAGTAGTCACCACCAATCAGTCGGCTGCTGCCATTTCCTCGGCCGCCAAATCCCACAGCTCCCCCCGGCCAGTTTCCGAGTACTCCAATCTCCGCACTCTCCGTTTCAACTCAGGCCATAAGAATGCCCATCATGACTGTTTCTATTCCGCCTCATCTACCACCAAGCCTTCTTCTTCCTCTTATTGTCTGTGGGGGGTGTTGGATTGGAGCATTATCCTTTTGATTTATCTCATACTTTTGAGTGGCTGGTTGGGTGTCTGGGTATGTTGTTTTTTTTTTGTTCCCATCTATCTCCTTTTCTCTACAATGATGCCAATGTGTATGACCCTACAAAATAGACTGACCAAATCTGGTCGGTCCTATATTGTTTACCTGGGATTTATAGTCTTCATGAAAAATATTGTTTTTTTAAACTAATGGTGTTATCAAAG
Organism: Trapa incisa; assembly: GCA_030064435.1. Classification (NCBI taxonomy): domain Eukaryota; kingdom Viridiplantae; phylum Streptophyta; class Magnoliopsida; order Myrtales; family Lythraceae; genus Trapa; species Trapa incisa. Next base: position 19,933,390 of record CM057782.1, read on the forward strand.
AGGGCAGCATTTCATTAAGGGAGAACAAAACAAAAGGATAATGGTAAGCCATGCCAGTATGACCCAGAAAAAATCTACAGGCAGGCCCAAATTGCCAAATCTAAATCCATAATCTATATGGAAATGGAGGCACTGTTCATGGGATATAGGCCTTGATAGTGTCCCTGCAATTGTGTTGCTTGGTCGTACAAAAGAGGAGATGAGGAGATTCAACTACTTCTAGGTTAGTGTAGTGTAGTGTCTTAAAAGGTCGAAAAAGTTATGGTTCAAAAGTATATTCAGATTAGGATGTGTTAAATTCTGTGATTGATAGTGCCTGCCGAGCCCTCTAACTCAAAGATGAACTATTATCCCATTGGATCCCATGGGTCTGAATCCCCTCCAAGAACAACTTTTTTATGTCAAATCTTCCAAATACCCATAATAAATTGGTCATTACCATGAGATGTATCTATAGTTATTAGACATAATATGTGTTTCAAGCTTAATCTAATATTATCCTAATGTGTTTGCAGTCATGAAATCGAATTGGAATTGAGATGTGATATGTGTTCATCAGTTTTTTTTTTATATTTTAGATTGTGTTTAAGAAGATTAATTATATTTTATACTTTAGCACAATTTAATATATACTATCCCACATTGATTATTTCAATAAAATAGATCAATTCTTTATATTATATAAAATCTATGAATACGTATTTTTAGTCCATTTCAACTATGAGTTCTTTCCATTAGGGTTTTTTTCCGGTAAGCACTAAATTGGGGTAAGGAATTTGAATTTTGCACTCAACCATATAATAATGCATGTAATGGTGTACAAGGGTGTGTATAAGTAGAAAAGAAGGCTTTGCTCCATGCCCTAATTTCTCACCATACCATAAACACGCGAAGTTTTATCTAGACAATAACGCCTTTTCACCCGTACAATAACACCCGAAATCTTGTTGGAGAACATGGATCCAGCTGCTACGGCTGCTTCGCTCTTGGGCTCTAGGTAATCCCTTTTCATGGTGCTGTTGGGCTTGGAGGCGAAGGGAGAGGGGGTGAGGGAGAGGAGGGCGGTGGGTGAGCTTTGAAACCAAGTAAAGAGAAGACTCATGGCGCAGCTGGTTGAAGATTGAGGGCGATGGAGGGCCTGCAAATTAGTCGGACGGATGGATTGACAGAGAAAGAAATAATGGGTGCGCGGATATAAGAGAGAGTGCGTATGTGAGAGAGCAAGTGTGCATCGGATGGAACTTCCATTTTATCCGGATCTGACTTGATTTTGGTCATATCCATTGCACCAATTCATTGATTATCCGTGTACAAACCTCTATGGTTAAAGAATAAGGCGGGCAGTGAAATGGGATTCGGGATTTTAGGAGAATAAAATTTTACATTAGATAAAATAGTAATTAAATATTAAATAAAATAGTGATTAAATATTAAATAAAATAAATAAGTATTATTAGTTTATAATATTTAATTAATTATCAGTATACAAAATATTTTTTTACAATTCCGTACTTGACCCGATACATTAAATCACTGTTACAATTTATTTAGTTACAGAGGTACAATTTATTTGGTTACAGAGGAAAATAGGATTTGAATCGAATCATCATTCATATTACCTCCGTTTATTATGATCAAACCGTCTAATCAGGGGTATGGTCTTAGCAAGGCAATTATCCACCACTTACCCAATTGATAGACTAACCCACTTCACAACCCGACGAGTCGATCCGGGTTCAAAATTCTAGCCTGTGCAAGTGAGGTCCAAGTTTATCCTCTTGGATCTGCCCGACCATTACCATCCCCAATGTAGCTGTACTGTAGTGACTGAATGGAGGCCAGATGGTACCATTATTTCTCCTCTTCTCTGTTATATTCTATCTTATGGTTTATTTGATTCTTACTTCCAATCAAGTATCTCAAATTAAAAATTATAAATAATTATTGAGGTCGGGTTTAAAATTATATGTGAGGAAATAAGTGTTATAAATTTATAATTTTAAAAATACTTAACTAATTATAAATTATAACTTTTAACTATATATTAATTCGACCATTTATCAATTCTATTTAGGATCAAAATCTTGGCTTGGGTAGAGGTTATGGGCCCATAGCCCGACCATTACCATCCCTAATTTAATTGTGAAAGAGTGAAAAAATCCAGGGAAGGTGAGAGAATGGATTCAAGATAAGAGTCATCACAGCTGCATCTGATCAAGCAGTCATTGTGATGGATGAAACACAAGAGTGGGAGAGCATCTCCATTACCCGGAAAAGCATATAGTGGAACAGAGGTCTATCATACAGTGGAAGAGTGGTCATAACATGTAATGGAACAGTGGTCATAGCAAACGTGCACCACAAGTAATCGGACTCTCCCCTCCGCAGACTATTCCTCATCCGTTACTACTCGTTCTACCCATTGCACAGGGCATCAGCATCAGCAGCCTACACACACCTGATGAGTATGGAGGACAAGGAGAGCTTGAAGCTGGTCCATTCTAATTTATTATCTATTAGCTATTATATACGATAAGATATTAATTCTATTTATTTGAAATAATTAATATGGAACAAAATAGTATAAAACAAAACAAATAACTAATACTACATCCCAATTATTTATTTCTTATAGAATGCACGTAACAATTGTTTATGAACTACATCTTCCCTACCTAAAAATCAATTGATCTAAGGAACCCATAATAACATGTAGTTAAACTCATCTAAAAAATACAAATTTATAATGAGAAATGTTCACTCTAGTTTGTTAAAATAATCCATAAATATATATATTGATATTCATAAATCATAATTAAATAAAACTTTATCTTGTAAAATATACTTAAATAAAATATTATTTTTCAACAACCAATTTTTATGGGTTCGTGAGTTACAACTTATAACTTTTGCTTGCATTCTTGCTATAGTTGATTATAGTGTATTTTAATTTGTCCCGTATAAATTATTTTTTATTTTTATAAAAATAGATTTGGCAAGTTGGGTCGGTTTGAACTGGGGACAGCTACAACGCGTCCGGTCCGGGCGAACGAACGCTCGAGGTCTCCAATACATCTCCCAATTTTCTGCTATATGTTATGGCACTATATATAATAAATATTAATCCTATTTATTTGAAATAATTAATGTGGGACAAAAGTAGTATAATTAAAATAAATAACTCAAACTCCATCCCAATTGTTTATTTCATATGGAATGGAATGAATGAACGTAACAATTATTTATAAACTACATATTTCCTGCTTAAAAATCTATTTGGTTTAACGCATCTAAAAAAAAAATACATACTTATAAATTTTATATGAAAAATATTTACTCTATTTTGTTGAAATAATTAATAAATACTAAAATTATATAATTTACTATCAAAATTATATTACTATAGATAATAAGAAATATATTTATTTTATTATTTTAAATTAATTAAAATATATAATTTTTACAGTGAAAATATATATATTTAATTTGTATTTATTTTTTAAAAATATATAATTAAATTTAAATAAATTATTATAAATTTCACACAAAATAATTTGTTTTAATATAATTTATTTTAATAATAAAACGTTTTTAAATTATAGTTGACTGGTTATTAGTAGTTGACTGGACAGAGAGGAACTGTCCTCCACCAGCACCTGCAAGGCAATATAAGATTACACACTGAGCAACCAACCTACATATCTCTGTCATGTAATCGATTTGGCAATTTGGGCTGGTTTAGGGACAGCTACAATGCCCGACAAGACCACTGGGGACATCTACAATTCGACTAGGAAGACGGCCATAAGCTGCTGGGTAAATTGGATGTAAATGAATTGAAGATATGTTCGAGTATTGCAGAGATGGAGCCTTGCCCAGATGGTCGAGGATGGCACCGGTGAAGTCAATATTGCTCAAGTCCATGTAGATCAATCAATGGAGAAGAACAGGCCTAAAGAATTGCTGTGTCTTGATTCTTGAATCAGTTTACTCTCTTAGAGTTGAAAGTACGTCTTAACCGCCCGTCCCAGGCTTATGGGCGGCGGCAAAGCTTCCGGTTAGCTTCCCCTCGGGCCTCAGTTCTTGGAGCATCAACACCACGTCCCTCATTGATGGCCGGTCTGCCGGGTTGGAGCTGGTGCAGAGCAGAGCAATGTTCAGCAGCTGCAACATCTTCTCCTTCACCCACGTGCACGATGACCCTGCGTTCTTATCCAGGACTTCGTCCACTCCATCCTTCGACCTGATCTTCGACCTCACCCACTCCACGATGCTGTTCCCTTCCCCGAACTCGGATTCCACCGACCGCCTCCCACTCAAAATCTCCATCAGAACCACTCCGTAGCTGTATATGTCGCTCTTCTCGTCAACCTGAAGGGTGTATGCGTATTCTGGCGCTATATAGCCATAAGATCCGGCGATGACCGACATGGACTCGTCCGCCTGTATCAGCTTTGCCACCCCGAAATCGGCCACCCGGGCCTCCATCTCGGCGTCCAGCAGTATATTCCTCGGCTTCACGTCCCGGTGGACGATCACCGGATCACAGTCGTGGTGGAGGTAGCAGATCCCGTGCGCCACTCCGACGGCCACCTTGTACCTCGTCTGCCAGTCCACCGTCAAGTTCTCTGCTTTGCTCTTACCATGCAATAGATCATCCAGATTGCCGTTGGGCATGTACTCGTAAAGCAGCATCGTGCTCTCTCTGTTGCTGCAACATCCCAGCAATCTCACTATATTCCTGTGCCTCACATTTCCCAGCACGTCCACCTCGGCCAAGACCCCTCTCCTCCGTCGGATGTGGTCCTTATGCTTGCCCCGGAGCTTCTTGATGGCTATGGTCTCTCCCCCAGGCATGTCGGCCTTGTACACCGTCCCTGTGGATCCCATTCCGATGACCTTCTCGCTCACGGCAAGACACTCGAGCAGCTCATCGGCCGTGAAGCTCAGCCGCTGGAATGCGGTCAGTTTCCAAGGGCCCAATCCCTGCGCTTCATCGGCGCTGAACCGTTTCCTGTAGCTCGCATGGAAGCAACGGCTTCCGGCAATCAACACGAATAGACCGACTCCCGATGCCGCCGCGACTATCCAGGCTATCGCCCCAGCTGTCCGCCTCGGCTTCTGGCGGTCGACTTGATCTTCTCCGCTTCCATTGCCGTTGTAGGGTGGTCCGTCGCTATAAGTATCGCATGGCCTCCCCAGTAGGACGCCGCAGAGGCCATCATTTCCCAGGAATGAAGACGGCCTGAAACGCTTGAGGACTTCAACGCCGGCGGAAGGGATAGCCCCAGTGAGTAGATTGAATGACACATTGAATCCAACCAGAGTGTCACAGCTATCGAAGCTCGACGGGATGGGTCCGGAGAGCGAGTTGTAGGATAGGTCGACTTCAGCGATGGCTGGGAGCTGCGATATCTCCTCCGGAATATTCCCCGTCAGGGAATTCCTGCTTAGGTTCAAACAGAGCAGTCTCTGGCAGTGCGAGATGCTCGTAGGGATCGGGCCGGTCAACGAATTCCCACCTAGGTCGATCTTGTAGATGCTCGGACAGGCGGAAAAATCGGGAATTTCGCCGGTAACATTCGAGGATTCTGCGGATAGAATCTGGAGACTTGCAGAGTTCCATAAGTTGCTGGGTAAGTTGGATTGAAACGAATTGAAGGATATGTTCAAGTATTGCAAAGATGGAGCCTTGCCCAAATCGTCAGGGATGGCGCCGGTGAGGTTGTTCTGGCTCAAGTCCATGTAGATCATGCTCTGCAACCACCCGAGCCCTGGAGGGATGGTTCCAGTGAGCATGTTGTTCTGAACTCGGAGCCGGCAGAGAGAAGAACAGTACGCTAGAGATCCAGGAATCTCGCCGGTGAATCTGTTGGAGAAGAGTATCAGCTTCTCCAGCTTGTTGCCAAGGCAGAGGCTCCCCGGAATGGGCCCGGTTAGAGAGTTCGACGACACGTCAAGCTTCTTCAGGTTTCGGTTGGTGCCGAGCCGCTCTGGCAGTTTTCCGGTGAGGGAGTTCTCCCAAAGCTGCAGAGTCTCGAGGCTGTGAAGCTCAGCGATGGAGTCCGGGATCTCGCCGGTGAGTCTGTTGTACATCAAATTCAGCAGAGTGAGTTGATTCAGCAAGCCGAACTCCTCCGGTATCGACCCCGAGAGCTTGTTGGTCGAGAGGTCGAGAGTCTGAAGCGCTCTCAGGCTCGCGAGGCTAGACGGTATCTGCCCGGAGATGTTGTTGCTGAAGAGGTAGAGGGTCTCGAGCTTCGTCATGTTTCCGAGCTCCCACGGGATCGAGCCGGAGAGGTTCGTTTTCGAGATGTCCAAGTACTTGAGGTTGGCTAAGGCTCCGAGCTCTCCAGGGATCCCGCCGGAGTATTGATTGTATCCGATCTCGAGGTGCTCGAGCTGTGTCAGCTGGCCCAGCTCCAGCGGAATGGGACCCTGCAAGTAATTCCCATGCAGATAGAGAAATTTCAGTCTCGAAATTCTGCTGAACTCTGTGGGTATCCGGCCCTCGAAGTAGCACCCGCCGAGATTGAGGTACTCGAGGTGCTGGATCACCGAGAGCTCCTCCGGCAGTGGGCCGGAGAAGTTGTTGCTGTAAGCGTTGAAAACCCTGAGGAGCTTGAGCTTGGAGATTCCCGGAGGGAACGTGGAGTTGAACGCGTTGTGGTTGATGTCCATGGTGCGGAGGTCGGTGAGGTCGAAGATGGCCGGCTGAAGGGGGCCGGAGAAGGAGTTGTTGCTGAGGTTGAGGTGCTGGAGGCTGGCGAGGAGGCGGATCTCCGGTGGGATGGAGCCTGAGAGGTTTCTGTGGGAGAGGTTGAGGGAGGTGATCTGGGACGTGGCGGGGTCGCACTTGACGCCTGACCAGGAGCACCAAACGGCTCCGTCTAAGCCCGACTTGGAGAAGACGGGCGATGGATCCCAGTCGCCCAAGGTGGAGTGAGGGTCCCTGAGAGAGGACTTGAGGGAGAGCAGAGACATCAGCTGGAGAGGAAGAGAGCCAGCAGAGAGGACATGGCAAGTGAAGGAGATGAAGGTAATGGAGAAAAACAGAGTATCCGAACGTTTCATGGCTGTGATGGTGGTGCCAGGTAAAGTTTGGATTTTTATTTGGGGGTTTGGGAGATGAACTAAAGCCGCGAGCATTTTTAACTGCAGAGACGAAGTGGAGTGGATGTCTGCCTGATTTTAGATGATGATGATGATGATGATGATGAACCCAGAACAGAGCGCATGCTCCCAGGGAGGAAAGAGAGGGGGAGGGAGAGGGAGACTTTCCATGCTTCCCAGCAGTTTATCAGCTTACTGTAAGTAGGTAGGAAGAACAGAGCAAAGCAAAGCAAAGCAAAGCAAAGCGTGCCCTATCCCTCAAAGGTTGAAGATCATCACACCGAAGAATAAACCTACTTGTCCCCACTAAATGGATGGATGCCACGCCTCTCTTTCTCTACTCCACAGTAACAATATAAGAAAAGCCAGCCATGGCGAGCCCACCCACCTCATTATTCTCCCTTACTCTCTCTCTCTCGCGTGCAGGAGATCTGTCCCTACCAGAAAAACAAAGGATATCATTGGTAATGGGTATACAAATATATCATATGATAAACCCAGAATCCATTGATTTTTGTATGAATTTATAAAGGTTTTTACTGATTTAATATGATGAACAGTTGCCTTATTTGCAGGAAATTTGTCAAATTTCATATGAAGGTTACTTCCTACTTTAATTCCTCTTTTAGCTTTTATTTCAGATTGGTTTTCTCTCTAGTTTGTAATATATTCTCTAGATTTATCACTCTATATATACAAAAAAAATGAATGATTTAATTTACGAAAAAGGAAGAAAAGGTGTGGTTTGTACTGCAAGGTAGTTTCTGTCAAGATGATGATGATGGGTCGGTCTGGTGAATCTTTTTCAAAATTCCGTTGTCTGAAATTTCGCATCATGTTCATTCACTTTCCTCCCCCACTCTCCTTTCCCTTTGCTGATCTTTTTGCCCCCACAATAATACTAATGAATATCATCGGTCTGTCTCTGTCACATGTACCGTTTTCAGCTGATTTTAAATGGTGAATGAACTATATGGTCCTGCCTAGGATCATCTGCCACAAGCCATGGAGTGAATAGACTGCACAATCCCATGCTTGAAGGTGAAGGTGAAGTTGCAGCCCAATATGACGTTGAAAACGCTCATTTTTCGGGAGCACATTTCCGTATCCTAACCGAGATTGAAAATCAATTTTAATAATTTGGGACGATGGACACTTTGCAATTTTACAAGTTAAAAAAATCATTCAATATTAACAATGTCGTGACCCTAAAAGAAGATGAATCAATTTATGTGATCAATTATTAGTCTTCACAATTTTTTAGGTCAATTATGCATCCTGCAAATTGAAGCAAGGAGAGAAAGAGACTGTGTACTGTGTGCCATGACACAGAAAAAAGACATCAGGCCAATTCCAAGCTTGCAATCATTCTGTTTTAGAAGAATGAAAGTCACTTTTTTTTGCATGTTTCTCTTTTCAACCCTTGAAGCTCTCTTTGTTTGGCAGTGTACCTATCCATCTAATCTAAATTGCGCTGGATCCATTTACACGGCTTAATGGGCCATAACGTTTCTATTGGGCTCGTTGGTATTATTGAAGCCCATTTACAGCCCATCGGATCGAAAACCCGATAAATAGAATATACATCTCGAATCCGAGATTCATAATCATTGATTCGGCCGGTGAGCGCCTCTGTTCACTTTCAGCAGCGAATGAACGACTGCCGGAGCTTTCCCGCTCTTGCCGTCTAGGGTTTCATCGCTCGTTGCGTCACTGACAAACTGCGATCTGGTTTGACAACCAAGTCCGATGGAATCACTGCAATCAAGCTCTATCGTGCAGTTCCAGCCATTGGATTCGAGTAATCCTGGTTTTTCTACATCGGAAGCCGTCGTCGATTCCAGCCAGTTGCGGCATCATCCTCCCTCTTCCTCAGAAATCCAGGATTTGGGATACTCTCTTGACGGTACATTCCAGGGCATGGAAGGTCGAAGTTCGTCCATTTCTCTAGTCGGTTCCGAAGCTCAGAACCAGATGAAGAGTAGCGGCTTTAGCATTCCTCCAGCAAGTTCAGATTCCGCGGCTGGGTTTGCGAGCCAGAACGGTATCCTCTCTGACAGCGGGGCTTCGGCGAACGCACAAAGTGGGCAATCGGGAGGGGAGGAGGAGACCAACAGCAGGCGCCGCCGCCGCAGTCGTTGGGACCCACCTTCCGATGCAAACAACCAGAGTGGCTGCGATGGGACTGAATCGGGCGGTGGCACGCGGAAGAGGAAGTCTCGCTGGGCAGATGACGAGCCGAGGCCTGTTATTCAACTCCCCGATTTCATGACTGAATTGACCGGGGGTATCGAGTTTGACCCTGAAATCCAAGCCTTGAATGCTAGGCTATTGGAGATAAGTCGCATGCTTCAGTCGGGCTTGCCCCTTGATGATAGGCCCGAGGGTGCACGGTCCCCTTCCCCGGAACCAATATACGATAACATGGGTGTTAGGATTAATACAAGGGAATACCGTGCTAGGGAGAGGTTGAACAGGGAGAGGCAGGAGATTATTTCACAGATAATCAAGCGGAACCCAGCTTTTAAGCCACCAGCGGACTATAGGCCACCAAAGTTGCAGAAGAAGCTCTACATCCCTATGAAGGAGTACCCGGGCTATAATTTCATCGGTTTGATCATTGGGCCTAGGGGCAACACGCAGAAGAGGATGGAGCGGGAGACTGGAGCCAAGATTGTTGTCCGGGGAAAAGGTTCCGTGAAAGAAGGTAGGTTGCTGCAGAAGAGGGATCTGAAGCCTGACCCGTCTGAGAACGAGGATCTACATGTGTTAGTTGAGGCTGATACTCAGGAGGCACTAGATGCAGCTGCTGGGATGATCGAGAAACTTTTACAGCCTGTGGATGAGGTCCTGAACGAGCACAAGAGGCAGCAGCTTCGGGAACTTGCAGCTTTGAACGGAACTATTAGGGATGAGGAGTACTGCAGACTATGTGGTGAACCAGGTCACAGGCAATACGCATGTCCATCACGCACCTCCACCTTCAAAAGTGACGTCCTTTGTAAGATTTGTGGTGATGGAGGCCATCCTACAATAGATTGCCCTGTTAAGGAGACTACAGGAAAGAAAATGGACGATGAGTACCAGAACTTCCTGGCTGAACTAGGAGGGACAATGCCAGAATCTGCAATCAAGCAGACTAGTACACTTGCTATTGGTCCTGGAAGCACTGGCAGTGGCAACAATCCTCTAGGTTCGGCTCATCCAGGGTTGGGTTCAAACCCAAACCCTTTGAAGATAACTAAAGAGTATGATGATACAAATCTATATGTTGGGTACTTGCCTCCTATGCTTGAGGATGATGGGTTGATTCAGTTATTCTCACAGTTTGGGGAGATCGTGATGGCTAAGGTTATCAAGGACCGGGTTACTGGAATGAGCAAAGGCTATGGTTTTGTGAAGTATGCGGATGTCCAGATGGCAAATGCTGCCACAGCAGCAATGAATGGGCACCGCCTTGATGGGCGGACCATAGCTGTTAGGGTGGCAGGAAAGCCACCACCAACACCAACTGTCCCTGCTGGCCCTCCAACTTCAATAGCACTGCCTACTCATCCAACATCAACCCAGCCAGTTGGTCCCTATCCTTCACAACAATTTACTGCAGGTGGCCCACTCCCCACCCCTTCTCCCACAAACTATGGAGCTACTCCTGTCCCCTGGGGGCCTCCGGTACCTCGGCCTTCTTATAGTTACCCTCCTCCATCATACATGGCCCCTGGGCAGCCTATGCCTCCCCTACCTTATGGAATGATTTATCATCCACCTCCTCCATCTCTGCAGCCAGTTCCTCCAGGTGCTGCTCATACAAATGGGACCTCTGTTGAATCACAAAATAGCTATCCACCAGGTGTCCATTCTGATGCCAATCCATCTGCCCAATCTTCTGCTGTCAGTAGCACTGGCTATAGTAGCACTGTCCATACAGTCCCAACTAGTGTTCCCCCAATGTATTCAGAACCCTCATATAGTTATGCACCTTATTATGGTGGAGTTCCTCCCATGCCACAGACTTTTTCAGGAGTTGACCAATCTCAATATATGGGAAATGTTCCTTGGGCTGTGAATCCTCCTCCAGCACCTGCACCTGGACCTGCGCCCCTGGCCCCGCCCCCACCTGCAGCTTCTTCTGTTGACCAGATTACTTATGGTTCTGATAAAGAATATGAGAAGTTTATGGCTGAGATGAAATGATGGATGGTGTTCTTTCCAAGTTCATGACTTTAAGGTATCATTTCTCATCATTTAATTTCTGAGCATTCTTTTCTATACACTTTGTTTTCTTTTATTGAAGCATCACATAGACTAGAAGACGATGCATAACATCTAATACTAAATGTGTGAGGAAGTTATGGATGTCATTTCTGCTGATGGCTAACGTACAGCAGGTTCTTCCATGCCTTCTGTAGATTTGTGTCTACTTGGGCTGGCCACTTTGACAAATATAATGGATTATTGGATAAAAAAAGGTTCCTAGCTATAGATGATATCGTTATTTGTTAGTCTTTGAGTTGTGTTATCTTGCCTCTCTTATTAGTTGGCCTGTATATATGAGTAGCATGGGAACTGGATACTAGTGAGGTGGTCAGTCAGCATTCTCAGGTATATCTATTTTTTAGGGGTTCAATCAATCACACTTCTGTATTGAACCATGCTAATTTCCGGTACCTAACATTTAAGAGTATGCACTTATCTTCCTCTTCATCTGTGTGTTTCCATTTCACGTTTCTCTTGTTACCAAGGGTTAGACCTCTTTAGAATCATCATATATATTTTCCCTTGATTATGTTCTCTTTATATTAACCTCCTTCCTTTTTGTGTTGCTTTTAAAACAGGAGTGATGTTTCTTGGAGCTCTTATGAACCTGATTTCTTACCCCTTGCCATTTGTTGGAAGTTTGGGACTCATATCTTTAACCCTGCTCTACTGTTATGACATTTGCAGAGGTTCGAGCTTAAAAGTAGGTCTCTATCATGGCGATGAAGGAAACTGCACATTATATACATTTTAGGGCTGGGATCCTCACTTTTTCATGTTTGCTAACATTGTTCTCTATGTTCTTTTCACAATTTCTATCTGTGACCTCTATGGTGTTTCATTTTCTCTTTGATCTACTCCTGTGTTGGCTTGATTTTTTATATGATGCCATTTTTGTTATGTAATGCTTTGGAGTAAGAGATTAAATCTTCTTGCTGTTGGCCAGTATATAAGCTACTATGGTGATCCTACTCCCGAAGGTGCACAATGAGTAACAGGAAAGGTATACAATGCTATTGGAAAGATGCTTATGTGTTGCATTACTATTTATGAACTTTAATTTGATCTCAATTATTACTTGACTGCTTATTTTTAATAAATATAACTCTTTTTTTCAATAAGAATTACTGATTCATGTGAGGCAAGATACAATATATATTTGCTATTCGTCAGTTATATACGGGAGTTTGGGGATTTATATGATATCTATAATTATTTTATGTGAGAGATAGTATATGGTAATATCAGATAAGGAAGGTAACTAGTGGTCACAGTCAGTCTTGGAAACATTCACAAATGACCTATATGTAGAGGTAGAATGATGGTTAGAGTATCATCATTGCAGTCGTTTCCAGTTATATGATAGAGGAAGCTTGATGAGGGCTGGCTCATAATCTATATGATATGTGAACTAGTTTCCCCATCAAAATACACAATGGCTATGATTGTTGAGTTCCAAGGTGACTCTTTGCCAGTGTCATATGGAATGGAACTCTCCATTTGTCCTCATTGATATGAGGATTCATATTTAAGATGCACCTGCAAATGCATCTGTAGGTTTGTTTTTTTGCTCAATAAATGCATCTGTAGGTTGAAGATTCTTATGCACTAGTGAGGCCACTTGCCTCATACTGTGCAATTTGTTCCATCATTTGGTGGTAACCCTTTTATTTGATAGTAACCCAGTAACTGTTGGATTACAGCCATATCCAGGTCCAGGTAGATGAAGTTTATGCAAGTATGTGTCTTATTTTGGTGATTTACTCCTGATATCAAATGTAGCTAATAATTTTCGTTATTTAAGCAGGAAACTGTTTGTGCTGCAGGACACCTTCCCCTTTACTGGACTAACTTTTATGATGTCTCATACAACTGTTTTCTTTATGGCTGTGCACGGGTTCCTTTATAATTTGTTTCAACTGATCGATGGATATTACCAAGTTTCTCTTCAATGGTTTGTTGCAGTTTTTGAGGCAGCTTCCTGGAGCTCAAGCTTCTAATCCTTTGCTTTTGGTGCTGACCTTTTCTGAGTGTCCTTTATCTGATAGTAACTACTTTAAATATGAAAGTGTATCCTTAGTCGATTTGTTTGGAGTAAAATGAATTTCTGTTTTCAAATGGCGCCCACCCCCACCCCCACCACCACCCCCACCCCTACCAGCCGTGCGTATCTCTTCACACGTTTTTGGGTCATTGCATTTGGTTTTTCTGGTCATTGGGTCAACGCTTTGATTCATTAAAATAAAACTGAAAAGGAAAAGCCGGTCCACATGTTCTTGACAGATTTTCTGGTTCTGCTGCTAACTTGGTCTGCAAGTTGATCAGGTTTTTTTCTTCCTTATTAAAGATTATACAAGGCATCACAATGTGTTGGTCAGGATTCATGGACCATCATCACGGGAGAGGGATTCTACCCAAAAAAAAAAACAATCATGAAAGAGGGATATCGAGGCTCTTACCATTTAAGCAAATTCTTCTGCAAACCAAGTTGTTAGATGGGTCAGGACTATGTGAACCCTTCTTTTAAGATGTTGCAGTTTGGTGAATGTCTTTATGAAGATGTTTCTCTGGGCGTCTCATCTCATCCAATACTTGAGTTGCATTCTCCTGTCATGGTTTCCTACTCAAGTATATACACATCCTAAAGCTGCACCTTGTACTATCCGAAGTTGCAACAACTTGGCATTCTAAAGCAGAATCCTACTGTGCCTATATTTATTATGGTCTAAAATTTATATTTTATAACATTAAATTGTGTCTATGCTACTGATTTTTTTGACACACCTACCAACCCATGCTCTATTATTTTATGGAGGTCTGTCTGACCAGGTCTGTCTGACCAAGTCTGTCTGACCAAGTCCATGTTTAGGCCCAACAATCGGCCATCAGTCACCCTCAGCAAATAAATAGAAAACCTTTATTAAAATAGATAACAACTTACATCTTATCCTCAAACAATCCAATTCTAGAATGTTGTTTGGGAGTACAGTAGCAAATTGAGAAACTTTTTGATTGACGTGAAGAAAGAAAGAAAGAATGACTTAGATTTGGGGAAGATTTGATATCGTATGCCAGCTGCGCTTTGTTATGTTTTTTTAATACTAATTTTCTAGAGAATATTGTCATGGAATATTCCTTATTGGGAGATGAGATGGACAAAGTAAAAGGAAAGACTTACTATTGGCATACTGATCATCAGATTTGGCAGGTCTATCCCTGGTCTGGTCGTGGCATCACAGCTGGCAAGTCCGAGTGGTGAGTAAAGTTGCATTTAACCCATTTGGTGTGCGGGTGGCATCATTCAATGGAGGAAGGTAGGTGGTAATGATTAATATGATGAATTAGCATGGTAAGGTAAGCCTATGAGCTAATCCAATTACCTGTTAAAAATCAAAGGTAATGAAAAAGATAAGAACGACTGCTTCCTTGTTTGTGTGTGTGCAACATGTTGGGTGGGTGCTCCGATTTTGTTGAAAAAACGTGCATATTTGAAAATGGATTTCCTTCTATACTTTGAATGATATGAGGTATAATGATTTTAATTATTAGAAATTAATTATATTATGCAATACATCCAAAGAGGAGACTTTTTATTTTATATATTAATGGTACAATGTGAACAAATTAATATTAAAATCATCATGTCGTGTTGCGTCTGCCATGTCTATGTCAGAACAACTGCTAATGAGCAAGCAGCTATTTCTTAATTTTCCATTCTTCTAGTTCTGACTGCAGTGCAAGACAAATCCCAAGAAAACAACGAGCAGATTGAATCTCTTACCACAGCCATGTACCTCTCCCATTCATTGACTCCGAGATATGCCCAATTAATGTAGTGGCACACTCATCAATTGAAGGCCTTGTTTTGCGTCTGTTCTCTTTTCTGTCCATCCGGATTGAGATTCCTCCTCCAGCTCCTTCTTGGGAAAGTTTCCGCCTGCCCCTGTCAGCTCGAGGCTCTGTTGATTTTTTTCACGGAAGCATGCTCGTGGGGTTCTTCCTCTGATCCGAGTGAATGCTTAAAGTGGAAGCTTTTCAACCGACTCGGATCAGGTACACGTCTCTCTCATCTCATCTCATCTCATCTCAACCCCCCTTTAGTCTGATCTGACGGTTTCTGGTTGAGTTAGTAATTATGAGCACAACTGTTCGGATGCGCTCTTCCATCACCATATCATGTATCTGATCTTGTATTAATTCCACCATGGAGGAGTTGACCTCGAACAAGTGCATGAATTCGCCATTTTCCCATAGTGCATGGACCAATTTGTTTCTGGGGTATCTGATTTTGGGGGCAGGTTCACGTTTTTCCCCGCTTGGATTCATGAACTGGTTTGTTCTTTCTGTCTTTATCCCTTTCTAATTAGTTCCAGGGACTAGAGGGAAGTGGCCTGAAGCTTTTGTATTTTTTTTCCTGTTGATACCTGTGGTGGGTGGGTGATGAATATGTTACATTTTGACGTAGAGGAAGTGTCTCAGTAATGGCGGAGAAAGAAATTGTAGAATACCAGGGCCAACCAAATGTGCTGTCAAATCCTCCTATGACAGTTGGAATAGCCATTGATGGAAAAGTCAAGTGCAAGTATCTGGTCAGGTGGGCTTTGGAGAAGTTCATTCACGAGGGGGTAGTTTCCTTCAAGCTCCTACATGTTTATCCCAGAATAATGGGCGTGCCCACCCCAAGTAAGTTCTCATATTCTCCTCAGATTTTAACAAGATCTGTTATGCAGTAGTTCATGGGTCAGTGAAATTCGGTGCTCTATTGCAGTGGGAAACTCTATTCCCATGTCGCAAGTCCGAGAGGATGTTGCACTTGCTTATAGGAAGGATGTGGAGTGGGAGAAAACTGAAATGCTGCTCCCTTTCAAGAAGATAATCACCGGGAAAAAGGTCAATGCCCACGGTTCCTTCTGGTCCTTCCTGTTGCCCACAACCTCATGATAAAACTTCTAATTCAATCCATATCAAACAGATGCAAGCTGAGCTCCTATTGATTGAATCTGATGATATTGCATCGGCGGTTGCCAAAGAGGTGAAAAATTTGACCATCAGCAAGCTCGTCATAGGAGCTGCTTCTGTTGGGATGTTCTCCAGGTAGATCCTTGTTCAACTAGCATAGTCATTGACCGAGCGTTACTTTCTTTTTTTTTTTTATCTGCAATGCCTTTGCATGCTGAGTAATTCTACTGCTCCATGGCAGTTGCAGCCATTTCTTTTCTTTGAGATGTATCTGTAGGAAGATAAGGAAATATCTTTAATTCAATCTTAATGGTTCAATGCTTTCAGGAAAGTGAAGAAGCATAGTCTCACATCAAGAATCTCAGATTTAACGCCTAGTTTTTGCACAGTTTATGTTGTTTCTAAGGGAAAATTGTCATCCATTCGCCAATCAAACTCGGGGTCAAATGTAACTTCAAGCATCAAGGATGATAGTAGCCAAACAAGTTGCTCAACAAATAGTGGAACCACCCTTCCTCCCAGCTCATGCAGCGGTAGTTTCTCCTGAGATGGAATAGAAGGAAAATTCTCTTTGAACTGTTTATTTCAATAAATGGCCAGACTAATGTGCTTGTTTCTCTGTTAACTTTACAGATTCTATCTCAGCAGCTTCATATGGCCACTTTCGATCTTCTTCCCTACCAGTGCAGCGGTTCCAAGCCCTTTCTCACATAAACAAAGGTTTGCTTATCTCGGGAGCTACCTCTCTCGAGGCCAATCATTCAAGAAATCAGTCTCTGGCCTCAGAATTTGACCAGGATGTTTTGGGGTTTGATACCTGTGGCAGTAATTTAGAATATCCAGAAACTCGAAACTCTAGCTTCCAGAGCTCAATGATAGATGCACAATCATGGACCATTGATGAAGGAAGCACTTCAGATGCCCTTGTGGATCATCCATCCCCTTCTGATCAGGTAAATTCTATAATCGGCTTGCTTTCTTTCTCTGCCTTTTATCCTTCCTCTTCACTTGCTATGTTGAAAGAGGACTTGAAAACAGATATGAGAAAAGTACTTTTTATCTGATAACCCAGAATATATATATACACTTCTGAAGGCGTGAAAGTACTTACTCTTTGTTCTCCTTTGCCTCCTACCCAGGTTGATTTAAACTTTGAGCTGGAAAAGCTAAGACTTGAACTCAGACATGCTCGAGGAATGTATGAGATAGCGAAAACTGAAGCCATGGACACTTCCAGAAAGGTTATCTTTCTAGTAATTTATTTCTGACCACTTGCTCACTTTACTTTCTTCTCATTTTACCACTGTGTATGCTAAATTGCTCTTTCACATTCTTTAGATGGATGATTTACATCAACAGCGGTTGAAGGAAGCAATGAAGTTGGAAGAAATAAAGCTGAAGGTGAGTGTAGCAGAAGAGCTGGCAAGGCAGGAGGAGGAGAAGTACAATGCTGCAAGGAGGGAAGCTGAATACATGAAGGACTGCGCAGAGAGAGAGGCTTCGGAAAGGCGAAATGTGGAGATGAAAGCCTTGCGGGATGTGAGGCAAAAGGAAAAGCTTGAGGATGCTCTTCATGGTAATGTGCGACCCTATCAAATTTTTACATGGGAAGAGATCATTTCTGCTACTTCTTCATTCTCCGAGAGCTGTAAGATAGGCATGGGGGCTTATGGGACAGTTTACAAGTGCAATTTGCACCACAAAACTGTTGCTGTAAAGGTTCTCCACTCAAAGGAGAAACACAACTCTAAGCAGTTCCAGCAAGAGGTATGAATCTGGCATTAACATTTGAATATATATATATGTATCATATAAGGACAGCTGAATCTGTAGAGCCCCATGTTGAAATTACCAATCCATAGCATGACTGTCATTGATCAGCTTCAACAACTTATCTTCGTGTGAATATATTAACCAACTAATGGTATATACGTACACTGTGCAGCTTGAGATATTGAGCAAAGTTCGGCACCCTCACTTACTTCTCCTCATTGGTGCGTGTCCTGATCATGGTTGCATCATCTATGAGTACATGGAGAATGGAAGCTTGGAAGAAAGTCTTCTTCCGAAGGGCAATGCACGTCCAATCCCATGGTACTCTAGATTTCGGATTGCCTGGGAAGTGGCTTCTGCGCTCATATTCCTCCACAGCTCCAAGCCTGAACCCATCATCCACCGTGACTTAAAACCGGCCAACATATTGCTCAATCAAGAGTTTGTGAGCAAGATAGGTGATGTGGGACTCTCCACTGTGCTCCAAGCAGACTCGTTGCAATCTACTGCCTATAAGGACACGGGACCTGTGGGGACACTTTGTTACATTGATCCTGAGTACCAAAGGACGGGATTGATTTCACCCAAGTCTGATGTTTATGCTCTCGGCATGGTGATTCTTCAGTTGTTGACTGCAAAACCTGCAATTGCACTCACTCATGCAGTAGAAAACGCTATAGATGATGGAACGTTATTGGATATTCTGGACAAGGAAGCCGGTAATTGGCCCCAGGAAGAGACTATGGAACTTGCCTTGTTGGGCCTCAGCTGTACTGAGCTTAGAAGAAGAGATCGGCCAGATTTAAAAGACAAGGTCCTTCCTGCTTTGGAGAGACTGAAAGAGACAGCAGATAGAGCCTGCAGGACTGGAGTCTCGAGGAATGTCTCTTCCCCTCCGAACCATTTTATTTGTCCAATAGTGAAGGTATGATCATATAGCTTTACTTTTATGAGCATTGGGTACAAGAAAAAAGGTTTTGTTTGATGTTTAGCACCATCACTAGCTTGATTTTCAGTTATACATTGCTTATTAGTGTTTTCTCCCTAGTAAGTGCTTTGCTTTCCCAGAGACTTCCACAAAAGTTCTTTATTGCTTCATGTGTATTGCTCAATAGGTTAAGCATCTGCCAAGTTTTGAAAGGATAGAAATATCTCTAAATCATGTTGGAAGTAAAAGAATCCTGGAGTAAAATCCATGGGATGACCTTACATGTCCATCAGGATACTGAACAAGATTTGTTCTTTGCAGGATGTCATGAAAGATCCATGTGTTGCTGCTGATGGGTACAGCTACGATCGAAAAGCAATTGAGAAATGGCTCGAGGGGAATGATAAATCTCCAATGACAAACTTGCCACTACCCCATAAGTACCTGGTACCGAATTACACGCTTCTATCGGCTATAAGGGAATGGAATTCTATGAACAATGAATGAATGAATCCTCATTGTCATGGATTATATTATGAATATGATCAGGCAGTTGAGATGAGCTTAATTGTATATAATTACTAATGTTCTGCAGCTTCTCTTTCTCTGGTTTGCTCTTGTGAGACAAACTTGCATTGGACTCAGAATTTGCACCAGTTAAATCTTTACTGGTAATTGTAGAGTGACAGCCTTTGCTTTGCATTGCATTGTACTTGGGTCTAGACTACTCTTCAGAGATCATATCTAATATGCATGAACCAATTGCCCAATAAGAATACAGGATAAACTGGAGCACTGAAGGTGGCTTGGCCTTTTGCTGATCTCTGAGCATGCATGAACCTGCAAATTTTAGGCCATCATCACCTAACAAGTCACCTCCTTTACATTACTTCTCTTTTCTCAAGAGCCAGATTCCCTTTACAGGTATATTTGAGAAGGGTGACATGACAAAATCAAATACAAGACATGCTAAAGAAGAAGGTAAAGGTAGCAGCAGCAGCAGCTGCAATATCATGCAGCCAAGAAAGATGCAAATGGGGAAATTCACACTTTAACTTTTTGAGATCATTGACCCCACACACATTTACCATGATGGATTAGGTGTACTATAATTTTATTACCTTATTCCAATTGATTATTTTGAGTGCAAATTTCCTATCCCCACTTTAGTGCCCTCTTTACTTGGAAAAAGCTTCCCTATCTCTGTTGCCCCCCTTTTTTTTTGGCTAAATTATCCCATATCATTTATTTTCATTATTATATTATGAATTTCTTCTATATACTTTAATATTATACATCATTTAGATATAACATTTACATTCACCATCATGAATTCTGCAAAATCAATTATATATATATATATATATATATATACTCATTTCACTCAGTGCCATAAACATTAGGGTAGCATTGCTGCAGGTAGGTATATACTCTTGAGAAGACGGCCGAAATTTCGATTACGGGTTCAAGTTTCGGGTTTGGCTTCGGATAACCGAGCGAACTTTAAATTCCCGTGAGAAGAAGTTTAATAGAATACATGATGTTGACATCTCTATTTCCAATATTATATTTATAAATAGTAAAAAAAAAGTCTATTATTAAAAATAATATCCTAATTTAAGTATAATACATAGTTAGTGTGAATTTATAATATTTAAAAAATTATATTATTTTTAAATTATTACTTATAATTAATCTTTTCTAACCCCACTTTAGTGCCCTTTTTATTTAGAAAAAAGCTCATCAATCTCTCTTACTATTTATTTATTTATTATTATTATTATATTATAAATTTCTTCTACATATTTTAATTTTATATATCATATATATTACATTTAATTTTATTAAGAATTGATAATAATAATAATAATACGCATTTTATTTTATTTATTTAATATGGTGAATAATTTTTAATATGAAGAATTATAAAATAATTTTAAATTTTAAGTATTTTGTTTTATTTTTAATTTAGTTTGCTATAAATTTAGCGGCCCTGGTTCCCATTTCTAACAATATCAGTCTCTCTTCCTCCACCACAACAGCAGCAGCCATGGAGGATCATCATCACCAACACTGCTACCCTTCTATGGCTCATCCTCCTCCTGAGAGCATGGCCTTCTCCTCTCTCGGCCGCCACCGGACGTCGACGACGAAAGCCTCCTCCAGCTCCGTCTCCCTCTTCCCTTGCCTGACCGACACCTGGGGCGACCTTCCCCTCCAAGTAAACGACCCCGACGACATGCTCATCTACTACTCCCTCCACGATGCTGTTTCCTCCGGTTGGTCCCCCTTCGTAGCCTCCTCCCACCCTGATGATTACTCCACCCAACATATCTCCCCGGGCCACCCAGCTGCTAGTTATGGCGGTCCATCCCACGGACGGCAACTCACCGGAAGGAAGCCCTCGCACGTCCACGGCGGCGGCAGTAGGTCCTTGCGCACCCAGTTCAGGGGAGTGAGGCGGCGTCCGTGGGGGAAATTCGCGGCGGAGATCCGAGATCCGACCAGGAACGGGAATAGGGTGTGGCTCGGCACCTACGAGACTGCGGAGGAGGCAGCGCTGGCCTACGACCGGGCCGCCTTCAGGATGCGCGGCTCCAAGGCTCTCCTGAACTTCCCTCACCGGATTGGCACCGGCGAGCCTCCTCCCGTCAGGGTCAGTGCTAAGAAGAAGTTGCCAGATGCAGCCGGTGTCTCAGGCGCTGTCTCCATGGGTTGAGACATTGGAAAACATAATCCGACGAACGGATCATCTACCAGGACGAGGATAGAGATTCATCATATTAGTGGGCAGGGCAGGGCAACTCGGCAAGACAAACACTATAAACAGGTCGGCAGTTAGTGAGTTAAGGATTAGTCTGCATACACCATAAACTTACGATCTATAATCACGAGCTAAGAGATTCAAGTCATTTTCTTGTTGCATTCATTTGGGGTTTACTTTGTGTGCAATTTTGTCTTGACCCATAAAACTTAACTCCCCTAGTCGTGTCTTCCTCCTCCTCCTCCGCCATCGTAAGTCAATGAACGAGAAAATGCACTCATGTCATGTCTGACACGATATCTCTTTTGATGACTTTAGACGGGGAACAATTCCATGTACACACAGTGGGAATCTTTTTAATGTACTTTTCTTTCCTTTTGATCAAGGTGCCACCGTTATTGGACCAGACCAGAGCAGACAAATGCTTTATATTGGCAGAGAGGGAGACGACTGCCCAATAATCTTGATGCATTTATATTTATTCTACTGCAAGAACAGCGCTAGCCGGTAACCATGAATTACGATCGATCATCTGCTTTCTTCTTATATCATCAGTTCTGAGATTTTCTCGAGACTTTACTGCCATGCTTTTTGGTCCTCTTAGGAGAGTCCCCATCACGCAGCTCAAGGAACGGCAGTAAGCCAGCCTGAGTTCCGTCGATGTCGATGCTGTCCATGTCTCCTTCTATGGTCATGCCCTCGATCCTCGCTGCGATCGAGTCATTCTTCCTAGCTCCCACGTCAATATCTGCCATGAAAAAGAAGAAAAAAAAGGAAAACAGAGGATGGCGACAGCATATAAGTCGACACTGACCCAAAATGGGACAATGCAGTGGGTATGGGTACCTACCTGGGTTGGAGAAGAACCAGAGGATGGCGCCACAGAGAAGCAGCACAAATGGGATAATGTGGACGGCGTTCTCGGAGAACTTTGTGCGAGGCTTCTCCTTTCTCGATGGCTCGGAGACGGGGCCGTATGAAGGAGGTTGCTCGCTGCTATGGTAAGAGGCCATCCTCAGCATAGTCGAGGCCATGGGCGGCGGCGCGTGCGAGTAATCATCGTCCGGAACTCTGCCCCAGCTCGATGATCTGTACATCTTTTCTTTTCTCCTTTTTCTGCAGAGGCGAGGCAGGATGAGCTAGATGATTGTTTGTTGGGGGCGAAGGCGAAGGCGAAGGCGATGAGAACTACTGGCCTTTGTGTGTCGGAGGCTGAGACATTAGCTTGGAAGGAGTCTGCATGGAGTCGATGACCACGGCGAGGATTGGGGGAGGTTGCGTTGACCGTCTGACCATCTCCTTCCTTTTATCTATCGGTTTATATGGAAATTAATATTTTTCATAAAATATATAATTTAATGTTTGTTTATTTATTCTCCAACAAACCATGATAAACTCAGCCCAACACGCCACCTACGGACAGGCTGCAGCTTCCAAACCCGGAAAGGAAAATGCTCAACTCATTAGCTGTGGCTGCTTCAGCTCCTTCAGCCTCCCCCCTCTCTATCCTCATCCCCTCGCTGTCCCTCTCTAGACCTTTCATTCCTCCTCTGCCCGCCCGAATCCTCTCCGCCTCCTCCTCCTCCAAGCCCTTGCCTTTCGCTTCCTTCTACAGCTCCCCCATGAACATCCTCAACAAGCTCGGCTTCGGCCCACGGACTCCCGACCCTTCATCGATGGACTCCACCATCCCTCAGGGCCCCGACGACGACGTCCCCGCCCCCGGGCAGAAGTTTGCCCAGTTCGGCGCTGGGTGCTTCTGGGGCGTGGAGCTGGCGTTCCAGAGGGTCCCCGGCGTCACCAAGACGGAGGTCGGATACACCCAGGGGTTCCTCCATAACCCTACTTACGAGGACGTGTGCACCGGAACCACCAACCACTCTGAGGTCGTTAGGGTTCAGTACGATCCCAAGGAGTGCAGCTTCGAAGCCCTCCTCGATGCCTTCTGGGCTCGTCATGACCCTACCACCCTCAATCGCCAGGTGGAGTCTCCGAATTCTGCAGTATTTCGCCTTCCCCTTCCCCTTCCCCTTCAATTTGTTGGTTGATCGAATAATTCTTCCTACGTATGAGGAATTGATAACTCTGTACATCCTTTTGGCTGATAGTTGCTCAAGTTTGAGTTTGGCTGGGAGTGGGTAATACATGGTTAAAGTTATCATTCATGGTTAAGGAGCCATTATCTATCATTCATGGTTAAGGAGCCATTATCTATCATTCATGAACGGGGAAAGTGGCTTTTTCTTTGCTTTGGGTTCAGGATGTGTCAATTCTTTCTTCTGGCACCGACTTTGAACACTATATTGGTTCATAAAGCTCATGTAGCAATTCTTGTTCTGTCTATATCTTTCCTGTCATGTAGCAACCTGATGTTTGTGCAGTGATTTTTCTTTGCCAATGTTTTGACTGGATAATACACAGTCGGACATCATGGTTTTCTTCTGTAATATTCATGGGATTGAAATAGTCTTTGATACCATATAATGTTAGTCTATAATTTTCCCTTCAGTTTAATGGCAGGATTGTCATCCTTCTTCTGGAGAAATGCCCCTAGTGGATAAGGGCTATGAATCCTAACCTTTCTTCCTGTGTTGTGTTCTAATGTCATCAACAATTGATTTATGTGCAAAGCAGGGAAACGATGTGGGAACGCAGTACCGATCTGGGATATACTTCTACACTCCTGATCAGGAGAGTGAAGCCATTGCCTCCTTGGAGCGGCAGCAGAAGCTCATCAACAGGAAGATAGTCACTGAGATTCTTCCGGCCAAGAAGTTCTACAGGGCTGAAGAGTACCATCAGCAGTACCTTGAGAAAGGTGGCAGGTTTGGGTTCAAACAATCAGCTACCAAAGGATGCAACGATCCCATCCGATGCTACGGCTAGACCTTAGGTGCCCCATCATCACTTATATGCAAAACTCTATATGCTGAATGATGATATTTGCCTCAAGTTTTCCATAGAACTGCTGTTATAAGTAAAAGATGCTCTTCTGGTAGAGGGAAGAAAAACTCTCTAAGTGACCTATCATCTATCATCAGTCTTTCTTTATAGAATATGGGTTGGGTTTGTAAATGATGGAACCAGCAGCAAAAACTGCAGTCTAAACTTGAGGTGTATAGTCAGAACTATGTTACATTTGCAGCTAACCTATGTAGCATCGAACTCTATCCTGCTCAATCATGGAACATGTAACCTCATAAGCAAAGAAACATATATGGTAGCAAATACAGCCAAAGCTTGTACCATAGGATGCAATTTATGAGAGGTCTTCCATCCAAAAAGTTTCTTAATAACAAAATCAATGATAGAAACGCTGGCAAATAGTTTAGTTACTTACTGCTGTATATCAAAGTGGAGTACATGCCCAGATGACCAGTCATAGGCCCATGATATCTCAGTTGACTGACTGACTGACTGAAAATAACTAAACCAGCTGGGAGCATTATCCGGCAATCTATTCATAGATCCAGGGATGGAGGCTACTCTGCCAGTTCACAGTCCCATCATGGAACCACAAGGCTATTTCTTTCTTGGCACTCTCAACTGAATCGCTTCCATGAATCACATTCCTGCAAAATGCTCAAACATGGGAAGTTTTCCAAATTTAAGTAGCAAGAGATTCATTCTACTTATATGGCAACAATGATATAGCTCCTAAAAAGAGCTCATACTTCTATCGAATTTCACAAAAAGGAACATCATGTGATCCGCTAAAATAACAACAAGAAACCAATGAGCAGCACCGATTCAAGCATATGTACCTTCCAATCTCAACTGCAAAGCTGCCACGAATCGTGCCAGGGTCAGAAGCTGACGGGTTTGTGGCTCCAATGATCTTCCTCCCAGTTGCCACAACGTTCTTTCCTTCCCATACCATGGCAACAACCGGGCCAGAAATGATGTACTCAACTAAACCTTCGAAGAAGGGCTTGGAGGACAAGTCCTCGTAGTGTTTCTCAGCAAAGGGGCGTTCTACATTGACAAGCTTCATTCCTATGCGATAAACCAAAAGGAATAAGAATTAGCTGATTTACCATGATAAAAGGATGAGTAAACAAGACAGCATATAATTCAATCCTCGCCTTTAAGGTAGAAACCCTTCTGTTCGAAAATTTTGATTATCTCCCCGACCTGCACAGAGAAGTTTATAGCATCAAACTTCAGAAGAAACATCTAAAAGATTCGTACTTTATGGCTAATGGTATATGAGACAACAGAACTAAGATCTGGGGACGACTCAAATTTGCGCAGAATTAGACAAAAGGAAAAAAAAAAAAGGGAGAGTCAGGGAGTAGACGCATACCAAGCCTCTCTGGACACCATCGGGTTTGATCATGATGAAGGTCTGCTCCATCTTCGCAATCCTTCCGAAGCTCAGCCACAAAGTCAGATAAGGCGCCGCAGCAATTTACAGCACTACAGTTCAGTCCCACCACTACAAGGCAAGGAGGAATAGAGTCCATGGTGGTGGTGGTAGCCCTCCTCAAGAGTCTTCTGAAAGCCCATAATTTGGCCCACTCACCACAGACAACCCTCTATTCATTGCATAAACATCCATAATTCATTAATATACGACCAAAAGGAACCAAAATAATCATTTTTATCAAATGATAAATTTGAACTAAAGATTAAATTTTTTTGTGCAGAAACCAATAGAAAATTCGAGTTGTGGGATCACAAATTAGGTAGAAGTTCTGATCCTGTTGTGTATACAATTTTTAACCCCCCCAAAGCCACTACAGCCTGCCAGTGCTTGCAAAAATGGTCAAAAGATATAAGAACTGTGTCATCACATGGTAGAAGCATCATAGAATTGAAGCTGAAACAAACGGGATCTTCATTGTACACTGCAGTGGATTCATTGTACAAGATAGTATTACTGGAGTTGCATTGATTTTGTTAAAGATCTGCAAATATATATATATATATATGTGGATGCCTTCCATCAACCATGGGTACTACTCTTCTTGACATACGGATCTGAACCACCACCACCACCTCCTTGTCCATAGCCTCCACCACGAGCACCGCTGCCACCACCCCAACCATAGCCACTACCACGAGAACCGCTGCCACCCCAACCATAGCCACCACCACGAGAACCACCGCTACCCCAACCATAGCCTCCACCACGAGAACCGCCGCCCCCCCAACCGTAGCCGAACCCGGAACCTGAGCCGGATCCAGCCCCGAAACCATAGCCAAATCCCCTTCCAGAACCAGCTGATGAACTGCTGGATCCGGAACCATAACCCCAGCCAGTCCCTGGCCCAGAGCCCCAACCCCAGCTGTAGTCCCAGTTGGGACCATGGCCTGAGCCAGAGGCATCATTGGGAATCTTATTTTCAGCCATAGACTTCTCAGGGGACTTCAACTTGCTTCTACCACCTGCAGAAATGTGTACCAAGGATGAGAATGATAACAACAAGAGCAGGAACATGGGACTGAGACTCAGCATCTTAGTTTCTGCTTCTTCCAAGCTGCCAAGCAGCAGTAAGGGGTCGAACAAGTTGTCCTCTTTTGGTCTGATGTTATTTTGAAGGGTTGCATTTTGGGTGATGTATTTATAGTGAAGTGAGATAGCTGAAAAAAAAAGTTTAAAACAGGTAAATGAACAACCCAAAACCATTAGCTGCAAGCAAAAGTTTGAAGCACTCAGTGCATTCTGGGTGATGTACTACTGTGGCCACATTGCTTGCAGAACTGGGGGAGGGGGAGACACCATTACCCACTCACCACTAACAAGAGTGTCATCATCATCATCACCCATGGGGGCCTGGCAGAAGTAATCATGTATATGTATTGGCAGTTAATCATCCACCAACAAAATAAAAATAGAAATAATTTCTGTCATTGGATATATGGGAGAAAAATATATTATCTCAAAAGCACAGGCTTTACTGCATGATGACCAATCCCACTTTGCACAATTAACTGTAGCTATGATTAAATCATACTTATCAAATTCTTATAACACACCACACTAGCAGAAACATATCCAACTCACTTGACAGGATTCCCAAACAGCTTCCACTTGATTTTAATAATTTTTTTTAATAACGTTGAGGGATTTATAAACCTATATATTCTAACAAAAGGGCTTAATTTAAATTAAAACACAATTTATCGGCTTGTATTTGGAAGATAAAATTTTTAATTATGATGTATCTATCATCTCGTTATATTTTTCTTTTAATTTAATTTATATTATTATATATTTTAAATAAATTTATGTATTAAAATTATTTTATAAAATATTATACACAACAATAACATATATGTTATGGCTATAATATTTCTAATATAACTATTATATAACATTTATAAAATAGATTGATATAATTAAATTAATAACCTATTTATATTATATTGTAGATAAAAAATATTATACTTATAAATATAGTTTATTATACATAATATTACAATTCTAAAATATTTATTTGTAAATATTACTGTGAAATAATACTTCATTTAGTAAATTTTTTTGAAAGGATTTGTAGGGGTTCAAAATATTATTTTTCTTATAATTTTTTTGTTTTATATACAAATATTTATATTTAAGATAATATATAATACAATTATTTATACCATTATATTTTCTGACTTTATATATTATATATTAATTATTTTGAGTGTTTATAGTAATTTGTTTAATTTATATGAAATTATTATTTTTAAATATATTGATATTTTATATTTATGTATTAATATTATATATATATATATTATATTTTTATACATTTATTTTGAGTTTTTAAATAATACTATATAAAAAAATCAAACTCCAATAGATCACATAGTATTTAGATTATTTTTAAAAAATACACTTCTAAAAAATTATGTTTCTCCTATTATAAAGATAAAAGAAGGAATTATATTTGATAATTTCGTAATTATTATTCGATTGAATATATATTATATTGTCATTAATTATTTATATAATATAAATTATATTATTAAATATTTGTAACATATATAATCATTTATAATTTATAATTTTACACCTCCACTCTTAGTAGAGCATCATGCATGTTTGCACATGCTTTCTTCTTGACTCATCTCATCTGTTAGAACTTCGGCCCACACCAAACCATCATCAGAAAATAGAAATTGTTGTTCTCATCCACAGCCACAACTGTGTAGGAAGGTGTCCTAAGAATAACTTCCACTTTCATCACATGAATCAACATAAAGCTCCCACCACAGTCCAAAAAATAAAGATCAAAGAGGGAGCATACTTTTCTTTAAACGGATTCAGAAGCTAACAGGGTAACATCACAATATGTCGAGAAACATACATCAGATCAAGTGTTGGATTGATGTGATGTTAGATTCATCCTCATCTGCATTCTAACAATAGATCCCGTAAAGATCCAACCAAAAACAACAGCAAAATATTACTTAAAGATTTTCGTAAAAAAATTGAATGATTTAAAAACAGAATTGCTAGACAGGTGAGGGTTACTCAGTGATGGCAGTTAAATTTATAGGTTCGATTCCGCCAGCAGTACTTCCACATGATTTCTCAGAAGAGGGAGCTTGTGTATCCTCATAGTAACCCTCATTCGTCATTTGGAAAGCATGATACGATACTAACACAGAAAAACACTAAATCTAACAAAAGTTGGAGAATTCGGCATAGAAAAATCAGTAATCAGAGAGAGGATCGACTCAGTTCAGCGGGGATATCGACACGCAAAGCATGCTCCCAAGAGAGAGGCAGCCCTGCATTCCGGTCTGTTGAGCTTGAATTTTATGGAGTCGTCATCGCCAAAACTCGCTCTCTATATGAAACTATCAAAACAAAGAGAACTTTGAAATGAAAAGCATGAATCCTTTGAAAGGGCAGAAAAGAAGAAATCCAAGCAAAATTAACAACCAATAGGCCGATAAACTACAACATGAAGGAGGAGGCAGCTGAGTGGTGGTTATAAGGAGGGTAGGGGAGGAGATCGAGCTAGGGTTACAGATATACCCCGCCGCAAAATCGAATATTGGACCAAGTCTTAGGGTTTACCGATGATGTTGGTCGGACGAGCCCATGGGCCTGAAAATATCCATGTTTTAGGGTATACGATGTGCAAGCATAGGAGCGCTCGTGCTTACTGAGCCTGTGTCAACATTGAACGGTGGAGGTAAGTAAGTAAGCCTCACTCAACTTAGTCTATGCATTTTGAGTGTCGAAAGGAAGTGCCATTCAATAGTCTTTTAATGCATCATCCTATCCAGTCCATGCATCAGAAATCTAAAGAATAAAACAGCACAAACTTACAAATTAATGGTGCCCATAAAATCAACGGAGTCTACATGACCCCCACCATGGTCATGGCTCGTTGCATAAATGTCAAGCTGCCCATTCCAATAGACCTACAAATTGAGTATAGAATGCAGCACACGCAGTTGGGCTGAATAAACAACCCAAACATGTTTTATTCCCACAATTCCAGTCAGCTGTTTCCTTCCAGGGAGAAGGATTGCACTGAACAAGATGCTGTAAGTATAACATTACAGCATCAAAGCAACTAGAAACCTTCTCAAAATGCAGGACCCCTAACAAAAAGTGGGTCAGGCTTCAGTAAATGCTGAAACTGTGGATATCAATGTCTCATGTAGCTCATCAAATGGTTTGAATGCTCTCCTTTCTTAATCTCTGATTTGGATGGCCTAAGAGCAACCCACCCACTGTGTTTAGAGACCTTGGATTGATTCAAGGTTGTACTTCTGTGGAGCTGGAGCTTCACCATCTCGATTCTCCATCACTTTTGGTTTTTTCATAGCGTCAAGAGTCTGTAGATAATTGTATGAGGTACTTCGACCGGATGGAGGGCCAGGATTACTGATCCTGCTGGCAAGGAAACGGCGAATAAGGCCCCTGAGAAACGGAGCCATCGTATCTGGCTCATTTTCAAGGTAGTACATTACCCCGCCCATACAAGCACAGAACAGCACCACCTGCAATCATAAGCTATATACACGTGTCACTATTTCACAACTAGCCATATAGAACCCAGAACACAGATGCATGAATATTTTCATTATGAAGTTGATGCATAAAGTGATGCTTCATCTTTAACTTTGCCAAATACTTTTCCCCCAAGTGAATTGGTCAGCAACAAGAGTTCTGCCAAACAGGGGA
This sequence comes from Trapa incisa, assembly GCA_030064435.1. Lineage (NCBI taxonomy): Eukaryota > Viridiplantae > Streptophyta > Magnoliopsida > Myrtales > Lythraceae > Trapa > Trapa incisa. Next base: position 19,964,323 of record CM057782.1, read on the forward strand.
AAACGGCTTTCATGGAATGCACGATGAGAAATTGCATACCTCGGCATTCTTGACATCTGGAAGTAGATGGCGATTTATTAAGATGTACCACAAAGAATCGCCGGCCCGGGGAAGAACATAAAGAGCAAGTTCACTCCGCCTAGATTTTTTCTCTATTAGAACTGAGAGAGCAGCAATTCCACCAGCAATCCAATATACAAGCTTGTGGTCCTTGGATGCAACTTTTCTGTGTAGACATATGGCAGCCTGCAGAATTCATCGTATATTAAGTGAATTTATGAATCAAACAAACATAATAAGAAATCAATTTGCACAAAGAGCTACCTGGAAAAGACCAACAAATGCAGACAAAAATGATGTTGACCGAACAGCACCTTTTACAGCCAACCAGAGGGTACGTGCAGGAGCATCCATAAACTAAGGTTTGAAAAAAAAAGTACAAATCACAATAAAAGGGTCATCATTTTCTAAAGAATAGCCTACATAGAACATGGAAATCTGAGGTAAAAAAATGGAGGGAATACTGTACCTTCTGTAGGTGAAGGACAACAAAAGGTACGAATGTCAAGGAGAAGTAGAGAGGAAAAGTTTTCCTAAATGTAGCGGATGTTGCTTTGGCATTGTGGACTAAACATGAATTCGTCTGGGGATGGACAAGTGAGCAGGGAACAACTGAGGGAAACTCTTCCAATTTTACTAGGTCAGATTTCCCTACTTTTGACAAGTACGAAGACAGAGCCGGAATATCCAGAGGAAAACCTCTACAATTATCTCTGACAGCCTTGTAAATAGGTTTTGCCACAGGTCCAGTCTTTTGGATGAAGTCCTGATATGACTTTGGCAAGCTCTCTGGACGCATTATAAAGGCATACATGACCTGAAAATGGGTTTATTGATAAGTAAGAAGATATGGTCACAAAATTAGATTTCACATTGCACGACCCACTTTGAAAAATCAGAAAGAAGTCTTATTTGAATGGCAGAGAATACTTCAAATTGTTTTTTGGGTACATTCTATACAGATAGTAGACTGCACCTGTGCACATGCTAAAGAGAAAAGCAGAGAGTCTCCATGTCTCCAATGGCTTCCCCAAAAGTGAAATTTGTTCTTAGACTTTGCAGAATTATAAGCACACTGAATTTGGAAATAACCAGTCAGGCTTTGGGTAAAATAAGAAAGGCGTACTTGCTCTTTGAAGCATACAGCCGAGCCATTCAGTTAGTGTATGGTCGCATACCTGTGCTACCCTAGCCAACAGATAGAGAGCAAGAGTGCGCCTCCTATTAGAGTCATCCAATGCCAAGATAGATAAACCCGCAATAGAACCTGATAAAACTCTGCTCCATCATGGCCTTAAATAATGTCATGATAAGGAAGGAATAGGATTTAAAGTACTCAATAGCTTTCACATCTTTGGTGATTTCATATACCTAATAATTTAATTGGAAAAGAAAGAACTTATACACTACAAGATGTCGATAATTCAGTTGATTGCGTACTTACACATTCAAGGGCGTCTCTTTCTTTCTCAACTTTCTAAACAAACATCTGAGTGCGTGGTATGATCCAGTAAAGCCACCAAACAGCAGACCCACACGGCATGCTTCTTCTCTTACAATCAGGTCCTTCTCTGACACTAATTGCTGCATTGTAAGAATTAACTATGGATCAGATCTTACTCCCCATATGAAAATAACACAGCAATGTCCCAGTACTAAATACTGTACTATCTGAATCATCAGATTGGCATGGTTTTGTGAGTGAATCATAGGACCAGGGTAGCAGATAGATACGTCAGACAGATCAGTAAATCTATGCTAGAAGATTGGTTTCTGGCAGATGCCGTCAGACAGAGTCATCCTCTCCGTCAATTCCCTGGATAGTTTTACACTCGCAGATTCGGTGAAGCAGAGAAAAAGTCAAGTCAATAGAGAGGTTGTCCCAAGGACCCTGTTTGTTGATTCGGATAGGATGTTTGACATTCAATTCATGATGCGGGTCGATCTAATTCAATCAAAGTCATCCTTCATGAAACTGACGTGTGGTATTTCCAGAGCGATATAACCCTAGGTAATCCGAGTAGTAATAGTTGATCCTGCGGGAAATGCAGCTCCATCCTAAAAGGTTAATATTAAGCCATAGCCAAATAGGCCTAACGCGCAGCAATCAGCATTCGAAACCCAAAATTCGGGTGTCAATTGAAGAGACAACCTTAAGATCGAGGAGGGATGAATAAGACTGGCCCTTGGCAAGCTTGAAGGCGCGAAGGAGAATCCCAATCCCGACCCTTACGCCGTACGACAGGAGGAAGCTCTGGCAGAGATTGCCAATGGCATTGGCGGCGCAGGACTCGTCCGGGGAGTGGTGGCAGGGAGGGTGGAGGCGGGGGAGGCGTCCGCCGGCACCGCTACACTCAGCGGCCCTGCGCTGGCGGCGCTGGAGCTCCTCTATCGCATCGCGGAGGCGCTCCTCGGCCTCGAGAAGCCGGCTCTCGGCGTCGGAGCTGTCGTCCACGAGGGGAGAAGCGTTGGGCGGGGGAGGTTGCATCTTGGCTGACGGAGGCAGGTCAGTAGATTAGATAGGATTGGGCTCTGCCTCTGCATGCAATTTTGAACATTTGGAGTATTTTTGGGAGCTTTCCTTCCTTTCTCCTAAGGTAAAGTAAAGTCCGGAAGAGCAAAATAATATCCAAAATATATATATTAAAAATTAAAAAATGAGTGGTGGGGCCCAGGTTATTGGGGGATGTGCTAATATACATCGGATCTACTATGATTAGCAGTAGAGCAGGAGCGTCTCTCTAACTTCTGACATACTGACACATATCTTTTTTTTTGCTCAATAGACTGACGCATATCAATACGCAATATAAGGAATTTTTATGAATATAAATATTTTATCCTATAAGTAAAAAAAAACCCAATTTTCCTTATAATTTTCTGGAATAAAAATTATTTATAGCTTAAAAAATTTTGAAATATCGGATGACTTGCCACTTTTTTATCATGGCCACCCTATACATGTTAATGGGTCGGGTACAGAATGTTCTCTCCGGACACGTACGGTTCGATGACATGTAAGATAAACCTGGCTTGTACAAGATGGGGTCCGTGCCAATTGGATTCCAGTATTTTGACAGGCATATTTTGACAGCCATTGGACTTGGAACCGGACCCACCCCATCATGCTTCCACCCGACTCACCAGCAACACATGGTACACAAGGCATGGATGAACCTTTGGACTTACCAAAGTGTTTTCCGTGGGTGGAACAGCATTAAGTGATACTATGGTCCCGCTTGAGGTCATGATGAGTGAAGATAAAACCCCACTCAATTTACTGTCTCAAAAACTCTCACCAAGTTGATGCTCAACATGCCCCTAGTAACTGGAGTCCTTGTAAAATGTTAGTTAGAGGCAGCAACTTCAACAAGATTTTGGTATGAAAATTGAAGACAATTGTGGGTTACTTGGGCATAATCAAATTGATCACATATATGAGTTGACTACCACAAGGAATAAGTATGATCTCATATCTGGTAGGAATTCTGGACATGGGATGTAAAATCAATGAATGCATTTGGATTAGCAGAGCAATCAAGTCCCTATTCACTAGCGCATGACTCTCACCAAGGTTTGATGGGCAATATCAAGACTTTGTACCTTTTTGAGGGGTAAGGTATATTATTTTACACCAGCAACACTGCAACAGTTCATAGTTTCAGCCAGATCATCAGATGATTCCCTCTAATCGAATACAAAGTAACCCCCGCATATAGGAAACTCTTCTGAGAAATCAAGGATAACGATGCCTTTTAAAGGCAGACAACAACGGGGTCTTTATGTTTTGGTGATAAAACTGCAGGAAAAAAACTAGGGCAGGACAAATCAATCATCAAGCTTGAAAGGAGCAAGATAGATGTACCATTCCTCAGCCTTCCCAACCCCTGAGGAGGGTGGCACGGGCGACGCGGTTCACCCCCAGGGTGAAGGCCCCCATTCGAAGGTTGCAGTTGTGCGTTTGGCACATGCCCTTTATGTTCCGGAGAGCTCGGGTCATGTACTTCCGAAGCTCGTTGTTCACCTTGTCCTCATCCCACATGAACCCTTGAATGTTCTGCAAACAGCAATGATAAGGTAAATGCATGATCTCTCGTGTATGTTTTATCAGATTTTAATTTGCATGTACATGGTTGGGGAAAGGGACCATTGGGGTTAGGAGGAGAGGCACAAGCATACTGCTAATCTCATACCTGGACCCACTCGAAGTAGCTGACAGTGACACCCCCAGCATTTGCATAAATATCAGGCAGAATGACGACTCCTTTCTTGGATAGTATCTGAATGAGACAAGTATTTAAATTAGTCCAGAGTTCATCCATTACATTTTTCAAAATATACAATGCAGAGACAGAACATGAAATGCCTCTCACCTCATCAGCCTCTGGATCAGTAGGATGATTTGCAGCCTCTACTATGAACTTGGCTTTTACATCTGCTGCATTCTCCCTTCATCACAGAAACAGCACCCGCCCGATTTATGAACAAGTATAAAATCAGGTTGGTTAACACTCACTAATGAAAAATGAATAGACGGGCACCTGTTGAGCACTCCACCTAAGGCGCAAGGGATGAGGACATCACACTCGTGCACGAGCAATTCACTAGGATCCATTGCTTCGGCACCTGCGAAGTTTTGCAAACTCCCTGTGCTTTCTTTGTGCTTGAGCAACTCTACAATGTCGATGCCATTCAAGTTCTTCACTGCACCACTAATGTCACTCACTGCAATAACCTTACCACCTCCCTCGTGAATGAGCCTTGCAGCCCACGAACCCACATTTCCAAATCCCTGCAAAAACCATGTATAAGGGGGGGCCTCCCTGGAAGAGTATAAAGCCCTTTCAAGATCAAGCTCTTCAGATCACTTACTTGAATAGCAAACGTCATGTTTTTGACATTTTTTCCATGTTCAGCAAGCAAAGCTTCAGTAGCAAAAACCACACCACGCCCAGTTGCAGCCTCTCGACCCAGTGAACCGCCGAGATCCTGAATTAGTTTTTTTCAAGACAAACAAGTGAGATAAAGGTCCAACTCATGCCCCGAAATTGTTTCCAAGGCTCAAGACTCTTACGATTGGCTTTCCTGTCACAACCGCTGGCGAGTGACCATGAAATTTGGAGTATTCATCTAAGATCCACGCCATGGTCTGCACAGAACAAGTGTTCCCTGACAAGCTATAAGACATCATATGGCTCTGGAAGGAAATGACACAAGCAGAGAGATAACTGAACCTGAGCATTAGTTCCCATATCAGGTGCAGGAACATCAGCGTGGATCCCGATGAGATCATGGATCTTCTGAGTAAAGACACGAGTTAGACGCTCCAGCTCACTCTTACTCAGGTCCTTGGGATCACATCCAATCCCACCCTTTGCTCCACCATACGGAATGTCCACCACTGCAGTCTTCCATGTCATCAACTGGGCAAGAGCGTTCACTTCATCCAGGTCAACCTGTAAAATTGACAAGAACATGTAAGAGTGAATTTGCTATTTTTACTTTTTACTTTTCCTTTTAAGAACAGTAGAAAAAAAACATAATCAACTTTGATTTATTATTAGTCCGATTCAACAATAAGCTCAAATTTATACGCGTAAGAACGAGTCCCATGTTGGCGTGCACTGTCCAAAGGGTGCCAGTGGAGCAGGAAAAGGATAGTCACCATGTGGGGCAATGAGCATTTTCACCAGGTTAAAATTTCACATAAGCCTGAGATGATGAGGAACATTGGTGCTGGTGGGACAAGTTGTGCCATCAACAATTAAAAGCTCTGACAGATTTGTTATGGCACCGTTTCAGAACCGAAAATAGCAACATGCATGCCCTACTATAATATTTAAAAAAATGATTCAAGTTCAGCACGGCAACAACAGCCTGGAAATTGCTTGCAGAAGTAGTATAGTCCAGGCCATTGAACAGAATTAAGTGGGGATGCACTGTGTAGAAGCTATATCTCAATCAGATCTTGGTGTCTCTATAGGCAGGAATGCCCAATGCACTGCTAATGCTGTGATTTCGCATTCAACCAATCTATAAAGGAATCTATTCGCAACGTCATATCACTCATCTAATCTTTTCAGACTTCAACTCATCCAGACAAAAAGTATAAAGGCTTTGGGCTTCATGAGCTCTGGGTGGCATCAAAATGTAAAAAGGGAATAGCACAAGAATCCAAAACTCTGAATCAATTTCGACGAGCATACAAAAAAAAAGCAAGATAACCACCAGTGAAAGGACAGATATATTGAAAAAGGATGTGTCTACCTCAGGATGGTATCTGATGCCTCCCTTCATGGGGCCGCGTGCATTGTCATGCTGCACCCTAAAGCCAATGTACGAAACCAGACTCCCGTCGTCCTTTGGGATCGTGCACTCCACCTGAAGCGAATAAGAGTTTCAAAGACCCGTGGAATTCGTATAGGGATGAGCACGAAGAATTTAAGGAAGGGATTTGACCTTGATCTCTCTGAAGGGGATGAGGAGAGAACTGAGGAGCTTGGAGTCCAATCCAAGGATGCTGGCGGCGTTACGGAAGTTGCGGTTGGTAGCGGCGAGAGCATTCATGACTTGTCCGGGTAGGGATCTGGTAGAGAAATAAGATGAAGGTAACCTAATCGATGATAGAGATAGAAGAGGTAGAGAATCAGAGGTAAAATGTCTCCGAAGGTTGTGGAGACTGGAGAGACGAGAGATACGAGAGAGGTGGAAGAGAAGGTGCAGCAAGTGTTAGTGTTGGAAAGAGTGCACTCACACTCGTCGTGTGTGCTGTCACTATATATGCATGCTCAGTCCAAAGAGATGAGGAAGAAGACAGACAGACACCCTTCATTTTCCTCATTTCACTTTAATTTTCCGTTAAAAAATCTCTTTTATAGCACGAATTTACCAATATTCTATACTAAAAATGTATTAAAAAATTTTTTGCTCTTAGAAAAATGTATTAACTTAATATTGGGAAAATTATTAATCCCAAATTAGATAAAGGATTTACACATTTTATTCCAGCTCAGACTGACAGGTAGATTTCCTCTCTTTTTAACTGTTCGATGTGACCAATAATATGACCGGATGCTGACGCGTCTCCCCTCTTTGATAAACATGCCTATCAGGATGGGCAAGTGTGCATGGGAGGACGATCGGCCAGCATCTGGACTTTGGAAAGGGAGCAGCGGCGGAGAGGTCTTCTTCTTCAGTGGCTGCAATGACAGTCAAACTTCTTCTGACACAACGCCTTCTCGTCCACTGATTTCTCATTTTCTCAGTTTGACTTCTTTTGAGTAATCGAGTGGCTGCCAGCCCTCCGATCCCATAACGGGTCTCCATCCATTTCCGGCCCCTGAATAGATAAGGCCATCTCGCCTTCTGTTCGTTTTGCCTGTAAGCTTACCTGAGAGAGAGAGAGAGAGAAGCTCCGACCCACCATCGCCGACCTGCGTCCACTAATGGCCACACACCATGTATCGTCACTCTCGCTTCTCCGGCCCGCTGTTGTAGGTACCGCCGCCCGCCGGAAATTCGAGCTGCCTTTTTCTCTTCAGTGTAGGCGGCGACCTTGCGGCTCCTTCATAACCCGGGCGGCGGGGACGGATATGCTGGGCGATTTCGGGGCCAGAGATCCCTTCCCGCAGGAGTTGGAAAGCAATTTCGGAGAGAAGGTTATAGGGTTCCAGAGCACGGAGCATAAGATTCTCATCCCCACCGCCACCGCCCTCTCCCTCTCGCAGCAAGACTGCTCCCCTGTTTCCCCTCTCCAAGCTCCCATGTCGGCTGACGACGCTAGGAAGCTGCTCAAGAAGGTACTTGTCTTCAAACTCTCGATTCCTGTCAAACTCTGGATAGTCTGACGTTTCGTGTGAACACTACTCTGGGTCTCTGTCTGTAGATCGTGGGATGGAGGCTCATCGATGAGGACGGTGGGCTGAAGCTGCAGTGCCTATGGAAACTGAGGGATTTCAAGTGCGGTGTTGAACTCATCAATAGGATACTCGAGGTCGTTGAGCCCACAGGTCACTTCCCAAGTCTTCATCTCGAGCAGCCGAATCAAGTGAGGGCCGAGCTATGGACTGATTCCATCGGTAAGTTATGCAATTTGCACCCTTTTGCCAGTTAGCTGCTGCATTTCCTCATTCTGTGAGCTCCAAATTCTGCAGGAGGATTGAGCATGAATGACTTCATCGTTGCAGCCAAGATAGATCTTATAAAAACATCTGATCTCGTCCCAAAGAAGAGAATATGGGCATAGATCTTGGATAAAGCACCTGAAAAAGGGAAGTGGGGATATTACCATCTAAGGGATGCAAAGGATGTTGAGTAGATAGATGGTGTCCATTTGTAGTAGCTATTGAGAACTACCAATGTTTATTTCCAGATCCATTGATGGGCTGCAGACTATGAGTTGAGACACAGGCATGTATTCACTTGATCAGTATGTTACAAGAATCAATTTCCAACGCACTTTGGAGTATTAGCAGTACACAAACTTGCTTCATCATGAATTTAGAAAAAGGAAAAACAAGCAGAAGATCTATAATATGTTCCTCTTGTCTTGTCACCTTTGGGTGCAGTGATATTATGCAATATATATTGCATAGAACATTTCTTGAAACTCCACAGAGCTGAAGTTATTAATTTACCTGAAGGTTGAAGCAATGATTATGGACAATTATGTAATCTGATGCTAGCCACTAAAGCACTTCATCTGCTATGCCAGAATAGATCAGTAACACATTTGTTTGGAAGGATGCCAAGTCGACCCCATTAAGCCTGCAACTGCTACTGCCTATCATGCAAACCAGAAGGTCTCATCTACTTTTGTCCTTCGGAGTCAGAGCTCCTCCTCTCCACTGTTTGTGTCATATCCGTAAGCTTTAAGCAGTGTCTCTCTTCTCTGTGGCTTGCATGGATTCCAAGTTCTGCTAAAAATATGAATGAAACAACCATTAGAATACAAGGTTTTATGAACTAGAGTTCCCTTGATAAGCTATACTATGTTGCAGACAGTATCTGTAGAAATCAAAAGGCAGGATTTACTATAAACATGCCTAGAACTTAAATGATCTTCAGGCAATCTAGGTGCATGCAGCAGGCTTTTTGACCACCTTAAGTCTAAGCATGCCCCAGCACCTAGAGTCACAGGAGATTGCTTAATTAAAGCACTCCCTAACCATAGCAACAGCCAGTCTCTGAGAAATTGAAAGATTCAACATTATTTGCTGTCCAAACTTGCCATGTGACTTTCTAGACTAGTAATCATACCAGCTTTGGGCCTCATACAGTCAATTTCTAGGAAAGTCTTCTACCTGGGCTGCCATCACCATGGTGCACACTTCACTTCAAGATTAATTTTTTATGCTACTTTCATTCCAATTACCATTTTACCCCATTGCTAATAGGATTCACAGGAAGTTATTACAGAGAAAGAAAAAAAATCCAAAGGGAAGTCTATCCAAGCATATGCAGAACTCTGTACCTTCTGAGAGCCAAACTTGGGAATGGAGGAGGATGATTGAGGAACCCACCCAACATCAACACTTCCAGTAACAGAGGCAACTCTATGTAGTTTTGGCCTCAATGGCTATTCTGGAGTTTGTTGGATGAAGAAAACAGTAACATAACGTACCAATGAAATGGTCTAATTGTTTGCATCATATTGGAAATCATCACAGCCTTCCCATGATCTATTTCATATAGGTGAGCACGTCTATGCCAGAAGCCCAGGTTCCTCGGGAAAGAGCTGGACAAAAACTGGTCAAAGTTCAGCATCATTGCCAGTTATAAAGCTTGAGGAATTGAATCAACTGAATAAAAGACCAACCAAGTGTTTTCTAATTGCTCCTGCAGTCCAGTCCCTTCACCCTGAAGCATTATCTTCTATAAACTTTTCCCTTATGGAGCTTCCTGCCTTTCTTTGTCCTCTCATGTTCCTTTCCTTTCAGTTTGTTCAGTCGCTCTTTACTACCCTCTATATCAGCTTGAATGGCCCTGTCTCTCTTATCATCTGGTAATAGGGCCAACCTAGAAAATTTCTTGGGCCAAATCATTCCAAGTCTGTCAGTAATATCTTTATATGCAGGAACAAGTCCACGTCTTATAAAACATCCTTCAATAAGCTGCATTGAGTTCACTTCAGGGAGAGAGAGAGCATCTCTCAACTCAAGGTCCAAGCAAAATGGGGAATCTTTCAGCCACATCCTCAATGAGTGTGCCTTAGCTACCAGAAGCCCAGTCCTTGTCTTGCATGGTAAAAAGGGAGAACCCATCTCCCACAAGAATACCTTTAACGTGCTATTGAGGGAAACAGAATTGTAATCTGAAGTTCCAGTTATCAGAACTACTGATTTAGGAGACTCTGGAGAGCCCTGCAGTGAAGCTTCCTGCGTAGAGCATGATTAGTATATTAGAAGCACAGGAAGAATGACAAAGTTACAAGGTGAGAAGGTAAAAAAATTGTGGCTTCCTGCTATGAATGGCTGAAAGTCATAACCTTGGAAAGGTGGAAGTAACTAAATCATTGATACAAGAAGAGTGCTTTAAATAAGGAGCATACTTGCATGCGGTCAAGCCATAGGGTAAGCCCAACAAGAGATGCACCAGCAGAGAGCCTCCTGAAGTCAGCTCCCCAATCCTTTTCAGCAACCCTGAATCAAATTGGCAGCAGAAGACATTCAGGAATTGATGGCATAATTCTTATCCTAGTGTGCTATTATTATATTATCATCACTCTCATTTACTATATCCAAGAAGGGCCTTGAACCCTTCTTTCATAGATAACACTTGATCCCGAGGGGTTGATAACTGAACAATATCAAAGAGAAATATAGAGTTGACCTGAATACATTGTGTTGATAGATCTCTTTTTTGATTGCCAATTGAAAAACTGACGAAGCAATGGCCCGAAGTTCAAAGGCCCATAGTAGATCCTCTAAAGCATTGACCCAATTCAAAGCAGCATTGTCTTCCAATGGTTGTAGTTCATCAAGCATATTCTCTACTTCAGATATGAATGAACTGGATTTTTCTGTCAACAACCTAAGTGAGTAGCACCGATATGAGTTTGAAGTGCAGGAACACAGGCAAAATCTGTTCAAAATTACCCCCACCCAATCTTGAATGAAAATCTTAAATCCTCTATCTATAATACTTTGTGAATTACCACAGGATATTCAAACATATTGACCATCAAAGTATTAACTAACATCTAAATGTAGATAGGTTGCAGCGACCACAGGGAGTCCAAGATTGAGGATCAAATTAGGTTTGCTCAGTTTTGTGTCGCCTAATGTAGTGGCGTATTATGCAGCCTAGGTGACATCTCATCTTATTCTGGAAACTCATTCATTTATGATAGGCTGGATTCCAGCACTAGAAATATAGGCTTAAACGTAAAAATCTCATGTCCATCCATCTCCATCACAGTAATTAAGAAACTGATAGTTACCTGATTGGAAGATCAAAACCAGCACGGCCTAGCGCATTTAAGAGATTAATGGCTTCACTTGTATTCTTGCACAAACTGGCAGCTCTAATGAACAGTGTCCATATTCTGTGGTCAGGTTGCAGACCTTCGGCCTTCATCTTACCCAACTTCTTAATTGCAATGCCATAGTCACCATTCCTTAGATAAGCATCAATAACTGAACTATAAGGCAATGTGGTGAGATCCGCACCTGCTTCACTTAGGCTATTAAAGACTCTCTCAGCTTCCTGAGGTTGACCAGAACTTCCATAGGAGATCATGAGCAAGTGCATTGTGGCAACAGTTGGTTCCACCCCCGCCTCTCTCATCATGAAAAAGAGTTGCTCGGCTTTGGAATGGTCCCCTGAATTCCTATAGAACTTCATCATTGTATGATAAAAAGATCTGTCTAATTTGTACCCTTTCGATAGCAACTCCTTGAAAAGCTCCTCGGCTTGTTCCAGACTATCCTGCTTGCCTAGGGCTGATATAAGACTCTTATATGTGTCTAACTTAGGGTCCAAGCCAAAACCTTTCATTTCATGCATCAGTGATAAACCCACCTCAGGCCTGCAGTTTCTGCAGTACATAATAATTAGAATATTGTAAGTGATTTCATCAGGACTAAGACCGGCTTCCTGAATCTGCTGGTAAACCTGAATCGTTTTTTTGAAGTCCTCAGTTCTTGCATACATCCTCAGCATAGAGTTCAATATGGATAGATCAGGTTTGAATCCCGCATCTTCCATCTCAATCACCATGGCTTCAGCATCTCTCAATCTCTTTCCCTTGCACAGCAATCCAATCATAGTCCTATAGATATGCATTGTCGGAAAATAGCCAGCTGCCCTCATCCCAGCATATATTTTCTGAACTTCAAGTATGTTCCCTGCTCGAGCAAATGCTTCGAGCATCAGCAGAATGGAGCTCTTACTCACTTTGAAACCCATTTCTTGCAACTCCTGGATAACCACATAAAGTTCATCCAACCTTCCATCAGTGATGAGGGCTTGCAGAAGACCATTGATGGACTCCACAGAAGGAGAAGGACCATCTCTCATCATTGTGTTGAAAACAGCTCTCGCCCTCTCGTAGCAACCACTTACAGCATATGCTTCTATTAGTGCATTCCACACACTGCGATTCACTGTAAGTCTCTGTCTAAGATTGCCCACAATGCTTTCAGCTCTCTGCCACAGCTTTAATCTTCCATATTCCCGAATTACAGTGACAAAAGTGGAGCTGTCATCAAAAGTGATGCCTCTCGCTCCTGCCTCATCCACCAAGTAGTTTGCTGTCTCAGGAAATGCCATTTCGCAATATATATGCACCATTTTTTGGTATAGATGCTTCGTCAACCCAACACCATAGAATCTCATATCAGAGATAACCTGGGAAGCCTCAGCAAAAAGTTTGTTTTCCATGCAACATTGAATTAGCGTCTCATAAAAGAGACTACTTCCAGCAAAAGAACACGACCCTATAGCTTTGTTGTATTCTTCCACAGCACTATCCACCTTACCAGCCTTGCAAAGCATAACAACCAAAGCTTCACTTAGCAACTGACTTGAACCAGCATGATCTCTCAGAAATTCAAGCAGATCCAGTGCTTCGGAATGCCTCATTGAGGAACTATATGAACCTAGTATGGATAGTAAATCGTCACGATCCAACTCAAATCCATTGCTGATGGCCTGCTTTAGCATAACAGCAGCGCGATCATAGCATTCCCCTTTCACAAGGACTGATGAAATGATAGAAGCATTCATACCACCTGGTCCCTCCATGTCTCTAACAATCTCATCAATGGTTTCCGGGTAATTCTCCCTTACGAGAGTACGGATCATCATCTCGTAGAGTGTAGAGTCTGGAACATAACCATCACGAACCATCTCCCGGTACAACGACATTGCTTTCCTTGTCTCATTGAATCTCAGTAATATGTCCAACATAACTGAATAGGCAAGTGTGTCAGGTTTAATGCCACACCTTTGCATGCATTCATAAGTCTCCTCGGCCTCCACTCGCTTCCCGGCCTTGGCATATGCACAAATAAGAGCACTGTAAGTTCGCAGAGTGGGCTTAACTCCAGAATCCAACATCTCCGACATCACATTCTCAGCTTCCTTAGTCTTATTTGATTTTCCCAGTGAATCAATCAGAACCGTGTAAGTAACTGCATCGGGTTTCCGTCCACAAGATTTCATGTCTTCGTAAGCCTGCAGTGCGAGGTCGCTCTTGCCCTGCTTCCCATACATGTGGATAATAGTGTTGTAAGTCATTTCATCCTTGCCAAACCCCTTACTTACCATTTCGTCACAAATATCCCTCACCCTTTCTGTTTTCCCTTCCCTTGCAAAAGCATATAACAGTGAATTGTAGGTCACAGCATCAGCAAGAAATCCCCGGGACTCCAATTCCTTAAAGAGCTTCTCTGCCCTACTCGAGAGTCCGCATCTACCGTAAACAGAAATCATGGCATTGTACGTCCACAAATCTGGCTGGCACTTGTGGGTCTCCATATCGTTATAAATCTTGGTAGCCTCGTCTAAATTAGACTCCCTGGAGCAGGCACTGATGAGTGTATTGTAAGTGATGATATCAGGCCGGAGTCCTCCGGCCCTCACTTCATTCAACAATTGGATGGCCAGATTCGGTTCTAGAGAGTTTGACTTGACACGGGCATTGATCAGAGTATTGAAGCTCACGAGGTCAGGCTCGCAGCCTCTCTCCCGCATAACATCGAGCAGGTGCTGGACATTGGTAAACCTGCCATTCCGGGCATACACGCCCATCATGGCATTGTAAACCTGGACAGTATTCCCAACGGAGGACTCGGCTCGGGTAAATATCTCGATGGCCAGGGACTCCTGATTGGCCTTCCCGAGGACAGACAGTATAGTGGCAAGCATTCGGGCATTGGGAGAGTACCAGTGCCTGAGATTCAGCCACTCGTAGACCTCCAGGGCCCGTTGCCAGTTCGACTGCCCAATCCATTTCACCACGAAGCAGAAGTCTGTCGGCGTCAACTGAACTGAGCGTTCATCCAGCACGTCCGCCACGAACTCGTCAGGCTTCAACCCCAGTATCTTATCGGTCATGAACCGAACCCTCTCGCGCCAATCTTTGGCCCTCTTGAGAGCCAGCTTGTTCCTCTTCTTGAACTGAGTCCGGCTGAGGCGACCCAGCACCTCCTGGGACTCGTCGGACGCTTCAGCATCCCCGGTTCGGTTGCCGGGTTCTTCTTCGGGAACGCCGGTCGGAGATGGCAAGGGCTGCGGAGGTGGGTGGGTCTGGACGGAGAGATTGAGATGGGGCCACCTGACGGAAGGAGAGGCTCGGCTGTAGGTGAACTTCTTGGGGCTGACAGAGAGTTGGTCGGGGGAGGTGGTGGGAGCGGAAGAACCGGCGGCGGCGAATGAGCGACCGTGAATCGAACAACAAGAGACAGAAGGGCCCTTGAAGGGATTGGAGGACAGCGAGTCTGAGCGCACCGGCGGGAAAGTTGTAAGAATGAAGGCTCCGGTGCTCGTACTGCCCATTGCTTTAGCTTAGCATTGAATCGGATGAAGAGAATAATAGAGATGAGTTTAGCAAAACGGCAGAGACGTAGAAGAAGATTAGGAAAAGAGAGTGGCACTTTCCCTTCCCATTCCCATCCCCATTCCCTTGTACAAACCAAAGAAACGAGAAGATAAAAATCTACCAAAAAAAGATGGGATAAGACAAAAATATCTGATGGGTCCTTGTTCTTTTGTAAAAGAAGAAATTAAATTAATTTCATATTAATGTGATTCACATTCACATAGGGATTCAAGCAAAGCTTCTTCATTCATAGAAATACGAATGCAGGAAATAATAAATCCACAAGTACAATGCTTAATGTAAGAAGGTACGTACTACTAGGACTTGCTACTACATATTACACAGATAAAATATTATTTATTTCTTCAACCCTCGTGATTATCATCAACTGAGCAGGCAGGGACGATAAAAGTATCATACCACTAGTAAGTGGTGGCGTCGGACTTCTGGGAATCCTCGATACTGGTGGGGCGGAACCAGGCCTTCTGCTCCAGGACCGAGCCTTCTTCGCCCACGGCCGGGTCAGTGGTCTTGGAAGAAAGCCCGTCCACGTTCTGGTTAAGCCCGCTGGTAGGCCCAAATACCCCCGTCTTCGGATGTGGTGCCCAGTACTTGTCAGACTCCGGCTGAATCACTTCGTCCGGGACCACAGCTGGTCGGACGTGCTCATCGGGGTTCTTATCATACACTGATGCATGAGCACTACAAGTCCTACTGTAACGCAACAGAATAACAAAATTATGCTTCAAATCTACCAAATTCTAAAAAGTAAACGGGAAATCGGTTTGTTGTTGGATCCTTGATGATCCTACCGCCTAATCTAACAATTCCAAATAGAGCAGCCAATAAATTGAACCAATTATCATTTTACAAAACCAGGTGATGCCCACATAGTTGTTACAAAAAGTCAAAATTTCCCTGCCTGCCTCGTGGTAGCTGTCAAGCATTCATTCATCCAATAAATTATCCGTGCAGGCTTCAAATTCAATCTAGATAGCAAAAAAAGTCTTATATTATTGTATTTGCATCATAAGGTAGCAAGTGGAGTGATGTTCCCACACCAAGTCACATGCCAAGAAAAAGTAGTGCCATTCTTGAGGTATGGTGCCTTAATGCTGAAATAATTGGATTTAATATGTTTATTTTGCATCTTTTCTTTTATGAGAATCGTCCACTCCTTATCAGCTCGTAGTGTATGCGTCCTTTTCACGTGCTTCTTTTTCCTAGAATTGATCTGTGGATAAGCACGGGATTCCCACCCAAACTATCCAGACACGGCCTTTGTGTTTTACTTCTAACTAAATGGAAACAACACTCCAGTAAACAATCAATCAGCTCAAAGAGATCAGATCCTATACAAGCAGACTCAAAGGTATCTATGCAGTATTAGATGAACGCGCAAGCTTCATAAGAGGGGAAAACAAATCTTTCATATTATAGAAACGGTTATTAAGTCCGTATGTGCAACGAGAAAATGGAGCAGAACACTTCAGTAGAAGAATAGCATCTGAGTGATGTCACCAAAATGAAAATGTAGGATTATATTCAGATTCAGAAGCTACAGCAGGCAGAAAGAATTGCGAATAGATAAGTGGCTTTATAGAGGACCATAATGATTTAAAAAACTTCTGGTGGTAGCCCAGATCACATGTTGAGCAGTAAAGATATTGCTGAAAAAAACAATATTCAACTGACTACAACAACTACTTTTTTTTGTTGCAAAAATCAAGCTGGATCTGCTTCGCAAATCAAGGTTATTTCAGGAAATCAAGGTTAAGCACTTTTTTTCGATTACACATTAACCATTTATTAATAATGTGTGCTACTGCTCTTCAAGAAGAAGAAGAAGATGAATTATGCTAAAAATGAATTCCAGGAAAGAAGAGAAGCTCCTCGATATTAGTAAATTACCTAATTTCATAAATAGAAAGTAGATCTTGGATGATGAAACGAATCGTCCACTGTTTTCTAGAGAGACAGTAAACTGTTTAGTCGTTTCTCACATCTCTCCTTTCGATTAATCTTGCAGATAGAACGCTTACTGAAAGAAGTACCAGAAACGTCTATGGCACCGCTGTTTGATCAATAACTGAGTATATATAACGGAGAATGAAGTGCGGGAAGACTAAGTCACCTGAAAATCAGAGCAGAGGCAGAGAGCGAGTCGGGGGAGCGGGCGCTCCAGATCTGAGACACGACTCGCTTAGTGACACCCCCGATCCCTCGGCTCCTCAAGCAGGCGGCCATACAAGTCCTCTTCGCTGCACAGAAACTACTACGCGTAGTTGCAGAGCCGGTTGAACTTGATCTGAAGAGTGGGAGAGTGGAGCAGAGAGAATGAGAGCTTTACTTTGGCATCATCTCCCGCAATGATCATTGCGCTTTACGCAATGGGGCCCACCATCGAGAGAGAGAGAGAAAGAGAGTAACCATTCGTCAACAAACGGCAAACAACCCACGCTTTCTTCGCCGTTGCCGCCACTTCACGCCGTTCCGATGATCTACAGTAATATTTCGATTTCGCCCTTTATTATTTATTTTTTCCAATTTGTTCCATCACATTTGGTTAATCGATTGAATAAGAAGAAAAGGAAGGGGCGAAATAAAAAAGATGTATAATCGTTGAGGACCATTTAGTAGTTTCTCTCTCACCGGGAATACGGAATTTAATGGGAATATTCTTCAGACGAGTTGAAAACTGAAGTGGAGCACGTCAGGCCCACGTCTTCAGAGAAGAAAAGCCAGGGAGATTAGGGTTTTTCTCTGGGGCAACGCCAGCAGAGTTGCAAGGAGAGAGAGGAGAGACACACTATAGAGAAATGGAGAGGTTGTCCATGTGGAGGAGAAGATCGAGGACAGGCGAGGAGGACCGAGAAACTGGTCATGGCTGGAGGAGGAGGATGGCGGATCTGAAAAAGGTCAGTCTTCCCTGCTTACCGCCCTAGAAAAGTTGTCCACTGATTGAATTATCCACTGGAAGTCACATCAGTACATCTCCTTGACAAAAAATCACATCTGCAACCACATCTCCTTGACAATGACCTCCAACTTCGGTCAGCAGGTTGCCAATGGAGACCGACAGCTTCGGCCGGACATTCTGCAACTTCGCGCGCTCAGACGGAGTATTTATCGGATTCCAAATCACATAATGCTGAAAGGCAAAAAATATTGACAAGGAAACACATCACAGATTCTTATGTTGCCATTTTTTGAAAGTCTGCAAAATTTTTTTTTTCGTCAATGTACTTTTGACTTTGGACCATTCATATACAGTTTTATCTCTCATCTTCATGCATATATATCTCATCTACAGAACTACAAGATTGAATGAGCGAGCGGCTTCAGCGGATGCGGTTAATATGGGCGAATGGCTCTGGATTGGCCTTGGGAGCAGCTTTAGCGGCCACTTGGGGGACTCCAAACACATTCCAGAATCTTAGAGTTTCATCTGCAGCAGCTGATGCCACGGTGCAACCATCTGGGCTCTGAAAAATGTCACCAAATGTGGAAAGGAAGTACGTTGTTAGAACTCATAAAGCAGCGTTTTTTACACTGTATTAAACTTCACGTATAATCTTGCAGGCTTACCTGTGCCATGAAAAGAACTCTGGAGGTATGGCCAGTCAACTCTGCCATCTTCACCATGGATGGGTACTTCCAAAGGGTCAGCTGGTTCTGAGTAAAACCATGGGAGCTCAGCAGCTCACGCTCATTCTTGTTCCATAGAAGGGCACACACCTGAGATCCAGTATCAACCGAGTTCAAGCAAGCACCCGTGTGGGTGTTCCAGAACTTGATGCACCGGTCTCCTCCACCACCACCCGATGCCAGCAGGTTTCCCTGGAAAGGGCACCAAGCAAGGGCCTTGACTGCGGCCGTGTGTTCCTCAAGCCGATGCAGCCATTGGGTCGGCGAGCTTGTAGAAGTCATCGACCTATCCCAGATGTGGAGGAGATTGTCGTTGCCTCCGCTGGCCAGCTGCTGGCCCGAAGCAGACCATTTTAGCCCGCACACCTCCTGAGTGTGCCCTCTGTAGGTCTCAACGATGTGGGATCTTATCCTGACGTCGTTGTTAATGATATGACCATCCATCCCTCCGGTCGTCAGGATATGATTGTTCCAGGCAAGCGATCCGACTCGCGATCTGTGACCTCCTTTCAGTGTCCTTAGCTGCAGCAAAGTCAACACTCCTTCAGCAATAATCAATTGCAGAGCTTAAACAAGTAGCAGTCGTGTAGACGTTAAACCAACCAGTCTATTAGCAGTAGAATCCCACAGCTGAACTTCAGAGGTATGTAGCCCGACAGCAACATGGCGGCCATCGGGAGCCCAGCTAATGCTGGTAACAGGACCAACTTCATCATCCACGGTGACTAGTTCCGAGGTGGATCCGTTGGAAGCATCCCACAAGTAGACCGTGTTGCCGAGGGCGATGGAAAGCACGTTGCTGCTTCCCCAATCCATCAGGTTGAGATAGTAGTCATCAACAAGGTCTGGAGCATCAAGCGTCCTCTCAGAAGTCTGACACGTATATTCCAGCCGAGTGAGACAATTTATGAGATAATATGCAATAATAATTAGGAACGCCTGAGAAACTGTACACACATACCTGTGGGATGTAACGGCGGGGCTTGGCGGCCTTGGATGGCTGAGCCGAAGTGAAATCGTGGGGGAGAAGCTCAACGGGAACTGGAGGCTTGTTCTTGAAGGTGAGGATTCGGGTCCGGTTCATGTTGAAGGTCTCCGCGAGTTGCTTCCTGTAAGCCTCCCTTGACGGTGACGCCGACGTAGGGTTCTCCTTCCCCTTCCTTTCTGTCAGCATGTAATGTGCGTAGTCGAAGTCCATAGCCGATCGGTTCGGAATGAATCTGTCCAACTGAGAAACGATCAGTGCCTCATTAGGACAATCATCTGGAGGAAAAAAAAAGATCTGTCAAGTTCAGAGTAAAATACTTACGTTTTCTCTGGAGTTTTTTTTCTGAAGAAGCTGATCTTTGAGAGGGCATCGGGACTGGGACTTGGCGTTCGATGCTGATCCTGCATCCATCATAGTACCAAGCGCAAAATACAGCAAAAAATACGCAGACGAGAAAGCAATCAAAAGAATAGAGCAAAAAAAGAGAAAAGCAAGCAAAAGATAATGAGAAAATAAGGTATCGTGGAGAAGTAGAGTCGGATCCTGCTAGCGTGGAGAAGTATAATCAAATCCTGCAAGAAAGATGTCAGTCACACACTGTGCATGAAAATATGCGAGCAGAGAGATCCAGAAGAGAGAGAAGCCTTCTCAGGGAGCCTTGAGCGCTGCAAAAGCAGAGAGAGAAAGAGAATTAGAGGAGTATCCATTGTGAAACAGAGAGACGGTTTATATATGGACGACGAAGTAGGCTGGCTAGAATATCCTTTTTTCAAGAGAGACGTTGAAATTTAGATTGACGGATATGCCCTCTCTAACGGCTACTTTGCTCTATTTGAATGACGGCGCAGGAAGATATGGTAGGGTTTTCACGTGAAGGCTTCCCAACGGTCATAAAATTTGAATCCCACGGTAGGTTTCTCCTCCAAAGATAAATAGCCATCCTCCCTCTGCTTTGGCCTCAGATATGCATTTATCTGCTCTCTCTGCCCTAGCAAAACAGCTTGTTTTGTGTCTTCTGACTTGTGTGACTCCAGAAGAATCTAATCTCCTTCCGTTTCTCACTATCCTTCATCGGAAATGGACTTCAGTTCCTTGTCAAGGAGGGAACTTCAGGTTCTCTGTAAGAAGAACAAGATCCCTGCAAACATGACCAATCTTGCCATGGCAGATGCTCTAGCTACTCTTCAGCAGGTTTTCCCCTTTGCTTCTACATTTGCTTGTTGGTCATCAATAATCTCTTGCATACAAATCATACATCATTCACTTGCAAATCATATAACAATTGGAATCCCATATATTGCTTTCTGGTAGAAATTTATTTGATTCTGATTTAATCTGCTCTCTAGGTTGAAGGCCTGGAGGTTTGTACTGAATCAAACACTGAGAAATTGATGGATACAGATCTTTGCCGGACTCCCGGTGTTGCTCGAACTGCAACAAGGATGTCCACCAGAAGAAAACCCTGCAAGGAAATCCAAGAACCGCATAGCACCGTTACACGCTCTTGCCGTAGCACAAGAAAGGTGCCTGGTGAAAAGTCTATTCAGGTGGATGATGATAAGGACAAAATGAACGAAATTGCGCCCAAGGATGAACAAGTGATGCCTGGCAAGCAGAAAAAGCCATTGTCGCAGAAGGTGTATAGCACTAGGAGGTCAGTGAGGTTGCTGGATAAAACAATGGCTGGTCTGACTCTCAAAGATGATAAAACAGTAGAGCCCATCAAAATGAATGAGTTGGATATGGAGACGGCTGCAAATCGTATGACATTAAGTTGTTCCTATTGTAAATTTTATCTGTTACTTTGAAGGAATCTTACAATTATTAACCTGATGAAATCTTACTTTATTGCATTTTACAGATGTTACCAATGCTCAGATTGTTTCCACCCATGTTTTGGAGGGGACCAATGTTGATGCTAATTCGATTCAAAATCACAGTGCTGCGCCAAAAAATGAAAAGGGAGTGGAAGATGAAAAGGAGGAGATTGTAGCCATTGACAACTCTATATTAGGTTCAGATGCCAAGGACAATGTCCAGATGAATGAGGTGGATATGGAGACCGTTGCAAATGGTATGTCATCAAGGTGTTCCTATTATTAATTTTATCTGCTATTTCAAGGAATCTTACAATTAACCTGAAGAAAATTTTAATGCACTTTACAGGTGTTAACACTTCCCATGTTTTGGAGAAGGCCCATGATGATGCTAATTCGGTTCAAAATCACAGTGCTCTACCAGAAAATGAGTCAGGTGTGGAAGATGAAAAGGTGAATAATGCAGAGATTCAAAACTCTATGTTAGGTTCAGATGCTAAGGACAATGTCCAAATGAATGAGATGGATATGGAGACAGCTGCAAATGGTATGTCCTATATGGTTACTTTGAAGGAATCCTACTTCTAAGCAATTAATTTGATGAAGGAATCTTACTTGACTGTACTTTACAGATGCTAACATTGCCCAGAGTGTTTCCACCCATGTTGGTTCCGTTCAAAATCACAGTGCTGTGCCAGAGAATGAAGCGGAAGTGGAAGATCAAAAAGAGGAGAATGCAGATGCGAATGACAATGTCCAAGGAGATTATTTGGGGACTAACATGATTGAGAATGCAATTGGCGGCTCCTCTAATGTGTCAGTTGAAATTGTACCTTGCCTCCCAAGTTCAAATGCCAAGGGCAATGACCATGAAGCAGATTATCTGGTGAACATGATTGAGAATGCAGAGATGGACAGCTCCTCTGATATGTCAGATACCAAGGACAATGACTATGAACCTACCCTCTCACATTCAGACAATGGCCATGAAGCAGATCATCTAGTGAACAACATGATTGAGACTGAGACTGGTCTAGGGGATCTATATGCTGTTAAATTCGGTAAGCATTTTGTTACTCTAAAAATGCATAACCTGTATGAAAAGTTCTTTTCTCTAGATAATTATGGTAAATTGACAGCATGTGCTTTTTTTAGGAGATGGTTCATCCAGCATGTCAGCTGGAGTTGTACCTTGCCTCCCGAGTTCAGATGCCAAGGACATTGGCCATGATGCAGATTATCTGGTGAACAACATGGTTGAGAATGCAGAGATGGACAGCTCCTCTAATGTGTCAGCTGGAGTTGTACCTTGCCTCCCAGGTTCAGCTGCCAAGGACAATGACCATGAAGCAGATTATCTGGTGAACAATATGATTGAGAATGCAGAGATGGAAAGCTCCTCCAATATGTCAGCTGGAGTTGAACCTACCCTCTCAGATTCAGATGCGACGGACAATGGCCATGAGCAAGTGAACAACATGATTGAGACTGAGACTGATAAAATGGGTAAGGATTTTGTAGCTCTAAAAATGCATAACTTGTATGACAAGTTCTTTTCCCTGGATAATTATCATAAATTGACAGCATGTGCTCTTTCAGGAGATGGTTCATCCACTGAAGTTCTGGAGGAGAATGCCTCTGAAATCTCTGCAGTTAGGACTTCTGAGAGTGCCCCTGTGTTTGAGAACCAGTTTGGTGTGCATTCCAGTCTTTCACAAGTAGAAGGTTCTGAGTGCCCTTTGGGTGAAATCCTTGGGATACCCCAAGATGGGATAAATGAAACCATACCCCAGAATGTCTTGGTGGAGGTGCCATCACTTCCTGGAGGTCAGGAATTAGATTCTCTGGATCTTCCCATGGATGTGGTCTGTAATTTTGACCAACAACCGACCAACTCAATCTCAGTTGATGAATCTGGCCCTGCTGAAATTCATGTAACACAGACAGTGGAGGTTGTTTATCAAGCACCACCCAGTGACTCCCTGATCGAGGCAGGGAAGTTTGCTGTCACTGACCCTGAATGGATGATGCCTAGCGTGAAGACTCAAGATTTCCAACTCATGCCAACAGTGGAGTCTGCAAAGGAATCTGATGAATTTCCTCAATCATTGGCGAAGACTCCAGTCTTATTCAACAGAACCAACGCATTTTCCCTTTGTAGGTCAGGGAAATCAAGCAAGAAGAACCCACTGGAAAGGGTTGTATCCTATGAGAACAAAGAGAATATTATCAGCACCCTGAGAGCAGAGCCTAACATTGAGAAAGTGAAGAAATTCCAGACAGGCATGGATGAAGACAACAGCATGCTGACGCCCTTAAACGATAAGAGTCTTAGGCAACTGACAAAGATGCTCAAGGAAAAGCTGCAAATTGCAAACGACTGCAATGACGCCTCCATGGTAGCACTTTTTATCTTGTGCCATCTCAAATGACTATATAAAAACCTTCTACAGGCGATTATCTTGACATTTTTTGTTTTCTTTTCTGTTTGTAAACAGAAGCAGCAGCAGTTGGGAAAGATGAGACAAGCTTTGCAGGCACTCCCAGATAACTGCATGACAGTGACAAAGACGGGAGATAATTGACCGAGTTGAAGGATCATATTTGGCTGTTTGCTTTGCTGATTGAGTGGAATAAGGCAAATTTTAGTTTGCCTCCTTTGTTGGGTCTCTCTTTTTTTTTTTCACGTAGTGCTAGATGAATGGAACTGTTTCATTGCTGTATTTTTTCATGCAATGAATGGAGTGTGTGGACACATCTTCCCCAGTGAGAAGAACTGTCTTGAGAGGTTGCATCTGTACCTTTCCTATAGCAGACAAAATAAAAAAAAAAAACCAAGATATTGGAATCCTCATTGGTCAGTATGTCAAAGTATTCTTGCATTCTTGAGCCATAAAAATTCTGCATGATTAGAATCAACTAATCTGCTTTGGGGATGGCCTCAGCCCACAAAGGGAAGAGTAAGAGCATATTATGATGTACTTATCTCAAATACAACTTTGTTTCCATCAGAAGATTATAGACACTTCTAAAAATATTTATCTAATTCAAACATATGAAAACAAAAGTTTGTGGGATTTTTCTATGAAATCATTTTCTAGCTGCATAAAATTTTGCAGACAATATTATCTGATGTCAAGAATAAAAGATTCATTTGGCGTTTTACTTGATGGAGAGTCCTGAAAGCTTTATACAGGCTGGAATATTGAAGAAAATACAAAAGGACATTTCCTCTAATGGTTGACAAAAACGTGAAAAGGAACTAGGAATAAAGTTGGGGTTGAGGCGGAAAGCTAACCTCCAAGAGAATTGTAATATACTTTCCCATATAATCTCCAGTTGTTTTCAGTATACCTTTGTCTTTGATGCATACTCTGCCACCATTGACACCAATGTTGAGGAGGAAACCGCCCAATACAGAAGCACTCTTAGATGACATCACAGGATAACTCTATTTTATGTTGGATATTTTGTGTCAAATTCTTGGTTGGAGTCTGTAAACGTACTAAGAGCTGTGTTCTAAGGCTGTCTTCATAAACAGATAAGGCATTTAAGGTTGATTAAACTGTTGAGGGTAGTTAATATGATCCTAGACATCACCGTTTTTGAGTTGCTGGGGAGTGAAAAACTCTGTACACTGAAGTTTGATTACGTTGAATCAGAATATAATTTCTTCCTTTGATTCTCTGAAGTTTTGTGTGAGTCTAAGTTCTAACAGGCAAGAAATCAATCACCAGATTCCCGTGGTTCACAAGTTTTAGATGAACATCACATATTAATTTGGCAATGAGCTCGACGTGGCCTTTGCAGAACAAAATCTGATGAAATGTAAAAGATCCACCCGAAAGAGAGTAAAACATAGCAGAGAACATCCACGAAACTCAAACATTACCTTAATTTCTTGTCTTAAACTGTAAATGTCCTTTTCGCTTTTCCCGTGCATCACGATTCGATGAATTTCATCGTGTACCTTGCTAAGTATGAGAAGAGAACTAGCATTCAGAAAGACGCAACAAAATGAACAGGCAGCAGCATGTACCTAGCTCGTGTACTTCCTCCTTCCTCCGAGCACCTTCCGAGAGTATCCTTCTCCGATGAGCTCAATCACATCGTTTTCTTCAATCCCAATGCTATAGAATGGGAGAATGGACCTGACATGAGTAGTCCGGCCCAAAGTTCGCATATTGGGTCAAGCCACGTGTGCTCGGGCCTGGTTCTTTCCGGTCTGATGCAGTTCGATTTGTTGCTGATTAGATTCTCGGCCTATTCATATAGGACTGACTAACAGTGGGGATAGCTTCTTTTCGGGCACCAGATCTTCTGCTATCTAGACAACGCCTCCTGCCCAGAGGCAATGTCGGCCGAAATCAACTCCGATCAGCATGCTACGGATTCTCCCAATCATCAGTTCGATAACTCCCATGCTGTCTCTGATCTCCTGGACAACGGGTAAGCTGCAGTCTCTGCTTTTGGTCAATCTTTTTTCCACTAGGATGCCCTCGCAGCGTCGATCCTTTGGCCGTTTGGCAAGGGATCAAAGCGATCAATTCATATCTTTGCTGACGTGCGCTCTGTCTGTTGCAAATTGTTTAGGGCTACAGTTGCCGAGCTGAAGTTTGCTGATGACGACGTTAGGTCGGTCATTGAAGCTATTGCATCCACCGGGGCATTCTGGTACGTGCTTTATTTTTCTTTTTCATAGAATTTCCATCCATCCGTGGAGATAGAATAGCCTCAACTGCGATTGTTTTTCCTTCAATTTTCATCCAGATTTCCGTTCAAAGAAATGGATCTTGCAATCATGGAATATGCTTTATGTTGTTACTTTATGCTCTGAGAAGATTATTCACTCCTCAAATTTCACTTTTAGGCCCACGGATTACCTTACAGTTAGGTAATATATGCATTACTTATACCTCAGGATTGAATGGGACGAATTGAAGAACTTGCTATCCTTCAAGTTGAAGCAGGTATGGGGAGGTACGAGGAGCGTCCGGGGTATCTAGTTTTGAGATTAGATTATCTCAATATTTAGATGCCTGATGAGTTTTATGATTTCATTTGTTTCTTCTTCAAATGTGCATGATAAAGGTCTTATCAGAATACCCTGAAGGGACAATGACCATTGAGCAGCAAAATGCATCTCTTGGAGAGACCTACCAAGAATTGGTGCGCAGGTTGGATGAAGGTATTCCTAAGATTTATTTCTCATATTGAAACTGCTCTAGTCCTTTGGGGGAGCTGAAATGCTTCAGATAGTGAGCCTCCTTTTCTCACTTTTTGAGCTGTTTTCTTCTTATTTTTGAATGAAAATCTGTCTCTTCTCTTGTAATTACATGGCAAGGTTCTTGCTTTCTCCACAACTTGTGTAACCTTGCATTTTGAGACTGCTACTGTTTTTTCTGTTATGGTTCCATATTGAAGCTCAAAAAAATAGACTTATCATTTGAGTGTAGTGGACACCACATGTGAGTTTGCATCCATTCATTCTATAGTATCTTTAAGCCAATCCCAGGAAAGATTAGTATCCATTGCGTCCTCCACATGTGACTACCCTTAACTCTTTTCTCAGCTATAAAGCAAGTTTGTATTCTGAAAATGGAAAGAAAGACTGGAAGTAGTAGCAGATGGTTTTTAGTGGTGGGGAATCAATTTTGTGAAAGGAAATAGGGAAAAATGGTTGATGTCCAGTTCCTCTTAACTGCATGGACTAAGAATTGTTGATTGGGATGAAGCTATGACTTGTGTTGCTGAGTTTTTCTTGAGAAGCAATGAATATTCTCTTGATATAGTTTCTATTGATGCACTTCAGTTGTTCAAGGTGGATGTCAGTTATGATAAATTATTTTTGCAATGCAGCTCTTATTACCTTTGATGAGGGTCCTCCATTTACTCTTCAGAGGCTTTGCGAGGTGATTTTCTTGTTAATTTCCTTCCTTTTTCTATATGATAGCCAGAGGGTTGTGTATGCTTATTTTTCTGAGCTTGTACACTGACATGCCTCAATATTCCACACCTGAGCTGAACAGATCTTATTATCAGCACAAAGCATATATCCGAAGCTCTCAAAGCTTGCTTTGGCACTGGAAAAGGTCATGCTAGTTTTGTTTGTACAAATTGTAACCATCCACCCAAAGGTGCCAATTCCTACATCTTTATGGGGTTGCTCATTTCTATGCAGAATCTGTTGGTAAGCTCAATGCTGACAATCTCTGTTGATCCTTCAAAAAAGAGCACTCAAGGAGGTGACGATGGTCATGAGGAAACAGTTGACAACCCTGAGCAACGGCCATACTCTGGACAGAATGGAGGGGGAGACACTGTGATGAGCGACAGTGATGAAATTATGGCAGTTGGGGAGGCCGAAATCTCCTCCCAGGAGACAGCCGAACCATCAGAAATAGATGCAATTCCAGCAGCAGAAACTCCATCATCAGAAACCGCACCCACCCACTCCTAGCATACATTAATTAGCCATATAAATAAGTTGGGAAATGGGATCTGATTTAATTATCCTCCTGCTACATTATGGCCCAATTTTCAGTAATTGATGGGAAAGTGGGAGGCATGTGCCTTACAAGGCGATCATCATGTTCAATATTCATGTTATACAGCCCAAGTGGTATGGAACAAGCATCCTTGATTTAAAACCATTTACTCTACTGTAGTTTTAATTCTGGGTATTGTGAATTCATGAAGATATTGAACATTAACTTGGCTCCTTAGCTCATAAACAATGCCCATACATAGTTAAAAAATTGAAAAGCCTGAATCTGCCAACAGACACAGCTTTCCCTACATTGAAAATTATCAAATCATCCTCAGAACGATAGAAAATCGAGACATCTTCTCTAAAGTGCCTCCTAGTCAAACAAAATACAACCGACTTACAGATTTCTCTGGGTTTGCTGCAAGTCAAGGCACACTGTCTTTCTACAATGAGTATGCACCCTAGTAGTAGTCTGATTAGTAACTACCCATCCATGAAACTAGTACCGCTGCCAGAAACTAACATTTTCCCAACCTCACGGGCACCTTTTAACCAGTTCCAAACAGATGTCTGGACACGAAATAACTGCAAGAGAGAAATTTGCCTCAATCAGTTCACGTCATAGCCACAGCTTTAGATAATTGATCCAAACAGGATCTGCCTCAGCTGGTCAACTCAAAACCTCTGTAGGAGTTATATGCAGCAGAGAACACGGGGCAAGTTACGAGTCCACCATCTCGTCTTGAATCTCATTAGGTGCAATCAATCCTGGTATAGACATCATCCTTTTCCGCTCTCTTTCCTTCTGAGCAGCAGCCTCCTCTGCATATAGATCCCTATTATCCTACAGAAAAGAACACACCACAGGTCCTTCAATGCCCCAGACCAGAAAAAGAAATTGTGGTTATTTAAATTACGGATGTAGGGGCAGCAAACCTGAGCAGAGAACTCCTTTGATTGGACAAGAAAGTCTCTTATGTGATTCTTAAAGGTGGGAAGGTCATTCATAGACTCAAAGAGACCATTCACAAATTGGGTAACCTGAAAAACGATGCAAAGTTAGTCTATTTATATTCAATCAAGATAGACAAGTTGAGAAGATGGATCTCGGTTAAAACAAGGAAATATCAACCCACCTCTGCCGGGCTCATGTTGGGGAATGATGTTTCCAGCAATTTGATAGTGTATTCACGGATGTAAATTGCATTATTTGGATAAGGATAAGGAACAGCATTGGAATCCCACAAAGGCTCAGTTATAGCACCGCTTTCCACCAGGCAAAATAAGGTTTGCAACACTAAAACATGCAGCTTGAATCCAGGCTTATGGAATGTATCCGTCAAAACAGCAAAAGTTTCTTGCTCTATCGTCAAATAATAAGTCCTGAAGAACTGATTACAAAACTCTGAAGCCTGCCAAGTCACAAAAAATGTGATAAGCATCCCAAGAGATACAAATTCGCTCAGCATGTGTGAACTAGGATATTTGCCCCAGTAAACTTCCTAATCCACCATAGTAACATGCAAAAAGATGATCAAAGAAAGCATATCCATGTGGAGAACAGAGAACATTGTGCACAAAATTTTTGTCACAACTCAAATCTATATGGAGAACCTGAAAGTTCTTTAGCATCTCCAGTAGCAAGATGAGCCCTGTTTCAGCAATATTCCTTTCTGTATGCCGGAAAGCCCAAATAATAGAATCCATTACAAGCTTAATTTGCTGAAACATGAAAACAGATATATCACAAGGTTACAAGCTTGTAATATGAGGTAACACACCATATAGTGATGAGATTGGTTAACAATCCAGGAAATTTAAAGCTCGGTAGGAGACAGACCTGACTTGACAATCTAATTAATGCAGGGAAGCAGTGTGAAGCAATTGCTCGGAGCAAAGAGAAGAACTTCAACCGGTGCTCAGGATAATCTTCAAAATTCTTTGTTATCATCTGGAATACCCCAACTAGATAGGTTAAATAAACAATCCAGAAAAGATCCAGGATAAATGCCAGCAGAGTATCAAATTTACAGGAAAGATCTATTACCAAACATATACTGTTGGAGTACATTTAAGGGACAATAGGATATTTTTCAAATCTGTAAGTCTATAAGATAGGAACTGGATTCAATATGCATAGAAGTAATGTCATTATTCTGTTGATGGGCTAGGTTTCAGATCAATATAGTGCTGACTATTACTGTAAATACATGAATAAACCATATATTTAATTCATCCATTCATCAAGAGAATAGCAGAGAAGCATGGTGAGGCTTAGCATCATCCCCGCTGCTATCCTTTTCTTTTTCTGTTACATTATACAGCATATTATTTTCAATTTGCAAATATAATATTTAAAGGATATAACTAGTCTTACATAAGACACTCCAGATACATCAGGTTGTTTGCTAAAAAAACATGATCAGGATAACATTAGACTGATGGATTTATCAAACTATGCAACCCAACCACAAATAGGTGATTCAAACAGCCTTAGGATTTTAATAATTTGATGGATTTGACAAACCTAATGGCAATATTACTCATTAATCAGTGGTCCCCATTAAGTAAAACAGACGAGAAATCAAAACTGGATTACCTCTAAGGTGCACTGAAATACAGCTTCAAATATGCGTGGAACATCCTCTATCATTGCTGCTTTATACCTATATAAGAGGGAATGATGCAAAACAAATGGAAAAAAGTGAGGATTCGAAATGGAACCTACATATTTCAATCACAGGAGTC
The DNA here is from genome assembly GCA_030064435.1 of Trapa incisa. NCBI lineage: Eukaryota > Viridiplantae > Streptophyta > Magnoliopsida > Myrtales > Lythraceae > Trapa > Trapa incisa. The sequence goes on from CM057782.1 coordinate 19,995,117, forward strand.
CTTCACATGCAGATTCAAGAATCCAAAATATTATTCAGGTTTACCCATTTCATAGAATCTTACTTCTGCTAAAAGATAAATAGAAGATGAGCACCAAGTCATGCACTAAATTGAATTAGCGTACTGTGCATTTATAGAAATATAGCATTCAGAAAAAAAAAAAAAAAAAAGCAAAGAGACATAGAGGCATGGATGATCTGCAAAACCAGATGCAACCAATTTGGATGACCTACTTGTTAATTATTGTCGCAAAAAGAGATAGAACTTCTGATTCCCTAGCATCAGGTACATTCCTCAGATAGTCACCAAGAATAGGATCCATCATTGGGGGTACAAATTGTTTTCCAATTTGTGGTTGATCTTCAGCCTTGTCTAAGAATGTCTCAATTAGTTTCAGTGTTTCCCTCTTTACAGATCTGTTTGCACATGAAGCAAAAATAAAATTAATCACATTTTACTGCATGAAGAAAAAAGTTGACTGGATGAGGAAAGCCCAAATTTTACCTTAGTAGTTTTACAAAGGATGACTTGGAGACATATGGACCTCCACCGGCAATGGTACTTGAAATCAGTTCACTATACATTCTATTGCATCATAATAAAGTATTGCTGTCAGAAACCATGCCTAAAGCCACTGACAAGCAAAAGTTTTCTAATAAAATTTCTATTCACTAAATATCGCCATCACAATACCTATAGACATTAAGCATGTCCAAGAAGATCAATGAAATTTGTGATAAGAAGAATGTACCCAGTGAACTGGCAACACTGGTGTTAGTCTGTCAAGAAAAGGTAAACCTCATTGACCCATATCATATTAGGAAAAACAGCATTGGCACCCAGAACTAAATACTATAACTTCATTAAAAGACTACCTGCAATATGTTCAACACATGCCGGATAACATCTTGCTCTTTTAGAATTTCAACTGTTTGGCGTGCCTGGCTAATAATGTCATTCCATCTCTGCACAAAATAGAACCTTAACAACTTGAGAAAAATATTTAAAACCAAATATACTAAGAAATTTCTCCTAGAAAAAGAAAACCTGATTCGGAAGAGCCATCAATCTTTGAAGATATTCATCCCTCTTATGGGGATCTGATTCAGCTTGAATCATATGGCCAACCTGAAAAAAAAATAAAGATATGGGCAAAACAGTTGCTTCTTTGCACATAAAAAGCAAGCCTTTCGAAAGGGTACACATCCTACAGATTCATAAAAGGAATGGATCTGGTGGGGCTCAAGATCCACAATTGTTGTTGCAAGACCAGTCAGAAGTTCCGACACAAAAGGTTCATTTTCTCCAACCTGGGAAACGGAGTAATTGAAGAATTCTTCCACCAACAACTTTTAATCACGGCTAGAATCATCTAGTAAAGTGCTTACCTGGACTGTGACAAATTTCCGCTTGCACTTTTGAACAATTTTCAAGAAAGTGTCACAAGCCATATCCTGAGAAAGGTCTCAAATGTGGTCAGTATACAGAAGAATAACACAATATGACAATGCATAAAATCATATATCATCGTCTAATCATATTTCAAAGGTACAGATGCAATTATGATACCTGGACTCCTGGATGTGATTCATGCATAAACTCAAACAACTTATTCACAACTGTTTTCAAAAACTTCCAGTGGGCCCTTAGGAATCTGGGATATTGTCCAACCACATACCTGTAAGCATGAAAACAGAATATGAAACTACAAACCTAAACAGAAAAAAAGCAATCTTCATAATTTTCTGAATTTAAAAGGGAACATGTATTAAATAGTAAAAGTTGAATACAAAATTTTATAATAATTTTAACATGAATTCAGAAAAGGCTAATCAAATGTCGACAAACATACTGTACAACATCTTAGATTAGGATAGCATCCTGTAAAAAAACATGAGAAAAGAAAATCGTACATAATATTGCTTGCAATGACAGCCTTGTTATCTTTCCCTTTTGTTATTTCACACAGATTTAACAAATCACGAATGACCATCACCAGAAATCTGTTTTCCTGCCAAAACATTGATGGTGAGCTTGCATCATATGATACAAATGTAAGATACCAAATTATCGTAAATGGTGAAGCAGAGAAATGTTGTGAAGTTCCACCCCTCATAGTGAAACTTTAAAATGCATATAAAGTCATCACTAGAACAACAGTTAATATAGAATGCAGAATTTCTATATTGGATCATTGATCATAATTATGGTTGAGTAAACAGTTACAGTTTCCCAAAAAAGGAAAAAGAAAGGAATTGTTACCTGTTCCTCCATCATAGAGCCAGATATAGAACCAATTGCCCAGCATAAAGTGTTCAGATTATTCCATGACCAGTCCTCACCAGTCAGTTGCTTGCTCAATTTTTTCAGCATCTATTTTAAATAAAAAATAAATTGGAAAGAATCATCTTATTATTGAACAAATACCCAACATGCGATTTTATCACATAAATACATGAATAGGTTTAAAAAACTGGACCTAAAAATGAAATAATACAGGTCTGCAACTTGCCACAACCAAGTACCTGTTTCTCCGTGTCATCATGATCAAGGTGTGACAAGTATATGAGAGTCTCTCTCATAATCTGCACAAGATCAGACATATTAACAACAAAAAAATAGGATTACAAACAACAGAAACAAAAGTAAATTGTTAACACAATGATGCAAAAATGAGGCAAAGTAAATTTATCAATGATCAAATATAGTGATAAAAATTCACAGAAAATATCAGCAATGACAGGAGCACAAACCTTATATTGAACAAGAACATCATTATCCTTCATTGTCTCACGGACAATATTACCATTTTCATCTTCAACAATGAGAACTTCTTCAGGCTTGGCCATGCGACAAATCATAAGCATTCGCAGCCTAGACATAGGACCTGCATATAGTTGTCGGCGCTGAAGCAATTGAGAACCCAGTCCATCAACCATGCCAGGAATCAGAGGTACCTGTATAATTTATGAAAATGCATAACCTCACATGAGATCTTACTACTTGGCAGAGCATATGCAAATATTATAGAGAAAAGCCACCAGAAAAATCACAATGATAAAAAAAGATTTATATCCTACACAGCAGTCCCTATTTAGTGCTAACACAAGAATAGAAACCGAAACTGACTTTGAAAATAAAGCATAATATTTCAAGTTCATGTGAAGAGCATCAACAGTACTGGCAGTACCAACTTCTGGCACAAACAAGGAAAAGTCAAGATCTAAAACAAAGTATTTCATACAAAATACATCTCAAAGTTAATCTCCCATTCACAAAAAAATGCTTACTTGTAACCCCATCAAGTTTGCTGTAACAGCAGGATTCTCTAGATTATTATGTGTCTCAAAAAGCTCTAACACCAAGGCATTCCAGTAATCCAGGCAAACCTGTTAAATAAAGGAAGATATACCAAAAACAGTTCAGTGACTGAGAATAATCCATTTTTTCTTTTAAAAAATACAGACCAGATAACTCTAAAGTACCTTAAAAACTTCAGTGTCATCCACATAAGAAATGTCAATCAAGTACTCAAGGCCCATAGTCAATGCTGCATTTTCTGGAGTAGATTCTAACACCCGGATATGATTCTGTCACAAGGGAAACAAAAAAAAAAATTACAAGTGTTGTTATACAACAACTGATAAAAGCAACCTCTGTCAAGGCTATATAACCTAGATACGAATTGTAGTAAATGGAAAAGGCTTCATTAGAAAATAAATTGGAGCTTGCCTTGAAAAATGAAGTAAAAAACAAGGCCAGGTTCTGAATGAAGGCCTGAAAAGAAAAGGAAATGAGGAACCGGTCATACTGGTGTAATTTTGTATAATGTTAAACATCATAAGAATACTGTACAATAGATCAAACCTGCTCCTCACTAGAACCATTTGCATAAGCCTCAGGAATTTTTGTACCAGGAGGCAAAATGGTCTGAAGAATATAATCAATCAGATAATCAAGATCATAAGAATAAATGAGGTTCTATAGAGCTACACACCTATCAGAACTTCTGAGGCAAAAATAAACAGATTTTACTTTCATGTGGGCATTAAAATAGCTTTAAGTGCTCACCTGCAACTGCAACATGAAATAATTATAAAGCTTGATAAACTTAGGATTATAGAAGTCCCCAAAACTAAGTGATGCAATCTACAAAAAAAGTAAATAAACATTAAAAATTAGCAAGATAGATCTGGAACAAGATGATTTTTAAACAGAACTGTAGAGAAATAACCTCTGTCAAACACTGAAGTGTGAGATTTCGGTAAGATGGGACTGGAAAGAATTTCAGGAGAGTTTCCAACTACAAGGAAAGATAAGGGGATTTTAGGTAGGACTCTCATTTGAGCAGTTTTCAGTAAGATACTTAGCAATTCATAGGACTGAATACATACCAACGGAGATTCAAAAATATATCCTAGTGGTATCCAAGAAAGGAAAGCATGTAATGTAGATAATGTTGCTCGAATTAGCTCAGTTCTTTGAGATGCTGACAGCACATATAGACACAACTCATGAATGAGTTGAAACTCACTGCAGAAGCCAGACAAAAGATTGTCCTTAAAGCAAGTAACATAAATAAGATAAGATAGATCTTCATCTATAAAAGGAAGACATATATTAATCTCTTCTGAAGATTAACCACAATATAGTCGGTAAGTATCCTTTACAAGGTATTGTATTATCAGATATTTATTGCATCATATCTAATAATGTGTTATTTAGTTAATATTAGCAAAATATCAAGCACAAAGAATGTTATTTCAATTCCTGGAAATGCCCCTCTTGATGTCACAGTACATACAGAAATATAAACCCAATACCTCAATCCATGTTCCATCCTTCCAATGCATCCAGACCATGTCAACTATATCGATGTACATGACATATCTCATTCTAAATTTTAAATGTGTAGGCCTTTACTCATTACTCCATGTAACTCTGAGTGATTTACTTCTCATTCTACACTTTCTAAGACAAATTTTAATTTACGCAAATAAACAACTATAGACACCTATATGAATCTAAATGTGAGTATATATATGGTAGGGATAAATAGATCTAATTTACTTCATAATTCCACAAGATACAGCCTCAATTATAGACAACAGATTTTTAAAGATATAAGATGAACAATTACCCAGAATTCACCATGCTCAGCAGAGATACAAAAAGAAAATTACCTGTTAAGTGACTGTTTAAGCTCTTTAATTTTCTGTTGTGTCATTTCTCCTCGAGAAAAATCAAAAACTTCTTCGCTCAAAAGCTGTAGATACGCAGTACATCAGCTGCAGCACCTTAATGAGGATAAAAATAAATAAATAACAAGCAAGGATAAAATTACTTTCAATATTGCCATGCAATTTTCACAGATTGTTTCACTAGTTTTTGCAGCTGACACAAGATCGGGGACAAAACTTCTCCATCTTCCAGGCCACTCATGCTTTAAGATCTGCATGATTAAAAACACACGTCAAAACCATCACACCTATTCTGCATTTGATATCTCATAAAAAAAATGCTATGTCTGAATAATATATACAATAAATGGAAGAAACTAAACTGCATCGCCTGAGTTGTCGCATACCTGAACTAGTATAATATTAAGCTTGTTAATGTATAGTCTTTCCATTCGCAAGGAGGCCTCATTACTTGAAAGCTGTGCATAACAATTGTATCAACATATGTAAATGAAAAGTCCAGTATAAAATTCTAAGTTAGTACCTGCACTATGACTTCAGAAATATAATTTTTCATTCCATCTCTCTGCTGAACTGGCAAAGCATTCCATCTGTACTTAATTACACCTTCCAAAACCTGAAGATGGTAACAAAACCAAGAAAACAATTAAGAAGTAATTAATGTCACGCAATCTAGCAAGCTTCCAATTTGGGATCTTAAGAATTTATGCTCAGAATGCATGACAAGTATGTCTTGAAATGTTGACAATATCATCAAAACTTGCTAAGGGTTATTAATAGGCTAGGTGGGGAGTGTGCCCAATGCATGGTGCAAGTCTGGGATTGAAATACTCGCACTGCCCTAGCATGTTGCCCAAGGCATGAAGGAAGTACATTTATGTGAAGATAGATTTATCACATACAGGACTTCCCAGAATATCCACAACAACTGTAGAAGAACAGCTTTATGGAAATTGATGTTTATTGTAGCATCTACATTGAAGCAGCCAGTGGGCTATTTATGGCAGTTGTGGGTATATAAATAAGTATTCAATAAACTAAATAAGGATAATGCAATAATAAATTATTTCCTCCTGAAAAACGTTTGTCTATATAAATATAAATCAATCCCAAGCAGAGGATGCTATATGAATTATTAGCTGGAATGTATTCTGATTGCCTAAACCTAACCTGCAGGGCAAAAAATTTTGTATTCAGGTTCTTTGTGTTTTGCAAAATATGCACGACTTGGAGCCACGTATCTGGATTGTTTTGTAAATCCCGCAAGATCTGGTCGGCTGCCATCCTCTACAATAAGAGAAGCCATAATTCAATGCATTGAGAAATTAGCGCACGGCATTGGATCAACAGGCAGAAATATAGAATTTGAAGCAAACATAAGAACAATAAACCAGGGTGTATGGAGGAAGTAATTCTACTTATCCCTTAGGTATCATAAGGGCCTTGGGTAAGATTAAGATAAGCAATAAAATGACTAATTTTCCTTCACCAAAAAAAGTCGTCAACAGATGAAGATTGAAAGGTATAAGACACGAGCTTCTAAATTCCCAAGTTTGGAAAATATCATTAAATCAAAGACTCTGAGATTATGAGCGCATTTCTGATTTTTCTACACGAGCGGAAGTGTAGAATGGCCTTACATTAGACATTACAAAGGAATTTAAGAATCATTTAGGTAGGATGAACGGATCCTAGGGTTCTAGCCATCAGGCTAGAGTCATCTGGCAGGAACGAAACAAAAAAAACAAGAAGGTATGCCTTGCGACGTAATTCCAGGAGCCTTAAACCCTAAAGGAATCCATAGACAGCAATCCTCGTTCAACTACAAACAGTGTTAGGGCATGACAACACTGCATAAAAAAGTTCAATGGAAAAACAGTGGAAAAGGTGATGACGAAGAGAGTGAGATTAAGTGAATGGCGGAGGAGCGCACCTCTTCCTTAGATCCAGTACCATAGAAAGCGGCTACAGTTCCATCGAGTAAGGGCACGTCGATCGGCTGGCTCAAATCCCTGAGCTTCTCGGCCGCCATGGTGCGAGAGACGACGGCGGGCGTCAGACAGGTAAAACCCTAGGCCAGGAAGGACGGGAGCAGGTGAGGAGCTAATGAGAGTAAGAAGAAAGAGAGGCGAGAGCGGAGGGAAACTGCTGGATGGGAAAGGGGGGGAGGAAAAAAAAGGAGATTTTTGACAGTCAGTGAGTAGAGGACCAGTCCAGAAACGTTAGAGATTTAACTTCTGACTGATCGCTGCATATTATTAGAAGGAAACCCGACGAAATCTTTCTTCCCCCATATAAAGGGACACAGCTTAAAATTGAAGCTGAGTGAACGACGACGACACGAGTGACACGTTGGAAATTAGGGCAGGGTAGTGCATTTTTTTCTTTTTTTTTCAAATCGAGGCACTAAACTTTCTACTTTTCTCTCTTGGATTATTTTTAGGGTGTGGATATTTTTTAAGATTAATATGGTATCTATCACAAAGTATACCAAATTATTAAATACTATAGAAAATAGATTTAATCAAATTAGTAAATGTTATATTTATTTTCTATAATTATAAATTTCATGTTCAATTTTAAATATAATAAAAATTACACTTTAATTATCTAAATTGTGGGCTTTGGGGCATTGCCACCATCATCCTCATAAAATTTTACGAAGGCTGGGCCAACCGACCCAAATGCATTCGACCCGAAATCCTCGAGGATACGACGTCGTTCGGAAACGCGGCTTGGTTATTCCTCCGGAGAGAGGCTAATGCGGAGACTCTGAGGGGCGGCGAGAGATAGAGAGTCGGACAGTGAAATCGAGATGGCGTCGGTGGTGAGAGGAGCCCTGAAGGCGATCAAAGAGAAGGGATTCGGAAACTTCCTTCGCGAGCTTAAGGAAGAGGGATACACGTCAGTTCTCCTCTCTTGTCTCCAATGAATAATCGTTTCTTCCATTTCACACTTGCTATCAGTCCCTGTCCTTGTAGCAGACTAATTGTGAAATGTTTGTTGCTCCCGCTATTTTCTGTGGGTTTGATTCCTGGATATGAATTTCGTTTTGCAACTCGTTCATCTTATGCTGAGAAATATGTTCCGTGAGCCTTCGTTGATGGTTTGAGTGGCCATCGCCAGTTTAGATCCGGCTTAGGCTGTACTTACCATGGGTCTGTGGAGACTTGGCTCTATGCATATCTTCTTTCTCATGATTTTTCTTCTTCTGATTCTTGTTTTCTTTCTCTATATGGGGCTGATTTTTCGAAGCTGAGTCTATCTTTGTTCGGACTATGAGCTTCGGAGCTCTTACCCTAAGCTGATTCCTTACACCAATCACTGATTATTCAATTATGCTATTAGAATATACAGAAAATTTATTGATGCAAAGAATGGAAGTAGCTACTAATTTCTCACATTTTTTTCATGTCCTGTAAGTACTATTATCTGCTGAATTCACCTAATGTAGACTCATTTTTTCTTCTCTTCTATGTCTTCATGCAGGAAATGCCTTCTGGACGGAAACCTTTTGTAAGTTGGACTTTACTTGGATTTTACACACAATTTGCCCATCAAATTGCTTAGTTGAAAAGTAAAGAGGTTCCTCTTAACTTTTGGGATGTATAGATTTGATTTAAACCCCATAATATCAGAAAGAACACCCAAAGATATTCCAGTAGCAATGTTTTGCTCCCGTGTATGTTATTTTCTCAAAATGTAAGTACCCATTAATTTGAAGTTTCTAGTTGGATTCATCATTTGGTTCTATTCAAAGCCTTATATTCTCCACTTCACGGGGAAAATAGTGTCCAGATTGCTTGGTATCCTGAGGTTCCTGTAATACAGTCCAATTACAGTTCTGCTTGTCTCACAAATATTGTGAATTTTGCTTAAATCTATGTGGGAGTTTGTTTACGTTGCAAAGCAACAATGTTGGTTGATATAATATATATTGTCAACATTTCAAGACATGTCATGCACTCTGAGCATAAATTCGTGTTGCCATATGATGCTTTAAACATGATTCTCAATGAAGCTTCATGTTTTTCTTTTTTATTTGAATACTTTAGCTTCTTGGTTTTTTATGTATCGGTAGGCTGTAGCATAATGGAGGCTGCTTTTTTATGTGAATCTGAATCCGCGCTGCCTTCATCATTACCCTCTGCCTGTACAATAACCTTTTAATTTCTTGCTACAGGCAAACCAAAATCCACAACATGTGTGGAACGGTTGTGGGTGTTGATAAATTTGGTAACAAGTATTATGAGAATACGACTGTTCAATATGGTCAGTTGCGGCTTCCTCTTTTTCTAAGGCAGATATAAGATGTTAAACACGCTGCTTGTTATGTTTCATCTAGCTAATACTTCCATATTTTATAGCTAATAACTTAATATTTCTGCCACTATTAGTAGTGTATTAGGAAGCCTGCAATGAAGGTTAGTGACATACAAGCATGGGATTGCTCATGATCTGAGTTATGCCTGTTTAGATTATATGATAATTGATAGTTAGGTCTATATAGGCAGAGTAATGTGGTGTATGCTGCCATGTCTAGAATCATATTGGACTAATTACACTGAGTGGCATATTTGTTATAGTGAAGTGCTACTCAAGTTCTGGTGAAAGGGGGTGGGGGAGTTCATGATAAAAGAGCTCCCTACAGGGAGAGTTTTTAGGCTGTCTTATGATAGAAATGAATCTCTTGCTAGTGTGTTGTTGATTTGTCTATCCACTGAGTTTCAAGTGAAATTGTAGGAAGACACAGATGGGTAGAGTTTGCAGAGAAGAGCCGGTACAATGCTTCTCAGGTTCCGCCAGAATGGCATGGTTGGCTCCATCATATAACGGATCACACAGGAGATGAGGCAAGTGGTGTCTTTGGTTTGTTCCTCTTAAATTGCAAGGTACAGAATCTAGATAAAGAACAGTTGTCTGTTGCAGCTTTTGATGCTGAAACCTAAGAGGTACGGTGTTGAGCATAGAGAGAATTTCTCAGGAGAGGGTGATGAGTTCATCTATCACTCCAAGGGACATGCACTCAACCCTGGCCAAAGAGACTGGACAAGGTATCAGCCATGGCAGCCTGCTAAAACAACAGGATCCCAGCCGCAATAGATTCTGGATGGTTTCTCTGAACACTTATTTCTGCAAATAATGGCTATGCTCCCTGGAGCAATTAGCCTCCTCCCTTGTTTAACTCTGACCGTGTGACCGTCAAGCTTGTTCCCCAACGTGGGGTATTATTATCTTCAGTGGCAAACGCCTCCTGTTATGCACACCATCATCCAATCATTGAGCTTTGTCTATTCATTGTTTCTCATCAAGTTGGCAACTATTTGACTGGGGGTGGAAATGGAGACCTCAGAGCACTATAGAAGACCATGATCCAATTTGAAGCAAGCCAAATGGTGGAAAACGAGTAGTTAGGTAGGATAAGCGGCAGGTAGTTAGACAGGAGATCAAATAAACAGCCTTAAATTACTATATATATACTGGAGACTGTAAGGTGAGCTGATTATCAACGTTTTACTGGAAAGGGAGAAGGACAAGTATGTGGCAGTTGTCTTGTCTGCCTTGATTATTACATGAAAGAGCCAGCTTCAAGCAACTTAATCTTCATCAGATTAAAATGCTTTGAAGCCTTCTTTCTCCCGTTATTCTAATTTTGTATACTTTTTTTTGCACAAAATTAATTTAGTATACTTGATTTTATATTAGATGCATGGTTAAAAATTCCATTTAAAAGTAATAAATTATAGGGGGGTGAAACTTGTTACCAGAAATACACTTCACTCAGCTTTGGACGTAACGAAGAATAACCGGTAGTCCCTGTCTGTCTTAATGTTTTTGTCCTCCTGTCGATCACCCATATTTCCTTAGTTTTTCCTCCTGCCAGCTTCTACGTTCCTCTCTTCCTGCATCCACCCATCAGACCACTCTCCCATCAATCATCAGCACCGATTGCGTCTCTTTCGAGCGAAAGGAGAAAACGCCATGGATTCCGATCCCGAGCGGCATCTTGGGAGGGTGCTCCTCGCAACCTTCCTCCATCTACCCTTCTTCTGCCGTTTGATTTTGACTTTGCAAATTCAAATGTTTCATTTTCGCTCTTCAGCTCTCGTCGCTGTTAAAACTTGCTTTTTACTTCGTTGCCCACACTCTGTTTGTTTCATTCGGTGAAATTGATAGCTGTGCCGATGTTAGGTTGAGAAATCTTCCGGTGAGATCGATACTGCTCAGGAGCCTCTTGTCAATGGCACATTCACCAGCACTTCCGAGCATTACTCCGTTTCTGCCGTAGTTCTCCCGTCCGTATTCATCTCTTGCCTGTCCGGTTCATGATACGTAGCTCCCATCTCATCATTCTTGGTAACACATCAACTGGTTTTTTTTTGTGTGTGTGTAGGTTTCTGTTCCCAGCTCTTGGGGGACTCCTGTATGGCTATGATATTGGTGCCACATCCTGTGCTACAATATCCATCGAGGTACATGTTCATTCTCTCTAGAGGTAGTACTGCGCTTGTGGTTGAATTACGAGTTCTTCTCGCTTTGTTTCCAAGTTGATGTCCTTGATCTTGGCCATTCTCCAGTGGCCTGAACGGTCGTGCTTTTCCAAGTACTGTAATAAAGTGCTGATTGTTTTTCTCTTATTTCCGCAGTCAGCAACCCTGAGCGGGATTTCATGGTATGACCTGTCTTCCGTAGAGATTGGCCTTATTGTGAGTTTCAAGTTCTCCTCTTTCCCTTTGGGATACATATTCTAGGGAAAGTCTTCTATGCCAATTTAGTTTTTTTTTCCAGGTGAAACATTGTGTTAACTGTCCATTGTGTGCATATGCTCATCTATTCACTAATGCTTTTTATTTGTTGGTATCTAAATTTCCTCTCCGAATTTCAGACTAGTGGATCCCTTTATGGAGCTCTCATTGGATCTGTCTTGGCGTTCAACATTGCTGATTTTCTAGGTCTGTAGTTACTTCCAATGATTAACTTAATGTCATATTTTTATCTTTCATACTTCTCTCCCAGACCTATGCTTTGAATTAAAGGAAGGAGGAGGGAATTGATGCTGGCAGCACTCCTATATTTTGTCGGGGCTATTATTACAGCGCTAGCACCAGATTTGGCCATTATGATCATTGGGCGATTTGTGTTCGGTATAGGAATTGGACTGGTTAGTTTTTCCATCATCTGCAGTAAATATATGCCTTCTTAAAGTCTAATTTGGCACTAAATTATTCTGAATTTTGTTGTTAGTAGCATGTCCTTATAAAAACTCCATCTCCTATGAAACGAGAACCTTCTGCAATCTACTTGCAATGAATTAATTGCCTTCATGTTATGACAATTTAATGGCATAATTATTTTTTTCTTCTGCAATATTCTAAGGTTGATTTTAGTGAATACTGTAAAGATTTCTTATCTTTACCTGCCGCATGTTTGATGCTAAAACTTATGCTTGCGTGATGTCTGTTAGGCTATGCATGCTGCTCCAATGTACATTGCCGAGACGTCCCCCAGCCCTATACGAGGTCGGCTGATCTCCCTCAAGGAGTTCTTTATTGTTCTCGGGATGGTTGTAAGTGCCAGATCATTCCTTTGCAGCTAAAGTTTTCATCTGAAAAAAGTGGAGGAAACTCGTCATCTGTCCATTATCAGTTTTATGTGGCTAAGAACTTTTGAATCATATGCAGGCTGGCTATGGAATTGGAAGTCTTCTGGTAGAGACAGTTGCTGGTTGGCGGTATATGTATGGAGCTAGCACACCTTTGGCAATTATTATGGCAATTGGGATGTGGTGGCTCCCTTCATCACCCAGATGGATGCTACTTCGTGCCATACAAGGGAAAGGAAACCTGGAAGAATTGAAGGAGACAGCAGTATCTTGTTTGTGCAGGCTGAGGGGACCAGCTATTGGTGATTCTGCTGCTGAACAAGTAAATGAGATTCTGGATGAGCTTTCTTTTGTCGGAGAAGAAAAAGAAGCTTCATTGGCTGAAATGTTTCGAGGAAAATGCATGAAAGCTCTTGTTATTGGAGCTGGACTAGTCTTGTTTCAGCAGGTAGTTTTTCCCCTTCAAAGATGGTATAAATTCAATGTCTTGATTGCTATGCTTAATTTTTTATCTTGTTCATTGGCAGATTACCGGGCAGCCAAGTGTGCTTTATTATGCAGGTTCAATCCTTCAGGTATTGCTTTTGCCAGTGGAGTGAAAAATCTCTAGTTGCAGATGCTCTGTGCCTTCAACCTTGATTTTGTCATTTATACATTTGATAAACAATGGGATTACTTTGATCTCCGGGCTTTTAGGAGAATCAACTCTTTGTCTCTATATAAAAAAGAGAAAAAAAACAATTCACCCAATATGATGTTAGGATCCATACCCAAGCAAATCTACAAGAGAAGTTTTTCAATTCAGCCAACTTTTCTGTTTTCCAGATGCTCTTAGCTAATAGTAATCTACATTCATTCTGTTTTTCTGAGGGTGCCATGCATCCTAATTGATATAATTTGACAGACTGCTGGGTTTTCCGCTGCGTCTGATGCGACAAGGGTCTCAATTCTACTTGGACTTCTTAAGGTACCTTCTATTATAATTGAAGCTTCTGAAGTTTCCAGCTTCTCTGTTTTGGAAATTTCTTCTCCTGGGAAAATTTGTGAACGTATCTCTCTTTTTTAACATATGCTCCTCTAGAAGGATACTTATGCTAAAGTATATGTATTGTAGCTGATTATGACTGGAGTAGCTGTTCTTGTTGTTGATAAAGTTGGAAGGAGACCCTTGCTACTTACTGGTGTTTCTGGAATTGTAAGGCTCTAATGTCAATCTACTCCCCCCCTCTCTCTCTCTCTCTCTCTCTCTCTCTCTCTCTCGACCTCTCTCTCGACCTCTCTAGAATGACCAGGAATTTCTTTTTGGACCTTGATGAGTACAAATTTCATCTGCATCTTATTATTCTGCTGCATGTTCTTTCAGAAAGAATTCTATGTCATGATAGTTCAATTATACAATTTCTTTCCCTTAAAGAAAAAGGGGTTGTATGAAATTTGTGTTTCCATATCTATAATTTTGTAATTTGGGTGCTATTTACAGTTGATGATTTATTGTCTGAAACAGGTTATTTCACTAGTCCTTCTTGGGTCATATTACATTTTCCTAGATGATGTGCCAGTCATTGCCGTGGTAGGTTTGCTGTTATATGTTGGATGCTATCAGGTAAATCTAAATGCTCTGTTTTCCTTTGTTGAATAATACTTCCTTTCTCCTAGCTATAGTTTTACATCTACAGTTCTGGCATTCCTGTTTGTGATTCGTGGTAGCATGGAAGTGGATGGATGAAGAATATAATCTTATTTGTACAGGTATCTTTTGGACCTATCGGCTGGTTGATGATTTCCGAGGTTTTCCCATTGAGGCTCAGAGGGAGAGGACTCAGCATAGCAGTGCTTGTGAATTTCGGTGCAAATGCACTGGTGACCTTTGCATTCTCTCCATTGAAGGTTGCTATTAACACTATATATACATGTGTTTCTGCTCAATATTGCTACCATTACTATTAACCTCAATATACATAGATAGTCAGTGGATGGACCAGAGCTGATAATTGGGTTCATGTATGTATGCAGGCACTACTGGGAGCTGGGATCCTGTTTTATGTGTTTGGAGTGATAGCTGTGGTATCTCTTCTCTTCATATACTTCATAGTACCAGAGACCAAGGGGCTGACTCTGGAGGAGATTGAGGCTAAATGCTTATGATAGCAGGGGCTATAAGCTTGGATGGGCTTAGTATCTTAACCCACATGGACTCTAGCAAAATTATGGCTGTGCTCTGAGTTTTTTTTTTTTTGCACAATCATTGACATTACTCACAATGATCCATGCTCCTGGTGCACCAGTAATTGTTATGGTATTATTTAAAGGAAAAAAATATTTCAGGCCTTTTTAAGGCCCTTATAAAATAAAATTTGTACGACGGGCGGGGCGGGCGGCGGATCACGGCCTCACGGGTCGAAAGAAGATCCAGACCCGAATTACCCCCAAAAGGCAGAATGGAAATGCCATCTATCGCGGCAGTCTGAGTTCTACAGTCCACGGTGGTCTCCTTGGAGCTCAGGTGCCAGAAGAAATATCTGGAGTAGGCTCCAAAAACCTAGCTGATGGAGATGGCTGAGGATTAGCTAGATAGCTGCTGTATCATGTATGCTGCCAGAAGCTGAGGAGGAACGATGGATTTGCTCAGTAGTCGCTGGTCCTCATCTTTCACGCCGTCCTTCATTCTGCCGCCGCCTTCATCCCATCACCGTAAGTCCTCTAAGGGAGTCTTCTGCCGCTGCTCCGTTCGGCCTGACCCTTGGTCGCTTAGCGACGGCAATCCAGACCGCCCGAAACCCCGCTCTAAGAACCCCAAGAGGCCGCTCTCCGATGACAATGCTCGTCGCATCATCAAATCCAAGGCACGCTATCTCAGCGTCTTGCGCCGTAACCTAGGGCCTCAGGTCCGGACGCCTCGCTGGATTAAGAGGTCCCCCGAGCAGATGGTACAGTACCTTGAAGACGACAGGAATGGCCACCTGTATGGCAAGCATGTGATGGCCGCTATTAAGACGGTCAGGTCCCTTTCAGCGAGTCGGGAAGGAGAATATGACATGAGGGTCGTCATGTCCAGCTTCGTCGGGAAATTAAGTTTCAGGGAGATGTGTGTGGTTCTCAAGGTGCAGAAGGGCTGGAGGCAAGTCAGAGACTTCTTTGCTTGGATGAAACTGCAGGTACCATTTCACCGCCCAATCCCATCCATTTAGTGCTTTTTTGCCTGGTATATATCGTTGTTTGTCTGTTGCTGGGACTCTGTTCATGCCTTTTAAGGATTAACAGAATTGTAAGGCATTTCCGATGCCATGATATGCGTTTGCATGAAAGAGTGGCTTGGATTGTCAGTTCTTATTATATTCCCGACTCTGTTAAATGCTTGATTGAGTATTGATGCTAGTGACAGACCTGTCCTTGAACAGTTGAGCTATTATCCCAGTGTTGTCGTCTACACCATTGTGCTACGCTTGTATGGGCAAGTAGGAAAGATCAGGTTGGCTGAGGAGACCTTCTTGGAGATGCTCGAGGCAGGGATCGAACCTGATGAAGTTGCTTGTGGCACCATGCTCTGCACCTATGCCAGGTGGGGCCGCCATAAGGTCATGCTATCTTTTTATTCTGCTGTGGAGCAGAGGGGAATAGTACCCTCTGTTGTGGTTTTCAATTTTATGCTTTCTTCCTTGCAGAAGAGATCGAACCACCAAAATATCATAGATATGTGGAACCATATGTTAGAAAAAGGAGTCTCCCCCAATTCTTTTACTTACACAGTTGTCATCAGCTCTCTTGCAAAAGAAGGTTACATCGAAGAAGCTTTCAAGTTTTTCTATGAGATGAAAAATGTTGGTTTTGTACCGGAGGAGGTGACATATAGTCTGCTTATTACTTTAAGTAATAAGAACAGTAACTTTGATGAAGCCATGAATCTATATGAGGACATGAGATCTCAAGGAATCATCCCAAGCAATTATACATGTGCATCACTACTCACTCTGTTTTACAGGAGAGGAGATTTCCATAAGGCACTTTATCTTTTCTCAGAGATGGAAAGGCACAAAATTATTGTAGATGAAGTCATCTATGGATTGCTCATAAGGATTTATGGTAAACTTGGTCTTTACGAGGATGCAGAGAAGACATTTATGGAGGTTGGAAAGCTAGGCCTGCTTCATGATGAGAAAACATATTTAACTATGGCACAGGTCTATCTTAGTTCAGGAAATCCAGAGAAAGCACTCAGTATCGTGGAATCGATGAAGTTAAAAAATATCATCCTCTCAAAATTTGCTTATATTGTCATGTTGCAGTGCTATGTTATGAAGGAAGACTTAGATTCTGCAGAGGCTACATTTCAGGCTATATCAAAACTTGGGTCATGTGATGCAGGTTGCTGTAATAGTATGCTCAATCTGTATAGGAAGCTGGGTCTCATAGACATGGCCCAGAATTTCATCTCTCAGATGAGGAAAAATCAGGTAGATTTTGATGGGGAACTTGTAAGATCAGTTATGGCATTTTATTGCAGGAGAGGAATGCTAAGAGATGCAGAGCAGTTCATAGGTGATATTGTTAGAGATGAATCATTCAGAAATAATACATTTGTGCAAACATTTTATACCTTCATGCACGGAGGAAACACTCATCAAAAGCTAGCCCTGGAGAACACTCAAAACTGCCATCAGTTTGATCTTATGGCTTTAGAGTTGATGCTCACTTTATACAAGGACAGCAAAAGTTCTGATAGGATGGAAGGAGTCTTGAAGTCCTTACTTGAAACTGCGGATGGGTTATCGGTAGCCACTAAACTAATTAACAGCTTTTCTAAAGAAGGCAAGATACTTGATGTTTTCCACCAAATTTCTTTATTTGTTTATTATCCTTTCATGGAGGTTAATCAATTTTATAACCTAGCAATGGATTTCACAGCTAGATCCAAGTTTTTTAAGAGCGTTCTTGGGATTTCTCTTCCCGGATTTTATGACCTCTTTCTGTTGTTTTTTTTTGGAGGCACAATAACAGTGTTATCTTCCATTGAGAAGTGAAATATAGTAATTGGCACGGCAGGAAATCTCTTTGATCATAGTCCTTGCTCCATAGATTCCATCTACCCTCACTTTCATTCAAATTGGCTCCTTAGCTTATAAGAGGATCTTAGATGCTTATTTTAAACTGGATCAATACCTTCCGTCGCAGGTGATCCAATAACTGCCGAAGATCTTAAGAGAAAACTGTTGGAGCTTATTTGTAAGACCAATATTGGCGCCACCTCTTCCTTGGCCAATGCTCAGGCAATGAATTTGAAAAGGGCTGGAGAGATTTTTTCAGGATCCAATGCTGACTCATCTGGGAAATCTTTGTTGTGCTCCCTCATTGATTCCTATGCCAAATTCAGGAAACTAGAGGATGCATACTCACTATATGTTAAGGCTGTGGAGGCTGGCCATGACCTTGGTGCTTTTACCACCAGCATTATCGTGAATGCCCTAACCAATGCAGGTACCATATGGATGATTATATTAATTTTACAACTGCCTCATTGTAGAGTCTTATGATGAAGTAGTTAGTGTAGAGCAGTATCATGGTCTTCGATCTTTCTTTCTGCTAGGTACATTTTTTCAGATACAGGTTGAAGGTTCTTAGGATATCGAATTTAAGCTACTTAATACCAGGAGGTTTGTATTGAATGACAAACTTGATGCATTATGCTCCTTGGTAGAGTTCATATTGTCCCTTTTTGTAGATGGTGGCCATAAAGCCAAAGTTGGATGTGATACTTTGACTGTTTTTTGCATTTGGTTAATTGTATTAAATATAGTACTTGTTAATAATTGAGTGTTTCTTGTTGTAATATGCTATATAGTTCCTATCATACTATGTCACTGGATGAATGTTTTGCAGGTAAACATGAAGAGGCAGAGTCTATCATTCGTAAAAGTTTCGTGGATAGCTTTGAACTTGATACCGTGGCATATAATACCTTTATTAAGGCAATGCTAGAAGCAGGTTGAAATGCTTATTTTATACTTCCTACATAGATGTTTTAATAACAAAGGGCCTAGCGTTCTAATAACTTGATGGTGCAGGCCAATTGAATTTTGCCTCTGACATATTCGATCACATGCTTTCAAAGGGAGTTGCCCCATCAATTCATACAATAAACACAATGATCAGGTTAGAGGTTTTTTTGAAATAATTAACTCATTTGTTAAATCATTGAAAACCCATTTATTGAACTTACAATTTGGTGCTTGTGCTTTGATTGATGCAGCGTGTATGGTACAGGCCGAAAGCTGGACAAGGCTGTACAGATGTTTAATGCAGTTCATACCTGGGGTTTGCATTTGGATGAGAAGGCTTATATGAATCTTATTGGATTTTATGGCAAGGCTGGTATGCATGTGAACGCAAGAACTGATAAATGTTTCAATTTTGTCCTCTCGGAGAACGGATTTCATAATTATTTCCATTTCTTTTGTTTTCTGTATAATAATTGACGACCAATTTTTCTCCCTTGATCGAAACTTGGTAGTTCTTTCTATGAAAGAGGAAAGATTAGTGACTTGTCCTAACCAATGCTGCTGGAACTGTGTTTTGGGTATCAATTTTATTCTCCTGTTTGAGATTCCATTATCATTGCAATTCCCTCTATTGTTGTAGGTGAGAGGCATAAAGCTTCCCTTTTATTCAGCAAAATGCGGGAAGAAGGAATAAAACCTGGAATGGTATGTGAATTTTCCGTCATGGATATCGGTAATTATCAACCATGCATAATATGTGAGATAATTAATGGAGTTGTTGCTGATCATAGTCACTAAACATAGATGATGCTGTACACTGTTTAACTACATATCTATGCTAGTAGTAGTCCTTGTCTCTTCTAACTTCATTATTGCCCTGTTTTAAATTGGAAGAGAAAATTTACAGGTGAGCTACAATATCATGATGAATGTTTATGCCACTGCTGGATGCTACCATGAAGTTGAGGCAATTTTCAAATCCATGGAGGATGAAGGCTTTTTCCCTGATTCTTCAAGCTACCTTTCCCTTATTCGAGCATACACAGTGAGCTCCAAGTATCTCAAAGCAGAGGAAACCCTGAAGTCTATGGAGAGGAAAGGCATCATCCCTAACTGTGCACATCTTCACGTATTGGTATCTGCATATACAAAGGCAGGAATGATTGAGCAGGCTGGACAGATTTACAAGAGATTGACTGGAAATGGTTTGATGCCTGATGCTGCATGCTATCGCACCATGTTGGGAGGTTATCTGAGAAGAGGATATATAGAGGAAGGAATTGCGTTTTTTGAGCAGATAAAGGAGAATCTTGGACCAGACAGGTTTATATGGAGCATGGCTGTAGATCTTTACAGGGCGGCTGGGATGGAAATAGAAGCAGGAGGCGCTTTGAGTATAATGAACAGCTTTGACATTCCGCCATCATCGGAAAACATTCAAGCTGGATCAAAATCCGAAACCTCTTCGAGCAGATGATCAGGATGGCAAAGAAGGAAGTGAACTTGACTTTGTGAGACCTCTGTAGAGATAAATGTTCTTGGCTTAGTAAGGACTTTGGGTTTCTCAATGCCAGGGAGGTTGTTAAGGAAACGCCGTAGATGCCTAAAGCTGTTTCCTTCTATTAGAAAATGGCTGCTTTCTTGTAAATAGAAGATTTTTGAGCAAAAGCAACGCCAAAGGAAGAAGATGAAAGGGACTTTCAAGGGACTGCTCTCTTCCTTTTTTCATTTTCATTATGAAGTAGAAAATCTAATATCCAATTTACCCGTTAATATATATATATATAATCTAATATCTAACTTTATTTATTCCGTTTAATTGATTTGAGTAATTTATGTGATGGGTCGGGTTCTCGGGCCATTGCTATTTTGGGCTTCAAGCCATAAGCCCACACCATTCCAATTTGTTAGCTCGGTTGCTCTCTTCGTCGTCATACAACCCTCGCTGTGCTCTGTTTTTGGCTGGTCTCTCTCTTCCCCTCAAGATCGGCGACCGGATGGCGTATTCTCTTCTCCGAACCCTAATAAGATCATCCTCTGTGGCGGCCTCCTCCACCGCCAGGAGGTTCAGCGGCGTTTCCACCCAAATCAACAAGAACTCTCTCATCAGCGAGCATACCGCCAAATGGATGCAGGTAGCTCACTTCTCCGCGTCTAACTCATTTCTCCTGGCAGTTTTGCTAAGGATTCTTCTGAAAAGTTGTATGGTGATTGGGATCGGCCTTAGTCGATACTCGACACTGAAATTTTACGCACTATAGTAATTGGGGTTTCCTAGGAACTAGAGAAATACGTTTCACCATTGTTTCCTAGATTCATCGTTTTCTCTTCATTAGGTGCTAGAGCTTCCCGGAGAGCAAAAGAATACCTGCATGAATTAGAGGTTGCATCGTGAAATATCATATTCCTTCCCGTTAAAGCGTTTTGTTGCCTACTAGTTTTTTTCTAGTGTTTTCCTATATTGTCTCATGGTATATTTTGTTGATGATGCGGGCGTTGCGGCATATTATGTTCGCTTTTCCCAAGGTAATCTTGGGACCTGGGCAGTGCTTGAACAGGATAATCTGAGGTGCTTGTGCTCGATTGATGATATAAGAACATGTATTACTATAGCTTTTGGAAGAGTCTAATATTCGATAGCTCTTATAATTTTTTTATGACCTTGGTCATGCCTTTGAAATTTTCCTAGTTTGCAATATGGTTGTAGATGGTGCAGGAACCTTGTGGCTCATTGTTTTCCTAGTTTTGGTGAATAAGGCTAGAAATGATAAAAAGAAATCCACATTATGAATTGCCAGACAAACAAGATCAATGATCCATTTCCCAGTCCTTAGTGTTATAATCAGTGTTATAATAAGGCTGTCAAGTGATTTCCCTTAAGAATTGAATGCATTTTCCATGCAGCTAAATCATCATACCTGCAACAAGATATTTTCTTCCTCATTTAAGTATTGGTTCAATCTCCAGAGCATGCACTTCTGACCTTTAATTGCAGTGTATGTGCTGAGATAACAATATCCCAATTTCATGTGAAAACAACATTACTTGGTTTCTCATAATTCTAGCACACAAAAAGGACCGCAAAAGGAATATCCCGTAGTTATACTGTACCCTGTGTTACCTTAAAGGTGAAAATTTGTTGTGGAATTCCATAGGAATCAATATGTTTGATGAGAGGGTGTTTTTTTTTTTTTACCTTTTCATGGAAACGCTAATCCTCAAGTCAGCATGCTGTGGCACCTTCCTTCTGTGGAGTTGGTTGCATAATTCAAGGATGTTGTTCCATCTCTGCCAATACTTTCCACTATTTATGGATGTGGTCTCTGGAGTTGGAGGTTAATTATATCATAAGGATAATTGATTTTTATCTGTTTGACAGAGCTGTTTCTTTTTTATAGTGTGCTGGACATTGTACTCAAGGAACTGTTGCTTTTACTTAGTTTATAATTTTATTATTGCACTAAACAAATTGATGGCTGTGCTTCTATTTGGTTTCTTCTCCATATGTAGCCTTCTTATATGGATGGAATGATTCAATTGAAGTGATTCTCTGCAGCTTTCTGATGATCAGCTCTTACCTTTCTGTAGGACACTAGCAAAAAATCACCAATGGAGTTGATTAATGAAGTTCCTCCAATTAAGGTTGAAGGGAGGATTGTTGCCTGTGAAGGAGGTGGGTCTGATATTGCATACCTTGACATAATATAATTCCTTTGAGTTTCAAATGAACTCACTACTAAGAATTGATGAGTTTCCTATGCAGACAACAACCCCGCCCTTGGACACCCAATTGAATTCATTTGCCTCGACCGTGAGGAGCCTGCTGTGTGCAAGTATTGCGGTCTGCGCTATGTTCAAGACCATCATCATCATCATCACTAGGCCAAGGGATATCTTGGTGCTTCATCCATGCTTTGTTTGATATCTTGAGGGTACAACTGCCAATAACCCTCTAAAAGTTTATTCTCATAACATCTTTTCTTCATAATGTTTGCTAATGTGCACCTTCGTTTATTGGAGGCAATAAGAGCTCAATGTGTCTGGTTTCATAACAATTGCCACTGAAACTGCTTTTGTGCTACCAGCCATTTCATTCTGGGTGCATATTGGTTTCATTTTGGGGAACTAACATAGGAAGCTGCCCAAGTATGTAATATACATGCAAGCTGGATCCGTGCCTCAAGACGAGCAAAAATCTAGGAGTAGCAGCAAGAGTACAGTATAAGATGCATAAATAAGCCATTTAATCTGCGTCAAGCACTAAAAATAATCATTGTAATACATGTACTTGGTGAACACCTTCACAGTTAACAGTCAATAATTCATTAGGAGAGAAAAAATAAAAGGGACTGCTGTCCTCAGCATGAATGCTCCAGAAGGACAAACTCCAAGGAAAAAAATAACTTTCTTTCACCATGAAAGGACAATGCACACCCAAATTTTTTAGTCATCCTGTACGTATGTTCTACCTCCAAGACCTTCCCTCGAGTAAATGTAAACCAACTCAACTTAAAAGCTTATGAGATCATCTTTAGGCGTTTGCTGCTGCTCCTTTGGATCCTGTCTACCCTCAGACGAGCCTCCACTTTCCTTCTTCCCGAATATCAACTCGTCAAGATCATCCATCATTTCATCATTGCTTCCCCTGTGAGCCCCGCCTCTGGAGCCTGCTGGCTTCCTAATAAGGGCGTCTTCTTTTGCAAGTGTGGGGGAATCATCGGGTTCAGATGCGACCGGTATCATTGCAGGTTCAGGCACAGGTGAGGGTGCTGAGGGTCTCTCCAACTCTTCGTACTTGGACAGCACTCTCTGGACCTCATCGTTGAGATTCAATGCCTCAAAAAGTAGAGCTTCATTGTCTCCAGCAGTCTCGATGATTCTCTGGATAGCATATCGGGACTGGCGGCATTGCTGTACCAGTGTTGCTGTCAAGTCATCCTAGCATCACAAAGCAATATATATATATAATTAATTTATTTGGAAGGAGGAAAGGGGAAGTGCAAGTACATCTTCCAACATACTGTTGGGCTTGCACCCATAGATTGGCATCCTAAAGGGATGGCTGTGAACTAGAAGAAAGGGCCAAATACCAAAGAGGAAGTGCAGAAAGTCACCATACCTGGATTTTAAATTGAATATTGATGGGTACAGGATTGTAATAGCCTATACTAACTATGTCATCAAATGCACTAACAATTCAACCACTACAATATTTAAGTGAACATGCAGAATAATACAAATTTCACATCACCAAATTCATCTCAAATGGAGTCATGAGCAAACGCATGATGTATCTGCTGCATTATATTTGTAATAATGACACACCACGAAAGTAAAATTAAAGGATTCGTAGTCGAAAACAGGTATCATGCTGAAAAAGAGATGTATGAACAATGAACTTAGATCTAGTACATGCTATTCCATATCAAAAAACTGATTGTCCAAGATTCTTTATCACAAGAAGAAGGCATAACATTATAACAATGTTACATAAAAGACAAACCAGTTCAGGATATTCATCACTACCTTCAGAGCATCTTGTTGGGGAGAAGAGGATAGAACAGTTGTAAGAAGCTCAATGCTGTTTCTTGCAACATCAAAGGCCTCTTTTGTCTGTTCAGCTGTATAAGTGGGAATTTGAGTATCATATTGAGCCTCCTGACCATGACCAGCATTGGGTTCTGAAGCCACAACTGACCGAGGAGGGGTGAAAATAGGGGCCAAACTTTCATTGTCACGACCAGGAAATCGGATACCCCTAGATTTCAAACTCTACAAGCAAAACAGGAAATTTTAACAGTAATATATAGGAGAACATCTAGAGTGAGTGTTGACTGACAATATCGTAAATGTACAATTAGGCTCTTAGAAACTGATTGCTATACTCCCAAAAAATGAAGAGAATTTACTGTCTCCAAATTATGCAGCCCGCTTTAAGGCATAACTTAATGACTTTAATATTTAACAGTAATTCATAATTTTTTTTGCTCAGAAGAAATGAAAAGGAAGAATAGGTGTAAAATAAGGGCAATTTGCCATCAATTCACAAACCGCCATATAAATGGACCATTACTAATTTCATTGAGTCATATGCCCTAAAACATATCATCGCGGTCTTCCTCTCCTCCACTTTGTTTCCTTTTCTAACTAACTTCCAACAAAACTGACAAATATTTAAGAGCTTAATTATCATTCATGCTTGATATTGTGGGTTCTAATTATTGTATGGGTTAATAACCCATCTAAGCATAACCTTTGATGATTGTTTTCAATTCTAGCCCAACTATCATAAATATTCACAGTTTCTCATTGCTATATTTTATCCACAAATATATAGGACAACATCACTTTAAGGCATAACTTAATGACTTTAATACTTAACAGTAATTCATTTTTTGCCCAGAAGAAATGAAAAGGAAGAATAGGTGTAAAATAAAGGCAATTTGCCACCAATTCACAAACAGCCATATATATGGACCATTACTAATTTCATTGAGTCATATGCCCTAAAACATATCATCACGGTCTTCCTCTACTCCACTTTGTTTCCTTTTCTAACTAACTTCCAACAAAACTGACAAATATTTAAGAGCTTAATTATCATTCATGCTTGATATTGTGGGTTCTAATTATTGTACGGGTTAATAACCCATCTAAGCACAACCATTGATGATTGTTTTCAATTCTAGCCCAACTATCATAAATAGCCACAGTTTCTCATTTTATCAAATTTAGCACAACACAAATGCAAAAATGATGCATTATAAATATAAAGTGACATGTTATCTACTTTAAATATATAAAATAAATTTTATAATAATATCACCGAATTATCGTACATATGCCACTATACAATTTTGGGAGAAAAAAAGTGATGTGCTAGATTTGATAACATAAGCAAAGGCTTTTCTTACTAATGACATGAGAAAAATATTGTGCTAGATTTGAAAAAACAACCAAAAGTAACATTTAAATAGGTTTTTAAGCCTTAATTTAGTAGTATCAAGCAACATCATAGAATCATATCATTGTTCTCAGAGTCATGGAGTAAAGGCAAGAAAGAGGACATTTATGAGTAATAGCCAGGATGAGAAAGAATAGTAATCTACTGATAAATTTGTTCCTACTCATCAATGTAAAAGATAGAAAAAACCCAAGAATTCAAAAGAAAAGTACCTTATATGTTTCTGCATAAACAGGCAAATAACGGAGTTCATCAGTCGACTCCCCCCATGACTCAATTAGCATCAGAGCTTTGTTTCTGTTATTGACCACTGTCTGTGGATCATCAATCAGCTTAACCATCTCATCAAGAACCCTCTCAGCTGCCACTTCAGAGAATGCTTTCTCACAGTTCTTGACAATAGTTTCAAGCAGAATCAAGGCCAAATACTGAACCCTAGGAATCTTGGTCATAACCCGCTTCTTTATGGCACGAATCATGTCAACACTGTTGATCCTCTCATGATTTATCATATCACACATTTCCAGATTCATAGCCCAGTCAGGTTCATCCAAGGATTCGGAAGTGGCATCCTCAACAAGCTTGTCTGCCTGATTAGGAACCTGGAAGAGCTCCTTGACTTTGAAGCTCATGGAGGTCATTCCCTCACTCATCTTCCGAGTAACCTCAGCCCCACTGATCTTCAAGCGCTCACCAAGAGCACTCACCTTCTCCATTAAGTTGTCACTCATATTTGCCAATTCTCAGGATCTAAAATGAAATCTATTTGATGCTTCCCTGAAACATACAACATATATCGCATAAGTGTTCAAAATATCATAATCAGATGCATGCTTCAGAGAAAGATAACCTATATGAAGAAATCCATGCAGTTGAACTAAGGCTAATGCATTCAGGGGCAACACAAAAGGTTTAGCTACTTCAAGAATTATTTGTATTTTTTGATCCAAAGGTCACTTAACAACCAAAGATTCCAACTGCCAGTAAACAAAACAGATCTGAGTTTATATGTTTCACTCAGTCACCATTCAAGCCAGGATCAATACTACTAGCAGCACAGAATTCCAAGGTCAGAGGAAACCAGAATTGATGAGATATGCGCATACGTATAACGAGATTGCTCTGACGAAAATTCTTTCATCTAGTCTCTAACTGTGCTGATGGGGGTTTCTACAAGGAACCGTAGTAGAACCATCTCGGTGTGCGATTTGACACTTGTACTACAAAATACCGAAAATTCTCCTAACTTTCTCATGTTTCCTATATACAAACAAAAAACGAGCAACAGAACGCAGGAAAAAAGTAGACAAGGAGATGATGCAGGACCAGTCCGGACAGGACGGAACCCCTAATATCCCCAACCTCATAGAACTAAACACAGAACATGACACCAAGCTTCATAATCCAGTAGTTTCCCTTCCCATAAAGATCACACACCGTAAGCACCGCCAAACCAGAGATCGCACGTCAATAAGATCGATCAGGGGAGTACAATTACCTGCGCGAACGCAGAAGAAGAAGATCAACTCCCAAAATATCAATTAGACGACTCCAGGCAGATCGAACAAAACCTTCAGGCTCAAACAGCTTCGCAATTTTCCTCTCCCCCGCAATATAATATATACATATAACAATATATCTGGTCGTGATTGTGATTGGGGGAATTGGGCAATTTCATCCTGCTGCTGAGAGTACTGAAGTAGCGTTTACAACTGCGACAGTCAATGATTGGCAGATGCAGTGAACGGTCCTGATCTAATATTATCTTATAAAATTAATCGTACGTCGTTGCATGCCGCTGCACTCAATATCTTCTTTGTTGGAATATCTACTACGGTCAGAGTATCGCTTCCGGCTTACATCGGCCCATAAAGGCCCAATTATATCAATTGGCCCATATGACTATACCACCACCTCTTCCCCGGACCAATCTGCAACTCGAGGAGTGTACTTTGGGAAGAGTGGCTGTTGGAGAGAGGGCGCCGGCTTTCATGATCCAAATCGTTTGATTTAGGACCTTCGGTGTGGGATCCTTTGCGCTCATGTTCCAGGTACTGGCCATCTGACAAGTGGCTCAAGTCAACCGTTAAGCTTCCATTGCGTTGCCATTTGCTCGTGTTAAGAGCTACAGGATGTAGGGATGGCGTCGCGGGGCCTTGTGTCGCCGCGATGAGGAAACGATCTAGCTTTATTGTAGCTAATCCCAGCAGCGTTAGGCGTCAATTGTATTTTAGCGTCAACATAGAAGCTTCATGGTGTCCAAGTCCAACTACTAATGGCTCCAAAACGGCCTGCCCTTCGATAGGCGAACTACCGGCGCCTATCACTAAATGATGATTGATCTTTTTTTTTTTTTTTGCTCCGGTTTTCGGGAGAGGGATATAGAATTCAAGAAATTTGTGCTTTCAACATTGCTTTACCTTTGGTTTTGACGATCTTATATGATTGAGTGTTCCAATGTTGGACCCATTTTGAAGTTGTAACTGATATGCTGCTTCTTTTCTTTCCTGAAACATTGTTTCCTGCAGGAACTAGGATGCTCGGGATGAGATAATACATACCAGCCGTCCATTTTCTTTTATATTCTGTTCTGGATTTGAGTATTAACATACAAGGGCGGGGATCTAACGTGATGGATATATCATGGCTGAGTGCGATCCTAGTTGGGGCTGGTTGCCTTGCTCTGGGATATTATATTGGTGAAAGGCATCCTGCTTTCTTCTTTTTCCAGACTAGAAAGGCCAAGGAGACTTCTGTGAGCAACGGCGGCAAGAAAACCAAGCCCAAAGAAACCCTTGAAATTGAAAAATTGGCTGATATCATGGATGACTTTAAAATGGTATGGCATCTTTATGTATGTGATAATTATTGAGATGAAACTCAAAGTTCCTTTACTTTCCCTGTAACTATCATTTCACCACCTCTACCTGCAGGTGCTGGTTGTTCGAAATGACCTAAAGATGGGCAAAGGAAAAATTGCGGCTCAATGCAGGTATCTGTTTTGGTCCCTTTATTTGCTTGACATTGTCAAGTTTTATGCTGCATATATGATAATAGAAATGTAAAATCTGAAAAGGTCGATGTGGCATTAATGTAAACTGACCCTTTTCCAACTTTGGACAGCCATGCAACTCTTGGTCTCTACAAGAAACTGCTCCGCCGGGCTCCTAAAGCTCTGGACAGGTAATGCCACATTCTTCCAATTTGACTGTTCTATTTCAGGTAAAGCCACATGCTTCCCATTCATGGTTTTCATTGTCACAGATGGGAAACATCTGCACAACCGAAGGTGGTAGTTAAAATTGAAAGTGAAGAGGATATGCTTGTTTTACAGGTGAGTAATTTTTTTAAGAATACATGTTGTAATGGATAGAATAATATCACTAGTTTGATTAAAAATGAATGTATTGTGAAATAGGGGTCTGACTTTAATGGATTGCCTGCTTTTTTAACTATCTTTTGGATTGTGTGAATGAAAATATAATAACTAATTTACAAAAAAAAAGAATGTGTATTTGCAAATACCATGCAATTTACTATTTATGAGTTTTAAGTTATGCTGACATCATGCACCATGGATTATTATAGTTAAATCTAGGGTCTGGAGCAGTCAAATTTAAATCATTCTTTTCTCCTGTGTACTGATCACAGACATTTTTTCTGCTGGCAGAGACTTGGATGAAATATTTTTCTTTGTGCATGTTATAATTGTCTTATACCATCTATTAGTCATGGTTTTTTCAAACTTTGGCAGGAAAGAGCAAAATCACTCAAATTGCCGACCCACATCACAATAGATGCTGGGAGAACACAGATTGCACCAAGTGAGTTGGCTTTTTTACTTCCATAATTTAAGGAATGTCTTTATTGGGTTTTATTTTTTCTGGAGCATATGTACAACTGCAATACATGGAATGTCTCCTGCTCAAGCATGTATTAACTTCTTATGATCAAGATTCTGATCAAAAGATAGCACTCAACTATCTTGCCACAATTTGTTTAAATTAAATTAAGCATTATACTAGAGGTTCTAGTGTAAACAACTTCTCCGGATGTATTCTTCCCAAGCTAAGAAATAAAGAAAGTATGTTATGTTTTCTGCAGAGGCAACTAACTCTCTGGTAATTAGGCAATTAATGGAAGCATTTTCAGAGTAGAAATTAGATGCTGTTGTTTCTTCTTTGAGATGCACCATTTGGATGATGGAAGGTAATCTAACACATGTATTTTTTTTCTCTTCTCCTGTCAAACAGATTCAAGGACTGTGATGGCTATTCTTGGTAAAATTCCTCCTCATACTAGATATATGGATTTCCATCCGTTTCCTGGTTTTCTGAATTGCCATTTAATTCGAGCAATTCCACTGTTTGTGTAGGACCTGTTGAAGTTGTTGATGATGTGACCGGTGGACTGAGGCTTTTATAGTCCCGACAAACTAACAAAACCATCTGAATGCGTAGAATCGGCTATAATATTGATAGCCTGGTAGAATATGCATCTTCCATTGCTTGAGCAAAGGGCCTGTGTAAGCTATGGCGGGATTTCTTTTTAGGGTCCTCATTTATCTGTATCAATACTTAAGTTCTTGACAGCAGTTTATGCTACAATTAAGAGGGGGAATGGAGTCATTGGAAGATCTGTTCTTGTTTATCTGATTTGGTTGCCTGAATTGGAAATTGGCCCAGTAAAGATTTTTATAATAAAGCATCAAATTTCAGTTTGGTATGTCCACTAGATGTACTATCAGCTCTGAATGCGGATAAAGAACGGAGCTGGCTTCCATCATCCATGCATAAATTGTAGCAAAAGTGAATTTCTTAGCATTTGGGAAGTCCAGTGGAACACAAGCACGTAGAGGAGCTTCTAACCAAGAAGAGTTTGCATTCACCACAAACATCAGACCCGGCTATCGACTACAACAGATTCAAAGATCGCTGATACCTAATACAGTGTTCATGACTATATGATGCGTTGAACCGATTAAATGGCCATGCCAACCTGAACTACATAAATCAGGGGATCAAACCTTGAGATGGAGAAGGTCAGCAAGAGTGCTGGTTGCTATTGCCTGCAGCTTTCGGGGATTCCCCACCATGAACCTGCTCATAACCTTCTGCTTTTCTTACGTGTTCTTCCTCAGCCAAGACCTTGTCCTTTGCCATCTGCCCAACTTCTCCGGCTGCCTTGGCGACCTTACTGAACGCACCCGTAACCCATGAGGTCCCAGTGAGCACATACGGGTTCTTCATTATTGCTGATCCAGCATCACTCACAGTCTGCTCCGCAGTTGCAAATGCACTCTTGGTCTTTTCAGATACCTGGAACTTCTGATCCATTTCTTTCACTTTGTCATTCACCAACATTGTCCCTGCACTAATTTTATTAGTCAATCCAATCTTCTGATCTAGGGATGCCACCTTGGCTGCTGCACCAGATGTGAACTGGAATTTCTCATCAAAGGCCTTCGCTTTGTTCACCGCATCTTTGCCCAATATGAACCCCTTTGCTATCATGGTGCTGACAACATCCTCTGCCTTTTTCACTGCAGATCCAGCAACGCTTGTATCTCTGTTCTCTGTCCCCTGTTAAGAATAAGATTTTTTTATACTGCATACAATAACAGCAAAGACTGCCATCAAGACGAGAATATTACCATCGATGGAGTGGTGGCTGCACCTGGTGACTTGTAATCTGGAGCAAGATCTATAGTGACAGATTGATCAACTATGGTTGCTCCCTGCAAACGACAATCAAGACAGCTCAATAAAAACCCATGTTACATGATAGAAAGCATGTTCTATGTGCACAGAACATATAGTATAATCAAACAATAATCTGAAGTATTATCATGAATTCATGATGATCTCTAGGGCTGGCGACATGGGCACAAAATAAAACTCCTAGTTCACAAGTCAATCTGGCAAAGCAACTTGGAAGAAATGAAATTCACACGGCATTAGAGACTCCGGTAGAGCAATATTGTTCAAAGCAACAATAATGAGTATAGAATACTGAAGGAGATGGCATGAATCAGTGGTGCATGGTTTTATTTGGAAATATCCGTGGAAGATGGACATGAGTTTCACTGGATCATCTAAAGTTTCACCCTTGCTCCTCACATAACTTGAGCTCCAAAAGAAATATGCAGGTGTCAAAGAAGTTCTCCAGTATCAAAATCAGCAATCTTCTACATTTTAGTAGGGCAGTTGCAGCAATGAATCAGCATTATGTGATCACATATAAACATAAGATTAGTTGCTAACATCACAACCGAAATTTTCTCAAAAAATAAAGCTCATTTATGCCAGATAAATGTGTAACAAGCTCTCTTATGATTTTAACTATTTAAGTAGTTGAGGTTACAATCAGTAAACTTCAGTCCAGAAAGTTGTCAAACTGCAAAAAGTAAATGCACTGAACCATGAATTATGACAGAAACAGACCGAGAGGAGGACTGCAGTTTCTGCCCCTTGAGAATCCGTGAAGGTAACATACACAATTTGGGAACGCTCACTGTCACTGAAACATAGGAAATCAATAAAATCTCAGTGTCCAGAATACACTAGCTTTGAAAATAAAGATGAGGACAACACCTTAAGAGGCATATAATTTTGCAAATAATAGACTCATAGTCAACATAAACTAGCAACTAAAATGGAATAAACATGGAAAGAATTTTAGATGCTACTCAAACAGCATCACTCACCTTTGCATTTTTATATGTACAATTTCACCAGAAAAGGAGAAAAACTCCTTGATATCCTGCTCTGACGCACTCAAGGAGACATTGTTAACTTTCACTGTTCGTACCTAGATCCAAATGCCGGAAAACAAAGCGGAAAAAAAAGGTATTAGACAAAGAGGCAGAACATCATGAATTAAAAAATTCCATGTCGCTACCATATAGACTATCAAAAAGATTGTGTTCTATGATATTCATGAGAGAGATTGGGATGAACAAAAACTGGTTGATTTATTCCCACTATCTCACCCTAATAAACGCCATACATAATAAGACCCTCTACCAACAAAGGCATAAAACTTTCCATTTTCCTTCTGGCAGTGCCGATTACAGATCCAGTCCATGTATAGCAACCGGAAAAGCATCATCATTGCCTGATTCATCACCTATGAGTACAGGCATCCCGAGAAATGAGAGCCGCAGTAGAAGGATCGTCAATTGAAACGTCCTCTTCCTTCTGCTATAACTACAACTGTCGATAGTGAAAACCGCCAGGACATGGCATAATAGGCAACTCGATAAGAGCTGAGTGGTGAAATTGATCCTCAATTTTCAGCTCGATCAATCACAATACCTTGAAAATATCCTCTTAAGCTAAGAAAAGAAACACGACGTGTAGCTAACCCCTGAAATCAATACTTCGGCCATTTACGGATTATGACGGAATCCACCTTCATACATACACTAACATCGCTGCTTGGAATGTAAGCTACACCAGAGTTATTGAATCCAGTCGATCTCGGTCGAAAAGAAGAAGACGAATCACGCATGAAACACACGATGAGAAGGGAGACTCACCGACATGGCGTCTTGAATAATCAGAGGAGATAGCGAGAATGGAGAAGATAGAGGAGAGAAGAAATATCCGCCACCGCGGATTCAGCTGCTGCTGCCCTTCACTTTCAGGCTGCCATCATCCATGGAAGGCATCTGAGCTTGAAAAAACGCAATAACTGTATTGGTAAATTATATTTAAATTATCAATTTATTCCTTCAAAATGAACTATATATATATATATATATATAAGCTTAAAAGAAGGATATGGGTCAAAGGCCCAATATATGCATAATGGGCTTTAGGGTCGGTGTACAAATGATACAGGGCCCAATAAGACATGACACTGCTGTGCATTCAGATGATACAATGCAATACAACGTCTAGGCTTTGTTTTCTAGTTCATTATACTGATGGCGGTTAATGATCAGTTAATAGTGCTCAAAATATATAGATCATAAGGGGAAACATTGGGTAAGTAATCCTTTTATTGTGCACATAATATCAATCAGATGCTAAAGCCACAGTCTCAGCCTTGCTCAAATAACCACCATTATTTCTCTCAGACCATTGAATACCAGCAGCTAGTGCATAAAACAAGTTTGGATGGATGATGGATGATGGATGATGGATGGGTTTAAAGTTTAAACAACAGAGGGAATGAATCTTCAAGGGCAATGAATGTGTATTAATCTACCTAACATGCTACCCATATATTTACTTTTATAGCTTCAAGGGAAAGGCAGCAGGAAGCTTTGTCAAGGATTGGAATAGGATTAATAGGGATGACCATGGAGAACCCCTCTCCATCTCTTTCTTTTATTTGTGGAATTCAATTTGTTTCTCTGCTTCCACTCCTTGCTTCCTTTGCTTGGTGAATAAATGAATCAAGGTCGTCCAAGAACTAACTCTTTAATGGATCTCAGGGGAGAGAGGTGCCCATATGCCACGCTGTCTCTCCAGATTGCCGTTCCTGTAAAGACAGACAAAACAAAAACATTGTTGTCCTGATGCTTGAGTTTGTACAAGAATCAAAGGGCATATAATCCAGGCTTAGCTTTTTACTCATTTCAAGAAATTTACCAAAATTCCATATTGCAGCAAAAGAAAATTTAAACAAAAGCAAGTGTATGCCAATGTACCTAACCAGGAAACCAGACCGACTGTAGCTGCTAAGAAGAATTCCTTGCTGATACAGTTAAAACTGGGAATAAGATGATCACTGTTCAGTCAAATACCAGCAAACTTGGGAGGAAGCAGAAATCAGACAGAACAATGGTAGCCTAGTGAATAAAAGATGGGTTACCAATATAAGCATGCAATGTTCCCATATCCGTAGAAGATGACTGCCCATGTAGAACCAAGGAACCTGCAAAACCTAAGATCAATCTGTATTGCCAGCAAAGGTTTATGCAAGAAAGAATTTCCTCGGACACATGAAATTTGTTTTGGAAGAGGGGACTGAGATGGCTTGGTAAAATATGCCAGAGTTAATAGAGCTCTACCACATGAAATCACGAACAAACAGTGCCCGTGGAACCATGAGCCCATTCCCCATCATAGCAAGCAACATAGAGGAAGCTGACAGGCCTCTAATGTTTTCAGGGCGCAGGAAATTTGTCCACTGTGAATAATGACCGCCTTTGTCAGTAAAAAAATCTGTTAAGGATGATCAGTGAGATACTTTAAAGTCCATGAGAGGACAGAGTTCAGTTCACCATCTGAGAGACTGGCATCCACATGAAGAGAAGTGTAGCTGTCCAACCCGATACTAATCCCATGAATTTGACAAACTTTTCCGAAAGTTTTCCCATTCGTGCCTGAACAAATGACCGTCATAGGATGAACTTTGAGAGCATATTGCATCTCCTAACTAAGCACACAGAGAAAGACATGATCTAGCTACCCAATGATTTTGATTTAAAATCAGGAGCTTGGTATTATCCATACTCTTATGGACTAAAATGTTCCATTATCAGGTTGTGATACCCATCAAAATCACCTCTCAACATATACAGAAACAGAATGGGTTTACCGTGACAACTGCTGCAATAGCAAGGACAAATGCTACTGTCCCAGGAAGGATGCTATTTGGGATGTGCGGTACAAATGTAGACCACATAACCTGCATTCAGATCAGCAAGTAGTGAGGGTGGGTGAGGTGAATCCACATAACCTGCATTCAGACAAGGATAGTGAAAGTGAAAATAGGAGACATATTTACTTGAGGAAGAACAGAGAGTCCACCAACGGTGATAAAATCTTCCCAGAAGCGCCAAATTGGAGCACTGACAAGGCCAAAGTAACTGAGGAAATTCAATATAAGACCAATGACCACAACAGCTGAGGTAGCCACAAAGTGAGGAAGGGGCATTGCCTCCGCAGCTGCAAGTTGACATAACACCACATATATGGATACGGCCCCTAGAGTCTGAACTACCACAACTTCCTTCTCCCTCTTTTTCACGAAGTAAGATAGCAAGGACATGTTACCCATCAAACCAGTTAACATGCCCTGCAAACATAGAAGAGAATGAATGTATGAATGAATATCTGAGATAAAAGAAGAAGGCCAGGCCAGTATCACATCATTTAGAGAAGAAAACCCTACCAGCCAAGGAACTGCAAAGAGTGCAGATTTATTCCCGGACAGGAGATTTTGGGCATTGAGAATGATCTGGGGCAGCTGCAGCAACAAAAATGGGATATTTGCGGCCGCAGATAACTTTGCCGTGATCGAGTCCCATTTTTCATAGTCCTCAGGCAATCCCTGTCAAATCAAATCCAAGAGAAAAAAAAAAAGATAAGAGAGCGATGATCCATTGGTCCAAACATTATTCCAGAACGGAATCACTACCTCGGACTGAGGGAAGTGGTCGGTGGAATCAACAGCGAGAGGAGGAGAAGGGGCTGGTCGAGGATGGACGTAACGGAGGCCTAGAGATGTCAGAGGGGATGGATGGCTGCTAAGGGCAAAATTACTGTCGAGTGAATCGGGGAGCTGCCTTATTGGAGTGATCGACGTTCGGCCCTGGCGGTACGCCGTTAAGCTAAATACAGTCCTCAGACTCTTCCTGTTCCGCCCCTTTACGCCGCCGCCGCAATAACAACAGGAGAATGAAGAGAGAAGTAGAGTCTCCGCCATTGGTTCTCTTTCTTGCCTACGAAAGCTGCAAACTTTGCAGAAGGAACTTCACTCAGAGCCAGAAAAGAGCCAAGATTTCAACTATCCAGGTCCACCCAATTGATAATTCAAAATTTCCCAAGCCCTGACAAGCGATCAGAAGCTATTTCCTCGAGGGAAATCGGTGGTAGGGGAGTGGAGAGGGCGGTGGCCACTGACTGGTCTGTCTCACAGGCCACTTGGCAGCGAGAGGTAAGGAAAGCGGAAGTAGAGGAGGGGATGGACATCAAGATCGGCCCTCCCAATGATTTCACGTCACGTGGCACATCTCCCCCGATATTTCCTCGTGCTTGGAAAGATTTCTTTATTGGCATATTCCCTCCCCTCAATGAAAGAAAAGAAATTAGATTTTACCGCTAATTAGCTCGCACTTGCATGTTCTCACATGAAAGTTTTCTGGTTTAATTGCTGAAGCAAAATCTGGGTAATCTTCAATCTCATTTCCAAGTTTGGTCCTTGGAGTTGCATTCTTTGGGAGGCTACAGCAGACAAGGACCAGTTGGGTGCACGTGCATTCACCTCTGCCTTGCCTCTTCTCTTCATATTGCCCAATCTTTTCAGTTGATGATGCTCTTGCAGATCTCAAGCCCCCATTGAACAGAAGATCATTATGAAGTTACTCATTCCCAAATGGTCATAATATAGCCAAGGCCAGGTACTTGGAAATGACTCATACATGTCAAAGTGGAGAGCAAAGAAGATGCAGTAACTAGATGTCCATAATCTCATTATGTTCAAATAATGCAGCAATCTCAGTTAGCAACTTAGTGCTTACATACATACACCCATCAACTGTCAGTTAAGATGGAAGAGAGCCTCAACCTATCTTTGGGAATGCTTATTTCCTTGACTCCGGAAACAATTTAGGACACTGGCCTTGGTATCTTTTCATTCTCTCTTTTCTATATACAATCTAGACAAAAGGTGGGCAAGAAGCAAGAGAGGACAGGTCGGATTTTAATGTTTCACGAGCATGGCCTCCATCTTTCTCTTCCTGGCTACGTGTTTTAGTTTCTGCAGTGCCACGAGTCCCACCTGCCTGACTCTTTCTCTGGACAGTCCTACGCTGAGATTCAAATAAACCATTATCAGCAGCAGCACACTAGACTAGCACGCAAGTGTAGCAAAGGCATGTAAAAACATATAGGGGAAATCTGCTTCTGCATCATTTCACCACTCCATGGCTACTCCTGAATGAGTTCAAACTTCTTTCATTGAGTGGACATTGAGAAAGTAGACAGAGGATAGCTGTCCTTGTAAACCTTTCACTGGCTTCTCCACTGGCGTTTTGACACTAGGAATCACAACATTCTTAGATACTACAGCCCCCACATCAACTTCATGGTGATAAGGACATTTGAGGAAAATGAGATCAAATGAATGAGACAACTGAGAAGGTGGATGATGAAATTAATGAAAAGCTAGCTCCAATCATAGAGACCACTTGAGAGCAACAGTGAACTCACCGTTTGCTTATGTCTTCCCATGTAAGATACTCGTTATCTAGGCCATAGTAAAGGCGAATTATTTCTCTCTCTCGTTCACCAAGAGCCATATGAATCAGTTTGTTAACTTCATCCTGCATGTGTTCATCCACTGTCATTAGTTAGTCATCTCCACACAATTGACATAACAACATAGTGTTAGTAGGTCAATTGGGAATGATCACAAGCAGCATCTAGCAGTACAGTGAATCTGATGGCTAGATTAGCCAATAGTATATTATGTATTCTGTTATTAGGAAAAAAGGTACAAACTCTTATATACGAGATCATATTCTCAAAGCAAAATTTAATATAATGCTATGAAACCAACGGTCACCATAGTAGGCAACAACATCCAAGAACAATAAAAAGGACATACATCATAGGGAATTGTAATTCAAGCTATATTTGAGGAGCAATTGGTTAAAACAGGGATATGTGATGAGCAATTAGCTAGAAGATCATTCCAAAATTTAGATGCTAGACCTTGAGTCACTGGCTTTTGTGACACTTCCATCATATCAATCAAGGATATTCACTCTGTCTGGAAGTTCTTTAGAGAGAGATTCTGATATTTATTTTATATTATATATAAGTGATCTTTTTTTGGTATTTAAAATGCTGTATCACTTATTCAAATTTCAAAGTGCCAATTCATCTTTGCTACAATAAAATAACACCCGAATTGGCTGATCTCCTGATACTTTTTTCCCTTTTTTAAGGAATGTAGAATTTCATTAATAAGTTTCTTGAAACAGTATATCACTGTCCTACAACTTTTTGAGAAAATTGCAATCTCCTGATAACTTTACCTTGAGTGCCCACTCATCCACGCCATGCCATGGGTTGTTTTCAATGCGATTATCTGCAATGTACTGGAACAGTGTGTAGCGAATGTAAGCAACAACATGAGCATGTTGGCAATGTGGGACATCTATTATTCCTTTGAAAAGGCAACTTGCTTCAATTGAACTTACACTATGGTGGGTATCTCCAGGAAGACCATTCAAGGAGGGGAATGCATCTCTGTCAAGGGAAAAGACCCTCCCCATGGCCTAAAAGAGAAAAGAAGCAAAAGCACACTACTTAACAATGAAAGCCAAGGTGGTGAAAGTGCAAGTCAATATCAGTCTCAAACTCCTTACCTCAGTAGCATTCCTAACTTTCTTCTCCGACATGTTCAGGCACTCTGCGATTCTCTGAGAGGAAAGGAAACAGTAAATCATAAGAGAACTGTATAAGCATGGGAAAACATTCACAGCAATGGGAACTCAGGAGAAGCTAAGATATGTGAACAAGCAACATAAATAGAAACAAAATTTTATAGAAATACAAGATCAATTTATCCTTCGAGAAATATACAGGTGAACTTACACCGACAGTTGGAGTAATTCCTTTCTCTGCTAGTCTAGCCTTTGCATTGCGAATAAGTCCCAATCTTTCATGAAGATGCACAGGTAGTCTCAAGGTTCTAGAATTCTCAACTAGTGCCCTAGAAACACCCTGAAAAAGAGAAGAAATATGTCAGCATCTGGATTAACAAAAGCAAGAGGACACAAATAAACTCTCATAAACCTGCATTTTTTCAAATAAGACCCTGGAAAAAAATGGAAAACGCGAGAGGCAGACTGTAAAATTGCCACCCATTTGTTTTGTCTATATATAAATACGAAGATGGAAAGCGTGGTATACTTGACCGGGGCATCTCCTTCATTGGACCCACTGAGACAAATACAGTTGTTTATAACATTGAATTGTGGAGATCCAATATTATTCCTATTGGAATGTGAATTTTTTTGGGCAGCATATGGAAAGATAAGACATTACCTAGAGCCAGAATCATCAGAACTTTTGGGACCACCTAACTAATTTCTCAAATAATATTTCTCTTTTCCAGATTTTCTGAATACCTACTATTACTTCTTTCAACTTGCAGCAGTTGGTATGTTCAGATTACAGGTTCCCCGATCAAGAAGTAGCAGGAAGCATATGCAGAACAGTTTTATTTAAGTAAAATCCTAGCCAAATTGCTGATCATTTCAATAGTACTATGACCTTCTAGCCAAGGCATTGCAGAAGCCAACTGACTTACTGCAATCCCAGACTTGCTGGAGAGAATACAATATGGTAGAGGACTATAAATAATATATAGGTTACCGGACAATTTATAGAACATCAATTTTAAACATTGTTTTAAAGACATTGGAGCTAGTAAAATTACCTGGCGTATCCACCAATACACATAAGTTGAAATTTTAAAACCCTTGGATGAGTCAAATTTTTCGATGCCACGCAGAAGTCCAATCAAACCCCCCTGAAAAGAAATAATGAAGCCTCACATTGATTTAATGAAGCTTGATACTAGTACAAGTATTGCAAAGTTGGAGAAGCCCATTGTACTTGAGAGAGTGGTTAATTAAGAACCTGAACAAGGTCGGACATTTCAGCACCCATGTTATCATATCTCTGAGCAATAGACATGACTAGTCGAACATTGCTCATAGCCAGCTTCTCTCTAGCAAGAGAACATTCTATCAATTTTGACTGCAATTCAGCACGAGAAATCTTCAAGGAAGTTGCCAGTTGGTCATCAGAGGGCTCAACTCCCAATCTATCATTCAGTCTGGAGATTCAGGATATAGTAATCAGTAAACCCAAATGAAATGATAAATGGTAGAAAGAGAATATTAGCAAGAGGACATCCACGTCCTTTCAAAGTTTTCCCTCTAGCCCTTGGCAAAAATCAGCAAAGACAACACCTGATTTCTCATCAAGCCTACTGCAAATAATTACTACTAATGCATGAGAATTAGTGCTTTCTTCTGTTTCTGATGGAAGAGACAAAACTGAGATGCAACCAGATTGCAAATTAAACACCCATGCGGTTACCTGGATTTATGCTCCTCGATGGACAACCCGGTTTTGATTTTTTTGGAAAGATGCACGACCTCACTATGAGTCAACAAGCTATCACTGACAACCCCCTTCACATAGCCATTCAACCTGTTCCGCATCAACTCTGGACTAATAGCTGATCTCAGCAGCTTGGGAATGCTTTGGCCTGGTGATGCCGGATGAAGTTGTTTCACCCGTAGTTTTCTCCTCCGAGTGCCAATCCTTCTTTGCCGAGCAGATGTCCCGGAGCAAGTCACAGGTACCTTCTTCCTAACACTCTCTTTGTTTTGATTTCCATCGAAACAAAGATTCCACTGAGATTCCAACATAGACTTCTGGAGAAGTAGCAGAGCTTCAAGGGAATACTCAAGGTCAGAGGTCTGCTCTTCCAAATCATGCATCAGGACGTTGTGGCCAAAGGTGGCCTCAGCAGCAGCAGCAGCAGCACCACCACCACCTGATACAGTGCCCATCGGAGATGAAGGAGGCGGTTGGGATTGGGAGAGTCTACTGGACGATATGTAGGTGTGGTTCCTGGAGGAGTATGAAGTGGACTTCTTCGCCACAGCTGGGATGGCACTTGCTTTGTAACAGTTACTATTCTTGTTGGAAGCTGCGGCCGATCCAAGCCTGTCTCCGGAATCAGCATGGCAATAGTAGGAAGAAGAGGGACTTAAGATCCTCTTCCCGCTCCCTGCAGCGATCCCAACGACTGCTGTTGCCATCATTATGGCTTCTGCGGGGTCCCGCCAAGAGGCAATAACCATCACAACTCCAGTCCTCAGAGCTGCGCCATTTCAATTCCAAAAAAAAGAAACCTTTGAGCCTGAAAAGAATGAGATTAACAAGAATCAGAGCTACTTAATCTAGTTCAATCAATTGTAATAGCTAAATTATGAAAAAGGGTGGATCTAATCTTCCAAAGAGGATGGGGATAGGGAATCAAATGGGCGATAATCACGATGAGATTGCGGATTCAGCAACAGGATTTTCCCACCCACCCACTGTTTCAGCTCAGCCCAACTCCCCTTTCTTCTCAGTTAAAATAAATTAATTAGAAGAAAAGAGGCAATCTGTGGATCAAACAGGTCATCACTTCTGGAATTACTTTTGCCCCTTTCTATCTCTTTCCTTTCCCTTCCAAGCGATCTACATCTTCTAGGAGATTCCGAGACGGCAGCAGCTAGGAACTCTGGCTTCTCCATTCTATTCCAAGAAAGAAGGAACAAGAACATAACTTTCTTCCATAAATTATCTAAAGTTTCGGAGTGCAGATCCATGGTCTGCGCCCGTAGGTTCTGACTGCGAGCTTAAACAAATCAATCACAA
Organism: Trapa incisa; assembly: GCA_030064435.1. NCBI lineage: Eukaryota > Viridiplantae > Streptophyta > Magnoliopsida > Myrtales > Lythraceae > Trapa > Trapa incisa. The sequence goes on from CM057782.1 coordinate 20,037,287, forward strand.
TGGTAATTGATTCGAACTAAGCAAATAAAGAACAGGGATGCTCAAATTACCAGTATAAAGACACAGGTTGTTCCAGCAGGAGCTAGCTACACTCTGCTACTTTCAATCGGTAGTGGCTGCTGTCCACCGGCCTAGGAGTTCAGTCAGCAATTCACCGAACCCAAAAAGGAAACAAAATAAGGTAATAACAAGAAACAATAACAGAAGAAGTGTACAGGAGAGAAGAGGGAGATGGAGGAGGATCCAAAAGGGGATATGGAAGCAGGTGGTGCTATTGGCTGGAGAAGATATTGGGCCCTTCCATCAGTGGTTCTCAGCCTGCCATTTGGACCTTCTCCTTCCCTCTCCCTCCTAATCTTCTCAACTGTCCCTTTGTTTTATGTTTTTTTTTTTCTTTGGCTTTCTTTTTTTCCTTGTCAAAGGCTTGATAAAAAGACCATCCTTTATTCTAAAAATCTTGACTTTACATCATTGATGGAAAATCTGACTTCATTGCTTATATGCCTCGAGCAGCTTTATGGTTTTATACTTTTTTTTTGAGGAGATCCGTATTGGAAGTGAATCACACTGTACAGAACCAAACACAAAACAATCAAGTGTTCCTTCTGATTTGTGAACAAGGCTCAGATTAATGGTTCTTCTCATTGAGCAAACTCTTAAACAGGAGAAGGGTGGGGTCAATTGAACCAGCCAGCCAGCCATCCCATGCATAGTGAGGGGATGCTGCATCAGGGAGTCTTCCACATCCCCCCAAATACATCCACCAAATACAGTTGCATGGTAAACAGTTTCCCACAGGGATTTTAACTTCCAGGTTCCAATGGAGACTCAGCAAGTGGCTGTGGCAGTCAAATCATAGGATAGAAGAAAGGATGAAGGTGGTATTTATTCATGTTAATGCCGAGGGGGTTACAAAGTTCACATTCTAGTAGGCCCTCCACACATATTCCTTGCTAGGCGATCTGCAACCTTATTCCCTTGGGGAAAGATATGTTTCCTCCGGCTATGCCCAAAACCTTGAATCAACATCCTGCAATCCAAGATTAGCAGCATTAGTGCAATGTTACCTGAATCCAACCCCCATATTAAATTTAGCACCAACTGAGCATCTTGTTCAATCTCCGAGTCTTTGGATCGCCCACAACTTAGCAACCGCACTGGAGGTGATCCCTAGATAGTGTGGGAATCCCGCAATCCATTTCCAATCAGTATCCTGAAGGATGCCTCCAGCCCCCGCCTTTCCAGGGTTACCTGTAGCCACAAACAGATCCAATTAACCGTGGGCGGAATCCATCTGACCATCACCTCACATGAGTCAGGTTTCCCTTCAGTGGGATCACATCAAACAGTATTGTATGTCTTTTGCTCTGAACAGTTGGTCATTCTGATTTATCCAAAGAGCCCAGAGACCATAGGAGAAAGGTAAGCTCATTCAACACCATTGCAAAGAGATTCATATGCCATAGCATTAATCTGAATCCACTCAGTTAAAGGCAGGTCAAAGGAGGCTCTCTTAGACATCGGAATGCCTAGGTTCCGCCAGAAGCAGGTGACAACTCTACAATCCCTTAATATATGAATTGTGGTTTCTGCAGATGAATTACATAGTGAATATGCCACAGGGATATCAGTCCCTCTATGCTGTTACAAATCAGCGTACTGAATCTTATTATTGCAACAAAGCCAAAGGAAGAATTGCACCCCAGGATGGCATTTAGTCCTCCATATCCACTGCCAGTCCTTATCATGTTGGTAAGACTGGGTGAAGAAAAGAGATTGTAAGCCAATCCCAACTTGTAACATGTAAATGAGATTTCAGCGACCATTTCAACTTTTAACATGAAAACAGCGGTGATAGCATATTTTGTTAAATTTATATATAGGCCAGGGCACAAGAGGAAAATGATCCCAAGAGAACAGGTCTAATGGCTTTCTTTTCCCTAAAGAAAAGGCATCCCAAGTTCACCGACAACTATCTACAATTAATTGAATGGATAAATAATGATACAATCCATTCATAGAACAATTGCAGGCCCAGTCCTCTTTAAGAATTTCTACCTAGTGGCACTAAACTTCCTCAAGGTAAGCAATATATTCCTAGTCTTTATTCATGATCACATAATCTCTTCTGGTTTCCAAAGACCTAGTCACTCTTTACATAACTGGATATATCAAGTGTCAGGGCATGTAAGGCACATCATCACCAGTGAATAACGAAGACAAAGAAACTTGTAGATATTAATCAGCAGACAGACTACAAACCAGTTGATTTAAGATGCATGAAAAAAGGAATGATTGACAGAATTGGAACCTGATGTCAGCATCTAGATAATGAAAGTTTGAATTGCCTCAATTGAAGTCCTTGAGTCTCTTCTTCAGCATGTCCATGGACTTTTTTCGGGTATTCTGCTTCGTGTTCCTGTTTGAGAGATTACCAAAGATGCTGTCAGGGGAATCTTTGAACTTCTCACATATACTTGCCACCTTCTTGAAATCCAGTGAGTTATAATTCTTCTCTCGGATGACTGGATTCATGAATGTCTCTGGCTGATTACTTAAGAGAAGGTTTATCAATTGCCTTGCCTCAACCAGACATTCCCTGAAACTCTCCTCCTTGAACATGTCACTCAACCCAGTTATGTGAAATTTCTCATCCACAAAAGTCTCCAGCATCTTCAGATCATAATTAATTCCAATCACCGCATTCACATTGAACCTCTTTATATTATCACTGAGAAAAGCTGAAATAATAGTGTTTGAGATGTGTTCTAGTGCACCAATCCCAACCCTGTATATGGCGTCTAAGGGCAAGATCTTTTGTGCAGTGGACAATACAGTGCCAAGGTAGATAATAACCTCATTTATGTAGTCATTTCCCTCTTGAGGCATCTCTTCACTGGTCCAATTAATTTTATCAGTCAGGGCCATGGATTCGTCGAGCTTGGAGTTTACAAGATTCAGTAGAGCCATATAAGCAGCATCTCTTGAGGTTCTTAGAACAACTTTTGCTGTCAGAGTATCATCAGGCCTCTCTATTGTTCTCATAGGGATACCACATAATTGGGCAGCATGACGTAAGAAGAAATCACAAGCCTTCTCCAATAAAGCTATATTTGCTGCAATCTGCATTGCTTGAGATAAATCAACATTACCACTGTGGATTGTGCGAAGGAGTGCTTCATTCAGCACATCAATCAACAGCTTGTCCAAGTGCTTCATGACAATTTCATATGAGTTAATCTGCCCACCATAAGATAAGTAGTCCACCGAGCTCTTGATGAACGACCGGATGGCTCGACAAGCATCAGGTACCATTGCAGAAAATGGAGCAACATACGGAAATGCAGGCACAATGTCAGAGGTCTGTAGATCAAACAAGAGGATGCTGTTCTCATAATCAGAATCCTTCTTCATCACCATCTGTTCATAGGAGTCATTTCTCAGAATGTTAGCAATCTGTTGCCTGCACTCTTCGAAGAGAAGCTCATGATACTTGTCCTGGCTATTATTGAGAGACTCAACTAGGGGCCTAACTTCATAGCCATACTGTCGAAGTGTTGTTGCAAAAAGAGCAACGTAATCCTTCACAAGGAGAAGGTGGGTTGCAGAATCCATATGCACAAACTGCTCATTCAACACTGAAACCATCTTTGCAACAGCCATGTTCCACATTATCTCAATCTGATCAGAAACTAGAAGCCCGCCAGCAGTTCTCAAGACACGTTCATCAGTAATAAAATGACCAGCAATTTGAGCAAAATAAGACTGGTATGATTCGACAAAGGGTTGAGATGAGGGTACTTGCAAGTCAGAATTAAGCTGTAAGGTGCGATTTTTGTAGTAGTAATCTTGAAACTGTGAAAGGGCTCCAAGAAATGTATGAACGTGATAGGCACGATAAAGTGGTGTGAGATCCAACTCCAAAAAACAATCTTCGTCAATAAATTCCACATCATGCGGATAGAAATAATCATTATGACCAGAAAGGCTTTTTTCCTCAGCCTGTCTCTGACGTTCCAGCATCTCTTCATCCCTCTGGCGCAGGGAAGCGGTATGTGCAATTGCAGTTTGACCAATGCTTTTTGCTGAGCACCTTACATGCTCAAGCCATTCACTGACCTGATTGTTGACATTCTTTTCAATATGCATTTTAATAACTGGGATTCTTCTCTTGATGACCATTCTAATAGACTTGACAGGAACATTCTGCAAGTACTTTCTCTCAATTAGATTGATAGTCTTCAAAGCAGGATAAAACTGACCCTTTAAGAGATAGTCATTGAACTTTGAACAAAGTTCAAGGATCTGAATGCAGTTTTTTGACATTGTCATAGCATCCATTATATTCCTTTTCATAGAATGTAACTCAAGGAGTTCCTCTACTTTAGAAAGAAGAGCTGTCCCCACCTCCTGTAACTTGAAGTTGTCACTTGAAAGCTCACCTTTCATTTCCTCGGCGTCAACAAGAACTCCACGTAGCTCATCAACTGCAAGAATGAACTCCTCATAGTGTGTCTTACATAGCTCCTCGATTTCTATGTCCTTCTTCTTCATTACAGTCTTGAGTTGCTGGAGGAGTGAGCCAGGCCGACCCATTTCAAATGCAAGCCTAACAATTGGGCCCAAATCCTCACCATTGCTTATCGAATTTGCAAGGACCAAGTCCTCTCCAAAGTTACCATTCTCCACACCGTTCCTCTTATTTGCTTTTCCATTCATCTTGAAACTAAATCAGAAACCAACTTAAAGGTCACTTAACATATTATAGAGGATTCCTAAATAAACCAGAGAATAGACAAACGGACAAGTTCTCAAGAAAGGATCAACAAACAGGAAACATCTCAATTAAATCTCTTGTACACTCATTCACATACAACTCAGGAGAAAAAAATGCAAGATCAATCATGCTGGAGTCAAGGTTGTTAATGTTGACCTCAAGTTACCATTTCTTTGTCCTATTGACCTTATAAAGGGGAATACGGTGGTGAACAATTATAAACTTGGTTGGAAGGACTAGAGTTGCAACTTCCCCCAACATATGTTACTTAATCGAATACAAAGAGAAATTTCAGTGACAGATATACATGGAAGGAATTAGTGGAGATTTCATATTTTCGTCTAAAATAAAAGAATTTGCAAAAGATCCACACAAAATCATCAACAGGTACGCATCCACACAAAAGATCATCCCACGGAACATTCATCAAAACACTAATCCGGAAATTATGAAAAGATTCAGCGTGAGCCCTAGAAAAGCTTTGGACAGCCGGTTGATGCTGCTGAACTCCAAAGAGCATAAAATAAGAAACCCAAAATAGCAAGCGTGCTTAATTCATCAAGCAATGCAGCAGCTACAGTAACCCTAGAGCTATAAACATGGCCTTCGGGGCTCTAATGGCTGCCCAGATTCGAGATATTGACCTACGCTCTCTACTCAAGTTCACTGGTCTGCTCACCTCTAGTGAGCTGTGTGGAAGGGAAAGAGGCATCAACCGATGAATCCGAGGAACACGAAGGCGTCTCTAGCTTCCTCACATTCAAAAGGCGGATTTCCCTCCCGAGTATCGCCGATGATAGGTTGGATCGACCAAGAGAGTTCACCTGATTTTTCGACGGGGACTTCTCTGTGATTTAATTTTTTTCAGCTTTTTCTATCCTCTCTTTTTAATTGAATAGACTTGTGTGGCACGGCACGGCACGGCACGGCACGGCACGGCACGGCACGGCACGGCACGGCACGGCACGGCACGGCACGGCACGGCACGGCACGGTCCGTTTGAAGATAATGTTACGGACCAAAATTTTTAAAAAAACGTTAATTAAATATTTTTAATAATAAATCATAAATTAAGTAATTTTCTAATGACCCAAATCTAACACTTGGTTTGAAAAAACAAATGTGACCCATGAGAAGGAACGATGCCCAGGCCCGGTCCATTTCTCTTTCGACATCCAATCCAATTCAAGTCACATGTCCTGCAGCTATATGGGTCAGCACTGCTGGAAAGTGGACTGAATATGGATTTTAGAAGGTGGGAAATTTGATTTCAATGAATGTCCCACTTGCTTCCTAATCTTGATTAGCTATAACTCAGTATAGTTTCTAAATTACATATTAATCACATGGGCAAAAGTGCAGTTCTAGCATAGCAAAAATTTCAACTTTCTCTTGATTAGAGAAGATGATGGTTGGTTTATATCATCAAAAACATGTGGGGTTGTCTGACGCTTGAACTGGCAAAGGCACCGTAGGAGGGTTCCTGTCGCCATCTGTGAGACAGGAGATTCCTTTTCAAGAGGAATTGCGATATTGATATTGCTGGGTCTGTCTGTCTTACGATTACTTATTGCTATTATTATTATTATTATTATTATTATTATTATTATTATTAATATTACTGATGTGGTGAGATCAGATCTGTGTTTGGGTTGGTGGATCAGTTCTTTTTTTGCATGTGATGATAGGATGGAGATGAGATCTCCTCCCACAATACAATGAATATTATATGAAAGTATGTTTGGTTTTGTGCTAAGTGCTTAGTATTTATTTGATGCTATTATATAATTTGGGAAGGAGAAGGCTGCATTTATGGCTTCCATCAATAGTAGGAAGAGCCAATAGAATAGACCCAACTTTCACTAGTGAAGAAAAGGTTAACAGGCAGACAGACTAGCTAGACCATGCCATGTCCTCTCTCTGTGTAGTAGATTCTCCTTACTTTTAGTCAGTGAGCCCAGCACTTCACTGGTTTTTTTTTTAATGCTACAGTTCTCAAGCACAAACTGCAGTCTCTGCCATTAAAAATGGAAGCAGCCCCTACCCGCAGAGCTATATGCTAGCTGGTGATGCTGCTGCACATATGAATGTATTTATTGTATATTTATTGTTAGACAAACAAGGCTTCACCATGTGCTCTCCACTCTCAGGATTATGTTCTGTCCATATGCTAAGCTAGCTAGCTAGCTAGCTCATTTGAGGATCAGCTTTTTCACCATTTTTCAGATAAATTTGGCAGAAGTAGGTTATGTCCTCTATCTATGGTGCTAAGAGGTATAAGTGATGCATGTGCGGAACTCTTGGATGGTCTCCCATCATCTCCTGTTAGGAGCAAAGCAGCAACCATTTTCTTCTCTGCTGCCAAGGTCCCAAGACAACATATTTGGTACTAGAGATGGGGGAGGGTGAAACCATCCCTTTCTTTGTATGACATTATGCAGTGCAGAGAGCTTGTGCAGCTTGACATCCCTAATCAGATAAACCAGATCAGATTGCAAATATCAGAAAGAGAAAAGTTATCAAATTCCTATAATCATCATGTGTAGAAAAAAAGTGTCACTATGTATAACCAAGTTTCCCGAATCTAAGTCTTCACATAAAGAAGAATAGCAAACTCTCAGATAAAGCGCAGTAGGGTTCTTACAAATGGAGTTTCATACTGAAAGATCCCCAAAAGATTAAGACTTTGGAAATCCTATATAGAGCCAGCCATACATGTACAAGAAACGGGTAATCACCTCCAGACAGACATGATGATACTCACAAGGCCTAACTTGGAAACCGCCATTAAGGAGACAGAAATCCCAACATTACACAGAGGAACTCAATGCCAGAGATAACAATGGGAGCAACAAGAAACCATCCAATTCTTAGAAACAAGGACAGCCCTCTGTTTGTGAAACCTATCCCACCTGCGGAATCCAATCTTCTAAACATTAGGCAGTAAAGTAGCGTTCTTGAATCATGTTTTCACTACCTCCTATTGTCTTCGCGACCACCCCCCCCCCCCCCCCCCCTCATCAATTTGCTCAAGGGCTACATGAAGAGCAGAGTAATAACAAGGACCAACAACAACATCAGTAATAGAAAAAAAGGCTAGCGGCCAGAAAAAGAGGCACGGATGGAAGAAGATCAAGAGCATTCAAAGCTCATCCGTACTCAATCACCACCGGTTGGGAACAGGGTCAGGATCTTCCTCCCTCCATTCCCATTGTTGGCCGGCGTCTCCAAGGTTTCCACATAAGGCTGCAGAGGGCCATGGCCGTGCAATTGGGGCCCCATCCTCTGGACTTGTTGCTGGGCCGCCTGCCTAGACAAAAATGGATTCTCGAACTGCCCATTCGGCGCTGACCCGAAATGCGCCACAGGCCGGTGGTAGGCAGCCGACGCCATTTGCTGCTGGTGGTGGTGGTGGTGGTGGGTCGGGACTGGCACAAACGGCAGGAAATGGTCGGAATTTGGCCGCAGGAAATGCGGCGGCACAGGAGAGCTCGCAAACAGGTGCTCGGTAGCAGGGTCAGAAACCGCCGCGGCGGCGGCTGCCCCTATCCCAGCACCTCCGCCACCGCCCGATAGTCCCTGCATCCGCTTGAGGTAGAGCCGGTACTTCTGCAGGTGGCTCGCAACGTTCTCCCGAGTTAACCCGTCGACGCTCATCAGCTGCATGATGGTCTTCGGGACAGCATTCTTGATGCCGAGATGGGCCACCGCATCGACAAACCGCTTGTGGAGCTGAGGGGTCCAGACGAGGCGCGGACGCTTCAGGGTCCTAGCGGGCTCGTCCCCTGTCCCACCAGCCCCGCCGAGCTCCCCGGAATCCGAGAACTCCGCCGAGGCCGGATGAGGCGAGAGGACGGGAGGCTGGAGGTGGTTGGAGACGGCCGAGTTAAGCGGCGGCGGCGGCGGGCTGAGGCTGGAGTGGTTGGTACTCTTGAGGGGGTTCCTGATGTCGAAAGCAGCAGCGAGGTCAGGGGTGATTAGGGTCTGAGTCAAGGGCATGAGCTCATCAGGCGACGGAAGCTCTTCTTCCCATTTGGAGAACCAACTCCCTTCCTCAGATTCCCTCATTCGTGCCAAATCTACCTCAGACCCACTTCAACTATTGTCCTAATCTAACTTGATTTCTAGGAAAAAACCGTACTTGACTGCTGAAAGAGGACACAGATAAAGGAATCTTTGACGATTATTGATAACATAAGAAAGTTGGGGACGGCGGCCGGGCGAGGGCAGCGGTGCTAAGACTGCGAGAAAGATCGGATTTTGAAGACAATCTCCATAGCTCCTCCAACTGGGATATCCGAGAAACTGATGATTCGCGTGAGCGAGCCCTGCAGGGAGGGGAGAGAGAAGCGAGAAAAGAGGGGAAAACAGAGAGAGAGAGAGAGGAGGTGGAGAAGACGGAGGAGGCGGGGAGAAAGGTTCGAGGTGGATCTTGTTTTTCCCACTCTCTTTTTCTGCATTTACAGTTCAGCAACAAATTTCTCTTCAATGATGAATAACACATGATCAGATGCCATAGATTTGCCACATTGGTTAACTAAGAGATGCTTGTTTATCATTTTCTGCAGTGAAATTCTAATACAATTAAAAGGAGGATAATGATGCCCACTTCTTTATAAAAAGGAGATTGGATGGACTGACTGGTGAAGATGCCCTGTTTCCTTTTTTGCATGTAATTAATTTTTAGGCTAATCGCCATGGCCATCTCCATCTAAGAGGAAGACTTTGAGGCATCTTGTTTCACCGGGAGTAAGAGTTGAGTAGATTTTTTTCCTAGGAAGAAGACTGTCCCACGCGTTTCCTGTAGAGCGCGTGTCCAACACCGCCCAAAAAATTGAAATAGACCGAAAGGGAAAGATGTATACTGAATGAGTAATCATCCCGCAATTATATCATCAATATGCGGAGAAGAGAATATATAGTCCCAAGTCACAAAATATACATTTTTTAATCCATACCCTTTATCAGCTAAACTTCGTCTGAGAAACAATGTGCCTATCTGTCTCTTCCTTCTTGGATGGATGGGTGGATGTGGATCAAAATCAATGGAAAAAGGTGTCTTTTTTAATTTGTTTCATTAGTTTTTTTTTCCTTTTCAGATGTCAGCTTTCCATTTTACCATTTGCAAATGTGATGATGATAGGATAGAGCTTTCCTGAGTTTCCATTGCTGGCCAAGAAATGAGCCACGACTCTCTCCTTCTCCCCCGCTCTCCCTCTCTCTCTCAGAGTCAATACATTTTTCATGTGAAGACACAGAGAATGTTGTGTGTTGTGTTGTGCCAATGACCCATTCAATCAATGTGTCCTGTTTTTCTTTTTCTTCTTTTTTTTTTTCTAATTTTGTGGGTAGAAAATGGATGCATCATGTGATTGTCATGGGTTCTATTGTTGCCTTAGATGGGCAAAATGCCAAACAGATTTTCCTGTGCCTTTTGAAATATGGCAGAAAGCCTATGTTTAGGTGGACCTCAAATGATTCCTCCCAATCTGTCTAATCAGCACAATCACACAATCACAGGTCCTCACCACTCCCAATTATTGGATGGCTAGAGAGACATCAAGGGTGGGGTGCCCAGTACTTTGAAGTGCATATCAAATTCAACAAGCATATAACCCTTGTAGACCATTGAAGGTAGATTCTTTTGGACTTGTAAAAGCAGTACAAATGGTATGAGGCCTTACTCGCTTTGTCACATAATGGCAACATGCAGATATTGTATTGTCTCTTAGATACCAATACTCTAATGTTCATCTGGGTCTGTCAAATGTCAAATTCACTTCCCATTACTCACCCAATGAATTCAGGAAATGGACAAGTAATATAAAAGATTACAGCTGTTACATGTCACATGTGCATACGTAATCTGTTCTTTTTACAGTAACCCAGTAAATTTGATGGATCTAGATTCTAGCCCTTCCTCACAAAGGAAAAGAATGCTATGTTTCACTGACATACTCCGTTAAATCTAGCCATGTCTACCTTGTTGATCTTCAGCCTTGCCATACCAAAAATCAGATGTCCAACTCCTAATTTACTTGATTCAGAGGGTGGAGAAGTAAAAAATAAACCTCCATGTACCTCAATGCATGTCTCAACAAAGGAATGGCAAAAATAAAGATGTGCAGAGTTGGAAAGTTGGGTATTTGCTCTTGCTGTTGCTCTATGGTGTTAAGGAAAATGATCTTCTATTAGTGGAGGCGTCTATCTCCGTCCCTGCTTCCCTGCTGAATATGCTTTCGCCTGGTTTTCTGTCTGGGAAGCTTGTCCAAATCCACAACTTTTACCTTCCGCAGCTCCTTGGCTGTTGAAATGCACCAAGTTAGGAGAAAAATCTCTGCAGAGCTTTAAAATGTATTATTATGAGGGAGATGAAAATTAGAGAACCTTCCCTTTCTCGTTGGTAACTTTCATGGATCTTCCTCTTGACATATTCAAGCTTCATATCTTCTGCAACTTCATCTGAAATTCCGCATTCCTGCTAGAACATCCAAGGAAAGAAACTTGTCAGGTAAAGTGCTCGGATAGACATTCCCCCCAACTGAAGTTTTCTTGATGCACCCCACAACTTACGTCCCCCTGATCCTCGAGTCGCCTCTTTCGGACAGGAGTGTCCAATGTTTTTGTCTGAAGCCCCATTTCCTTCTCGAGCTTCTGCTCTGTGCTAAGCTCTGTTTGTTTCATCGGCCTTGGATTGGTGTCGGTAGATCTGTTGTGTTTCACAACAGGTTCCTGCTTCATTTGTAGATTGTTATCCTCTTTCACAGATGAAATGGGTTTAGCAGACTTCATTTTCTCGGATTTTTTCGCAGATGAGAAGGGTCTAGCAAGCTTCTGTTTCTTATCCCCACTAACTTGTGGATCTGAAAAAAAAAACAGCATTCCTCCAAACAGTTAGTCCACAACATAGGAGAAATCCAAATAAAGAACCAAGACTCAAAACCTATCACATAAACAGCAGGCATGATAGATGGGGTTTGCAGATTCAACTCACTTCCGTCATCATCCATCCCTTCAAAGAACTTCACGTAGGAATGAAGCACCGGAAACCAATGAAAGCAGAACTGCTTAGCACACCTATCAATCAAAGAAATGAGGATGCTTTCATATTAATCATGGAAGAGGGCATACCTGCGTAAACTCCATGGGATCAGTTTGAGTATCAAAGATGGGAAGGTCATCCATAGGAGGCAAGGGCAATCCTCCTTCATCATCAGTTATGGTTGATGGGTTCTTCAAGGAGTTATTAGGTGTGTTCTCAGGCTCTGCATGGATAAAGGCAGTCAACTTCAAGGCCAAACAATTTATGAGGAGACTAATCTACTGAATAAACCATGAAACCAATGGTGAATGTGTACCGGAAACAGCAGGGGTACTCTTGCAGTGCTCACGAACCAAAGCTTGCCATCTCCTGCAGCCAAGGGATTGTAATTCATCAGGACTACTAGTAGCTGAAGCAAGAAAATGTACAAGGATGGTACTATGATCAAGTTAATAAATAACAGAAGCTTTCAAGACCACACAATATCAGCCATGGAAAGTTTTATAATTTTCTAAGGAAAATTGGCAAGGAAACCAATTAACTGAACTAGATTAAAGACATTTATATGAGGAAGCAGCAACAAGAAGAAGAATTGATGTTCCTAGGCAAAGCAAGCATATAATCATAACTAGTGAGACACCAATCTTGGCATTTACACTGACAAAGCTTGTACCTTAGGAATCAATGGACAAATACATGCACAAGAAAGGCTCAATTTTCTAAGAGAATAGAGAGTATTACATTAATAAACTTCGTGCTAGGCTGCTGATGTCCTTGGAAGGGTGTTTCCGGAGCAGATTAACAGCCTTTCCAACCCCAGTTTCCTGCCAAAAGGATGAAAGCAACCGTATCTTTCAGGATGAAATTGCAGAGAAGCAGCTCATGACCATAATCAAATGAGGAAAGAAAGTAATTGAACATACTTGCAGGGTTCCAATGGTCAAATGCATCGATTGGAGCCTCTTCAGCGACTCGGAGAGCTTCGATTTTGGCTGTCAAAATATCAAACAGAAGGCAGGCAATATACATGAGAGACAGCCGGCGATCCTACCAATGACTCAAACTGGAAACACCAATAATCTGCAGAATCTGTTTGTTATTCATGAACATGCAGAAACAGACCTCTTCTTCGTTATTCTGTAGAATCCCCTTAATCCTCGAGACTTCCTCCACCAACTGGAACTGCTCATCGATTTCGTTGGTCGGTGACTCGGTCTCCCGGATGCTGTAATTGCTGACAAGCGGCTCGCCCTGCTGGTTGTCGTTATCATCAGCTTTATCGTCTCTGTTGCTTCTATTTACCTTGCTCTCCTGGCTCCCGCTCTTTCCCGCGCAATTGGACCCAATGGGCCTCGTCGTCGCTTCCTCCTCCTCAACTACTGGGACGGCCTGCTCCGTCCGGCCACAGACGGCGCACCGGGTCAACCGGCTAGTGAAAAGTTGCTCAACGAATCGATTCTTCCGGAGCTGGAACTCCTCGGGGGAGTCCAACGCCGCCACCACGATCGCCCGATCGATGATGGCGAAGATATCACAGTTCACCTCGTGAAAATATTCCCTCCATTGGTCGAGAGTCTTCAATGCCGAGGCCATGACTTCAAAAGGCACGGCCGATTCCAACCAATCACTCAATCACCTAATGGACGCCCCCAAAAAGAACCAATGCAGTCGATTACCAAAAGCAAGAACTCGAGATTCAGTTAAGGATCTGTCTGTCTTTTCCTTTATCTCCAGATACAGCGATCAAGTTTCAATAAATCACAGAACGCAGGTAGATTCAGATTCTTCAGATAAGAAGAGGGTGGCAAGAGACAGATGGAAAATAGAGAGACACAATGATCAAAGTCGAAGTCCAACCCCCACTAACACCCGACAGAAAAATCAAAACGTTCTTGTTTTCGGGATATCGGACTCCGATCAAAGGCGAATTTCCAGGAAATTCAGCCTAAAAACATGATCTTTAAACCATATTTCTTTTCTTTTGTCTGCCATGGATGATCAGCCCGGCTCAACAAAATACCCGGTGCGTCCGAGATAGGAGAAAGTCAGTTTCAGGTGCCCAAAAAAAAACACTCAGCACACAATAAGATCCAAGTCAAAGATTACAAGGGTTCAATCATCCAAAGTTCAGTTGAATATGACACCCGAGATACAGAGTAAAGAAGCACTCTGCTCTATACCATCTTCAAAATTTTGAGCATCTAGCTAATATGGCGAGTTACTTACTTCAACACTGTAAAGCCGATCAATCTTTCTTCTCGATCACGACAGCTTCATAATGGTGTTTGTTGCTTCTACAAATGAATGTATATCCCCATCAACCCCTCTTTGGCTCTCAATATATATTTATATATATATATATATGTATGATTAATTACAACAGGGTTAGTACGAGGGAATCATAAAAATTCCATATATGGATTTTTATTTATGGTAACACAAGATATGATGGAAGATAGATATGACCTGTTGATCATAAATTCAAAAAAAAATATACACTAACTTTGGCTTAAATACAATTAAGTACCCGTAATACTATTAATGCCTCAAGATTTTAGGGTTCATTTATTGATATATATATATTTTTCATTTTGAGTGGCTTTATTGTAAACAAAAAGTATTTTAGGTACTCAAATGCTGGTTTTAGTAATTTGGAGAGAGTAAATTATTTATGGACAACTCCAAAAATTAATAAAAAATACTAGGAAAATAAAGAAAGAGTGTATTAGCAATTTATCCTTTAAATCTATATTTGTGGATATTTAAAAGGAAAATGCAACAAAACCCGATAAATATTTAAAGTGTAATATCCAAAAATTCCAATCTTCAAAAATATTTTACTACCATCTTTATTTACAAAAAAAAAAGTAATGGTGCAATTATTGGTCATTTTCAATTTTCAAGGGGTCCTTTGTTAATTAAAATAACTAGATAGATATTAATTTGAATAATTTGCACCTGAGAATATCATCTAATATATTTAATCAATGAAATGAAAGAGCCTTTCTATTTATATTTTTAATCTGACGGTAGATCTACACTAATGAACAATTGTTCATCTTTTGTGTAAGAGAAGACCCAACAATGGATGGCTTTGAAAATTTTCTTCTTTTGGGCTTACATATACATACATAAAAGAAGGAAATTGGAGAACACACCATGGTCTCCAGCTGCCATTATTTTCTTTTTGTCATTTCAATCTACTATGATTTTTAAGTACTATTAATCTACAAAAAGACAAATGGTTGGTTTCCTTTACACGTATATAAGATTTTGGCATAATATAAATATGAACTAAAAATCAATGACCATACATGTATGTATGAGGAAGACGAAAGCGAACAAAAGTGAAAGTGCAATGACACACACATACGCGTACAAAAACATGTTCCCAGCGCAGCGCCGGTGGGGGAAGGAGAGTTTGCTGCATGCCCTACAACTACGTCTACACCTACATCTACAGGTGCATATGCATGTGAGTGGCTCATGGCCTTGCTCTTTATCATGTTCATAAATATCACATGCACGGCCTCACTCGTCCTCTCCTCCTCCTCCTCCTCCTCCTCCTCCATGTTTGTTAAAATGATTAGACAGACTCATTCAAGCTGACAGATAGAAAAGGTTAAAATGGTTGGATTCAATATTTGCACACAGGCCTACCAAGTTGTATTTTTTTTTGTTGCTGCTACAAATCAAAGCTTTAAATTGCCTAAAATGGAAGCCAACGAAAAGGGGTGATATATGCTTTAACTTTTTCCGATCATAAAATAAGATTAGAAGGTCAGGGTTGTTTGTTGTATTATATACATTCAATGGAAGAAATGCATCGTGTCTGAGACAGAGGGCGCATGCATCGATGAGGAGGCTGAAAACAGGGTGAGGGTGGTGGGGGCATGCATGCACGATCGATCATACAAATGTTTTACACGTCTCTTGATTTACTATTCCAATTTTTTTTTGGGTTTTATCATCAAAGAAAAGAAAAACGTGCCTTATCCACTTGCTGGCAAGGCAACACAAGTCTGTGTTAACATATACTACTAGTAAAGAGCCAATGTAATGTTTTGCCTCTCCACTGGCCAAGCTATGGCTAGCCATCTAGTTTAGTTTAGCTGATGATGAAGAAGTAGACACCACGCCTTGGCCTATCGTTTGTCGGAGTTGGAGTTAGCAGCGGATGGAATGATGGGGCAATGTATCGGTCACAATCTGTCATTAGATATATGTAGAAGAAGCACAACATTAGTATTTGGGGGGGTCCCCATTTGGTTGTATGCCTCCCATCAAAGGCTCCATGAAAGAATGGAGCATAAGAGATTGAGAAGGAGACCGATCGATGGTACAGATTTATTATTTTTCAGGATACATTTAGTCTCGGGAATGGTACAAATTTATTGTTTTTTAATATGCCCTAAAATATTTAGGATAAAATAATAAAATATTAATAAATAAAGGGGAAGTGGGAAAATATATAACTATTTAATTATTACAAGAAAAACAATAGTGGAAAACATGACAAAAAAAAGGATGAAGTAAACAGAAAACAGCTGAGTTTGAACTGTCCGGAGCCAGCCGCATTGGTCTCCCAAGAACTGATGAAAACTATGTATTTACTTGGTGTGGTGTCTCTGTCCTATGACAACAACATATGGGCTGGCTGGCTGGCTACCCTGAAACCTATCTAAAAGGGACAGGACACGTCTCACCACCACCAGTGAGTGTCTAGGCTAATCTTGACTTGCCAACTCCTTGGAGTCGATGAACGTGCCGTGGAAGCCGTACGGAACCCTCGAGGGCAGCTTAACAGAAGCCTCCACTCTCAGGCTCGCCGCGTTCACGATCCGAAGCTCCGATCTCCTGCTCTTCTCCTCGTGCACAAACCCTAGCACGTACCCATCATCCTCTCCGGTCCGAGAGCCAGTTCCAGGCAGGAAGAGTGGTTCGCCGCCGTACATCCCGTCCCCGTATATATACTTCCTCGTCTCACCCGTTTGCAGGTCGACCTTGGCGAAACCCGACACCCTAGGCCATGGCTCGGCGATCGCGAGATAAGCGTATCGGGTCTTCCGGCCAAGAAGGTTCCGGTTCACCATGCCGGCCTCCAAGTTAACGTGTTCGTCAGTTTCCGACATTATGGGACGGCGAGTGGATCTACCGGTCTTCAGGTTGAGCCTTATTTCGGAGAGTGTGCTCTTCAGGCTCTCGTCGTGCTCGTTGAAGATTGAGTCCGGAGGTGTCATGCATGAACCGATCACCACGACTTCATCGGTCTCTGGCTCCTCCCACGCATTCCATAAGTGGAAGCAAAACGTATCTGCGTAATTTAATACCAAGAGAAGTTTAGAGACTCGTGACTGTGACCCGATCCGTGAGATATCGTAAAATGCTTCTGTGAAGATATGTACCGGGAGACGCGACCCATATGATGTCGGAGGCGCTGGTGGCGTCCTTCCTGAGAATACCGAACCGGGACATTTTGTTACCGTCGTAGATCACCGGGGAACCGCCGCCGATCATCTCTTGGAGCTTGAAGACTACCTGCTGGTCGGGGATGACGACAAAGTTCTCAGTTATGGCGAAGTCATGCATCATGGTCGGCTCACGGAGAGGGATCTCGACGTCCCTCGTCTTTGTTCCGTCGGGAGAGAACCGGAAGTACTTGAGGTACGGCTTCTGAACGACGTCGTAGCTCAGGGAGAAGAGCTCCTTTGTTACTGGATCCACCTTGGGGTGCGCGATCATGGTGGACTCGAGCTGACCGTCGAAGTCGTACCTGCCGACGGTCTCTAGGTCGCCGGATTCTGTGATCCGCACCTGGTAAGGGAGGTCGTCCTCCGACATGGCCAGAAGCCGGTTGTTGAAGTACACCAATCCGGCATTGGCCACGCCGGCGCCTTGACTGTGGTCAACGAGGCCAAAGAGCCCTCTCACGTAGAAGAGCAGCAGGCGAGCCACACCTGCAGTAAAGCGGTAATTGATGGCTGGTGAGAACATGTAAATTGAAGAAAATATCCTTACTCTTTTTAGCATGAAAAATGATCTGAATTTTTTCGATTAAGAATTCTAAGAGGTACCTGTATGTCCGTGCAATTCGCCTATGGCTTTAGGAAAGATCGGCCGGCCGAGCTCTCTCTCCTGGACCAGCCTCTTCGTCTCAGTGAAACGGCAGGCGTAGCTGGCGGCACCGTCTTCGATGGTAACCGCGTGGACCATGCCATCCCCGTCGAAAAAATGGTGGCCGCCGACCGGCTCGAACAGCGGGTTCGCCCCGTTACGGACGTACACGCCCCGGATATCCTCCGGGATGGTTCCGATGACCGGAAGATCGTGATGAACAGGCTTCTCCGGCACCGGAGCGAAGTTGCCGGAGATCTGGACACGGGGGTCAGCGGTCTTGGGGAGCGGGCGCTTCCTCTCGGTGGTCACAAGGGCCGATTCGGCCATGTCTAGGGCGGTGGCTGCGGCCTTCTGGAGGAGGTTCCAGTGGGGAAGCTGGCGGGTTCTTGGACCGTCGATCGAGCCTGAGGAATCGTCCTGTAATATGTCCTTTCCTGTCAGCTGTTTTGGGAAGTGGAGGACTGAAGGGGAGTGAGAGACGCATCGTATGGTTCTTGAAGAGAAAGATTGTCGGGCTTGGAAGCAGCTAGAGCTGGAGTGTAAGTTGTGGGCAGCCATGGATTCAACTGGGAGAGAGAGAGAGAGAGAGAGAGAGAGAGAGAAGAGGATATAATTGAAAGAGATAGATGTAGAGAGAACTCGATGGTTGGTTTGGTGAGGAGGCATTGCAGGCTTATATAGAGGAACGGAAACCGCGAAGTGAATCTTGAGGGTCTTCCAGCAGTCGACGGTATCATAATCGGAAAGAGAATTCCATATATCATGTGATTGAGAAGAAGATGGCGGTAGCAACAATGGAATTTGTGAGTGTAGCCTAATGTTCCCTGCAAAGTTAAGCACCACATCAGCAGGTTGTCTCATCTGGGGACAGCTTGACCAAAAGAAAGTTTGCATGGGGCTCCCATGTGTAACGTATGGACGAGCATCCCAACACAACTTGCATGCAACCTTTATATGGGTTCGATCTCAGTTGGGGAAACATCAGCTCAGCTCGCGGGTTCATCATCACGTCTCATGCATATCACCTAGAAGAAAAACCCACCACATCAATTCTCAACACATCAAACTGAACTAAATAAATAGGAATGACGGAGATAGTCGTGGGGGAGCTTGTTAGGTCTCGGAATATGTGAAGAAGATGCTGCATGCCACTGCCATGTGTGATCAATGCATGTCAGGGAATCTGAATTGGGTGGAGCATTTAGTGTTGTCCTTGAATTTGGGTTGGACAAATGTGCATTCCAATAAGATAATATTCATGGTTTGCTTATACTTGTATAATTCAATTCTCTTTTGTAACAATTTACCCTTCATTAATTTTATTTTCAAAGATATTTAATTCATACTTATACACATCATATTTGTTCATTTTATATATGCTTACATATAGTATGATTGATTTACGTGAAGCTTGTTATGGACCATTTGGGTGGTCCAATGTAGTAATATACGTACCTACATACACGTCTAAATATAATTATATATTGGGGTAATTGTGTACTACAATAACTTTATCATATTATATTTATGAAAGGTTTCGATAATACAATTTATAAATACTATCTAATTTATAAAATTGTAATATATATTATATAAATACTATAGATATTTTACTATAAAATTATCATTTCATACAATATTATTTTTATAAATATCTTTCATAATATATTAAATTTATTATCGATATATAATTGGTCTAATATTAAATTAAAAAAATATTATGCAATTATAAGTATCATCACTTATAAGTTTTATAGGATAATGACCATTATGAATTTACCAGTGAGATAACTACACATAAATATATGCACGTAAAATTGTAACTTTATTCATATTTTTCTTGGATGTTTTACACTTAATTTTTACATATTTGAATATAATATTTTCAGCTCTGTACATTTACAAAAGTGTAGTATCTAATCTTATATATTTAAAATTTATTTTTTAGTTATATATTTGATAAAAATGAGTAAAAAAAACAATATTGATACCCAATAAATACTGCATCTAGCTAGTTAAACATGTCAGTTTTTTTATCCAATTTTAAAGCTCAGTAGTGAAGAAAAATCAAAAGTGGGAGAGAAAAAAATACCAACATTGGATATTTGGGTCTACCACCCGCATGCGACCCAGGCAGAAGCCACGACCTGAGGCGGCGCCGGTGAGTATTGCCACCATATGGAGGAGTTGAGGCCGTGACTCGAGATGGTGCTTGCCTTGTCCTTCCACTGCAGGGTAAAAATGAGGCCGTATGAAGGCTTTTAACTTAAGCTATGCTTGGATTAGCATATTCTGGGAATGGAATGGATACTATAACTTAATATACCAAAGGACGAAGGGTGGGTTTCCTATGCATATAACCACACTATGTATAATATATATATATATATATACGGATGAAAAATCAACTACCACATTTATTAAAATGGACGAAAACGAACAAAAGTACAATGTTCCCAGGTGGGTGGGGGGAGAGAGAGAGAGAGAGAGTTTGGTGCATGCCCTACATGCCCTACATGCCCTACAGCTAGCTAGCTTCATTTACATCTACAGGTGCATATGCATGTGAGTGGCTCATGGCCTTGCCCACCCCCTTCAGCTCTTGATTTGAACATTTCTCACCATCTCATCTCTCATTGTACATAAAATATCACATGCATCACCTCACTTCTCTCCTCTTCCATGCCACATGTTTTCCCCATCCTGGTCTCGAATCACTGCACTTGCACTGCTGCGATCAATCGAGTCCCAAGCCAGTGACACAGACACGATCCACCCTCTGGTTAGCATGCACCATGTGCTGCTATATACAAAACGACCATGCTGAATGCATGTGCTAATTCTTACTTTGACCAGGACATTACTGTTGTCGCTCAATGGGTCCCTTCCCCCCAGATATTGTTGCTTAATGGGTGTCTGAATGTCAGTCATGCTGCAAGTTGTTTCTATTCCACATTTGGCTTAGATGCATGAAAGAAACCACTCCAACGCCAAGACACAAATGGAAACCAAGTTATCCTATCCCCACTCTCTATCTCCGTCCAGAGACAGAATCACCAGGATAACTTTTCAATATAACTGGTAGCAAAGGGGTGAAAGAGATGGGTTAGTGTGTTGAAATATTTACGGCCTTCTTTTCCCTGATATCCATCTACGGTCATGATCCGGACAATGAAAAGGTAATTGAATACCGAGGGGAGACAGCGATGTGACAGTGAACCCCTCAGGCATGGCCTGCTGTCGTCGGCTTTCATACGCGGCCTTAACTTCTAACCACTTCGGTTCTCCCTGTCTCCGCATGCAAACATTCTCTTCCCTCCTTCCATCTTTGACCGACGCCTAAGTCTCAATAGCCTGCTGCCTAGTTTCAGAATACATGGTGTATATATATCATTGGAAGAAATGCAGTGTATGAGATAGAGGGCAAATGGGATGAGGAGCGGCCGAAAGGTGGGGGCGGGGCCGCTGGATGGATCAAAAGATGTCTACTACTAGCTCGGAAGGCAACACAAGTCTGTGTTAATAGGAGTCCCCTTTTTTCCTCTCCAATGGCCAAGCTAGATAGCTAGAAGCTGCACCTGCTGGTAATGAAAAAGAACACACCATGCTTTTATTCTCTCTCCTAGTTGGAGTTGGATCTCATAGATGTAGAAAAATGACAAACATTCATACACGTGGATGTGGGTTCCAGGAGTTTAGCTTATGCCTCCCCCTGGTTATGGTTAATCCCAAGGGCGCTGCAGGATCATGTCCCCCATATCTACAAAAAGCATGGGTAGCCTCGTTGCCTTCAAATTACCTTTATTCAATCAATGGCAAAGAAGATGAAGGTAGCAAATACTTCTGTCTCCACATAATGAGATCAGTCGAGGAAAACAGTGGGCTGGGAAACCTTTTCTTTTCTTCTTTTACAGTGAATGGCCCATTGCCCTTCAACTAGGGAAGAGTACCATGTAATGCCATCAAGTTGGCCCCTACCTTGTTTTTCCTGAACAACACGTGTGGACCACAACACTGTGTTTGTTGGAAATTTGGTGTGTACATGCTTTGTTATAATAAAACAAAAAGATTATTCACTTCCTAATCAACTTTATTTATCTTTGTGTGTGTGTATATATATATATAATCAATATTGGGGATGAGTTTTCTTACTTGGATCCAGCATCATCATCCACTCACAAAACTAGATGGAACGGCTAATAAATTAAGGGATATACACTTTTTTTGAAACATGTAAAAATCAATTAGCGCGTTGCCAATTCGACCCCGGTTTTCCAAGGAAGATGAAAAATCTAAGCATGTTTCGCCCAATCAAAGGGTGGGGGCAGAGTGACCTCTTCTCTAACTAGTAGCTGGCTAGCTAAGAGAGTCCTAAATGAACACTTCTACATGTACATGGGTCCACATCCACAGTAGAATTGTGTGTTTAGTCATGCCAGGGGCGTTTAATTTTCAAATATCACCCTATGTGAAATTAATTACAAGAATTTGATGAATTAATTACTTGTACTCTCCAAACTCTAAATGTAGAAAATAATTCAAGATGAAATTAAAATATATAAAATAAAAAGAAAAAGGAAAAGAAATGATGAAATGGGTATGTATTTAATTAGAAAATTAATTGAGTGTCCCACTTGTCTCCTCTAATGAACAATGATCTCATGTGAGAGGAAATAGCTGACACTGGACAAGGAGACTGACACTATCATATTCATGGGTCAGAGTCCCATAACATAATTGTGCTGTCTGAAATCCCTATTTATTTTTAGTCATGCCAGGGACGTTTAATTTTCAAATATCACCTGATGTGAAATTAATGACAAGAATTTGATGAATTAATTACTTGTACTCTCCAAACTCTAAATGTAGAAAGGGAGGGAGGGAGTTGATTCCAACTTCCAAACCTACTTCTTTTTTTCAGTCGGCGAGGCGAGGCGACGTCATGTATGATGCCATTGCCGCCGTTACATATTTCCAGAATGTTGCAGATACACTTGTCTGGATAGATTCCGTCCCTGAGGGGTTAATGGCGGATCTCATCCCCTCTTCTTTGTCTTGTACAGGCGGGACTTTTCTCAGTTTCGTCCTATTAAAGCATTCAAAGTCGGAGACTTTTAGTCTATGGCGGCTCGTTTCTGATGGGTTGGAGGATGATATCTGTGCAGGGAATGAATGAATAGTAAGATGAAGAGAAGATGGTGCAGTGAACAGTCAACAGTGATTGATGCTGAAATTCCAAGAAGAAAAACAGGTAATGGTGGCGAATAAAATTATTATTTAACTACTGGTTCATCCACAATGCTCATGGAAATCTAAAAGAAAAAAAATAATGGGCACAGAAAACAGCTGAGTTTGAACAGTCTGCAGCCGTATTGGTCTGGTCTGGTCTCCCAACAAATAATCAAAGTGTGTATCTACTTGCTGTGTCCTTCAAGCAACAAACAAGATATGGCTGGCTGGCTGGCTGGCTACCCTGAATCCTATCTAAAGGGGACAACAGGACATGTCTCATGACCAGTGTCTCAATTTTTCTACCAAAAATACAAGACTAGGTCTCTCCTCTCAATTCCAATGAATATAATTAGCTAATCTTGATTTGCCAATTCCTTGGAGTCGATGAACGTGCCGTGGAAGCCGTATGGAACCCTAGAGGGCAGCTTAACAGAAGCCTCCACTCTCAGGCTCGCCGCGTTCACCATCCGAAGCTCCGATCTCCTGCTCTTCTCGTCGTGCACAAACCCTAGCACATACCCATCATCCTCTCCCGCCCCCGAGCCCGTTCCAGGCAAGAAGAACGGCTCGCCGCCGTACTTCCCGTCTCCGTATATATACTTCCTCGTCTCACCCGTTTGCAGGTCGACCTTGGCGAAACCCGACACCCTAGGCCATGGCTCCGCGATCGCGAGATATGCGTATCGGGTCTTCCGGCCAAGAAAGTTCCGGTTCACCATGCCGGCCTCCAAGTTTACGTGTTCGTCAGTTTCCGACATTATGGGACGGCGAGTGGATCTACCGGTCTTCAGGTTGAGCCTTATTTCGGAGAGTGTGCTCTTCAGGCTCTCGTCGTGCTCGTTGAAGATTGAGTCCGGAGGTGTCATGCATGAACCGATCACCACGACTTCATCGGTCTCTGGCTCCTCCCACGCATTCCATAAGTGGAAGCAAAACGTATCTGCGTAATTTAATACCAAGACAAGTTTAGAGACTCGTGACTGTGACCCGATCCGTGCGATATCGTAAAATGCTTCCGTGAAGATATATGTACCGGGAGACTCGACCCATATGATGTCGGAGGCGCTGGTGGCGTCCTTTTTGAGAATACCGAACCGGGACATTTTGTTACCGTCGTAGATCACCGGGGAACCGCCGCCGATCATCTCTTGGAGCTTGAAGACTACCTGCTGGTCGGGGATGACGACAAAGTTCTCAGTTATGGCGAAGTCATGCATCATGGTCGGCTCACGGAGAGGGATCTCGACGTCCCTCGTCTTTGTTCCGTCGGGAGAGAACCGGAAGTACCTGAGGTACGGCTTCTGAACGACGTCGTAGCTCAGGGCAAAGAGCTCCTTTGTTAATGGGTCCACCTTGGGGTGCGCGATCATGGTGGACTCGAGCTGACCGTCGAAGTCGTACCTGCCGACGGTCTCTAGGTCGCCGGATTCTGTGATCCGCACCTGGTAAGGGAGGTCGTCCTCCGACATGGCCAGAAGCCGGTTGTTGAAGTACACCAATCCGGCATTGGCCACGCCGGCGCCTTGACTGTGGTCAACGAGGCCAAAGAGCCCTCTCATGTAGAAGAGCAGCAGGCGAGCCACACCTGCAGTAGAGGGGTAGTCGATGGCACGTGAGATTATCTATCGTAAAGGTGCGGTTCTTATTGACTCTCCGACTCCTCATGTCTTCCATTATTCAATTATTTGATAGTACTGTTGAGAATATTTGTCTCATATTTTAAAAATAATTTAAATTGAAGAAAATATCTTTACTTTTTTTTTTCTAAGAGGTACCTGTATGTCCATGCAATTCGCCTATGGCTTTAGGAAAGATCGGCCGGCCGAGTTCTCTCTCCTGGACCAGCCTCTTCGTCTCAGTGAAACGGCAGGCGTAGCTGGCTGCACCGTCTTTGATGGTAACCGCGTGGACCATGCCGTCCCCGTCGAAGAAATGGTGGCCGCCGACCGGTTCGAAGAGAGGGTTCGCCCCGTTACGGACGTACACACCTCGGATATCCTCCGGGATAGTTCCGACGATCGGAAGATCGTGATGGACGGGCTGCTCCGGCACCGGTGCAAAGTTTCCGGAGATCTGTACACGTGGGTCAGCGGTCTTGGGGAGCGGACGCTTCCTCTCGGTGGTCACAAGAGCCGACTCGGCCATGTCGAGGGCGGTGGCTGCAGCCTTCTGGAGGAGGTTCCAGTGGGGAAGCTGGCGGGTTCTTGGACCGTGGTCGATCGAGCAGGAGGAATCGTCCTGTAATAAGTCCTTTCCTGTCAGCTGTTTTGGGAAGTGGAGGACTGAAGGGGAGTGAGAGACGCATCGTATGGTGTTTGAAGAGAAAGCTTGTCGGGTTTGAAAGTAGCTGGAGGTGGAGTGTAAGTTGTGGGCTGCCATGGATTCAACTGGGGAGGGAGAGAGAGAGAGAGAGAGAGAGAGAGAGAGAGAACGATAATTGGTAGAGAGAGATGTAGAGAGAAAGAACTCGATGGTTGGTTTGAAGAGGAGGCATTGCAGGTTCAGGTTTATATAGAGGAACCGAAGAATCCGGGAAGTGAATCTGGTCGGCGGAATCATACACCTAAAGGGAAGTAGTGCTTAGTTAATTTATTTGTTTGGGTAAATTTCAGATGGAAAAAAATTAATGCTTCGCTTTGCCTCATATTGCAAGGCCACACGTGACATCACAAATGGATAAAGTTGGGTAACTTTAGAATTAGTCATGTGGGTGGGTGATATTGTATAATGTAAAATGATATAATATGGGTCAATAAATTTGGATCATGGCTGAAAGTATAAGGACTAACGTGTACATGTAGAGTTGATTGGGTCATGTACCATAAGATAATATTGGATATCCATGTAGGTAATGTAGTTAAGATCACACGTGTGACAAAAATAAAACATAATTTGAGAAGGGTTGCCCCCATCACGGCTCAACGTGTTGCTCGTGTCCGAGACATGATTAGATGTAACTTCATATCATGTTATAATAGGTTGGATACATTAATTAGACAAAGAAACACAATTGCTCCCCGACATAGATTCAATCTTCTATTATTAATAGAGACATCGTGTGTCTATGGCATGAATGGAATGTTCAGTGTGTTACCCTGCCTAATTACTCATGATAATAATATGCCCTTAATGTTAATTAAGCCCCCATAAAAGGATGTTTTTCTTAAACAAACCCTTGTTGCACTTGCAGGATATCATCTTCTTGGGGTCTGGTCTGAATTATGGTGGAAAAAAAATGACCCAACACAGGCGAAAAGAGAAAAGTGACACTGTGTGCTCGACCAGTCCCGGTCCCAGTCCCAGTCCCAGTCCCACATACAGATGAGATAGATGATGAGAGTCGGCATCGAACCTGCAGAATATGGCCACTACGGATGGCTCGGCCTCTCTGTGAGTGCAGGGGTGATGTCATTTGCCACCCTAATGTATGTAATATATGTTGTGGGACTGGACTTGGACTGGGGGGACAAGATATTTGTGGTGGCCTGGATGGCATGGCAGAAGAGTAGAATGACTGTTGAGTCAGGGCAGGGCAGGCCTCCAACCAAGGTTCCAAAATTAGGGGCCAAGTGGTTCTCCAAATAATAATATTTGATAATGATTCTGTAAGGAGACAATTATCCGAGTTGAGTTGGGTACTATAGAGTGAGTCCCAGTCAATGAGAATGAGAATGAGAATCGTGGGAATCTCGACCGATGGCAACCGTTCATGAATCTCTCCCACCTTGGCAACAAAAAACCAAGTCAAGGAAGAGAGTGGGGTGATTGATCGATGGGTTTTCCGACATGGAAACCATGACAAATCCTGTAGCCTAATGTTCCGTGCGAAGTTGTGCACCACATCAGCACAATGTCTCCTCCGGGGACAGCCCGAGCAAAAGGTAACTTGCATGGGGCTCTCATGTGTTACGTATGGAGGAGCATTCCAACACAACTTGCATGCAAACTTTATTTGGGCTGGATCTCAGTTGGGGAAACATCAGCTCACCGGTTCATCATCCCATCCCATCCCATCCCATCCCATGCATATCACCTAGAACAAAAACCCACCACATCAATTCAATTCTCAAACACTTGAGAGAATTTTGGGAGATAGAGAGGACAAACATATTCATCAAACTAAATATTTGGTTTTTTTTTTGTAAATGAATGTGCAAAGATGATGCTGCCCATGTGCGATGTGATATTATGTTGTTGTTGTTGTTGTTTGGTGGGTAACTGAAGTTTGATCTAGTAATTAGTGTCCACTTAAGGACTCCACTCTCCATATACACTCTACAATGCCTTGACATATGCCAAATCTTCTATTATACTACTACGAATAGAGACACCTTGTATCCATGAGAATATGCCCTTATCCTGGAATCACGTGTTATTTATCCGTAAATGGTGATTACTTACCAGATAAAGTATGATTCTTAAACCCATGTTGCAATTATATAACTTCTTGCTCGTGGAAAAAAAATGAGGCATCATTAACCAAAAGAGAAAAAGTGTTAACGTGTGTTGGACCAATCCTCTCTCGTCACCCATTTTGGGTTTGAAAGTTGCTTCATTTAATATTTAATGTAGTTTTGCATTGTGAAGTAATTACTCTCGCCTAGCCTAACCTGACCTAACCCACCTCTTAGATTTTGCATAATATGACTTGACTAGTACACATGATGGCATCACAAATGGAGAAAGTGAGATAGCTCGTTGCTTGCTTCAGAATGAGGTACGTCTCAAATATTTAGATTTAGATTATACTTGGAGTTGCACTGATTTCACAGTCATACATACCTAGATATTGAAACTGATAGTACAATAGCTAGCATGACAGGCCAGAATAATGGAACTATTTTGATCGACCCATTGTGGACAATTCCTTAGGTGGTCTAGATATTGAAGCTGATGGTACAATCTAAGCTCTGGTGGTTGAGATCAAATGAAGTTGAGATTACATAGAATTGATACATGGAGATGGGGTATCCCCACAGAGAGAAGAGAGAGAGAGAGAGAGATTGATTGATGGGGAGGGAGAGTTTGAGACAAGAAGGTTTGATTACCAACCAATTAACAAATACAAACAAGGCTTATTAGTGGATCACATCATATCAATCAGAGGAGGCACCCTTTTCTTCTCTATTATTTCTTGTTTCTCGCTGGCAAAGAGAACCCACACCCATCCACGACCCAACCCACCAAGATCCTCTGCCTGCCTGCCTGCCTGCCTTGCCTCGTCTCCCCTCCCTCTTCACACCCCCAACTTAACGCATGAATGAATCATTCTGTCGACTTGTCGACAGTGGCCATCCGTGTCAATCCAGGCACCCCACGTTTCATTTCCCACTCTGGTCTGGTCTAGTCTGGTACGGTCTGGTCTGGACCCTCCAGACGAAGCCACATAGGTCTTGCCAAATTTTAATTTAATCATGGACTATATATATATATATATATATATATATGTGAAATCCATGTCCCATATTGTTCTACACTATAGGAATGAATAGGTAGGAGGGAGATATGCTACTGTCGTGTGTTATGTACAATAAAGTTGTGGAGTTTAGTAAAATGAGGCTTCTATTCTACTAGCCTAGCCAATATCAACAGTCAATTATGAGGCTCACGAGTTAGCCTCTAAGCTCGCTCGGCCGAGATAAGCTATATAGTAAGTGATAGGCGACTGTAGGCCAACTCAACTCAACTCAACCAACTCCCAAGTACAACTATGAATAATGGTTGGTTCCTTAATTACAAGTATGATTTATTATAAATGTTGTCCACATCATGTTACTTTGTTGATGGGTGACCCTCCTTTTGATTTAGATAGAGATATTTTCTCTCTTAAATTTGTCACATACCCATTATCATACAAAATACATCCTAACGATTATCAAATATCTAGGATTTCACAATTTATATAGTTTACTCATCAGCACATACATCCCAAATTGAAAAATTCTTAGCTCAGAAGACTGATTACCAGAGAGCTCCTCTGGTGATGCATTATGATCCAAGGCCGTGATCTTACTTCCCACGTGGAGCAAGTCTTCAACTTCTTTGGTCATTTGTTGCTGGCTATATGCAAGTGTACTCATGCAGGAAAATTCAAAACAGTTTCCACCTCCAACATAGTACAAAACAATCCAGAATAGTGCGATGATGACAGAATAATGATGACAGGATTAAAGCAAAACTATGGGAAACTATGGAGTTTCTTGCTGTACAATAATGTGGACGGGAGGGAGGATGAAAAGGGCAGAAACTTTCATAAAACACCCGAGAAAGAAATGTATTTCTGCAGCTCGCTTCAGACATCTTTGTCTTTTACTTTTCCATTTTTTAAAAGCGCAGGGGTGTGATTTTCCTAAGCGAGGTAGTTGTATATTTGGGAGTTGTTCTTGTCGCGCTCCAGGTACTCCCTGTCGATCAAGCTCTCTATCCTCTTCTTTAGATCGGCTGGCTTTATGGGGAACTTCAGCTGCACCAACCATACCATACCATACCATACCCCATAGAGAAGAAGAAAAGGCAATGGTTAGTGATTCTCTGAAAGAAACTTGGTATGGAAATCCAAGTAGACCTATACATAAAATTGTCTACTTATTTACCTGTTGAAACAATTCCGTGATGAGGAGGGTATGGCTTAGCACTTTCCGTGTTTTCATGATCCGAACAATAGCCGCATCAACCTGGCATTAAAGCAAAGCCACAAGTCACATATTATGTCTTCAGGCTTCTTTGGCCAAGCTCAAGTTTTCTTATTTCCCTCCCATTAATGCTTGGACGATGAAATGGATGGGAATGGGAACCTGATACTGGCGGTCCTGGAACACTCTCTCTGTAGTGCTTGTGTTTTCCTCTACAGTCTCCTTCAACTGAATGGCGTTAACCTGCAGATTCCACAATTGGAAAGTAAGCTTCTGACTAAGCTGGGCAAACACTATAAAAATATTCTTCCTAGTTCAGGTTGAGACACAAATAAGTAACCTTTATTCGGTAAAGAGGAGCACTGAAAGCTTCATTAAACTCAAAAAAATCCTCATCCGCTACATCCCTGCCTTTTGGAATCTAAATGGAAGAAACAAGTAACTCAGCAGAATAAATGAAAACATTGTTTCACTGGAACAACAGAGATAAAGTACCCATATAGCATTTGAGGATGCTCGGGGCCACCTACCTTTTGGAGGACCCTCACTTTTCCACATGCAAGAGACTGTAGAGTCCTCCTCAGTTCTTTCTCCTCGATGCCTGTGGAATCTTTAATATCTTGAAAGCTAAGCTTCTGAGCATCATTGAAGAGCATCAAAACTACAGCCTGTAGCATATGTAGAAGAAAGTGAGTCAGAAATAGTCCAGAACTTAAAACTTGCACCACTGGCCAGGGCATTCTTGCAGCTATCACATATCACAGTAGCTAAGAGAGATTTCCAAGCTGAGTTCCTAGCAACTGACACAAATTTTCCAACTAGAATGAAGACTTACCTGAAACAAGGAGACAGCAAGCTCCTTTCTCCCTTTTGGAAAATCAGCTTTCAACACACACTGACCTAATGAATTTTGCCACATTAATCGCCTCCCATTGTACTTGCTTAGATAGAACTCCTTGAATATATCCTGTTTGCAAGCAAAAAGAATTCAGTTAAAAAGTATTGAAGGCTTGCCTAAAGATAAGCTGCAACCTATTCCATAAAAAAAAATACCTGGTAGACATTCAACTCATGAGGAAGTTTCACATCCATGGGTGGATAAGTGGGCCAGTAGCTGCAATTGAAGCATCCAGCATGCATCAATATAGTTACGTGGTGACGGACTGTTTGAAATTTCGAAGATTATAGAATTGTTTATCCCGTTTTATGGGGCATCATATAAGTAATAAAAAAGATGAGGCCTACCCAGTTGTTAAAACATGGACGCTCATCTCAATCCCCGATGGGAGTTTTGTCCTGGCCTGTGATGATTGTCTGAAGGATTCATTTATCTCCTTTGACAGTTCAATATCCTGAAAATAGACACAATACACTATCACATTCCAAGACAATCAATTAAATAAAGCCCATCCTGAAAAGTATAAAAATTCCCTATTGCATCATATTCCTGGGATAAAACAGAGGTCACCACTAGCATGGGCTGGGCAAAACTCAAGCTCCAATAAATGGGAAATTGTGTACATTTTATTATAACCTTCTCGCAATACCCAAGTCTCAAAAACAAAATTCGTAACCTTCTTTGCAATACTTAGTGTTGCAAACATCCAAAATATGGTAGCTGAAGCTAGATATACGTATAAGGAAAGGCACACCTTGAACATTCCTTCAAGTTTGTTTGTAAACTGACTGCCACATTCAGTTTTGAGCTGCACTTGACAGAAATAGATTGTCAATATGATTGACTGAAAAAGAAATCAGATGAAATAAGTGCATTCCTATATCAGGATAGGAAAGGACTTGACCTTTGTGATCATGGACTTTTCAGCATCAATAGAAGCACTTTTTCCCAACAACAGCCTTTTTGCAAGATCCTTCTTGTAGAATGCTTCAAATACATCTTTGCCCTAAGATTTTAAGTGCACGTACAAAATTTATGTTTGAGTTGGGTAATCTCAGGATCTAACAAGTGCTAGCTAATAAGATCTTCACCTCCTTAAATGCCCCTTCTTCAGTGTCACATCAGAATCGAGTTTTCAATAAAGGGAAGTAAAGAATTTACCTGGATAAACCTGAACAGAACCAACACTTTGTCTAGTGTGTTCTCCAATTCCTCTTCTGATGTTCCTTTATTACCAGCACGAAGCTTTTCATCCAGAAATTTTGCAATCAACTCAGCAGGTCGATTCTGACATGCAAAAATGTCAGATAATCAGAGATTTAAAACCAGTAAGGTCCCCGGAACTCTATAAATTAGTGTGATGGATCTTGATAAAGTCCAGATCAAACAGATGTGAGATAGCATTTCAATCACCAAAATAAAAATATACTAAAATATGAACACTTAATCAATCTATCATTTCTTGTACTGGAAATCCTAGAAATAGGTATGAAAGGTATGATCATGTTACAAATTGAGCAAAACCAAAGAACACTAATGAGAGTTCACAAACCTGACGAAGATTAATTAAATGCTCGAAGGAATCCTTAATGGTATTGGAGTATGCTTCATTATTTGCAAAACCTTCCTCCCATATTCTATCCAATGCAGCCTTAAAGTCCAAAAGAGATTGCACCATATCTTTATCTTTCTCTTCATCCATGACAATACCCTGACCAGTTCTTCTTATATATGAACTTAGAGCCTGTCGTAGTGATTCAAGTGCATTGACCCTAGAAAGAAGTTGATACATTCTATGAAGGTCTTCAATACGCTTCCCGTCCATTAGCATCATAAAACCCTGGAGAGAATAAACAAGTGAGATATTGATACAGAAAATTCCATTATTTGAACCATACATGATGTGTGCATATAAGAAAAGACAAATATCAACCATGTCCTAGAGTCTACTTAAAAATAAAAAAGAAGTGCAGTCAAATTGCTTTGGATCAAAAAGTAAGTGAATGAGATACATACACACTAGCAGAAGAAAATTGAATAGTTTCCATGCCAAATTGAGGCAGTTGGGAACAAGATAAAATGTGTTCCATAACTGCACGTACAGAATCTTAATATAAAAGAGAATAAAAATAGATTAACACTCTTGTATTCCCACCTTATCAAGGATCGCTGGGATATGGTGTTCAAGAAGCTGCTTCTCCGTTGTTGAAATTAGGTGCTTCCTAGTACCTGCATCCAGGTAAAGCAAGCACCTCTCATGTTCCTCGTGCAACCTCACCTGCAGGAAGATGCATTCACAATTTACCGATAAATCCACTGAAAGCAAATATCTCAAATTAAATTTGTGCCAGTATTTATTTCAATCAGTTGGATGGGTCAGAAACTCAATAGATTGCCCACTAAATGCTCAAGTACTTGCCCAAATCTATTATAACCAAATTATGCTATAATCTGAAGGATGAGTTTTACACTCATCAAATAACAGAAGTAAGAATATAAGAGCAACTACTAGGGTTGGAATAAACAATCCACCTCCACATGCTTCAAATAGTCTGGAACATCCGATTGTTGCATGTACTTTATGCCTTCAGTGCCATAAAACTCTGATGTGCACTCGAGGAAAGGCTTCTCAAAGCTTTCCGAGTAAATCCCAAGAGCTGTAAACATCTTTAGAAGATGTTTAAGAAGGGTTCTATCAACTGCTTCACCTAGCCTGATAACTCAAAATACACAGTAAACTTTAGAGCATAATAATGGAACAGAAATATATGATTACAAGCATGGCCCGTCAAGTTTTGATAGATAAGCTACCATTACGATGAGATATTTTTCCATTTCTCTGTGGTTTTGTCATTTTATTTTTATAAGTCTAGTAAAAATAGAAAGCATGCAAGAGACATTACCGAGGCTAAATTTTCACTTTCTTTTGCATTATTTCCAGAACCGCAATCTTTCATATTAATACTTTTTGTAAAAATTCAGAGATGACGTGTGATAGCAATTCTATAAAAAAACACAACAGAATATTCATGGCATTATTCTTTGCAAAATATTATATAACAAATTATTGTATCCCATCATACATGTAGCCATCTATTCAAGCCTCAACCATTCACACATTAGTAAAAAAACATGGAGCAACTACCAACTGGCCACTTAAAATACGAGGAATAATTAACATGAAAACGTAAAATACCACAGAATGTAACTAGTATAACATGCTTAATTTATTAAATAAAAAAAGTCATCTATCCATATTCTGTCCAAAATTGAGAATAAAAATTGAAGCCAAAATTATGTGGTTCAAACACACCTTTCTTTTTCAATCATTCTTAGTAGCCCAGTTACAGTTTTGTGCTCAACTTCTGAGGACAAACAGAGATGCTTCCGGAAAAGATGCAATCCCATGTCCCACAATGAACGGACATTTGGTGTTTGCTTCACATAAGTCCTATCCAGATACAAGGCTATGCCACGGATCATCAACATCTGATTACAAAGATCCTGCCAGCATCGCTCGACAAATGACAAAAAAACTGCCAAGTCTGGGCTTTGGCCTAGCAAAGACTG
The DNA here is from genome assembly GCA_030064435.1 of Trapa incisa. Lineage (NCBI taxonomy): Eukaryota > Viridiplantae > Streptophyta > Magnoliopsida > Myrtales > Lythraceae > Trapa > Trapa incisa. The sequence goes on from CM057782.1 coordinate 20,071,555, forward strand.
TAAGGCTGCTGATATATGAGCTTCACACTCCTTCTCAATCCGTTGGTAAAGGTTGTCCCCCAACTTATGTAGACAAAGGTCATTGACTGCCTAGATATCACCCATTCAATTATATCCAAGGCTGAGAAAGTCATAATTTAAATATAATCCAAGGTGAGGAAGAACAGTGATCTACCTGATAGAGATTTTCTAAGTCACAAGAAACTGATTGCTTCAGAAATATAGCATTAATGGCTGACCTAAGCTTCGCCCATGTATCATCCTCAAAATTTGGAGGTAGCGTTGGCTTAGCTTCATTGAAAAAAAACAACGAAGTTCAAATTGGAAGACATTAGACCCACAAGTTGTAGCTTTATGAGGGAAACAAAATGGGTAGAGTCTTCAATCATTTAATTGCATATGATCTACAGATCGCTGACATTTATTTCTACATTACACTTGAACGGCTGAACTATCTAAACATCTCATAAATCAGACGGCAAAGCAAACTGTACGAAGGAGAGATAAAACATGAAGGCCAGACAGTTTAGAGCTTAGAACTCCTGGAACCGATCACATACTACTGCAAATCGAGATAATCAGATGATCAATGTGGGCGTAATTGAGGACAAAGGAAGTAACATCTGACCTAATCCAAATTAAATTCACTGGATGGCTGAAGCATTAGCTCCTCCTACAAAACCCTATAAAAGATCGAGAAATGAAGGGTACCTTTAAGAAGCTTAATGACGAGCTTCTTAGCGGGCTGCGGTGGGGTGGCCTTCTTGCGAGAGAGATTGGCAGCGACGCTGCGACTGGAAGCGGCCTCTTCGGGCTTCTCGTGCTCAAGGACGACGTCGTTGCTGGGATCGAAGTCTGGCGGCTGATGGTGGAGGCCGTTCTTGCTGGGGTCGAGGGAGCAGGGAGAGGAGGCATGGGACTTGGCCTTCTTCATGGGATGGTGGAAGGGGGAGCTGCTGCTGGTGGTGGTGGTGGCTCCGAAAGCCGATGTGGAGGAGGAGCTCGCGCTGGCAGAGCGCTTAGCAGGGTGAGACATCAATCAAAGAAAGGTGCCTATATCAATTAGAGCATCAAGGATTGGTAAATACGAAATGAAAATCCCATTAAAACTCGTTCCTCCTCAGATCATACAGAAGAAATGAAAGAACTTGGGCGATGGAATGGAACTTGGAGTCTGGAAGAGGAGGAGGAGGCCTAAAGTTGGAGGGCATGGAAGGGGATGTGAAGAAGTGCAAATTAAAATAACATATTGGTCCCTCATAGAAATGTATTGAAATCACCCACGTCCTTCATAATTTCGTAAAATCTTTAAAATATTATATAAATATAATTAAGCCTAAAATAAAATAATAATGTAAGATAAATAAAATAAACTATTTAAAATTATTTATTTATTACCCCATTCAATAACTTCCATAACTATATTAGGCTTCCTAAAGAATGAAATGATCAGTTTAATGTCTCTTCAGCTGCCCATCGTCATGAATGGATCTCTCCCTTGAGAAGCAAGAAGAGTTATGAAGATACATGATCCAGATGCTCGGACTTGGAGACAAGGCTGTTGTGTTGTGCAAAGAGACTGCAATGCATGGATCTAAAGAATATAAGGCCATCTATCTATCTGCTCATTCATTCACATGGGCACGCATCATAAATTTAATTCGGATTACGGCCGTCAAGTCAGAGATAGATAGTTGCAGGTAGTGATACTGAGCTAGCTTCTGTACTGTACTTGCTGCTACTCGACTTTTCCTTAAATGTTTGACATGTGCGTTACTAATTAATGGGGTCACTAATGTTGGATTTCTAGGAAGGCCATCTGTCTGGGATCTTTTACTTATAAGGCCCAAGAGTTGTTGGTTATCCCATCCCATGGCAGCAAAGCCTCTGAATTTGGAGATTACTGGTTGAGTTGAGCCCTGTTTGTTATGTACGATGGAGCAGTCCAGTCCGGTCCGGTCCGGTCCGGTCTGATTTTTTTTTCCAGGGACGCCACCGGCTAACAGCCTAACACCATCCATCCATGCCATGCTCCTCCTAAGCAGCTCAAAGTGCCCCGTCCGCGCAGAGTCAGCGGACCTGGTCTATTTTGACTAGTAATAATACAAAATTTATTTCATTATCAATTAAATTTAAAAATTAATCTAAATTTTACAAACTAAAATTGTATAAATTATTTTATACATTTTTAAATATAAATATTATATTATAAATGTTTATTCTAATAAAAATTTAAATTTTAGGTAAAAAAATTATATTTATAGAATTTTTAAAATTTTCAGATGAGATATTTTTATTTTAAATAAATAAATAATAAAATTAATAATATATTATATAATATAGCATCAATATAATTATTAATTTTGTTTTATATTTAAATTTAATCGTTAAAATAATATATTTGAATGGTCATAAAAAGTGGCAATACGACCCTGTGCATTAAATTCGCACATGCAAGACAAGGAAAACAAAACACACCAGTGGGAACGGTGCATCATGTAAAATGTGTTGAATTGATTTTTTTTTTAATATTTATGTAAAGATTGATAATGGCATCTAAATGCTGAAGTTTAATATTTAAGTAATTATTGTCAACTTATGTTAGAAATTCTTAGAATATAATTTGAGTGGTAAATTATGTTCTTATGAATTTGCCACAAACACGATTTGATTTGATTTTCATAGGAAAACAACATCCTTTTGTGCAGTGAAGATTGCATGGGACCCACCCTGCCTATAAAATAGGAGGAGCAAGGGGCAATAAAATGACCCATTTTTTATATATTACAAGCTTACCCATGCAACAGAATGAAGATAACACAAAAGAGCATGAATATGTCCCTAATGCAACATTGACTAGACGCAGCCTCCACTGCCCACTCAAAGGTAGATCACAATGGAAAACAATAAGCATCACCATATAGGAATAGGAATAGGAATAGGAGGATGGACCTATGTTCCTTGCCTTGTGGGGTTTGTTATTTTCAAGTCACTGTATTATGTTCACAAGATATCTACTTGGGTAAGCCTTATTGGAGAAAGTTGATTTGCCCCACCATAAACAAAGTAGCTCTTTATTCGATTCCACCAAAGGGATGATGAAATTGGCATACCAAACCCATCATCAGAATCTGCAACTCTTGATTGGGAAGACAATGCAAACTCTGCTGTATATTCGTCAATGGACTGCCGCCAACCAGCGTCCACAAATGTTTCCATGTTGATCAACTTTTTGGTGTAAAAAATTCACGCTGAACTGAAGACATTCATTTAGACGACACTGTTGGTATGACACATCAGAGTTTCAAGGGAGACTGCCTCACCCACTTCCTGTCTTTTCGGCCGCAGTGAAAGATCGACCCTCCACCCATCCATCTCCATGCCAATTACATATATATATATATATAATTCAATTTTCTTAAAACCATTCACTTCTTAAACATATATGTAGGGTTCGGTGAGCTGATAATTGATTGTCTGTCAAATTCATAAGATAACACAATGGAGCATGAAGCTCACAAATTAACAAGCTCAAATCACGCATTCATTACTTTTTTGGCCTAATAACTGAACAAAGCATCACATAGTAATAAAAAAAACATACAAAAGTGTTATAATTAGGGTTTAAAGGGGGAAGGAAAGAAGAGAAAACATACATACATATTCTTATCCACACACACACATATATATATATAAGGAAGATGGTGAACCTTCTGCAAATCCTTTGACAAAACAGTCCTTTGTTCTTTTTTTTTTTTTAATTTGAACGACGACTCACGTCACCCGCCTGCGATGGCTAGCTTTTCTCGAAAAGGGCTAGCCTATAGTCACCCAGCCTAGAATTGTATGCCGACTTCTTGTATTCGGACCAAGTGAAGTCCTTGTACAATGTCTCCTCACCTTCCTCCATCAAACCCTCCATCGGTGCTATCCTCTGGCTCAGCGGCGGGCCCCCGAAGTATATCATGGACACTCGAGACCTGGTCGGATCCGCGAAAACCCTGTGCTTCACGCTCCTGAACCTTCCATTCGTCAGCACCTGAAAATCAGATCACGCACCCATCATAAGATACCCATAAAATTACGCAACCCAAGCTGTGTTTTTTTTATTCATGGCAATAGTGTCTTAGGTGGATCATTGTCACTTACAAATATGGCCACATATTTCTATTCATGTATTATCGAAAAAATCCCTACGTGATAATACTGAAAAAAAAAGTGCCACATGCGGTCGTGTCGTGTTAGTTTAACGTAGGAAAAATGTCCGATAATATAATTAAAAAAATAAATTATCATTTATAAAAATATATCCTCATATTCTATTATGATCCTCCTGTCATATATATATATGTATATATATGGAAGTGTATATATATGTATATAGTTTAGTGTACCTGCAAGGAGTCGCCCACATTGATGAAGAAGGAGGAGGGATCGGGCGGGACGGAGAACCAAGTGGCGCCATCCTGGAGGCATACTTGGAGACCTGAGGTGTCGTTCGACCTGAGGACCGAGATGAGCTGTGGGTCTGTGTGCTCCCCGAAGCCCAGAAGCTGACTCCGGCTGCCGGAGGGGGGCTGCAGCTGGAGCTGAAGCTGCGGCGGCGATGGAGGGTAGTGGTTGAGGCGGAACAATGAGTCGCTCTTATCATCCCTCAGCATCGAGCTTAGGGCGTCTCTGGGCTCTATCCTCAGCTCCTCCGCCATCAGCTCCAGCACCTCACACGCCACCCCCTTCACGGCCCTTACGTATTCATCCACGGCGGCCCTGAAAATGTTTATATGGAAGAAAAAATAAACACCGGACCATGACACCCACCCACCCACTTTCCTTTGTTTCTCGCGTGGGTCAAATTTTCTGAAGAATATTACGTACCGGAAAGACTGGCCGTCAGGGATGATGCGGAAGGCGGCAAGGGAGTTGAGAGAGATGACATCAGGTCTGGTGTGGAGGAGCAGATACTCGACCCACCCGACGTCGCCGTTCGGTCCGATCATCTTGCTGCCGTACCCCAGAGGGTCCGGTGGGCCGGACTTTTCCTTCTCAGCCAGCGGGAGCTCGAAGAAACTCTTAGCCTCGGCCTCCAGCCGCCCCATCAGCTCCGTCGCGACCCCGTGATTCACCACCTTGAAGAAACCCAAGTCCTCACAGGTCCTCACCAGCGTTCTCCTGACCTCCTCCCGACCCTCTCCTGCGGCCGCCGCCAGATCCACAACTGGGATCTCGATGTTGGACGACGCTGTTCCCACGGGGACGGCACATTCCTTAATCAGCGTGTAGTGATCTAGAGCTGGCAGAGACAGAACAACCATAATTTAGCATATATGAGTAACTCTGATCAGTATCCGGTGATGACAAGGATACATATATATATATATATATATATATACAATCAATCTGTATCCAACGAGAGAGAGAGAGAGATTGGTGTTTGGTTGGTATGAGGGATTAGAGAAGTGTCTCTTGGTTTATATAGAAAAAGAAAGGCTTTATGGGAAGTAAATAAATAAAACTTAATTTAAATCTAATTGAGATATCTTTGAATGGATAATTGAGAATAATTAGTAAGTTGAATGGAAATTATTCATCTGTATATTAATAATGCCTTCAAGTTGGTCCCACAATACCTTCTTAGGATTGCAAGGTTCTATGTTGTTATAAGTACAGAGGAACACGTCATATATGCATAGAGTGTATATATCTAATCGTCTTTCTCCAACCTCTAATTGGTTCAATGTCAAGTAACAATCAGGCTACAGAGATGCATTCAATCATCTGCAGCCTTTCAAGCCGGGGGAGTGGGGGCCTGAAGCTAGCTAGAGTACGACTGCTGCTGCTGCTGCTACACTAAAACCCAATGGATGACTGATGAGGTTCAGGATAAGAGATGAAATGTATTTTCCACCCAACCCCCCCATGACCCATCTTCCCCTTGAGATTCGCTTGTAGTTTGACTGATAGGGAGGGTACTGTACTGTCTACTGATCTCTATCTCTATCTCTATCTCTATCTCTATATCTATCTCTATCTCTATCTCTCTCCCATTTCACGACCCAGAAGGCATGCAGTGGGATTGGCCATCTCTTATCAGTTATCTTCACAACTCCTGCTGCAGTCTCCCTCTTGAGTGACAGCTTTGTGTTGTGCGAGTGAGAAACAAGAATCCTCTCCGTGTACCTTCTGCAACCAATGGCTAACCAATGAAGTACTGGTAATATTACTAGGCACCCACCCACCCATCCTCCAAGAAATCTACGAGAAAAATTGCAGTTACTTCTAATGCACCCTTTAACAAGTATAAATATAACCCATGGACTAGACTATTTTAGTCCCCTTTTCTAGAGGAATAGGCCTGTTTTTAGCGTTATTCACCTTAGTTACCGGGGGGAAAAGAGAATGCACCGTATTTTGGGTGGGTGGGTTTACCTTTTGGGGATGGGAGGCAAGTCTAAGTCTTCTACCCTCACATGTTTTTTTATGGGAGTTTGCATGCATGTATGGAAAGCTAAAGCATATCATAACAAGTACGAACCATGTGTGACCGTGAGCCAATCCACCCGTAACATCAATCAATCTCATTGCATTGGATTGCATTAATGCCTGAGTACTTACTGCCTGTCATAAACCAAACCCTGAAACCAAAATAGTTGGAGTTTGAAATCTCATATCATGCATGTAATTTATGTTCATATGGCAACATCATATGTAATGCTACAAAAAGAGGGTATGTAAAAAAGAGGGCTAGAGACAGCTATGCATGGCACGGTCGACATATATAGTCATTATGATGGAACCCACATGATCAGAGTGCCCATATCCATTTCCGCCATTGACGCTGTTCCACAGACATCCGTGGCAGTTGGTAGAACTCCGTCGACGACTGAACCACTTTTTTTTCTCTACTTCTCTGTCTGTCTGTCTGAGCAGGTGTCTGCTTCATCTGTCTGTCCGACAGGTTACAAACCACTACTTCCCCGGGAGAGACATTGATTGCACTGGTGCATGTGATCAGTCCTACACTCGGCACGTATGGTATGGAGCTGTACTTGAAGATTTTTGGTTATATAGGAAAGATATCGATTTCATTACGTGTACAATAAATGGTATGTCCCAATCCATCTACTCCATTAACCTAAAATTATGAATTTTTCAGTACTATTCAATTTATATGAATAGTATCATGCCTCCTATATCTGGGCTTGCTTCTGGTCTGACTTGGACTTTTAGGTTTGTAAATTAACCAACACTAATCCACTATACATACATACATACTATGCATGCTCAAGAAAAAGAACCCTTGTGGACCAACCCCTCCATGAGTCGCCCGAACCTGTGATGATCATATGTATATAAGTCACAGAGTGGAGGTGTGTGGTGCAGATGAAATGGCCTTTCCGACCACTAAGTCTTCGTGGAGGAACCTAGCTAGCTAGTGGTGGTGCACTCATTTGGGTAGTCCTAAAAGTCGTACATAGTTTGAATATATAAATATTTACTTGGGTCCCGCATATCATAAAACTATGTTTATATTAATATACATGGAATGGAAAAAGAACTTGCAAAAGGACCATTTCACCAACCATCATCGTCGGCCACATTCACTTAAGGTTTAGCTTTAGTGGGTTCTACCTTTCCTCCACTTTCTATAGAAAGACGGTGCATTATGCTCTGAACATTTTTTTTGTTCAAAGTCCCTAATTGCTTGCTATTTATTCCTATCATCTTGATTTTGGGACAATATGTTTGAGTATGGACATAAATGATCCTAGGATCATACGGGATGCCCATCTTTTTTATTTTCGTGGGACAACCAGCTTTGAGAGCAAGCAATTGCAATGTATAATTAATTATGTTGACACCATTAATCATTCTTCCAAACAGGAACCACAATTGTGCTTTACTACCTACAATTTTGAATTCAAGTGTCATCATTGAGATCGAGACATCAACTAATTTATTTAGCTACATCTCGTATGGGTAATTGGTTATATTAAGGGAGGGGACATCTTCAATTACAATTGCCTCGTAATAGTGGAATGATTGCGTTTTTGCCTATCATCACCCCACTTTGATTCTTGCTTCTAGATGACTACTTAATGCATAACACTTATATAATATATATATATATATGTCAACAGTTATATAGGAATATAATATAAAGATTAAAAGGGGTAAAAATGTGGTATAATTAATATATTGTTTAAACTCTAAAAAATACTAAAAATTTTGAACTATGAGTAATTTATCCTTAATAAATTATGTTTAAAATGTATATTAATATAGTAATGAAAAGAAAAAAGAAAGCAAACACAAAGTGATGAACTCTCATCCATTTCAGCTTTTGACCATTACACATACTTTTTATATTTTCCTTTCTTCAATCAAATCCTCAGTTCAAATAAAAGCTGATAAAATGGCCAAAATGTCAACCCCACAAGAGCAAAAGCCATTGCATTTCCTCGTCTCTGACTCACTGCACTAAACAAACATATTGCCATTTCTCCTTATTATTCTCCCCCCTCATAATATTCTGCAGCACACCAACCGCCATGAAACCTTTCCTCCATGCTTTCTTTACATGCTGTGATTATCATTGCTGTCTGTGTGGTTTGTCAACAGGAGTACATTCTCAGAGGTTACCACGCCAATTATCTATCCTTTCCTCTTCATTTTTCTTGTCTTGCGCTTCTCCTCTTCTCCATGTCCTCAACGTTTTTGAACTGATCCTTCCCTATTTCTTTCTCTTGGGTAGTAGTGAAGAATGTCACACTCCCACAGGAACTTTCGGGTCGGCGGAAGCTCTCACAAGGTACAAGTACAGTCGTGAATTTCTGGATCTTTAATTTTCTTCCATGAAAGCGTAGAGCTTGTTGACAAATACAACCCAAACTTCATTGACGTTTGCAGTGTGTTATGCAGCTCATCAATCCAAAGTTGGAGTGGGATATAGCACTGCACGGTCTACTTTTTTGGGCTTCTATGGGTTTCTTAATGCCTGTGGGAATAATCTTCGTTAAAATGTCCGCTCTGGACGTGAACCAGGCAAGGAGAAAGGCTCTCTTCTACGTCCATGCCTTTCTGCAGGTAATCCAATTTCGTCTATAGCTTCTAACCGCAGTTGTTTTCAGATTCTTCAAGATATTCCTCATCTGCAGTATTGATCTTCTGGTGTAGGAGATCATGAAAGCTATTGATCTTAGTCTAGGGGCAGCATCTTTCCACTTTACCAGAGTCTCATCATGATACCTCTTATCCTTTTTACCTTTATAAATGATCACTACTCATTAAAAAGATGGTGATACCATTGCCTTCAATATAAGAATTCAACTCTCTGAATTCGTTTCCGGTTCCTATTTTCCTTTCAATTAGCCCCGCTATTACCCTACGAATGTTTGCCACACTCTCTGCCTCCAATCAATGCCAAATGGAAGATTATACTTATAGTGACGAGGACTTCAGAGAAAGCAAAATAGGAACTTAGAACGAGGGTCAAAAGCAAGAAACTAACTATGCAAAATTGAGTCCTCACATCTTTGATCAATGATTGCTCTGGATGGGAACAGGGAGTTTCAGTAGTTATAGCTACGGCAGGAGCAATCCTGTCCTTGAGAAGCTTTGAGAACTCATTCAACAACCACCACCAAAGGATTGGCCTTGTTCTCTATGTCGCCATATGGATCCAAGCCATAGTCGGCCTCCTTCGCCCTCGAACGTACGTAAATCTCATCCTCTCTGTATCAGCCTCACATGTACGAGGTACCAAAGAGAGACGCCTAAAAATGCTTTGTAATGCCTGAAATTAGGCAAACGCTATTTCCAGTGCAGTGTACTTATGATGTTGTATCATGATATCATAATGTGATTACTCCTTTTTCTTCTCTTTGGCGATCTTGAAGGGGGGCCAAGAGGAGGACAACCTGGTACCTTGTGCATTGGATACTCGGAACGGCTATCTCGCTCTTGGGGGTCATCAATATCTACAGTGGCATCATGGCTTACCGCGTCAAAACATCCAAAGGGACATGGCTTTGGAGCATTCTCTTTACAGCACAAGTCTCGCTCATCGCCTTCCTCTACCTTTTCATCGATAAGTGGGTTCATTTGCAGGAGCAAAATATACCACCGAGCAGCAGCAGCAGCGGCAGCGATAGCAGAAGTGAACTGCCCGTCGTAGCCTCAGATTCAGGCCTCGGCGGCGCCGTGATTGTTCATGGAGAGACCCAGAAACAGCTTATGGTTCTTGAGCCTTGCAGCAAAAGGAATGCTCTCAGGAACTTATTCGACTGATAGTTCTGATGATGCATCAGATCTTCCTGTAAATATATATACCCGCATGCATGTGGCATGTTATGAGCTTCCTCTTACAATTTTCCGATTTAGACATTCAGAATAACCTCTATATTAGTGGCCGGAGTGACCGCCGCCACCGGCGGCTATTCAATCAATTTTACTCGCAAGCAATATTATCGTAGTTTTCATTAATGTTCAGAAATTTACATTGCATCATATATCATCCAAAAGCCCAGTCCACGTAATAACATGATGGCTAGATAATTTCATGATCATCCATCAGTTTTCACTTCCCGGGGACGAAGTTGGTGGCGTAGGCCCAGGCATTGTTGTTGACGGGGTCGGCCAAGTGGTCGGCCAGGTTCTCTAGGGGACCCTTCCCTGTCACGATGGCTTGAACGAAGAACCCGAACATGGAGAACATGGCCAGCCTCCCGTTCTTGATCTCCTTCACCTTTAGCTCCGCGAAGGCCTCTGGGTCGTCGGCCAGCCCCAGTGGGTCGAAGCTCCCTCCTGGGTAGAGAGGGTCGGTAACCTCACCGAGCGGGCCTCCGGCGATTCTGTAGCCCTCTACTGCACCCATAAGGATCACCTGGGTGGCCCAGATGGCCAGGATGCTCTGCGCGTGGATCAGGCTAGGGTTACCCAGGTAGTCCAGACCTCCCTCGCTGAAGATCTGGGCTCCGGCCTTGAACCACACCGCCTCCCCGAACTTGACGCCGTTGCGGGCCAGGAGCTCCGGGAAGACGCAGCCGAGGGCGCCCAGCATGGCCCACCTGCTGTGGATCACCTCAAGCTCTCGGTTTTTGGCGAAGGTCTCGGGGTCGGCCGAGAGCCCCGCAGTGTCCCACCCGTAGTCGCCTGGAAACTCACCGGTTAGGTAGCTTGGTGGCTCCCCGGAGAACGGGCCGAGGTACTTGACTCTGTCGGGGCCGTACCATGGGCTGCCGGAGGAGACTGGCTTGGCTGCGGTCTTCCTCATGCTGACGCGGCCGCCGTTTCCGAGTATCTCGGGGGCGGAAGGGGAGAGCTTCACCGCCTTGCCGGCGAAGGAAGCGGAGGAGAGAGCCATAGTTGGGGCGGCCATCGTCGTGGGATTGGGACACTTTTCGGGTTGTGAGATAGAGGCAAGGTGGTGTGAGTGTGAGAGGATGGGTGAAGGGGCGCCCGGTTAAATATGGTTGAAGGGCTAAGATCGTTATCCAGTGATATCTGTAACTTTCATCCCATTGGGAGCCGGAGATTCAACGGACGCATACCTCTGTCCACGTGGTTGGCTGCTACTCGCCGCTGTTGGAGATGATATCTGGGGCCATTTTTCTGATACGCCTGGCTGGCTCAACTCTTTGCCTTGTCTGTCTGTTTGCTCAGCTCACCGCTCGTTTTTCCAGTAGGGGGTGGGGGGTCGGTCACTCACTGTAGAAATATTTATATATATATATATATATATTGCAGCCAAATAGAAAAGAACATCAAAATTCACTGTAGAATTTGGACATCATTGCCACATGATAATTTTAAAGGCATTGAATATCAGAATATATTATTTCAATCTCAGATCCCATTCAGGACTACTGTTATCCAACATCTGCGAGTCTGAATATACATGACCATAAATTATGACATTGTTATAGAGCATGTTCTGTCTGTCTGTCTGTCTATCACACTAGCACCGCCCTGTTATCTTGTACTCGAGTCTTTAACCTTCCCCCTTAGCAGACCATGCAAGGGCAATCCATTGATCTTAGCAGCGAGTATGAAGTCGTTTTCTGTTAGTCCACCTGTGAAAAACATCAAAGCATAATGCAGTCCATCACCAAAAGAGAAATGGTAATAAATAGAATGTTTGATTAAAAACAAGAAAACAGCAAAGGCTGGTGATTAATGTGAATAAATTATGCACCAAGTATAACCAGCAACAAGACATTATAATATTTGTGCATGATAGTAAGTTCATCATTAATTGCTTACCTACAGCATGCGTCCATATCTCAATTGTTACATTATTCCATCCTACAAGATGAAGATCTGGATGATGGCCTGCATCAATATCTAATCAATATAAGGCCACTCCCAAGGGCAAGTAATCTATACATTTTCCTTTGACTAGAAAATGACAAGTAGAACCTTCAACTTCTGCAACTTGAGCCACAAGCTGAAACAACTCTAGTCCTTTGGTGAAGCTTTTCACTTTCCATGTCCGGTTGAGCTTAAGAACACCACCTTCATTCAACAGTTTCCATCCTTCCACCTACAAAAAAATACAGTTCATTAATAGAAATGTTTTAGTAGATTAAGAGGACAAGGTGACATGGATGATGATACTACCAACCAACCTTGGAAATCAGAGAATGAGCAGTTTCTCCAGTCATAGGCCGCAGATCCTTCACATTACAAGGTATACACTTCTTAGCTGCCAAATCTACAACAGGAAGGACTAAATGATTAATAACAAGAAAAACAGAGAGAGCTCATGGCAGAGCATTACAGCTGGAGTATTGCAACATATAATACAAGCATATTGAGAGGAAAAGCACCACTTGTTCTGAACCTAAACAAATAAAAAATCCAAAAGCCTGATAAATAATCACAAATTACTAGAAGGAACATCCCGGATTTCAGCTTGAATTGTCCTAAGAAAAGCAGATAATTTTTTTACAGAGGGCTTTGGAAGGCATAGCATTACATTAGGATAAAACGCACCTTCACTAGTGCAAAAAGTTCTAAATCCATGTTGCAACTGTTTCCTATTGGATGGGCATGGCACATGATTCTGGATTATCTCGGTATTTTGAGTAGTAGATCTGTATGAAAGTGAAAAATCCAATACCTTAATGTTATATTACCATGAACATCAAAAAGAGAAACCTAGTCAGAAACAGTAACTGAAGAAGCTATTAATTTTAGGGGTTTATGAACAACAGATATGAGTCACTGTTAACAAGCACGAGATCCTTAATATTCAGAACACATGAAAAAATATCAGGGCATCTGTTCTTGCAACTGGAATCAATTAACATGCTAGCTTTTTGAAGAACAAACATGGATTAACAAGTATCGCCTAAATTAACCACACCCACATTGCGGCTATGCACATGGGGTGGACTAATAGCTAGAAAACAGGGTTAAGGAACCCGACACAAACCAAAGGGTCTGCAATCATGATTAACGAAAGAACCGAGTAGAAAACAAGAACCCCAGAAAACAACAAGCACTAAGACCGTGGTTAATTCAGCCAGATCCTGAGAAACCAACAAGAAAAAGGGCGAGCGTGGAGGTGGATGGGGCAAAGACGACCGTCCATCAGGTGGAAACAGACTCCGAGATACTGAGAGAAATGGCACCTGAAATCAACAACACCACGGCCAAGTGATAAAACGGGAAAAGGGCAAATCTCAGTTCAAGTAGACGTACTAGAGAGAGAGAGAGAGAGAGAGAGAGAGAGAGAGAGAGAGGCACCTGAAGTTTGTTGGAGGCTGAAGGACGGGAGAACAGAAGCATTCTTCTGATCATGACCTTGTACAATAAAGGAGCAGGAAAAAAGAGTAACGGGTCATTGCCGAATGACCAATGCTTTCTTATTTATAGCGAAAAAGAACAAATATCATTTAGGACAATATTTCTGGTTCAGATGAATGCATTTCTTAATTAGCAGCATTAATGTTGGAATACATGGCAGATTGCTAATGGAATTGTGTAAGGGTGCCCAGGCATAACATCATGTATGGTTTATGTTATTCCACGGTTGTTAAAGATAAGGTTTTGAATGGTAACATCTGAAGAATCCATCCATCCATCCATCCAACGATTTATCATCATACAAGGAAAAATTAAAGAAATGCCACTTCACTATGCCAATTAAAGAAAAAAAAGGGTTAACAAGAACAATCGAAGCTATCGAGAGGATAAGACAAGTATAGTCTGTGCGCATTAGGAGCAGCACACGCTAGTTCCAAAGCTAAAGCCTACTAAAGCCCCACGGACAGAAACAGAACCATAACTTTGTAAGATACAAACCAACCTAGTGGCACAACATATCAAGCATCCAGGAAGTGCCTTGGTATGGGGCCATTTTGGAAGGAGGGGGTCATCTTCTTAGCTACTCTTTGACCCTTGAAAAAAACACCAGGGAATGGGAAGAGAAGGTGACGGAAAAGTTAAAAGGGAAAGACACAATAAGTAGAGATCAATAGGTGTTCTGCCATAACTGAGGGGATTGCTTCGGCTGCTGGCCCTGCGGGTGGGCCCCTATGAGAGAGCCATCCCTAGCCATCTGTTGCTGTTGCTGCTGCTGCTGCTGCTGCTGCTGCTGTTGCTGCTCAAGAGAGATCCCAGTTGACTGGTAGAAGTTCGGGTAACCAAGTGTCCCACCAAAGTGTTGGGAAGGCTGCTGGCCTTGCCTCAGACCTGCAGGCTGTTGGTTTTGACTTTGATAATTGTAGTAGTTGCTAGCGGCAACTGGCATCGTTCTTGAACCAGGCCCATGAATCCACATGGCTGAGTTGTCACTCTGAAGGGCAAAAAATCCACAAATCAGATTCAGAAAGGGTAGCCATAAGGTTCAATAAAAGATCAGTTATTATATGATAAAACATCTAGTAAACATCCCATTACAAGATTGCAGTTCACCATTTTAACCATCAGCAGTCCTAAGGGGCATATTTTCTTGGTAGTCTTTTTTTAGGAAGCCGTTTACATAAGAGAATATAAATGAAAGCACTTGACAAAACTAATAAATATCTTATGGATCTAAAGTTCTTGTAAAAATATAAACTTTTCATGGATAATAATGAGTAGCACACAGCAATATAGTACAACCCAAGTCTTTTTATTCACCACAACAATATTTGGCAGGATATTTTGCAATAACATTCCAGTGGTTTTGGTGGATACGCCTCAAAGTTTCTATGCTTTGCAGTACATCAAGCATATAGAAGAAGCAGTTTTATATTTCACCAAAAAATTTTTCCAATGGCCATTATGCAATCCAAATATATAAAAAAGAAATACTCCCAAAGTTTCTTCCTAAATGATCATCCGCAGCCATTATCTCTCCCACATCCTAATATATTTCTCATAAGTGACCTACTCCATGAAGGAATACTCATGAGATGAGTCACAATTGATATTTTTGCAAACCAGTTAAGGAAACTTTACCTGCTGTTGAAGGGATAACAAATGAGCAGCATCCTTGTATTGGGAGTTTAAAGCATCCTCATATCCGATAGTAGAGCCAGCAGGAGCAGCAGAAGGAGCAGGGGGCTGGTTCAAGGTAAAGTTTCCTCCGGGAATAGTATTAGAATTCCCAAATCCGTAACCTGAAGCAATTGCCCCTGGCTGGGGAAGGCTACTCATAGAGAGACTGTTCTTGTACTGTGGGAGAACTGCCGCAAGAGACTGAGGATATGTGCTATTGCCAGCAAAAGCCTGCTGGAAGGCTGTTGGCATGTAGGAGTAATTCTGGGGTAGGAATGGGTAGCTGACCATGTTTGCAAAGTGACCCAAAGGAAGTGTGTGTTGAGAATATGGATGCATTGCCAGGTGTTGGGGTAAGGCAGAGGGCCCTGTAGGAAGAGATTGTACTGTCTGCTGAGCTGTTGAGATGCCACCAGTCCTAAATGCCTGCATGAATGCAAATTAAAACATCAAGATAAAAAGCCACTACAAACTCAACAGTTTACTTGGTTTGACACTACACTACTAATTGTAATTGTACACCAGTTCATCCTCCACATATGTTTTCGTACCAAACAAATCACAAAATTATGTTGTTTCTCAGTGGTGAAGACCAAGCTCATGAGCTTATTATCATGGGTCGGAACAAGATTAACAATAAATCAAGCAAATAATTGGAGATATTAAAGGGGTTAAGTGGGAAATACATTTTCATATAGTACAGTTCAAACAAAATTACAAATAAAGAGAAGCTTCAACTGCTAAAACCATTACTAGCTAAGCTTACTATCCTAGGTTGGAACACAATTGGGTATATTAAAAAGGTAAAGTGGAATAAATTTTTACCAAGTACACTTCAAACCACATTACAAATAGAGAGACCTATCAACTGCCAATTCAGATACTAGCTAATGGTTCTTTTCACTAAAAACAGAACTCATTAAATACACCTGAAACCAAATTACAAATAGAGAGACATATCAACTGCCAATTCAGTTACTAGCTAAAGATTCTTTTCACTAATAACAGAACTCATGAAGTGTGAATAACAAAGATTCATATGATTTATTGCATACGAAATGAATAGGGACTGAAAAGATTTACATATACCCTATATTTAAGTGACTCTCCATCTTTTGATTTATTGCATACGAAATGAAAGATCACAGTAATTTGTGTAGATCCTTGGTTCAAAAAGTATTATAGTACATGATGGCAGACTTACCTCTTGTGTAGGCATAATGGAACTACTGATAGGTGGAGCTGGATTGCTATATTTTGATGTCATTGACTGTGTCACAGGGAAAGGCAAGTAGGGAAGATCAGACTCTCGCCCTGTCTGAAGAGCTGATGCCAACAAAGTGCTAGGTAAGGAATTGGAATATGCAGGCTGCATAGAACAGAACAATAATAAGATCTTGCTAAACATTAACCCTTTAATCAATAGAGAGGGGGCATAAAAAAGATTACTATCTTTTTCAAGAGAGAAACAAGCGTTCCATTTACCAGGATACTAGAAAAAGGACCAAGATTCTGCATTTGTGTGCTCGTCTGAGTCTGGTTATATGCTGCGTTCAGATTCTGACTATTTTCATAGTTATAACCCGGAGCTGAAGAAGTAAATGGATACTGATTTTCTGGAAGAGCTCGAGTAGTTTCTGGTTGCAACACCTCTGGCTGTGGAATGGCAGCACCTTCATAATTTAAAGCATTTGATGCTGCTGCATGTATGTTCTCCACGTCAGTAGAAGGTCCCAGATGTTCATCGCCATAATGCTCAGGTTTCCTACGAGAAAAATAACAAAGTTGTCAGTAAAAGCAATTGCATACAACCAAAAAAGAGAGGTGTTCTCAACTGATCAAAGTGGGAAAGAATCATGCTCACGAGGAGATAAATTAACCGGTGCAGCAAAAACCATGTGAACGAGGCAATGCCAAGAAATTGCACGCGGAGTTTATTTATTGAAATAAATGAATCATTTTTGCAATTTGAAAAATAAATATTGTTTGAACTGTGGATAGGAGAAAATGACAACCAGATAACACTAAGTGTCCCTTAACCCAAAAGAATTTAAATGAGGAAACAAATTAATTTGGAATATATCTTAATTTTCTGAAATATCAACATATGTGCAACTTTTTCTTTTCTTGTGGTGATTCCAAAAAATAGAAACACATAGCTAAACTTGACATAAGTTTTAAATCTATTAAGAAAACACATGAAATCAGAAGCATGTGAGTTGTCAGTAATAATTAAAATGTCTAGAAGAAATGCTTGAGTTACCAGTAGAATGATTGAAGTAGTTGCATTGGGAATCAAATTTCTATTTAATTTATTTTTAAATCTGAACTTTATACTACCAAAAAGTGTAGAGAATGAAGTGAACAATGATATATGGAGACATAGCCTTCCAGAGATGCAAACCTTGCATCTACTTGGGAAATTGGAGCAGTTTCTGCAACAGAAGATGTTTCAGCTAAATTAGTCCCAGGAGACCGATATGAAATTGTCAAGTTAGCACCAATTCCAGCTCCAAAGCTGCCAAAGCTCAAATGCTGACAGCCCGTTGTATGGACCTGAAGGTGATCAGGAATAACAACAGCAGGGCCATCTTCTTCTGAAGGAACACTCGAATCTTCCTCCTGCAAATGCGGTTGTGGCACGTTCCCAGGTGCTTCGAGAACATCATCTTCCACTAAAAGATGTACAATTGGATCTAAAATATGTAATTTGATCATTTGCCAGTGTAAATCTGAAAAGATATGCCAAAATCTATGTACATATTTCAGATTTTTTCCCTTTTAAAATTACATGCACAAATTCTCAAGTTACCAATTTATTATATCCAAAGATGCATTAACCTTTATATATCTTTCAGCATGGAAAAAAGGAGCAAATCAAATTCACTATATATTCGTTATCAAATAATAGATCTTCCAGTAGGATGATGAAAGCAGATAAGTTCCATAAAACCAAAACTACCTTCGTTCTGCTCATGTGCATGGAGATGCTGCTGCATAGTAGTAGCATTCTGATAGACATTATTATCAGAAAGAGAAGTATCTTCACTATATTCCTCCTCTATATTTCTTGCGGATATGGAAGCAACACCAATGTTGTTCAAGTTAGTGTCAAAGGGCCCATCGTCTGAAAGATGAACACCATCCAGTTGAGAAGCTAAAGTATGGCTGCTTCTTTCCATGGAAATATTTGGCCGATCCGAGTACAATTTAGATTCCCCTGGAGCATCCAATACAGAAGATACTGTTGGATGTGACTGCTCAAATTGAGGCCACTCATCATTCAGGGCAACTTGATGCTCATCTAAGGGCCAGTCATCATTTGCAGAAGCATTCAGGGCAGTTGAGAGTACCGGTTCAGAATTGAAAGCTTTTGAGGATTTATCCTCTAACTGGATATGAAAGTCAGCATGTGCAGATGCTGACTGAGGAAGACCTGTATTTTGATGGCTGGGCAGATTTGGTGCTCCAGATAAAACCTTTCCTTGTGGCTTACCCATTTTAACTATATCTGCCATAGATACCTGACCTGGGGCCCCAAGCCAGGCTGACTGAAACCCCAATGATGGCTGCACTAATCCAGTAGCTACCTCAATCTCACCTCCTGCTGGCACTTTATGTTCCAAGGTTGAATAATCACTACAAAATTAGTTAAAATTAGCATCATGAATATATATAATTAAATTAAAGAAGACTTTTGGATACTCTATCAGAATTTTATGATTTATCAAAATAGTAATGATAAATATCACAAGTTAACAGAGAATTGAAGCTAAGGGCAAGAACCTGTATGGTGCAGGTTGGCGATTCCCATTGTTTCCTGATGCAACAGATGCAAAAGATGAAGAGCCAGCAAATAAATGAGCCCCATTTTCTTTCTTAACTGAATATTTTCCTTGTGATGGAACAGCTTCTGACAGGACATTCAAAAAGTTTCTAAGTATGTGTAGAGTAAAACCAAGTATATCCACATAACAAAATGTGCATACCAGATGAATATGAGACAGTTGCACGACCGCGATTTGCATATCGATCAGTGCCAGTCCTTGAACCACGATTGGATGTGTTATTACCTCCACGGGATTTGGTCTCCACTGCATCTTTAGTCTGTAGTAAATGAAACTAAAGTCATATCCCAAAAGAATCACACATGATGATAATGGAAAAGGTATATTATAAAAATCTAAACCATTGTCTTCCTTCCAACTCACTCAGTGAGATTGCAGATCTATGAATGGTTTAATGGAGTTCAAGGCTGATCTACAAGTGTTAAAACAAACTAGAGAAACTATACGTATCAATATAAATTACATCATTTGGAATCATTTCTGTATAATGCATCTAAAAGGTGCATTACTTCCAACGGAAAAACTTTTATCTAACAATGTGAAAGACAACAATAAGAGATGACATAACTGAACAAAACACAAGCACGAGGAAATTTTATCAGTGATGTGGGTAAATTATTGAGGGATAGACTAAAGATAATAAGAATTTACCTCTTTCTTCTTTTCTCGTTTACTCTTCACCTCGTGGAAAGGGTCTACAATTCAAAAAATCAATAATCAGACTTCAAATGCAAAGAAATGCCATAGTATGTCAATGGAAAAAGAAACGGTGCAGCAGCATAGAATTCCAATAAGAAATTGGAGAAAGCATATCCTTTGACACAAAGGTAACAATATGTTAAAGGAAATGCTTAATGGCCAATAAGGGTATGAAAATCATATAAAAAATGTAAACAAGAAGGCAATATTTCTAAAGGCAAGATCAACTCCAAACAGACTTAAACTAGTAAATGTAGGCAGTGCATCTATACACTAATTATAATTTGATGATGCAGAAATTGCACAGATACTGTCCAGGTAGTGATTTAGATGAAGTAAAAACCCTAAAAAACATTAAGAAACGCAAAAAAAATGCTAAGAAACCCTCTACCCCATGGACACGCCATGACACAGCAATAAAGCAATTTTTAAGGAAAATGAAAAGGAAGTTAGGAGACATGAATCTAAGGTTATATAACTGTGAGGATATAGGAAGTGGCATACAAGATATTCAAGGGTAGGGAAAACATTCACATCCTAGCCGGTCTATAATTTTTTGCAACTAGTAGAGGTAAAAGAATGGAAATGATTTGAGCAATTCCAAATGCAAAACTTTCTAATAATACATAAAAGAGGCAAATATGGAGATGAAAGCACCTCCCTCCAATTTTCTTTCCCATTACATATCCGACAGTAAAACAGCCTAAAAATGTAACTTTCTCGAGCTAGGAAATGATATAGATGAAATTTATAACTTTTGGACTAAAGCAGGCAAGGAAAACTTAAGTTTGCTGTGGAATAACTGATTCAGAAAAAGAAAATGACTGCTACGATGTTCCAGTATTTCCACCATCAATCAAGAACCTACTTCTACTCGGTCCATTAAACTAATGGCAGAGGCGATTTCAACGGGTGAATAAAGAGATGACCAGTAGAAGAACACACTTGAACCGCACAAGCACAGAAGAAGATCACTTGAAAGGGAGGCAAAATAACTTGTCATGAGCATAATCTTCGCATAGCTCCCAATCTCCAGCACCAATCCCAGTAAATGAGAGAAATAAAATATTTTTCATTAAACAAGGAAAGGAAAAAACTCAAGGTGTCAAATGTCAAATTTTAGCGAAACGAAACCCTAGCAGCACAGCATGGAGGACAAGGAGAACGGATAAATAACAGAAGAGGACCTTGGGTAATAAGGCGATTGACGGCTTCATTGGGGTCCATGTTGCAATCCTTGAGGGCGGCGTAGATCTCTAGCTCCGAGCAGTTGACAATCTCTTTCAAGCTCTGCACAACCTTCCTTAACGATGCAGGGATAGCCGAAATCCCACTATTCCCGGCGCCGCCTCCTCCTCCGCCCCTGCTGCCCATTATCGCCCAAGTCTCTCTATCCCCAACTCGCGCTCGTACACACACAGTCACTCTCGCCCTTTAACTCTCACAGGATAGATAGATCCAATTAGGGTTATGTTTGCGGAACAGAATCCGTCTTCCCACAAAGTAGTTGTCTCCCTTCCTCCGTTTCTGCGGCGACGAGTAGGAAAAGGAATCTGAGCCTCCTCCTATCTGCCTATATGTCTGTCTCTCTGCGTTCCTCTCTGCCCTCCTCACCGTAAACCCTCTCATTCTCTCACTCAAGCATTTTTTATTATTGTTTCCTTTTTATGGATAATAAAATAAATTTCTAGTTAACTTTACTCTTTTTCCATTCATCATTTTTATTTAATATTCCAAGTAATAAATTTTTTTTTATTAATTAATTTTAGACTTATACCTTCTTATTATAATAAAAATATACATATTTTTTTTAATATTCACATAAAATTAAATGTCTCCTCGGTCTGTGTTCTTATAGTAGTGTGTGTTACCATTATATTTTGGCCAGATTTTGGGGAGGGCATATTCTTCATTTAGGGAGAATGAAACCTGCAATTTTGGGGCATTATATCAGTAGCCAGCCTTTCTTTGTCTAAAGCTTGAGTCGCTTCAGAGATACCTCTGTGATAAGAAATATTGCATAGTAAGCTCATTGTAAAGATACCAGATTGCCAAGGTAAACAGCAATGTACAGCTATTTCCGTTTTTGCTCACATATAACTCTAAATCGAGTGCTTATGTTTTGGAGGTCCAGGTCCAGTGGGAGCACAAGAGCCTCCATCAGCACAAACAAAACTAAACAAGATACATCAAAAAAGGAAACTCTCTCATTCATCTTCAGTATTTGATGTTCAGAGAGACACGATGCCAATAATAAATTCAACGAAACCACAACCCAGCACCACAACCGATCCCATTATAAACCCAACACCGCCACCACCTCAAGTCGCATTGACTCCAACACTTGCACCCCCAGCTAAGCTTGCCCGGTCAGTACTCCTACTACATCCTCAGGCGGGGCTTGGTTTATAGCAAATCCTGGTGCCTCCCAGACTGCATTGCAAGTAGCTCTGGATTATGCCTGCGGATATGGTGGTGCAGACTGTTCTGGGATTCAATCAGGAGCAAGCTGTTTTAACCCCAACACCGTGCAAGATCCATACTTCCTTCCTATGCCTTCAATGATTGCTACAAGAAAAACCCTGTCCCTGCAAGCTGCGTCGGAGGGACAGCTCGCCTAGCTTATACTGACCCAAGTAACATACCTCATTTTAGAACCTACAAGAACTCCGATATTATTTTCTACAAGTTTGATCTATATAAAACACTGACATGAAACTCCTTTTTCTCCGGGTGATGAAAACTGTCATCTTACCATAATCTCTCAATGATCTGTTAAACAAGAATGAAAACAGAGAGGTGATTCTGATATAGACGTGCTGATATGCAGGGTAAGAGGTGATTTTGATATAGGCGTGCTGATATGATATGCAGTGCAATATAGAATTATAATTATTAATAGAGCATAATTGGGCAATGGAATAAAATATTCAACTATGAATAAAATATTCTTATATGGAACAGGAGGAGGGGGCAGTGAGGACTCGCACGGATGAGAGTTCTTTCCCCATTATACAAGGGATACTGTTTTGTCTAGAAACCTTGGGGTTAATGGATGTCGCGCAATCATTCAACATGTCTTGACACACCGCTATAGCAAATAGCTCTGCAGAATCAACAAAATAAGATTTAGAATGCCATCCATCGTGTAGTAGTAGTTGTTTACTTAGACAATATAATAATAGGGTCCATCATTCAACCTTTAGGCTACTTGATGTCGGCATATCTCGCCAAGCATCATATGACGATTCATTTATTTTCAGTCTCATACTATAAGATCAGCCATCGAAGCCATAGAACATGCTTCCAACTTTTCACCCAAAATAAGAACACTCCGTAGTCCATTTCTGTGGTGGAAGGGAAGTAGGAAGAGATCTTCTTATACACTCCTAAAAACGACGCCAATGGACACCCCGTAGTCGAATTTTGTGACTATTTGACATAAAAAAAAAAAGAGCCGCGGTCGGATAGACTGTTCATACTGTACACATCCTGGAAAATGTGCATAATAGCTCGGTTGCCAAACCCCCATAAAATGAGTTTACATGTGCTATCACACTGCCAGTGCACCATCATTAACCACACGACTGTTCTATTTCAGATATATTGGTAAGATGATGACACAAATATACATTCTAATCCTGCCTAAATAATGGATATGGATGAAAGTGTTATGTTTATCTGCTATGATATTTTATTTTGTACTACTCGGCTTAGCTGTCATGATTTGACTAGCTACCTATGGTACAAATTCTTTTTGCTTTTTATATTAAATGCCCATTTTTCTTGAATGGTTGTCAAATGGCTTTGAACTATTCCCTTTTCGCAGTATTTTACAAGTGGAAACATTTAACATGTGGAGAAGATGGAGAGCATTTGGTATTATTCGATTGGGCATAGATTAATCCAAGGGCCAGGGGCAGGGTCAGTCCGAAGAGGAACAGTGGGAGAAACCCAAAAGTAAGCTTACAAAAAAACATAAGCACTGTACATTTGGCGACAAGGGTGAGCTTCCACTAGGCTATATATGTACCAGTGTTGTCCGAGGAATGCTTCATCCATCAACTGGAGAGTATCAGTTCATTCCATCTGTTGTAATTAGATATATGGCTTCCCTTCTTGACGAGAGCATCGCCATTTCTCCTACTACAGTGAGCGTTCAAGAGCTCATCAAAAGGCCCTTGGATTCCGTTCCTAAGAGGTTCATCCGTCTCGATTCGACGCCCCAGGCCGGCCCCTCGGACCTCAATGGCCTGCCCACCATCGACATGAAGAAATTACTGGGGATCACATCAGACTCGTCCGACGAGAGCTTCAACGGTGAGCTCGGGAGGCTCCACTTCTCCTGCCGAGAGTGGGGTATCTTTCAGGTCAGTCTACATCTACTGATCAATTCATGATGATGCCGTCATCTTCCTTGTTAATCCTTTGAAACATTTGCCATTATTATTACATGGCGCAGCTGGTGAACCACGGGGTGAGCTCATCGTTCCTGCAACAGCTGAGGCACGAGATCGAAGGGTTCTTCAAGCTTCCCTTGAAAGAGAAAATGAAGTACAAGGCGAATCCCGGAGAGAGCGACGGCTACGGTAACGTGGTGAGGACGGAGAAGAATCATCTCGACTGGGGTGACCGTTTGTTCATGACAATCAACCCCATTTCAAAGCGAAAGCCCCATCTATTCCCGGAGCTCCCTCCATCATTAAGGTGCATCACACGTATACATCAACCACGGCTCAGCTCAAATCGACGGGATCTAAACTTTTTGAGTATGTATGCAGGAGTACCTTGGAGACATACATACAAGAGTTGAAGAAGATTGCCATTCAGATCCTCAAGTGTCTTGCCATATGTCTGGGCATAGATACGAATCTGATGATGGATCTTTTCAAAGAAGAGAAGGGGCTGGAGACGTTGAGGGCAACGTACTACCCGCCATGCCCGCAGCCTGAGCTGGTGGTCGGCCTGACCCCACACTCGGACGCCACAGCCATCACCATCCTTCATCAGATTACCAACTGTGTCAATGGCCTTCAAATCAAGAGGAATGGCATGTGGTTCCCTGTCGACATTCCGGATGATGCATTCATCGTAAATATGGGAGACATTATGGAGGTTAATTAATTTTTTATTGGACAGCACATGATAAATATGCTTTTACAAGTTTTAAAATACTCTTCAACTTGTCAACAATGAAAATGTGCAGGAATTCAAGTTTTTTTTTTCATGACTTCATCTTTTATAGATGACAAATACATAAAATTAAAAATGTTTTAACACTAATAAATATTATGTTAAACACTAACATGGGAGTTCTTCTTGTGGTCCTGCACACATGCAGATAATCAGCAATGGGGCATACCCCAGCATTGAGCACCGAGCCATGGTGAACACTGAAAGTGAAAGAATCTCCATTGCCATGTTCTTCAACCCCAGGTTAGATGCACAAGTTGGTCCGGCAGCTTCTCTGGTGAGCCCTAAAAGTCCTGCGCGCTTCAGGAGGTTCATCATGGACGAGTATGTCAAAGGGTTCTTCGCTCACCCTATGAATGGAAAGTCCTACTTGAATGGATTGAAGATCATGAATGAGGCCAGTGATGGTGATGATCTCAAGGAAGAAACCTAATGGTCATGGATGAAACAAGCCCCTTGTTCACTCATATCTACACATTAAATATCCCCATCATATATACATCGCATCTACCCAAGCTACCAATTCGATTGGCTCAACGCCTATGAATGAATACATCTCTACATTGCCGAATTCTTTACACTTAATGTAAAGAAACAATGAGAGATGATCACACTTCTATATTATGATCGAACAAATGCTGGACCTCATGAGCCATAGTCCTGAATCGATTATCTAATTCATCTCTCTCAAAAGGCATGATATAGTATTTATTAGTGCCTGAATGTCATGTGGAGCTCAACCTTTCCAATACTGTCCAATAATGAATGAATTTACCCATAAATTGACGGGTATAATTAAAGAACAGACTATGATAAATTCATTGCAGCTGAAGGTCTTGACTCTGCTGGAAGGTTGACTCTGCTGGAAGGAGAAAGATTTGGCCATCTTACGGTACTGGTTTGTCGGTGAAGCGTATGAGGTTATAGATCCATGCCCCGGAGATTGCACCAAGGGTCGGAGCCACCAGAAATATCCATACTTTTCTGTAATGGTTGTGAGCTATTGCTGGGCCCAGACTCCTTGCTGGGTTCAATGAAGCTCCTGTTATTGGACTGCGAGCATCCATATCCATATCCATATCACGCCAAGTTGACAGACAAGACATTTATCAAAGAAGGCTAAAATGGATGAATTTGCGAATGAATTTAACCAGAAATCATCACGTTAAGTAGGATCGTTGCACCGACAGCTAGACCCGCAAATTCTCCCTTCTGCATCATCTCCCACATTTTTAACAAGCAGAAATCATCAATCAAATGGGGAAAACAAATAAATAAAATAAAATAAAATACTATGCCTCTCATGTACACCACCATCAACTCAACTGGTTCAATTGCATGGATAGGTCTACACGGCGTACGTGAACAAGTTCGCCCAGACATCACACAAGACTAAGGAATTGAAACCGATCATAGATAGTGACATGAGAATTCATGAAAGGGAACTCACAGCTCTGCTATCTGTCGACACTCCAGAGATGATTAACATGAGGTAGAAAGTGAGGATGAACTCTACCACAAAAGCCTGCAAGTCTGAGCCGGTCGGTTGATTTCCGGCGAACTGGTTTTCCTTTCCGGTGAATAGCAATCTCAGGATTACATTAGCCAGGGTGGACCCGATTACTTGTGCTATCACATACGCCGGTACCTGCCCACATCATTTGTTTAATATATATATATATATATACTATTTGGTTTTCCTGACAGTACAGGAACCGGGCGCGTGGTATTGTCGCTCCAATGAGTTTCAATTTTCCAGTAAGAAGAGGGTAAGGAAGCCGAGCCAGGCCAAGAAACCTGCCTGTTTCCAAGGGAAGCGCTTGCAGGTGGCGAAGGCGAGAGTGACGGCAGGGTTGAAGTGGGCTCCGGAGATGTGACCGACCGAATAGACGAGGACGGTGACGGCAAGCCCCCAAAGTATGGCGATCCCTGGTAGGCTCACTACACTGTCGTGGTTCAGGTTCACCACCACCGACATGCACCCGGCAAATATAAGAAAGAAAGTCCCCACCGTCTCCGCTATAAGCTGTAGCCATGCATTACAGATCAGCGCTACCAAAAGTTAAATTTCATTTAACTGGTTCCATCCCATCTAGCGAAGACGGCAGAACAGGCAGAAATTGAACAACAAAACATCAAAAAAAAAAAAAACAGAGCACTTCTGAACCAACTTTCTGAATGAAGGGGAAATTGCAGAGGGGTGCGATGTCTCCATCCTTGGACTGGGACGAGCGATGAACATCATGGTTGACGTCCAAAGCAAATGCATTGCCGCAATCTGGACAATTCTGTGAAGACATCCCGCTTACTCTCCCAAGATCGGAACAGAGGGAGGGCCCGGAAAGAAGGAAAGACAGAAACAATTACTTATCTAACCAGGCAAGAAATGTCG
This sequence comes from Trapa incisa, assembly GCA_030064435.1. Lineage (NCBI taxonomy): Eukaryota > Viridiplantae > Streptophyta > Magnoliopsida > Myrtales > Lythraceae > Trapa > Trapa incisa. Next base: position 20,099,173 of record CM057782.1, read on the forward strand.
CATCATTGAGATTGGGAAGTTACCATGCTTCCCTCTTTATATTGGGAAGTTACCAGGTTGCCCTATATGTATGTATAGTTAATATATATATACACATTTTCCTTTTCAATTATTATGGCTTATTTTACAATTCATATATACATTAACAAAGTCTAGCATAGCCAAAGTCTTCTTCTTTTCTCTTTTTTTAATAGATATAAAAAATAAAAAAAATTAATATTTAAAAAATATTTTTCCTATGTACTTCTTGCATTGATGAATGAACTCTTAGAATTTGGGTGATCATAGAAATGTATAACCACACAAGGGATTTGTGTTTGGTATGGTATGGGTTATGAAATGAATTAGTGACAACTACAATTTTGACTGATTTTAGGAACCTTAATAATGTGTACTTACTACTTACAGAATTCATCAGTAACAAATCTGATGTTATTCTTCTTGCTTCAGAATTAGTATATTTTATTTTTTCCCTTTTTGTGTTAAAGAAATTTTGATTTATTTATGATGAATTTTCAACTTATATATAAAGGACATAAATTGTGATTGGTGATATCTAGTCATTGAATATTTATTGGTCATTTATTTGATATGATTTGCGTCCCTCCTAATTTCAATTTTTAAATGGGGGAGAAAAACAAATTTAAGATATTCTTAAATAATACTATATCCAAAAAATCATTTTTCAATGAGTAACCAATAATAATAATATATGATTTCTTTCTTGTAAATAAACTGATATTATCTTATTGATATTGGAAGCCCACTTACTTCTATAAAATGCATTTTCCACCTTATATATACCATCAAAATAATAGGTTCAAAGGGATATAAAATTTATCAAATTCTTAACTAATTAAGATACTTTCTCAAGGAAAGTAAGAATGCTTGATGAAGATACATCCAGGCCCAGAAAGAGCAAGCTGAAGACAAATATAACAAGGCAAAGTCACCAACATGAACAATTTATACTTGTAATATTCCAGCTAGGTAGGTCTTCTGCAGCACAATGAAACTGGAGAAAGTACAGGAGAAGAAAAAAATGGACAACTGATGGACTCTATTGATCACCGTGCTGTTTGAAGCTCCATGGCAACTTGAAAGATGACCCGAGGACTTGGATGCAGCAGGGAGGATTACCATCTTTATATTTAATTTTTCTTCACCTCAGAGTCAAGTTTATCTGCAAATTATTATGCAGCCCTAGTAAGCAGCTGACGAGGAGCAGGTTATCAACGGTACAGTAGTACTGGTACCTGGTGTTAGAGTTCCCAAGGGTGAGCTCAAGATCATCGGAGCCGCATTCCTCATGAATCCTCTCCCCCTCCCATGGCTTCACCAATCCGGTCATGCCAGCGCTACGGAAGGCAAACTCTGCCGTAATATTCGTACATTCTGCCATTGGGATATCCGCATTATCGTCGGCACCAGCAGGAATTGCAGGGGAACACGTCCCGCTTTGTCCGGGTGTCCATATCCTTGATAGAGAGTCGTCTTCCTTGAAGCGAAATGGATTCTGAGCTACGAGGCTGAATGTCGGTGAAGATGGCCGGCTCAGACAGCCGCCAAATTCAGGCAATGGTACTGCTGCTAATTGCCTGCCAGTGCCAGGGCTCGGTGGGGTCGAAGCTGGTAGGAGGAACGAGCCATGCTGTCCATGTCCGACCCAAGGCGGCATTCCACTGTTAGTGGTATTATAAGTGCCACCATTTGGACCGCCATTCCAGTCAATATTGCCGATCCTATTCCGGCATGAGCTGCTGCCGGTTCTTGGGGTTTGACAGGTGGGAGAGCTAAGGGGAGGAGTAACGGGAGCACTTATGGAGCCTCCGGTAATTCCATAGGCAAAGAGATGGTTGTAAGGAGTAAACTGCTGCTTGGATGATGATGATGAGCCTGAGGATGAAAGATTCTTGAGCCATGGGATGAGGGAGTTGGCATCAGCGGCGCTTCCATTATGATTATTGTTAATATTTGGGTTGGGAGCAGCTGCTGGGCAGTTAGAAGGCGCTCGAACGGGGCTCGGGAAAGATGATGAGGTAGGACTTGGGTCGTAGGATGCGCAAGGGCTTGGCTGGTAAGAAGAATATGGGCTAGCGGATGCGGATCCTCCTCCCACTATTTCCATGCGTTCGGATGGTTTGCATCCCTGCAAATTCCATCACATTAATTTGACTTTTCATTATTGCAGGTTAGTAGCAGCACACGCACAGAAGAAATTGCAATTCTAGTAAAACACTTCTTACAGTGATATGTATGGTCAAATCTACTTAAATCTCAACTTTAAAACCACTATTTTATATTGTCTGTGTCGTGACAAGCTAAATCTATCTATCCATACACTTTTCCACAACGGGTGGGCAACCCAGCCCTTCCCCCACCGCGAATGGAGACAACAATGAGTGAGCTGTTGAATTGGTGCAAACCAAAGGAAATCAGCACAGAGACACTGTTGTCTTAGTCAACATTTTCAAGCGGCTTTGTTGAAAAGGGGAAAAAGCTAGCAAAACATTTCCACTTACAAAAAAAAGAAAAAAGAAAATTTATAGGTAAATGCAAAGATGAACTCCTTTTTTTTCACATAAGAAAGGAATCGTGTCAATTAATCCATGTTGAGAGATTTCATGGACAAGGACTTCATATCAAAATCTTCATTTTGTGAAAAATTGCGCATGAAAATTGCAGGTAGAAACAAAATTTGACAGAGCATGAGGCAAATGCCCAAAAGATACTCCAATAACAACCGGCCACCATCTTTATCCCCTTCCAATTAAATTTAGTCAACTTTTTCAATTACGCACACCAAGAGAGAGGAATCCAAAATGGAAATGTCACAGAAATCATAATTTTGTAGTCCATTATCCTCACCTGTGTTCAAAAGTTGCATTAGTACACCATAGCATTACCCGGGAATCTCGGACAATGGTTATCGTATATGGAGGGGTAGGGGTGTCAGTGCTTTGCAGGTGATAATCCCGGTAGGGAGATGACGCCAATCATAACTACTGCTCAACTACTCAAGATGGGAAATTAAAAAAAAAAAGAAAAGAAAAGAAAGAAAACCTCTGCAACTACAGCCATCCCAAGAGAGTGCAGACTGTGTCTGTGTCTCTCATGATAAATCGTCCTCTAGGAAAGTGACGGAAGACGAGCCTTTTTTGTTATATGCATTGGAATGACCCAGAAAAAGGCAAAAGCTATACCCAAATACCAGACCAACCTCGGAATTCGTCAAAGTTACTTTTTTTTTTCTTTTTTTCGAGAGAGAGGATTTGCTTGCCTCTTCAGCTTTTTTTAGAGAGAGAGAGATACCAAGTTGAGGGAGCCATGGCGGATTGGGTGGGTTTTTTTGTGGCTTTTCAGAGTAGCAAAGGGCGCTGCCCATCACGGGACTACTACGAAGACGAGGTTTATACCCTTTTTTTTCTGGTAACAAGGCTTATACGTTTTGAGAATAAGTTCTTATTTTTTAGGTTAGTCATTAATTGCCATAAAGTGACAAAATAGGAGCGTTGGCAGAATCCAACAATGCAGTCGCGTGCTTAATAAAAAGGGATTAGAAAAAGAAGGGGGAAGAAGAAGATTTTATTTTTCTATATTGCTAATGTGAGAGTGTTCATCAGTTCGTTATCTGGAAATATTTTTGAATCCCAGAAAACATTCCCTAAGATGAAGCTTCCCAGACATGGATGGAATGGAGGCTGGAATGGAAGCTTAAACGTGAAGAAAAACCCGAGAGATCACTAGATTATACAGAACAGCACTAGCTAGTTCAACTTCACTATCAGCACATTTCGCAATCGAAACAGAGAAGAATGATTAATCTAATCTAATGTTCATGAGATTATAAGTGGTGCAGGATCGAGCAAGAAGAGAACACTGAGGAGAGAGCATGCAGTTGGGTTGGATATGATTGGCTTACAAGATATAATGGTTATTACGTACGTACCTTCCTGTAAGTAGTGCCGTCTTCATCGACGGTCCAGCCGGCCTCGTCACAGAGGGCCTTGAGTACCTCGTTATTGTCGCAGTGCTTGGGGAGCTTGTAGTTACCGTACATCCTCAGACCTGCGAAAATCTTCGCCGCGATGGCTCGGCGCCTTCTCTCCCTCCTCTTGTTGTTCTCCCGCTCCCTCCACGACGGTGTTCTCGCCCCGGACGCCATCTCTCTCCTCCCCGCCTGCTTGTGAGAGCTGAGCTCTCTCTCTCTCTGATCCCTTCTGCTGAACTGAGAGGCGAGTATAGCAGCGTAATTAATAATAATGAAGGAGATAGAGACAGAGAGAGAGAGGACCCTTTTATAACTTGAGTTGGGTTGGGGTTGGGGAGGACCGGAGGTGGAGCTAAAAGCATGACCAAGGAATCATTTGCCCTTCAGGAGTAGTCTATTTACGAGACTGCCAGCCACTTCCTGGTTATACTTATACCATACCATTACCAGGTGGGTGGGTCAGATCAGACAGGGAGGGAGGGAGGGGAGGCAGAGGATTGGCCTGTTTATAGCACTCCAAGGGGCTTGCTTTTTCTTGTACGATTCCACTGACTCAATGATTAAAGATGACACTACTACTCATAATAAGCAATAGGGGTAAGCCTAAGCCCAAAACAAGCCCATGATGATCATGAAGACGATGATGGTGATCGGGTGCGGTGGCAGTAGCAGCAGCACGCTCTAATGCTCGACCATGAATGAATGAATGATGGTTGCCCCATACACGGACTAAATTAGCATTGCACTTGCTTGTTTTACCAAGCTACCTTTATTTATCCAATTAAGAAATAATTTCCTACATTAACTAAAATATAATAAGTATAGAAATATTATTATTATATAAAATTGAAAAAAAATTACCAATATTTTAAGTTAAATTATGGACTTAAAAATACTATATAGTATAGTATAAAAGCTATTAGTATACGGGAAATATGTGAAAATGGTAGGAAATAAGAGTAGGATGTGTGTTTATGGTGACCATAGGGAATCGGTGGAAATTATCACATCCCGCAATAGCATCATGATAGATGTTCGAACGAGAAGGAGGAAATGGTATCCCGGATCACATTCTTGTATGGATTATGTGAATTATGGCATAGAAAAGCACAATGGAAGGGACTGCTCGGACAAAGCGTCCGGGAACCTTGGTTGGTACGTGGGACTTCAATGCAAATGCGTGAGAAGCTGGGATCACACACTGATTAGGTTGTCTAATTCTCAAATTATTTCCATTTTTTTATCTTCAGTAAAATGGCACTTGTGTCGCTCCCAGCACCACTCCTACACTTACCCGGTTTTGAACACAGAAGAAAACAGATTAATGGGAGATGATGCATCATGCCAGTTTTGCTGCTGCGTCCTCCTCCTTGACTGACACTGTTGCGGGGCGCCATGTGATGTAAAATATGCAACTTTGACTAGACGCAGCCTCTACTGCCCACTCAAAGGTAGATCACAATGGAAAACAATAAGCATCACCATATAGGAATAGTAATAGGAATAGGAGGATGGACCTATGTATGTTCCTTGCCTTGTGGAGTTTGCTATATTCAAGTCACTGTATTATGTTCACTAGATATCTACTTGGGTAAGTCTATATGATTATCCTTATTAGAGAAAGTTGATTTGCCCCACCATAAACAAAGTAGCTATTTCTTTGACTCCACCAAAGGGATGATGAAATTGGCATACCAAACCCATCATCAGAATCTGCAACTCTGGATTGGAAAGACAATGCAAACTCTGCTATATATTAGTCAATGGACTGCGGCCAGCCAGCGTCCACAGGTGTTTCCATGTTGATCAACTTTTTGGTGTATAAAATTCACACTGAACTGAAGACATTCATAAATTAAGGAACTCCATTGTAGTGGCCCCTTCATCATGGGTACAACTTATTCACCATATCTTATCACCAACATGACTTCTTACTTTCCATGAGCTCCATGAAAAAGGAGATAGAAAATGGCCAACTATTTCTAGAGATAATGGCCTTACTGCTTACCCCACTAACACTTTCACGGCCATATTGCTTCCTATTATATGACTCAAGTCAAATCAAATGAGTGCCGATTGCCAGTCTTTCAACTACCAGAACATGCTAGGCAGTGTAGAAACTGAAGAAATGCTACAACAGTGAAGATGTTGCCGCCTCAAGATGGTTTGGGCATTGAGTTTGTCCATCAATTTACTTCGTCCCAACGGAGAACAAATGTATAGAGTGTTTTCCCATCAGTTTGAATCTCTTCTTGAGTGGTGAAAGCAACAGACGTTTCTACCCTGCAAAGTGCCATCTGACCTAAGCAGAAAGAATGAAAGAAAGAGCAAATTTGTTGACTTAAACTCATCACCTGTGGAAACAATAACACTACAACGCGGACTCCCAGTCCTCTCAGACTCAATGGAAGCTGTGTTGTTTTGATCATGGTCATCATCACCTTAGTGCTATTACCATTTATATTTTTATGTATTATTACCCAATCCGTTTGGACTAAGACATCACCGATTTAGGATTGGCAAATGGACCCGACCTCGTGGCACTCGATCAATTTTAGACTCATCAACTCGATCAATTTTAGACCATCATCCACGTACGACTCCCAATATATCTAACTATTATAAATTCAAATCAACTCGATCCACTTGATTCGAGTAGTGACTCAATCTAACCCGACTACTAATTCATATTACCCGATTTAAGGATTTAAATGGGATAATATGCGACTAAACTGGATCCGATGTTGACCGGGTTTAGTCGGGTCAAGTCCCAAACGGACTGGGAGATAGCCGATTCCCAGGTTAGATGAACGACCAAAATTGTTGGGGAAAGGACGGATAATATACAATACAAGGAACCAACTGAATTGGGTTCGGATACAAGATTGATTGATTCTCTAATGGGCTCTGCTAGCAACTCCTATTCAGGCCCCATATACGAGTCACAGGACCCAGAAGTGAAGTTTAATCAAGTTTTTGACTCTCATCGACCTCCTCCATGCACACAATGCACTTACTAGAAGAACATTACGTGTGTATGTGTATATTATTAGCTTATTACTAAAATAAAAGGGTTCTTGGATCCAACTTAACTATATATTATTATAGGAATCTTATTGTGGCACCGTGAAGTTCACATTTCTTTAATTTTTTTTATGACTAATTGATTAGATATATACATCATCCCGTAAAACCAGTCTCATGTACCCAGTTCAGTTCACGCAGAAGCCCCAATTAATATTTCATATAATTGGTTATATCACACAAAAAGATTATGGATTAAGTCATATTGGTGTGATTTATACATTTTTATTCACATGATTCCACACTCAAGGTATAATACTCCAACTCCATAAGCAATGTACTCCAACCAATATATTTTGCATTGATGCTAACTGCACACCTAAGCTTAAAAGGCATGCTCTACAGGGGAGCATTCCTCCAACCTAACAGTGGCCCAAATCTGTCCTGTGTAAGTCCTTGAATTGTAGTGGGGGCTAGCAAGAGAAGTTGAAACTCGGGGACCTGTTATCATATCAATTATCTTCAATTTAGTAAAGGAATCTTCCTTTAAACTTTTTGACTTTGTAGTAAAAGCCGAAATTATAGAAGATTACTTTCTTTTAATAGTTGGTATGATGTTCAAGTAATATCGTCAACAAGCCAAAGAAATCATGTCTTGTCTTGTTGCAATTCAACTAGCCTGTAGTTCTTAGTGGTGATAACTGTCTAAAGCAACTAGCCAGTGCTTAACATGGAGCTGTTATTGGAAATTGATAGGGGTAATCTCCATCGATCTTTCATTTCAGAATTCAAGTTACGTCTTGCAGCCACCATTTGTCAATTTACAATCACAGAAGAAAATAGGATATGATCAAAATTCTAGATGAGGATACAATGAGCTAGCTAGCTAGCTAGCTGGGGATGTCATCTGCATGCACTGGCACTGCCCGGTGGCAAATGCCACCATTTTCCAAATGGCCATTAAAGTTATTTCCTCTTTTTACTGTTGCTCTATAGCTTTCAGGAGAGCTTCACGCACATCCCTCTCTTCAAGTGGTTGTGCATGAATTGCTGCCACTGCAACGGCTTCCATGGCAAATAATGGCGTGCACGAGATCCTAGCTTGCATTAGATTGAGACCCATCTTCTCCAGGGCCTCCAAGATCGAAACCAGTCTACCTCTCCTTCTCTCGCAAGTGACTCTAATAATGTATGACTGACAAGCATCACTCACAACCTTCTCCACTCTCACCTCATTCTGTGCAATGAATAATACACCAATATATATATGATTTGTGATCATAAACTCATCATTCCGAAAGTCAGTGAAACTAGACAGATGTTCTCCTATCGACCATAGATAGCATCATTGCATTTCAAGGCATATAACAGTGAAGATTAATGCAGAACATGCATGCCGATGACAGAGGTGGAAAAAGATGTTGTACCTTGTGCAAGCGCGAATACGCAAGAAGTCGCTTGTTGGTCGCATAAAGGGTACAGCAATCTCTAGCAAGACCTGCCAACTTCATCTTGAGCTTGTGAATGTAGAGAAAAAGGGCAACTGAGACGACAGAGCTCTCTCTATCCTAATCCATGGCCACAATGACAATATGAAACTTGGTTAGCATGGGATGTTCCTGTCTTGTCCGCTCTAGCTCTTTGTCCAAAGCAATATTTCAATATACTATTGCAAGGGAAATAAATGAACTATGCATTAGTTCATGATAAGGTGTGATTTTTACAGGGCTGGAAGCAGAACGCGATCGGAGAATGTGGAGCTTTCTCCGCAGTGTTGCTCTTTTATGCATCCCGCGGGCCATCTGTGACCTGCCTTCCTCTCTTTCTCTCTCTCTCTCTCTCTCTCTTTCAGTTACTGTGTCGAGGGAATTTCAATGGGTATGAGATAAGATCGATGAAGATGGTCGTGCCTACAGCTTGCTAAATTATATAGGAAGTGGGGACTGGAGGATTGGGGAGAGTCAAGGGAATGTGCTGACTAGACATTTTCATGTCTTTGGCTACTCTTGGGATGAGGGTACAACTCGCCTGCTCCTTTGTCTTGTATTGTGCAACCAGACAACGCAGAGAGAGTACGGGTTTGAATGGAGATTTTGAAATCACGAGATGCAGTGTTCTTGGAACACTGCAAGTCTTGTGCATGCAGCAGCTGTACTGAGGAATCCTGAGGAGGCAAGGCATTAGAAAATGGGATTCGCTAATTCCATCGTGACAAAACAAAACGGTAAGAAATTTAAAGATGAGTCACCATCATAATGAGTTATTCTTCAATACGAGAAACCAATCAATTGTCTAACATCCTATACTGGTCAAGCGGGTAACGCATAGGGTCGGATGCGGACGTGTAGTTGAGTGTGTTTTATCAACTGTCTCGGTCGGTCAAGATAGGCAACAATCAATCTAGCAACAAACACACAATGGCGCCATAGCCATAGCCCTAACCCAACCCAACCGGGGACATCCCTTGAAGGCAAAGGGGAACAGAAACAACAAGAAAAACAGGCCCTTCCCCCTTCACGAGCCTAATCTCTACTGTCTGTCCGCCTCTGTCTCTCTATGTATGTCTGTGCTCGTATCGTTTGGTTCCGATTTGTCTGTCGGGACACAGCCAACGGGCTCCTACCCAGTGTCGGCTTGTGAGTCGTTCACATGCTCTGACTATAGGGGATGTACTATTTTTGGAACATAATGCACAACAGCATATATAAGCTTTATTAGCAATTACTCTTGTTTTTTTTTTCTAACTTAGTGTTCATTCCACATCTGGGGCTTCGCATTTATCAGCAGTAAAATGTACTATTTGTGTGTGAACCTCACCCAGCTCGTACATATAGTTCTCAGAATTAGTACATTTTTTGCTGATAGTTCTTGAGTGTTTTTTTTTAATTACACCCATATATGTTTGTGAACGAAGAACATCGACTTTGATGGAATCCGTGAGCCGTACCGGGTATTTATGTGGAACAGTAGAGATTAAACCCATCCTCTGAAAAAAGGGAGCAAGGAAAGACAGACACACTGATGAGGAGGGGATAGCTTGGCAGGTGCTCCCTGGATTATCACTGCTTTGCTTTGCTTTACCTCTTCAGGGGAATGGTATGTTGAGATCATAATGCTCCCAAAATTCTATCACAGGCATGATTTGTTAGTGAGTAGCACTACTAGCCCACTGCTCTTATTACTTACTAGCTCAGAACCTGGATACAAGTAGTTTACAAATTGTATTATTTTGAGTGGGATTCATCATTCTCATTTAAGGAAACATGGTAAATATCGAGTGTATGTCATATGGCTTTGATTGTTACTTAACATGATAATTCATTGATTTCATCTTTCAACAAATTGATAGAGGGTATGGGCCTTCCGGTCAATAGACACCTATCCTATCCTCCTCCTTTATATTATTTATCTGAAGGACAGACAGAATGACGGGTGTTAAATGTTTAAAGGTGAATTCGTCCTTAAGACTACTCATTGGTGTTTCCAGCTTTGTTGGGAATACAGGCTACATATCTTGTCATCCCCTTGTGACCTAGCGAGGGAGGGCAGTGCAGTGCCTGTCGCGTTTCCATCTCATCAGTTCTTTCATGTCACCAAAACTTACAAACCCCAGCAAGGGTAAAGACTAAAGAGGAGATGGTGTAATGACTTTTCATAAAATATACAAGCTGGATAAATAAGAATCAAATTGGATGTTTGCCCAAAAACTGAATTGAATATATAAATATGTCAAATTAAGTGAATCAAACAATAAAATAAATTATCTACTTTTAAATGAATCATAATTTCAATTTGCATCATCATTTTTTCCCTTTATTTCACGATTCAACCCTACGATAAATAGGATAAAAGGGCATGGATGGGTTAGGTTGAACGTCCCCGGCAATCTTGACTCAAACATCTCTTTCTTGCTCGCGGATAAAGAACACCCTTCAGATTTTTAACCATTAGATCTATATGGTTAATAACTAAGCTAATTGGTAAGGGAAAATGGTATATCATTACTAACCCATAAAGGATAGATATTTAGGATGATTGGTGTGAAGCATGTTACTTTTACAGCTAGATGAAGTTAAACCTTGGGATGGAGCTGCGGTACAGGTAATGTCCACTAGTGCTTGACATGCATGCTTATTCCCTCTATCCCTCTCTCAAAAGGTGAGGGGGAATGGTCGGGCACTGCTTTTCAGCTAATTCCTGTCTGTCATTTTGTTAAATGATATCTTCTTCTTGTCAAATCGTAGATCACATGAGCGCATTGAAAACATAAAAAACTGTGGACTCTTTCTCTGGTTTTCACCCTCGCTTTTTTTCTTTCCTTGGTTTATATTTGTAGGATCATCGTCGAATGGATTGTCTTCCATTGATTCTTACTCCTCCAACACTCTTGTCTTTTATACTTGCCTGATGGTAATTATCTTTCGGACTTATTCGATGATTAAAAAGAGTGAAGGATTTGCGAGAAGTCGATCTTGTTTCTCTCCAACACAGTCTCGTGCTTGTGCTTAATTTAAAAGAATCGTTTCCACAGAAAAAAGTTAGATAGATATTTTGCACTTTTCAGTGAACTACTGTTCACTCACGTGTGTGTGAGGATGCACCTGAAAAAAGAAGAATGATATGGGATACTGCAATTCCTCGGAATGATCATCTGTCTGCAACATTTTGTTCCAATGATTCCGTATTGAAGCCACCGTTAAATTCACAGGTTGGCCTAATAATGTGGTCTTTTAATGACCAATGCAATGCAGTACATCAAGGGCTGAACATTACATTCATGAAATATCCCATTCTTTGTAAATTGTGTCAATACCTACATAGAATAAATATTATTTATGTAATGAAAAAAGTCATGGCTCTTAATTGGAATTAACCCATCATATTTATTCAACCAGACTCTGAATTAAAGTTGCTAGTAGCATATAATGGAAACGAAAATGGGAAATATGTGGAAATGAAGACCATTGAAATACTGAAATTTCCCAATAAAATAAAACCTTGCAAGAGGAATTACAAAGTAACAAAACGGAAACATAGAGTTTGGAAAATCAAATCCAAAGCACTTAAATTTCATGGAGGTCGGGCGCTATATATTCCCCAAGATATGCTTTTCCCTCATTAAGCCTTTAACCATACATAAGAAAGTGACTGAATAAATTATAAGATTATTGTGTTGTGTGATTATATTATATTATATTATACTATAGGGAAGTGCGGTGGTTTGGCTTCCGCATAGCCTCCCAATTTGAGCTAGAATACAAAATTTCCTTATTACTACACGGGCCATTTGAGTCTCCCAGTTCTCATTTCTTTTACCGCCCACCTAATTATTTCCTTTTCTTGCACATTATTTCATCATTTGTATTTGGTTTCTGATGCTTTATATGCTGCTGGGAGCATAGGCCATGGCCTGCCTGATCTTTCAGCCTCTGTGATTATTTTCAAGATTTTGTGGCTGTCAATATGCATACTTTTGACTTGATCCTTCTTCTTTTAGCTTGTTGTAGACTTGCAGTATATATGATTACCTGGGTTATCGGCGTTAACTGTAACCAATAACCATTCCCATACTCAGTCAAATTATCGGCTTGTCATCCGAGCAATGTACACGTCTTTCCTGTAAACAAAAAAATGCACACGCCTTGAATGAAAGGTACAATGGCTTAATCACAAACTTACCTTATATTCCATGGCTGGTTCTTCTCTGAATCCGGAACATGAAGCCTTCAAGATAAAGCATTATGAGAAACTGTGATGGTAGAGTGAAGGAATTGCAGGGCAATTCTCCTTTGGCAGAAACTACACAATGTTCATGCAATTAATTGCACAATATAATGGACTAGATTAATGTATGTGCTATATCTGCCAAAGGAGAATGGCACTGTTATTCTTCCCTACCTCCAATATGTACTCCAAAGGACGGTGAAGATCAACAATATGGAAAAGCCCAGGTAATATTAAGGCTGATCTTTGCTCTAGTCCGCAATGCTGTTGCTTTTATTACATATCCATCCCTATATATAGTGTAAGCACTATGTACCCGGAGAGCGGATATGCGCGAGCAGATAGGAAAGACATAGTTAAGTATATGCGGAAGGATCATTCCCCTCTAGCCATATCTGACGAGGATTTGCTCTCTGCACTGGTTTGTTGCTTTATATATATATGGTGCCCTCCATACTAGGGTTTGGTTTTCTTGTAGATGTTTCCTCAACCACATGTATTTTTTTAATATAATTATTACTATTCATAAATCACATTTAGTCTTCATGAACTAAACCTCGAGCTAATTCGGTCCGTTCAAGTGTAAAACTTTAAAATGTTAAATTTTTTTTCTATTCCTAGATACACTAATCCAAAAGATCTGGTTAAGAGTAATGAGTGTCAAATCGCAAGATGAATCCAGCTTATTTCCTACCATATGCCTTCGTTCATATTCCAAAAATATAATTAAGTTTTCTCTCCGGATCAAGATAATACATTAAGTTGTGGGAGTACTGCAGTAATGATAGAGATGTTGGGTGATCTGTGATCTGCATTTAAAAATTATTGAATGTGTGTATATCAATATTGTGATGAGCCAACAACACTATCATCATCATCACCTCCTTTACAATACCTGGGGAAGTATTGGTAGACAAAAATGGCTGGTGACCCTCCTTTAATTTCTCCCGTGTGACTTGAGTAATGGAAGAAGATGGTCATCCGAATCTAATTCCATTGGTCAAAAACAACTCTTCTTCTTCTTTTTCTCGGTCTTTAAGCTGAGCCAATGATGTCTTAATGATGCGTGAATATTGATGCACATGCATTGGAATCAAGATCAGAAGTAATATTAATCAATGGTGCAAGATAATGGGAATGTAATAGATGGTCTATTAGGGCTGACATGATATATTGATAATTTAGTTAATAGATTTATAAATTTATAATAATCCAAATATAAAATAATAATAATAAAATATTACAATATATCAAACATAAGTAACTGAAATAGTATTTTAATTATTGTGCAAAAAAAAAGAAATAGTATTTTAACAATGTTATATAATATCTCAAAACTCATATCAATATAGACATAAATCACTAAATATTTATTTTGAAAAATTATAAAATTGATTTACAGATGTATACTAAAAAATAAGTAAGAATTTCCAAAAAAAATAACAACATATGTATATACCTCGTCAAAATGGTGTTCCATCATCGTATTGAACCTAGACATTGTCCAAGACAATACTATAGCCGTTGGACAAGAAGGATGCGTATCTGCAGATCCGATTTTAAATTGATGCAGAGGAACTGCTGGGCAAATCTCCTTTGGCAGGGAGCACTCTCTTTTCATTTGGACAAGAAAATTATCAAGAACTGGCCCTTTTTTTCATTTTAACAAGAAAATAAAGGACCATGCTAGCTAGCTAGCTAGCTCTTGCCTATCGACCAAGCTTAGAAGAGACTTGTCAGTAATCAGCCGAGAGGGAACCTGCCAATGGAAGAACTTGCCCTGTAATATGCAACTGCACCTCCTTATATAACTCCTCCGAGATCCGTCTCCTGGTTGCTCTACCATATATGTTGCTACAGTTCTGGTGTCTGACTTAGAATGTGTTTTCCATCCTACAGACCTGATGGATTTTTATGCAATTTCTGAAATGGCATATTCATCGAAACTATCCGGATTCTGTGACTATCAACCACTGTTGTTTTTTTTGGCCCATCTCTGGCAGCCCTTGCCTGGTGACCCTCCTCTAATTTCCTCGTGTGACACTTTATTCCACGTCCAGGATGTTTATTTCCTGCATAAGCATATTCCTGCTTTGTACTGTACGACCCTCTTTCGATTTTTTTTTATGTACTTTTGATTGATTAGGGCAAGCAAGAATTTCCCCGAAATTAGACTAATAATATCTCGTGATATCATCTGAAGGTAAAGAAAAAAAACAGGAGTTGGACAATGAGTTGGTTCAGGTAAATTAGACTAATAATATCTCCAATCTCATGTGTCTCATATGTAACTAAAAAAATTATTCACAAAAAATATAAAAATAAATATAATGATATAATAGTTGGTGGAGAGAAATTAGAAAAGATCATAGAGAGAAATGAAGAGGGAGATGTCAGCTGAATTGAAGATCCATATTCTTGATATCAGATCTTGTTTGGCAAAAAGCATAGCATCAATCACTCTCACTAAACACTACTGGATAATTGATTCGCTTTTAGAGCAGGAGAAATGCTAAAAGAAAAAGATAGAGTGAGATATAGCAGATAAAAAGGAAAGGAAGAAGAAAAACAAGATGAACTATACCAACAATTTATGAGGAAAATCGTGGCTGTTTTGTGTCGCAGATAGTGCATATATGTCCAAATACATGGGATGGGACAGGTTGGTTGCCTTGCTTGCACCAGTTGATTATTCTCATCGTGGTATATTATGTTTTCTCTATTCTAAAGAATGCGAAAAAATAGTGAAAATCAATAGTTGATATTATTATGTCCGAGACACTACACTGGGTAAGAAATTCTTTTATAGAAAAAAGGTGAAAGCAAGCGATGATCAATTTCAATAAATTCTAATTGTCCTGAAAGGAGGGGGATGGGATATGCACCAGCACATTCCCAAAAAAAAAATATTCTATTCAACAGCAAGGTGATCTCCAACCATCAAAATGGCATAAAGTCCCAAAAACGATGTTAAGAGACAACACGTGTTTACTCTTTTTTGATTTACTCTTTCCCCTCCTATCCCTTTTCTTCTTTTATTACGGGTCTGGTTTCATAAACCAAGAGTTAGCTACTGCCTTCGGTTCTCTTGGCTAAATGTAATGTGATGTCTAAGATGGTGAGATTTACAGAATGTTATTCTTTTTTGCACAATGATTTGTTGAATGGACCACTCTTACTATTTGCCTTTTCACTATTTTCATCCAGCTCCGACTCGTGCATACATTACTGTTACTACTAAGGTTTGCGGATCTTCCAAGAATATGCCTGGAAGCAAATATGAAACTTCAAGGTGGTGAGCCAGCTCAGCTACCTATAAATATGTTCACTGTCATTGCAACTGTTCATCGTCTTAGACGAGACTAAACTTAGCGTGAGAGGAAGACAGCCGAAAGATCCTTTCTCTGTGTAGGGTTATCCATTTTATATTACACACTCTCCCCCTAACCCTATTGTAGATAGGAACCACCTATCTACAATATCTCACTAGCAAAAAAACTCTTCCCCGTTGCATTATATTTCTAGTAGCATGTGATGTGATGGGAGTGGACCGGTCAATTACTGGGTAATTACTCCTTTGGCAGGTGGCAACTTGATTAAATCATGGGCGTGAGTGCTGTACTGCCCATTTCACCCCCTCTTGCCAAAGGAGATTTGCCCGGCGATTCGCCTGTCTAGTGTCGTGATGACCTCGTATATCTTCCTTGACCATTACCATAAGACTCGTAAAATAGCGTTGATTCCCTTTCCTTTTTCCAACTCCCCCAGCACATATTGACTGATGTTGTTAGAAACACCCGCTTAGTCTGCACAAAGGTCCCGGATGCTTTGGAGCAATTCTCATATGCAGGTGCTACTTAGAAGCAGCATTTACTTGTGCAACAAGGGTAAGCATAACAGATACATGCAAGCAAGTTACTATTAATTTTAGTACATTATATATAGAAGTTAAAATTTGGCATATATATAGAGAGAGACATATGAGCATATTGTTTGGGTCCGTTATTCAACTTCTTGCCATCAGAAATATCAAGCACGTCAATATCATCAGAAATCGCCCGTGTCCGTTCGGTTTTGTTGAGGTCCATAAGTGACAAGCTGAGCACGCCCGCGGGCTTCCCATTGGATTCACCTTCGCTCAACACGATCCTACACTCGGCGGTTCATCTGCACCCTATCCAGTCACAGTCAGGGAGGGAGATCTCCGAGGAATTCTTGTCATCATATGGCAGCTTCAAGACAAAGCGAACCGGCAGAGCTATCGACTAGGAGTCCAGGCAGATCAACAACCGAAAATCGACATGGTGGGCTCATGCTGTTGCATCCACAGTTAGATGATCGGTTTGTAGAACAAGTTGTCGATTGATGATATTTATAGTTAAGGGTTTACCAATTTCAGTAGTTGATGGAAGCAACTACTGAAATATAATGTTTGCCATCTATAAGAAATAGTAGAAAAAGGAATATTATAAACTATTACATTATTAGTTCTTATACAAGTCCTAATAGCTGTTAATTACTAGCATGTTCTTTAATCACATTAACAATACCAGATGACTTCAATTAATCAGAGACGCTGCATCAATGGACGAGAAATTATTTGCGTCCAAGTTATGCCTTCTTGCAGTATTTTGCCAAAATTTGGAAAAGGTGTCAAGTATCCTAAAGCAGGAGGAACTACAGCATAGCTAGAATATACAGTTAGTTGCTTACTAAGAGACGGTAGCTATTGAATCTGTCATCTCGGTCCCGAGAGCTCCATAGCTTCAATAATGAACGAAGATCCTTCGTGGGTGTTGCTGTAGCTTCGTGAGAAACTACAAGCTCTTGGATCCTCAAGGTTGGTATTAGCTCTTCTTCCTTGTAATTCCTCTGGAATATTTTCCGTTTGTCCCAGAGACTCCAAGACCTTCAAGATTTCTGACATCCTCGGCCTCAGGTTTGGGTGTGGTTGAGTACATTGGAGGGCTAGTTCAACTACCTTCTCAAGCTCTAGTGCATCGAAACAACCCCTCAGGTCCCGATCTACAATAACCTCGAGCCTCTTTTCTTCATGCAAAGTCCTCACCTACAAGTTAAACAATAGATCAGTATCTGCAATTCTCATGACAACTGCTAAACAGTATTCTAATTATTATTTTTCCCAGAGCATGGAACAACAATTCCTGCAATGCTTTCAAACTAAGAGTCCTGTCCAATCCAGAAACTACTGGCTGGCGTTACTCCATATTAATATAGGAGGATTGCTTACTCACCCAATCAAGGATCATTCCTTTCTGGATCTGTCCGTTCCCTGCATCTAATGCCTTCTGCCCTGTTACTAGCTCCAGTATTAGTATCCCAAATCCAAAAACATCAGTTTTTTCTGAGGATTGCCCTGTCGACAGATACTCGGGGGCTATGTGGCCAACAGTGCCACGAACAGCCGTTGTGACGTGTGAATCTCTCCTATCCAAGAGTTTAGCTAGTCCAAAATCTCCAACAACTGCCTCAAAACTCTCATCAAGCAAGATGTTTGCAGCCTTGACATCCCGGTGTATTATCTTCGGATTGCACTGCTCGTGCAGGTATAAGAGTCCACGGGCAGTCCCAAGAGCTATGCGCATCCTTCTGTTCCAATCCAGTGAAGGTCTTTCCCGGAAATTGTCTAGAATATAAGAATATCCATCATTAGCACAAGATCTCACTTATTACACTATGGTTGTGAATAATAAGCATATAGAATCAACTTCTTTAGTACAAATAATTTAGGGTTCATATGATGCAGTTAAATGGAAAAGAGGGTGGAATTCAATTGCCATAAAAAATTTTCACTTGAATTTCACTTCAATAGATATCCTATCATTGCTTATTTAGATGGGCCAAGTAGGATGGACATGCATTAGTTTGTCTCAATTATGTAAACATTTGAGGAGAAGCCTGCAATAAGAACTGAAAAACGAACCTCTTAGGCGATCTGCAACACTTCCATTTGGCATGTACGGGTAGACAAGCAATCTCTCTTCGGGAGTCATGCAAAAACCATAGAGGCGCAAAAGATTCCGGTGAAGAGCCAACCCGATCATTTCAACTTCAGTCTGAAACTGAACCTCTCCTGTATAGTTCGGATCCTTGAGCCGTTTTACAGCTACCACTATATTGTTTGAGAGATTTCCTTTGTAGACGATACCAAAACCTCCTTGCCCAAGTATGTTTTTTCGGCTGAAATTGCCTGTGGCTGCTTGGAGCTCCCTGAATGTGAACCTTTTCAAATGGCCGATGTCAAGCTTGTAGTCTTGCTGCACTGTAAGGCAGAGAAGCAGATTATCGTTTTTCGTTTCTTTAGACCAAGAAACCAGATCATATTCTGATCCTGATCAGATAAAAGTGCAGTTTCTTTAGAAAATGTGACCAACCATATGATGTCAGGAGAAAACGTGATCGATACCACTTTATCCCACAAATAATCAGCATCACAGAGATGACAAATGTGCAGCTAATCACTACAGCAATGGAATGAACCCATCTGTCGTGGCCAGCTCTTGTTGGTGGTAAGGCTGTCTCTGCAGCGAAAATAATGAGAAAGCTCAAATCATTGATATGCTAACATAAAGACCAAAGAGAATTCTCCACACATATTAAAGATTACCAGTCATAGGTTTTGGATCTCCTACACAAGTCTGTATATTGCACAAGAAGATATTCCCTGTTACACTGGAAAAGAAAAAGAAATGGGTAGCATTCTCAAACGTATCAAAGAATTTGACTCTGCCGGAAGGAATATCCATACGGGTGGGTGGTTCTATACAGTATCTTCATCTTCCATAATAAATTCAAATGTACCCTTTGGATCACCATCTTAATGTTTTCATAATAAATTTTGGAACATGAATTTAAAGCAGTACATTGAGCTGATGGTGTCTGAAAGCAGATCAGTATGAAATTTACCATTGAGCATGGCCTTGCATTGATACCATAATTATTACATCTCACCTGTAGCCCTTTGCAAGAATTTTTGGAGTAGGGCCACTTAGGTTGTTGAATGATAAATCCCTGGAAGACATGGTTCAGTTAAATAAGAACATGCTCTTTTAGTTGTAGGTGAAGAAAATAAAGGGATTTCATAGCTGTGAAATAAGAAAAAAAACATACAGGAATGAGAGACCGGTTAGATTTGCCACAAGGCTAGGAATCTGTCCTGATAACTTGTTTCTGTTCAGTCGCCTGTGTGACTTAACCAGGTAGACTCTTATTTCACAGACTATTAATGAGCTATAAATTGAAGCAGTACCAATTAAGTTGATACTCACAGATAAGTCAGACGGGTAAGATAGCCCAGGGAGCTCGGTATCTCACCAGCAAATTGGTTTCCCGAGAGGTCGAGAGTTTGGAGAAGGGAGAGCTTCCCCATTTCGACTGGGACGGGACCAGACAGATCGTTATTCTGTAGCAGCCTTAGAATTCAAAAGACATCAGTATGCAAGCAAAAATGGGCTTACAGTGTTTCCAGTTTAGTACTGAGGATTGAGGATGACGAGACAGCATGCTTACAATGTTCTTAGATGTGTTAAGTTCCCAATGCTTGGTGAGAGTGCTCCTGATAAACCATTGCTTGCCATTTCACTGCGAAAAGCAACAGAAAACTACCCATAAATGAAAATAATGAGGAACGTACGCGCAGAAGTAATAAGGTCATGAGACTTGGAACTTACAGGGAAATCACAAAACCCTCAACAGAGCAAGCCACCATATTCCAAGTGCATGGATCCACAGAGTTAATATCCCACCCACTCAATACATGAAATTTATCCACCATTTTACTCTTCACTGACATCAATGCAGCAACTGGTTTGCCAAAACGGAAATAGATGTCGGTGCTTTCATTTCAAACGATTGATAAGAAAAAGGTCGAATAGGAAGAAAATGGTTTTCCTTTTTACCTTCAAAATTGACACCCTTTGGGGAAAGTAGGCTATCAGTTGAACTAGCAGCCGGAGGGAGCAGAGAAGTGCAGAGAAGCAACAGAAAGAACGCAATAAACTTTGCCATGAAAAATCAGAAGTAGAAACCAAGGGAGAGCAGTTTGAAATGAAAGCGCTGATAAGAAAACACACATCCAGAGAAGAGGGGCTTGGCTGAAATTCGTCTTCTGAATCGTAGCTAGGAGGCTGGGTTCATTTCGAGTCAAAATGGACTCAATCTCTTAGCCCAGCCAGCAAAGAATGATTTCTTCTCACTTTCACTAAAATTTTCTCAAAATTGTCCAATATTTGTATACAATGTCAGACGTCCAAGTTATTATTGTGGCCTCTCTGATCACCATGCCTCGAGTAACCAACCGAAACTGCTTCAGACAAAATTGTGGGGGAAAAAGACAGAGACATAATGGAATTAGTAATCTAAAGGGGCAAAAGAGAGTGGTCAAATTGGGATGATTAAAGAAATGTTTATGAACGAGAAATTTAAGAACGGAGGAAGACGGGGAAGAGAAAAAAACTTTGAATGTTAAGTACTTCGGTAATTGGGCAGAGCTGGAAAGGGTCCAGTCTAGAGATTTGGACAGGGCAGAGATTGTCCCCTTGTCGTCTTTCCTTTCAGTGGGATAGCATTTCCCTTCACCCAAGATGTTAGATCTTTATGAGTTCACTTCAGTCGTCTTGCCGCTGCCTGAAAACCATGAATATGTCCAGAACATCAAAACAGTACGTACAATATCCAGACAGTCACTCAGTAGAAAGGAACATATATCGAGCACAGGTTGCGGACAGTTGAATCCACTGGTCACTAGGCGTGTTGTCCAAGGACCAGTTAGCCTTACAAATGGAGTTGTCAATAATATTCTTTTTTATTATTTTTTCAGCTTAACCTATATTTTTTTCCGGTGAGAAATTGTCAGTCATCTTTGAGTAAACGATCACAAGAAATCAGCGTGGGCCTTGGCAAGGGTTTGAGCCCATCAGAAAGATTTTCATAAGCATGAGCCATGGCCTCGATAGGTTACCCTGCAGAAGAATATATAGAGAACTGGGATTTCAGTGAACTCTGTTGTCAAGTCCTTACTACTGATGGATAATGTAACCTAAATACATAGTGATTTACGAGAGATAGTATACCTATTTGGATGTGAAACCCATGATTTTACAATAATGGAAAGGAATACCATTGACGTTTCTTGGAGAATTGGTAATTATTATTATATATATTTACTTGTAGAGCCTCCATCATCTCCCTCAAAGTCAAAGAATGGCCACAGGCGGCCATTCTCAGACTCGTATCCACCGACTTCTTCTGCCTTTTCGACTCTCACCTGTCTCCTCACCCAGCTCAGGCTCTCCTCGGTTCCCTGCTTCCCCGTCAGCAGTTCCACCAGAATCAGCCCAACGTCCTCTTTCAGCCTGATACCAACGTCCCTGTTAATGGACCTATGAACATCGAGGGCGGTGGGGATAAAGGATGCAAGGGGGGCGCTGGTGGTGATGTTCGAGATAGGTCCATTAACATTGGTGTAAGAGATGAAGTGATTCCCATCTTCAAAACTATCAATCATTAACCTCAATGATTTCAATATGCATGTATGTATATACAGTCACAACGAAATAGACAGGTAAACAAGGAATATTATAATTTATAATGACCACATGATCGAGGACATCAAGCACTAACTACTAAGGCCTTTGAATTTTCATTTTGATTTTCGGGTGGGACCAGCCATGAGTTCCTGCATGCAGAAAGTGAATGATAAACCAAGTACGATAATCAGTTTTTGGTTTAAGATTAAAACTTGATGAAATTACTGAAAGTTCCATTAACGACATGAAAGGAGATTCTACCTCTAAGTATCGAATATGATCATGATGTGAATTCGAGGATCTTACGATGTTCTCCCATTTGGTTTCACAAGTGGGTATCACCATTCCCCTACTCTGCATCTTTGGGGTGAATGGGCCACCCCCTGAAGGCACTGTTCGTGTTCTGTCGAGCCATGACTGTGATGGGGACTTCAAGAGTGGTGGTAGCGACTGACAACTCAGATCTCCCTTTTCACCTCCATTCAACTTCTCAACTTTGCTCTGGGTCAGATCACCACTTGTAGATAAACGTGAAAATCTCGGGGGCTTGAGGAATTCTCGAGGATCAGAACGTTCTGATGAAGCTTCTTTCAGTTCTCGTGCTCTTCTTCTAAGTAGAGTTTCATTTTCTTCTTTGGTTTCAGGCTCCATCCGAACCTCTTGTTTGGAGGACTTTGGATTCGTTTGTGAATCTCTTTCCATGTCTATACTATCAACGTACACTTTCTTCACTCCAAACGAAGTTTGCAGCAAACGATCTTTTCGAGATTCGTCAGAGCTATTTCCTGTGATGCTTTCTACTTCCGAATAAGAGCTGAGCAGCCTGGCTCTGACCAAAGGAGACGAAGGCCGCTCATTCTGTCGGGTAGAGAAAGCCCCGGCCGTTGTTGAATGCCTGTAAGGGGACACTGAATCTCTCAGAGCCTGGAGCTCACCTGACAGATTAAAACAACGGGTTCCACCAGCGGGGGGCTTGACCGTATGATCCCGTAATCTAGGAGTGATCAGGACATCATGCAATCTACGTTCAGGAAGTTCACCTGAGTAATTAAAATGAGGTGGTCTGGCCCTCAGGCTAGGCAACCTGGGAGTCAGAGATCCACGTTCTGATTGTTGTTTCTGGTTATCAACATTCTGTCGAGCAAATAAAGCATCAGCCCTTGAACGCATGAAAGGGGATGATGAACCTCTCATGATTTGTAGCTCGCCTGAGAAATTGGAACGGCTGAAATGGGATAATGAACCTCTCATGACTTGTAGCTCGCCAGAGAGATTAGAACGCCTGAAAGGGGATAATGAACCTCTCACGACTTGTAGCTCGCCTGAGAAATTGGAACGCCTGAAAGGGGATAATGGACCTCTCATGATTTGTATCTCGCCTGAGAAATTGAACCGACGAGATCCACCTGCAGAAAGCTTATCCCGACCCTGTATTTTGGGAGTCAGTGTGCCTCCATTGGATCCATACTTGTAATAGTCATTCTGCATTGCAATGTAGGACGAATATGATATTAATATTATGCCCCCTTCTGAGGTCCTTGAATCTAGATTTGTTGCTTCTGGTTCTTCAGATTTTAATATTGCACCCAAATTATACAATTCATGGAATGAGATTTGAGTAATAGTAGTAGTGATAAGCTATATTATATTATTTATTACCTTTGAGACCGGTGTGGTTTTGGCTCCAGAAAGTCCATCCTTGTACCATCTTTTAGCTGGGGATGGGACAGATAAAGAACTCTTGGTCCCAACTTTCGTCCATGGGATGTGATTCAGGAGGCATAGGGAACCCTTAAGGCTTAACTTAGGAATTAGGCCGCAACCTTTGCCTTGGATAATCCCATAATCATCATCAGCCTCATCAATTTCACCTTGGCTTTTGTCTTCTTCACCTAGGCCGTGCTTGTGATATTTCTTTATCATGCCAGACTGACCCTTTCTGGGGAGTGCACTAGTGTCCCTTACAGGCTCTCTTTTTGCCTCCTTTGGATGTTCGTATGGAAGCGGTTGTTGTTTATGGCAAGCAAACAGAGGAGGTTCGAAAGCCATTGCCCGAGCAGCAGGCAGGAAACGGCCTATGATGAACTCTCGGCTTGTCGGATCGACAGAAAACATTCCACATGGTTTCCTGGCCGAACCATCTGAGCCACTCAAACCGCTGACACTGTAATCAGATGAGAAAGAAACAGACTCTGCCAGAGATGAACTCTCAGGCGCATCAGAATCAAATTGCACCTCATGATCATTGTCGTCACTATCATCCAAGAAGCCAACGCTCTCCGTCTCATCTCCTTCACCTTTAGTAGAGCCCTCCAATGACCTAAGCAACTCAGTCATGGCTTGATCTACAGAGACCTTTTCATATACTTCATTGGGATACGGAGGCTCTGGATGATTCTTGGCTACTCCAGGGATCTGTTCCCACATGAAAGGAACATTGACAGGCTCTGTCATTTGTTGTACATTAGAACCTGCAGACCGGTAAGGAGGGATGCTCCGCCTATTATTTGGTAATAAGCTATCCAAACTTGAAGATCCGGACGCTGAGATCCGCCTCACAGAGATGAGTGGAGTGTTAAAATTCAGCCTTTTCTCTTCCATCAATGCGCTGTACTCTATCAAACTGATTGAAAGTATAATATTTACGAGATCAAAGTGTTCTGAGAGACATCCTCCAGCTCCCGGTTTCGAAGAAAAAGTAGATCAAGACGCAATGCTGCGCATGTAATCAGGTTCTTGGGGGGTCTAAGTTATCGAAGAGCTAAATCGAGGAACACTCCTCTTCCTTTTCTTCGGCCTAATAGTAGATAATTCCTAAAAGCAAGAATCCAGGGCACGGATTGGATCAGGTGAACTTTCAATGACTTGCAAAAGAACATTTAACGTCAATTTCTAGAGACTGTCTAAAACTACCTATTATATTCTACGATTCCCACCCTCAAAAAAGGGGAGAGTCCGCTACTAGGACCATCAACTCGAAAAGAAGCCAAAATTTCAATCTCAAAGTGAATAAACAAAATGGAAAAGGTAAATTTAGCTTCCGTGTCGGCCATAACCATAACACGGGCATCAGAAGGAAGAACCTGACTCCGCATTGATATTGAATCTCATAACATGATAAAAATAATGCTCTTCTGGTATGGAATAACTATACCAGGAAAAAGAAAAAAAAAAGAAGAGGGGGAAAACTGAGCTCAAGAGAGAGAGGTATTACCAAGAACTGAAGACCTATCAATCAAGACCTTCACTTTATTTTATATATTTTTTTCTTGGAGAGACGCAACAATTACAGCAGCATCTAAGCTACCTGCTCCAATGGCATTCCTGCAATATGGAAAGATATTATAACCAAGGACAAAGGAAGTTCATCTGCCGCCGAAGTAATAGGATAGATGTATCTGAAGAGCCAAAGAAGCAAACTGCAGAAGGAGTGCCTTTTCAATCCATGCTGGTGGCTTCACTCGGCCAGAGCTAGCCGCTGCAATTATGACGAGAATTCAGGAAATGGGTGTGTAAACAGGAAACTAGCCACCAGCCAGAAAATAACAGAGGGAGGGTGCTTCTGGAGAGGAAAAATCCCTCTTCAGTGTTGTATTGTACTTATCAGTCACAAGGAGAGACAACAGAGTGATGCTCTCGGAATCTGCATATCTATCACTGGAGCTGTAAAAGAAAGAGAGTGATGGAGATAAAGAGAGAGAGTGTGAGAGTGTGAGGGTGGAGTTGAGTGATTGAAAGATAGATCTTAGAGATGGCGAAGTTTTTTTGGTATGTTTTTCTCGCATATCTGTCGGAAGCCAGCCGCAGCATACTCAACTGATTTTCCTTTCTTTTTATTTAATATTCTATTATTTTCTTTTTCCCATACTCAACACAATTATTTATTCATATATGAATAAAATATTGTCAAATATATATAGTAGTATTAAAATTAAACATGCTGAACAGTGTGTGGCTGCTTAGCCTTACTCTATCTACCCCTACAACAAAAGAAAAGAAGAATTCAAGAAGAGAGAAGGCCCGTAGAATTACATTATTTTGGGCGACGAAGAGTCACGGAACTGAGTCTGAGAGGGAGGATGGAGACAGTTTATAGTTAAAAGGAGTGAAAAGCCAACCACCACCCATGATAGGATCTGCTGCATCACTCAGTCAACTCGACGGCAGAAATTTTGTTTTGATTTCAAGCTTTGGGTTAATGTTAACTTTAACTTTATGCTGGTTGGCCGGTACTGACTTGGCCTGCTGCTGCAGTGACAAAAAGAACCCACAATCATAACAGAGGGCTGGTGAATGGTGATTGTGGTGGTTCATTGCGTTGCTGCCTCCTGACTATCTTCAGAAATTAAGGATCTATTATATAAGTATACATATATCTAACAACATGGAAAAAACAGTTTATATAAGCCTAATGGGAGAATGATAATATGTGGAAAGGGTGTCAATACCATGACTACCCACCGCTTCACATAATTAATTCATTTGGGATGTTGCTTTGCATATAGCTCCGTATGAATCAGAATCGTATGGAATGCTGGGCCAACACTCACATTCAACAATATCAAATTATTTTACAATAGAATAATGAAGAGGGAGAGAAGGAGAGAGTGAGAGGCATGACATGATTTGATGTGATCTATGATATGAACAGAATATACATGTGTTGGTGTCTACTTCCCCTACTTCACTCGCTCAGTAGACAGTACCGAGCATTTGCTTTTCCGGTTGATTAATAATCAGTGCTAATTTTTCTGCGCCAAGTACATCAGATCAAATTAGTTCAGATGGGCAGCCCATAAACCTCACAGTTCCGGTCCTATCCAGTGTCTGCAAAACATACAAGGGCCCATCCATCACAAACAATTCTCAAAATCCCAAGCCGGCCACATCCCCTCTATGAATAATCATCATTCACGAGGCAGTTAAACAACAGAACATGACAGAACAGTCTTCATCCCCACTACAACTATGTTCTTTTCTTGATTTATAACCATATATGAAAAATAAAATGGCCAAAAATGTTCTAGTCAATCTGAACATCTACTTCAAGGAGATCCAGGCACCATCAACTCCGTTACCAATCATATCCTTGTTCTAATCCACAAGGCTAATGCAGTTTTTTGCAGAAAAACTACCTCATCAAAGAAGAACACTACACTGGACTTTTATGTAGAAGAAAAGCACAAATAAGTGCAGGCACCTGTAGACACTGCGTAATCCAGCAATCAGATTCCCTTTGCATTCCAATAATCAAATATTTACATAAACAAACAGTTGGCCTGTAAGTGATATCAAAAAGTTAACCAAGCAAGAAATGAAAATCAATATAACTAAACAAATTCATCACAATAAGATGGGTTTTTGCCATCAAAAGAATGCATATCAGTTGCTCATGTCATTATTGTTAGAATTGTTTAATTTAGCAAACAATTATCTCTATACCGAATCCAAGAAATCAGAGCAACATCTCACCTAGCCATTTTCTATGTAGCAATTCAAATAGCAATTTTAGTAGTTCAATTGTATAAAATATAAGAACAAGAAAATACCCCGTTGTTGTGAGTTTGTTGCGGAGATTTTCAACAGCTTTTAGTAGGTATAAAAGAAAATTAAATGTACCATATATAGCAGAGGATAAAAAAAGTGAGAATAATAGATAGAAACAGAATACATAAAACCTCTTTGCATGAGTGGTTGTTCTTGAGTGAGTTCTTAAGTGTCAAACGCTGGTTCTTGTTAGAGTGTCTGAAGGAAAATCTGAAGTGATCAGGTCTTGTAAAGGAAAGGTGTAATGAATGCAGTGAAGTGAGCTGTCAAGATATACCTGTGAATATTCTCTCAACAGAGAGAGCAAGAATCCCTTGCATCCTGTGTTCGATTCTGGGCGGGCTCACAGCATAATACAGTAGAGGAAAATGAGGATCCAAAGTTCGAATACTCAAGGAAACACAAATTATTTATTGAAATCCTAAGAGTGGTATCAGAGCCATCTGCCCAACAGTCGGATCCGGCAAATCAAGAAAGTTTTTAATTAGATCATGAATTCAAGATTTCAATAATGACAACTGAGGGAGTTGGTTACTTGCACATTAGCTTACCCAAGTTTGATGGACACTATGAAAATTGGGCAATACTAATGGAGAACTTACTAAAATCACTAAATCTGTGGAATCTAATTGAGACAGATATTCCTGCTAAGTTTGAATAAGGTATAGTTGAAGAGAAAGAACAAGAAAATCTGCAACTGAAAGATCTCAAGGTAAAGCATTACCTCTTTCAAACTATTGATCGAACAATTATGGAAACAATACTCAATCGAGATACTTCTAAAAATATATGAAAAGCCATGAAATCTAGATATCAAGGCACTTCTCGGGCTAGAAGAGCACAACTCCAAACTTTTAAAATAGAGTTTGAGATCTTATTAATGAAAATAGGTGAAGGAGTTGAATATTATTTTTCAAGAGTTCTTTCAATTGATAATAAAATGAAGATATATGGAGAAATTGTGTATTCAAGCATGATTGTTGAGAAGATTCTACGTTCAATTACTAAAAAATATGAGTATATTGTGTGTGCAATTGAGGAATCAAATAATACAGATGTCATGACAGTGGAAAAACTTCAAAGCAAATTATTAGTTAATGAAAGAAAGCAGGTGAAGTACAAATAAATGTAGCAGCTTTTAAAGGTCAGTAGTTCTGAACAAAAGGGAAATGAGTTTTCAACTAATAGTCATAGAAGTTGTGACAGTCAAGGAAGGAGTAGAGAAAGAGAAAGATTGTCATTAAATAAATCTTCTGTTGAGTGTTACAAATGTCATAAGATTCTAGCTGGAACAATTGTTCTAACATTGCTGAAGTGAGTAAAGGAAATGAGAAGATGCTATTGATGGCTCATGAGCAAGTGTACATTGCTGGAAAAGAAAATTTGTGGTTTTAGGATTCTGGTTGCAGCCATCATATGTGTGGTAATTCTAGTTATTTTTCAAAGTTTGATGGGAATTTTAGGAAAACCGTAAAGCTTAGAGATGAAACCAAGTTAAAAATGATGGGAAAAGGGGAAGTGAGGCTGGTAATTCAAGGTAGACTATTTGTAATTGCTGAGTTATACTACATCATAGGATTAAAAACTAATATGCTGAGCATTGGACAAATGCAGGAGGAAGGGTTAACAGTTGTATTCAAACACAACATGTGTTGTGTGTTTCATAGAAAACAATGATTGATAATAAAATCACAGGTATTGAGCAACAACTTGTTCACAGTAAGGGCTAATGTAGAAGTTCAAGCAGTCACAAAATTGCAGCTTGTGAAGACTCCGCCTAAAGAAAAACAAGATGTCCAAATGACCTATTATGCAAGCCAGTGTGATTCTCGGGGTGAAAAAGGGGAAATAATTGTTCGAGAATCAAACACACAATAAGTACTAAAATGAGTTCATAGGTCAAAAATTATAACCAAATCCAGAGCAGTGGAGGACTTGAAAGTAAGAGTAAATACAAAATATAGTTTGACAAAGCAACATGCTAAGATTGCTGAAGAAGCTGTCTCGGGATGGGAAAAGGCTGAAGCTCAAGCTCTGACATTGAAGAATTACCTAGAATCTATCATTTATTCTAAGCCTACTGCTGAAGATCAGGCAACACATCTGGATGGGGTTTTGAAGGAATGCGTGAGACATATACGAAATATAAAGCAAGATCATGAAGAGAAGTTGCAGTAGGTCATACTAACCAAAACTGAACAGTTTGAGAAGATAAAGCGCGAATTGGAATTAAGGATTTATGATCTGGACCAAGAGCTTCTTCGTTCTGCTGCTGAAAATGCAGCACTTGCAAGGTCATTGCAGGAGCGCTCAAACATGCTCATCCAAGTAAGTGAAGAGAAATCACAAGCTAATACTGAAATAGAGATTATGAAAGGTAAAATTGCAGGAGAATGCACACAACAAAGAGCTGAGGCAAGCAGCTGCAAGCTGGATTCTACACTCAAACACAATCTCTATATTCAGCAACAATGATACTAAAACAATACCGCAGTTGATAAGCTGATTTGTAAATACAACTCAGTTTAGGGGAGTAAATGTTAGAATTGTTTAATTTAGCAAACAATTATCTCTCTACCTAATCCAAGAAGTAACAGCAGCATCTCACCTAGGCAATTTCTATGTAGCAATTAAAATAGCAATTTTAGTAGTTCAATTGTATAGAAAATAAGAAAAAGAAAGTACCCAGTTGTTGTGAGTTTGTTGTTGGGATTTTCAACAGCTTTCAGTAGGTATAAAATACAACTAAATGTACCATAGATAGTAGAGTATAAAAAAAGTGAGAATAAGAGATAGATACAGAATACCTAAAACCTATTTGCATGAGTGGTTGTTTTTCAGGGAGTTCTTGAGTATCAAATGTTGGTTCTTGTTAGAGTGCCTAAATGAAAACCTGAAGTGATAAGGTATTGTAAATGAAAGGTGTATTGAATGCAGTGAAGTGAGCTTTCAAGATCTACCTGTGAATATTCTCTCCACACAGAGAGATCAAGTATCCCTTGCATCCTGTGTTCAATTCCAGGCGGGCTCACAGCATACACAGTAGAGGCAAAGGAGGGTCCAATGTTCGAATACTCAAGGAAACACACAGAGTATTCATTGAAATCCGAACAATTATACCCGACCCCAAAATAAGTATCATTACCCACCAGAGATAAAAATTGGGACTTTTTAATCCAAAATACAGATGAGCAGAGAATGACATACCTGTTCAGATCCTAAAGTGTATAATCTTCAGGTGATTCATTTCGATTGCACCAATTTATAGAAACATTCATTTCGAAAAAAACAAAATACACCTACTATAGAAACATTTATTTCGATCGCACCAATTTATGACAATCAGGTGATTCTCGTTG
Source organism: Trapa incisa (assembly GCA_030064435.1). Classification (NCBI taxonomy): domain Eukaryota; kingdom Viridiplantae; phylum Streptophyta; class Magnoliopsida; order Myrtales; family Lythraceae; genus Trapa; species Trapa incisa. The sequence continues at coordinate 20,130,366 of CM057782.1, forward strand.
CAGTGTCAGGTTTTAATCTGCAGCAAGTATAAACATATAAAGAAACAAAAGCCTTCATCTACAGCTTAAGGTCAGAATATTCAACTGAGATAATATATAAAATAACTAGCAATGTTCATCATAGCAAACGAATGAAGTGAGAGTGATATACAAGCCTTCATTTGTATTATTCAACGCCACCCAAATGGGAGCATTAAAAATTCTTGATGACTCAACTACCATGAAACAAGTAATAGCATTTACCTTAGCCTTCTAACACTTATGACACTTCTTCGCCTTTGTTGGTTATTGCAGCCAATTTTCCAATTCGTTTTGAGTATTCAGCCCAGTGTGGGAGATGACGTAAAGAACAGGAAAAATGTAAACCTCCTCTAATGCTAAGGAGCCCTAGGATCAGTTCCGTGCTGCCAAACATAGACTAGCTCATCCCATCCGGTGCTTGCGAGAAGGCCTTCGACCAGCACGCTCATATCAACTCCAACAGCGAATTCTGTATGGTGATCATATCTTCCAACAAGCGCATCCTCCACCATATAATCCCACAGGCACACAGTCATATCATATGAGCACGAGATCATTAGACTCCCCCTATGGGGAGAGAACTTCACCTATTGAAAGGGAAGACATCAAAATATATGAGAAATAGCAGAACCACGTCCAAAAATTTCCTTACAAGGACTAATTGAAGCAAGCCCTTAGAGTATAACAACTGGTCTTCCTTTTCCAGCCACCTATACCACTACAGGAGAGAGTCGTCTGTTGCTTAAGGTCGGATTAGAAAGGCCGCACTTTTTAAGCAACACTTAGAGATATCAGAATATTTCAAGAACAAACACCAAATCCTATCTGCAAAGTCAGATAAACTCCCAATATGATTCGATTGTGTGGGAGAAGGAAATTTTTAATTTGAAAAAAAAAACATTCCCCATAATTCTATATTCTACCTTTCGGACGGCGTAGTTATGGCCATTAAGGACCGTAACGGGGACTCTGAAGCTCCTGACGTCCCATACTCGAATGCTCTTGTCGACGGAGGCAGTAGCGAGGATGCAGTCATCGTACTTGTTCCAGTCAGTGTAGAGAACCTCGAAGTCATGTGCCGGGATTATCATGGTGGAGCCAGGCTCACGCACGTCCCACACGCGAACAGTGCAGTCACCAGAGGCGGAGGCGAAAACATCAGCATGGCGAGGGTTCCAGGCGGCGGCGTAGACGCAGTAGGCATGTTCCTTGAATGTCCGGACACTGATGGGACGATCGACTGTCCAGAGCTTGATGGAATCGTCCCAGGAGGCCGTGAGGAAGGAGTCACGGCGGGAAGGGTTGTAATCAACGGCGTGGACCTCACGAGTGTGCTCTTGGAGTGAGCGAAGCGGGTTGGAGGCCGGGGGGAGGTTGGTGTCGTATACCTTGACCGAGCCATCGGCGATTGCGGCGACGAGGAGGGAATCGTGAGATTCTGACCACGCGATGTCGTAGACGGCGTCAGCGGTGTCGTAGGCAGCGGTCTCGACAATAGGCGCGCCAGGGGAGGGCGGAATGGAGAGGACGTGAACCCGGCCGTTACCGAGGATGCCAAAGTTCTGAGCGGTGGCAACTGCAAGGCGATTCTCATAGAAGGGGCTGAACTTGACGGAGTAGCCGTTGAAAGGTATCTTGAAGGCCGGCATAGCGGCGGAGTGGGAGATTTCAGCCGGCGGAGTGAATCGTCTTCCCAGATATGCGATGGCAGTGGACAGAAAAGTTTATCGGATTTATCTTTTATCTCTCTTTAAAATATATAAAAATATTTATTTTTTTTCGTTTTTTATTTACATTTACTACTGATTTTGGTTTATCTTATATTCTTGCATTTCCTCTCTTTTTGTTCATTATATGTGTAGGGATTTATTATTTCAGTAATAAATGGCATCTCACATAAATAGAAAGAGGTGAGTACAAGGAAAAAATGGGGAAAGAGGGAAAGAAAAATGGATTGGACTAGCTCACACGACACATACGAGTTAATGTGTATCTATCCATGGAGTTGATTCCTCATGATCTAAGTTCATAGAATATGCCCTGAAAATATAAAACCAAAGATGCCCAAATCTTATCAGCATTCCTAGTAACATGAGCATCTTTGACGAAAGCTTGAAATTGAACAACAGCTCAGTTAGCATATTTTTGGTAGATGAGATACTCTTAAAAATTGTCCAAACCAATACTTTCTTATTCAAAAGTTTGTTATAGTAAATGATTATCTTAAATTTGAAAAAAAATCTAGCACCTGGTTTTGTTACATTATTCTTCTCTAGGAAAATATTGGGATTAAATGTTTATTTTCTTGAATTTTAAAATTTTGAAACTTGATTATTTATTAGTCAAAATATTTGGAATATCCAAGGCATGCATGGGCTATTTGTTGAAAAAAATATTCCCAATACCTAAGTATTCCATCCAACATCTCTCTCCTTTTCTATCTAAACCATTTTGTATTTGGAAGTTCTTTATATTATGATTATTCTAAAATTGAGTAAAAATATAAATGGATAGGCATTCTCATGAAGTGGGCTCACTTGCAATTAGCTTAAGGCGCCCCTTCTATATGTTTTCCTGTCATCGCAAATCTCAGCTTCTGGTTTGCGCCACATTACTATCATCATTCTTCTTCTCCTCTGCTGATTGAGTGAGATATCCCGGTGGTGGGCAGCATTCTTCTCAGCACAACTCGAGGAGCCCAAAAGGGGGACGGCAAGTTGTTATACACGGTTGTAACCTCTTCCAGGGGAGTTGGATGCTGGACCTCTCTTATCCATTCTATAACTCGTCGAGCTGCCCCTTCATAGATGCTAAGTTGGACTGCCAAAAGTACGGCCGTCCTGATAAGCAATACATGAAGTATGCATGGAAGCCTCACGCAACATCCCCAAGTAATTTATTATTACCTCTGTGGTCCAATGTATATATCATTTCTTATATATGCTTTGATTGTGAGAGTTTGATTTTGGGTCTGAAATGAATGAATGGGAAATACTGTTTCGACTGTAAATGGCTGCAGGTTCCATGGTGGTGAGATGTTAAGGAGGTGGAAGGGGGAAAAGATAATGTTTGTAGGGGACTCGCTCAGCCTCAACATGTGGGAATCCTTGTCCAGTATGATCGTGGCATTGGTGGACCCACACAGGGAAGTCCCAAGGGTATGTACTATTCCTCTCATCTATGGTTCTCCTATCATATCATCACTTCTACCATGCATTCTCAAATTATGGAACAACGACCCATAAATATAATCTGATTTATCACTGCGTAAGATGCTTATAAGGTTGAAAAGATACACGATGGATGGACAATGGAGGATTAAGCAGGATTAATTGTCGAGTAATTGATTATAAAATCGCCCGGTGGGACTACATGCAGGTTGGGAATGGCACTCTATTCAAAGACATGGACCGTTTTGATGCATTCTTCATGGGGCTGACTACTTGGGCTAAATGGGTCGATCACAGTGTGGACCCCTCAAAGACCAGAGTCTTCTTCTAAGGCATCTCTCCGACCCATTACCAGTAAACCTCTGATGCTCTATATTCTCTTTTTTAATTACTCTCTCATGCTCCCAAACCAAACTTATCATTTTGGAAGGTACATATTCATCCATTAGTGGCCCTTCCCAATGAAGTTAATGGGTGACAATAAAACGCTGCATTAAAATAGAAAACGGATAAAAAATGTACTTGTCTCAATAGATGACTGGGATTGAATGGATCTGTTCTGAAATGATGAGTTGTAGAATATTGCAATTTAGCCATTGCCTAGAGTTGACAAAGTTTGCTGGATGTAATGGATACCTCTTAGTGTGATTATAGAAGTGAGGGATACACTGTATGAGTGCATCAATAAGGCATTATAGTATCTTTTGCAACAACTCTAGGGTACTTAAACTTCGGGGTCTGCTCTGGAAAAGCCGGTGACCTCTGGAACACGAGCATTGCAGCCTTTATCAAGATCGTTGCCGTGAGGCCTCGTATCATATATTTCTTATCATCCATATCATAATCGAAGAAATGAACAAGATATTTATCTCCCATCCATTCCCTCTCTTCAGACTTCTGATTTTCATCCTGTAGTTATTTTCCAGAAAAAAAATGCCACACAGTATAACCTTCTGAATTTCTTCATGGGTTATGAAAACATTAGCAGGAGAAAATAAAAGTAATACCTTAAGAAACATCTCCAAGGGAGCATGAAAAACTGTTTCTACTTCTGAAGGATTTGGAGTTGGATTGAATGCTTCCTTATCAGTGAGGATGCCTATCACAGGAACTACTCTCAGGAGGTGCTAAATACAAATGCACCCTGTTAGCAAGCTTTTACTTAATCAAGACATCACATTTGCATCATGAAAATTAAAATCTAAATTCTACACTTAAATATTCCATTGAATTGATAGAATGTCTGAGCTAGAGACGGGAAACAGTCGAATTATGGAAACTCTTAGACTTATCAGAAACAAAATGGATAATGCTTCAATTTGTTGAATCCGTATAGATTTCACCCAATTTTCAACAGAAAAGCCTCAGTCCAATAATTTCTTAGTATTTCCACATGTTCATACCTTAGACAGGAATGGCTCCATGACAGTTGCAATATTCACAAGAGAAGGATCCAATCCAATCTCCTCCTTTGCTTCCCTAGTTGCTGTCTCTGCATTGTTTTTATCTTGGGGCTCCCATTTTCCACCAGGCAATGCAACTTCCCCTGCAACAGATTGCTGCTCCTTTCATCAATCATATCAACCAATTTTGATCCAAACATCAAAGAAACAAAAAGGGCTAGACTATCTAAAGGACTAACACTATTAGGGACACCAGCACTCAATTCTCAGTAGGCTTAGGCAAATTCAGCATCCACATATATACTGATGCAGCATGGATGGCAAAGGACTCATGCATGATGGGATTATAATTTGTAAATGGCTAAATGAAGTTCCCCTGGTTTAAGAAGTGAAAGGCACGCACACTCCCAACACATAGCTGTTATGATAACTTTTATCCAGAAGCTAGCCAACCATCGTGGTTTTACTGATGGTCGCAAAGTGGCTATGTTTGTAAATAGACAACAGTAACCTCTTTTGGGCAGCAGGAATTTTTTAGTACTGCAGGCCCTTTTGTTCAATGGTCCTATAAATGGTCTAGATTAAGCAACAGTTCTTGGCACAATTTATGTCACTAAGCAGAAGAATCGGGGATCAGGAATTGTATATTGTTTTTCAAAGGGAGTAGTCCTATCACTTCCCAGTATGTTTTGAAGTAGTATGTTTTGAAGTATGGATGAATGAGAATTGATCAAATTTACTGCTTATTATATCAGAAATTTTCAGATTACTCTCAGATTTGTAAAATGCGCAATGACAGGGTAGTACTAATAGCTGAATTGTATAAGAAGAATTCCCAATTAAAGAACTGTCAAAGCAGTTCCCATGAGTGTCCATGGAAGAAACGCTCCCAGCCAAGGATAAAATCGAAACCAAAGTTCCTGCTTTTTCAGAAATTCAACAAGCAGATAGTACTAAACTAAGATATTTCAAATTCGCAACAAACCGGTTCCGGCTCTAGTGAACTTAACGATCAAATTGGCTCAAGGAACAGCCTTCATGGAACGGAAAAAAATCAAAGATTTCCATTATATTTAGTAGAGGAATATCAGAAAATAACCGGGGTGAGTGGACAGTGTTGATGACCTCTTTGTAAGTATGACCCGCAAGTCTCCGGCATCCCCTTCGAAGAGGCAGATCAACACAGCCGCCCTCTTGGGTCGGAACCTGTTAATGTCCTTGGAGATCGGGGTACGTGATTCCGGGATTCTCACCTGAGAGACGACATCTCCGGATGCCTCCTCGATCTGCTGTTCCTCGAAGTCATCGAATGAGGGGGGCGGCTTGTAAAGGTGGAGCTGCTGGGTCAGGGCAAGAAATCTCTGGGAGGTATCCATGAGTACAGTAAGGACGGGATGAATCGTTTGAATAGAAGAGTCTGTCCTATAATGGTTTTCTTTCTCTCTATGTTCTCTTCTATGCCCTTTTAAAAAAATCCTTGGAGTAAGATCTGGTTTCTGACATTTCTGCTTGTGGATGAAAAGGTGGAAAAAGACTAGGTTCAAGTTGCAGTACCTAGCGGTATTATGAGGGAGTAATGCACCTGAAATTGGTTTCCATGACCTTGTAATTTGGTATGAGGATCCCTCCAGCTTTTGATGATTACGAGTTATTTACTGAGAAAATTTTGTAAGCATACCAATTTTCTGTGCCCTGATTCAGCTCTGAAAGATAATTTGGGATGGATACTTTTGTTTGTCATGCAGCTCAACTAACAACAGGAGCAAGTTTCTCTGCTCCAAGGCTTCTACTTCTACTTCAACTTCGACTTCGACTTCTACTTCAACTTCTACTCTTTATTTATAAGAGAGCTAGTGAGAAGAATTTGCTATTTTGTAGAATGTCTCATATTTCAGTTTGGACTTCATGGCCCATACATACCTTTTAAATAGAGCCCTATGCTTATTTTTTAAGATTGGGGCATGAGGCGCCCTAAAAACAAAACAAAATGTATGATGATATTATGATAACTTGTTAGATTAGCGGGCCGTCAATCCCTTGTATAAAAAGATTTAATGATCGTCTTAAAATATTATTATATGATAATGTTTTAACTAGTTATCATATATAATATAATATAATATTATTAATTAAAATTATATTATAATATTTTAATAATATTTTTCTATATTTATATTATTTTAAAATTATAAATAAGAATTGTATAATTGACTGAGATAACTTATCAATAAAAGTCTTGAATGAATATTTATCGCTATAATTTTAATTTTGAAACAACATTTTATCATAATTATGATAACTCTTGATCTTAAACCAGACATTTACGTGATATTATTATTACCCTAGAAGAATATCATATCCTCCTCAGGATATAACTTTATTAATTGGTACAGTCTTACAAAAGCTAAAGCATTGCCTAATTTGCGCTGCAGTTTTCAAACTCATGCCATTTGGGTCATACGGAATCAATGTAAATGTAAATGTACATTCTTTTTAAGATGGAAAACAGACACTGGAGAGAAGCAATTGCTGAAGATTTAGAACGTACGTATCAGACTAGAGGCCTTTTTTTTTTAATAATGTAGATGAAGAGCTTCTCTTGATCCGATCCATGCATGCATGCATGCATGCATGCTTCTTCTTTTCTACGAGGAGCAGCACCCAGATTTCCCAGCTGTTGCGGATGAATCTTCCCTAGACCCCACGTTAATCGTTCGCCCCTTGGGAAGCATGGTGGAGTCTTCCCCGGCATCAAGCGCCTTTCTGCTGACGATGTGGTAGATCTGAGATAGGACCTCCGTGAAAGCATTCTCAACGTTGAGCGACTCGAGGGCGGAGGTCTCCATAAAGAAGATGTTCTCCCGCTCCGCAAAGGAGCGTGTATCTTCATTAGAGACAGCCCGGAGGTGGCGGAGGTCAGCCTTGTTCCCCACGAGCATTATCACAATATTGGTGTCCGTGTGTCCACGCAGCTCCTTGAGCCACCTCTCCACGTTATCAAACGTGATCTGGCGAGTTATATCATATACTAGAAGTGCTCCCACGGCTCCTCTGTAGTATGCGCTTGTGATGGCTCTGTACCTTTTATCATACATCCATCCAAGACAAGAAATTAGTAGAACTAAATGAAATTAATATCACGTCTACACCCATTCCCTCCCAAATTACCATATGAATTGAAGGTCAAAATAAACCATCCTTCATCCATCTAGCTGTTACATTAATTGTAACTTACGGTCATACCTTACTAATTTTAGCGGGAATTTTTCCATCAAATATATTTTTTAAATATAAATAAATGTATATAGTTCGTGACCCTTCCTCAAAGTCAATAAATTTTCTTCCGTTATCCCCTCCTCATTGAGTAAATTGGATTCCATGATTCCTCTCATGGACCAAGAAAATCAAGGTCACCGTTGAAAAACAAGTTTACCCATATCTCGTTTTTAGAATGATATCTAATAAGAGAGCCACATGTGAAGAGAACATGAGAAACAAATTAGAATGATCATTAGCTTGCCCTTCTGAACACGAGAAATTATAAAAGATGGAAATATGATTACCTTTCTTGACCAGCAGTATCCCAAATCTGGGCCTTCACGACCTTACCGTCCACCCTTATGCACCGAGTTGCAAACTCAACCCCAATGGTGGACTTCGTCTCCACGCTGAATTCATTGCGGGAGAATCTTGACAGCAGGTTTGATTTCCCGACGCCAGAGTCCCCAATCAGAACCACCTTGAACAGGTAATCGTAGTCATCATCGGCTCTGTAAGTACCCATCAATCAGTTTCAAAAAAAATTGGGATTGGCCTGCAAGTTCAGGGTGAAGATTTAAGGTATTCCGGTGGATCTCTTAGCTTAACTGGGGAGAGTTGCAATCGTCAAATCGTTCGTCACCATTTAAATTGCTAGGAGGGGGGCAGGAGGTTAAAATTTGTCGGCCTATTATAACCACCACTATTCTTGGTGGCTGTGGCAATGGATGATAGTAAGTTTACAACCCAAGATAAAATAAATAAACTCCATTTAAAATTTCGATTCTATCTATCTACTTTTGAGAATTTAATAAAGAAATTCTTTTATGTCATGTACATATGATGTCCTTTTGTGAAATTGTTTTTCAATGTCCCACTTGAGAGTTTCATGATCACATTGATTAGTTATCAACACAGGAATCAGTGCACAATTGCCCCTTTAATATATCTGTGCAGCCAACTGCTTCTAGCTAGTCAAGAAAATCAAGCATTTGCTTAATGTTGAATATTGATGGCAATAATATCCACTTTCTATTATATCCCACATTCAATAAAATATATAAATGTTGTGAATTTAACTTTATAAAATCATGGTATACTGCCATGAAATTTCATATCAACTTGATATTACATACATAGGATTTTCATATTATAACCACCCATTATTCTTGATGGTTTACAACCCAAGATCAAATAAATAAGCTCCCTTTAAAAATTTCCATTCTATCTATCTACTTGTGAGAATCCAATGAAGAAATCATTTTATGTCATGTCCAAATGATGTCCTTTGGGAAATTCTTTTTCATTTCCCACTTTAGTGCATTTGTTTGGCCGAGAAAATGATGTCAACTATACACAAAAAAATGCCTTCCTCTCTAATTTACCTGCATAATAAATATCAAATAATACAGATTATTCTTAAAGAATGCAACATTGAATACCTCACGAGTGATTCAGTGCTACTTTTCCTAGTACTAATCAAAGTACAACCCTGTACTTTTATAAACTGCAGGAATAAACTAAGAAAGGAAATGACGACGAACTGAGTCATCGAAGATTAAGAGGGGTAAGGATGTAAGCAGTCCGTCCCCCTGCACCACATTGCACCAACACTAGAACAAGCCCGTTTCCTAATAGACAGCAATCTTGCATATAAAGTACCGACAAACAGGGCATTCTAGAAACATATTTACCATCATTATACAGTACAATCTCCCACATAATGTTAGATTAGAATTCCCAATCTCCCTGGGAGAGGATGATGATTTAGTACACCAATAGCATCAAGTTTTTGAGACGAGTATCCAAAGAAGTTAGAGCATGGATAATATATACATATGTTTGTAAAACAGAAGAGGGCATCCACACATTTACTCACTGGAGTAACTTGATCAGCTATAGCTATTAGCTCAGACAAGTAAATCTTCCAAAGGTCAAAAGGTTTCACCACCACTGAGAGCAAACTGTACATAATACTTATAGCCACCCCAAAAATTGAGGACTACCTGATCTCATTATTTGAGATGAAAGACTTCTTATGATATTGTCAAAAGCAGCAAAAAAATTGCTTCAGCTGATGAGGGCAGAAGAGAAAATGCAACCTCTCCCTCTAAAACCTTCTATGTCAGATAATACTCACTTTTATTCTCGATGAGGTAATCATATGGAGAAACTAACCCATAGTCCACCACCTGATTAGCTGCAGCACCTTGATTCTGATCAGAAAAGGCATACCTGACACAGCCCTTTGAGTTGTTCAGTTTGGTCCTCCCCTTAACAGTGCGTTTATTGTCTGCAGGGAACTCTGCTGAGAGTCTTCCCATTTGCTTCTGCAGATCAGCAACAGAATCAGTTGATAATTTGCCCTTTGAGTTCTTCTTGCCATCAACAAGCTTCAGTTCCAGTCTGTACAAGGCACAAGCATCATATTTGTTGATTTCATATTCATAGAGATGCCACTCAATGTTATTCAGAGGCTGTGGATCCATGTAATAGGAACGTTTCAACCCTCCAAACTCATTCATTACTTGCTTCCTCGACTCATGCCAGCCACGCCCACTGTAATCTGGTAAAGATCTCTGCTTTCTGTTTCCACTTTCAAATGCTCTCCGGGGCTTGTCAAAGAATAGCCATTCTCTAATAGTTTCACCCTCAAGAACTGAAAGATCAAAAATCTCTGCATAGGTAGACAAGGAAACATAGCATAAAGAGAGTATTCAAAGAATAAGAGCACACGGAAACCAGCATCTACAGACACCTTGAAAGCAAAATTAATCTCACCAGGAGCATTCCAAGGTGACTTGGCAGTAGCAGCTCCTTCACATTCAGGAATGCCCACATCTTTTCCTTGTGCCTTCGCACTAAGTGCAGCAAAAAGAAGCCCATCCTTCAGCCCAATACCACCTGGTCGCAGGACAGGGCCCATTCCAGGGGGGCCTTCATTCAATGCTAGAGCAGCATGGAAGCTACTGCAGTAATCTTGGCACCATTCTAAGCCTTGAGCAGGCCGAGGGCAATCCCATAGAGCACATTTTGGGCCTAAAAATGCAGATGGGGGAGGACAGATATTTGGAAGGTAGCTTGAAATATGAGATACTACACCTTCTCCACCATACTCAGCACTCTCAAAAGTAGAATAGTAATTGTGATCAAACCCCTGATATAATTCAAACTGTAGCTGCTCCAAGGGGCCGACCCCTACAGCTTTATTTGTAGCTGCATTGCGATTTCCAGAGTGTGAATCTTTATCATGGTCAATCAAGGGAAAGATGAGCTCTTGAGGTCTGAGACTCATGTTAAGTACCTGAGAAAAATTGACAAAAAATTACAAATCATTAACCCATATCAACTGTATCCTTAAAGTGAAATCCAAAATACGACCACAAATTACTACACGACTATCTCAGCATGAAAATCATTCAGGATAAAAAGAATCATCAAACAGATGGTGAAAGTCACATATTTCCACTATATGGCTCTCGTGTTAATACACACAAAGCAGAATCAGAAGAGAGCTATGAAACTTTAACAAGTTTCCAGATTTCACAACATAGAAGCTGTCTATAAGAAAAATCTCTCACATCCACCAAAAATGAAAATATAGGTTTAAATTGTAAACGGACAAAGTGCCAAATGTACATGCACTTGGACATGGACTGACTTGATTTATGAGGTTGGGGTTGTGAATTGTTCATGCAATGAAAGAAAATAGGTGTTCCAGATTCCCAGTAGAAAAATAAAATGTAGAAACCAAAATGGAGGGGAAAATATATCAACCACACAAAAAACAACTGTACAACCTCTTGTAGTATTGCATCATTTCCAACGTGCAAGGTCTGATCATTAGGTTCTGGCTTAGGTGCAGCTAATGCATTTCAGATTCCCAGTAGCAAAATAAAATGTAGAAACCAAAATGGAGGGGAAAATATATCAACCACACAAAAAACAACTGTACAACCTCTTGTAGTACTGCATCATTTCCAACGTGCAAGGTCTGATCATTAGGTTCTGGCTTAGGTGCAGCTAATGCACTAGTAGCATCATCCTCTTCCTCACAAAGTTGGAGCAATCTACAGATATCTGAAGAGAAAGAGGCTAAACTGCCTCCCTACAATCACAGGAAAGAAAGTAGCACTCAAAAAAATCTGTCAAATGATGAAATTTCAAACAAACCAATTAAACCTTCAGATTTTTCCTAGAAATGACCTTTCAGATTAAGTCTCACAACATAACAGAAAAGACTGATCGTACTAAAATGATTTAAGGCGGATATAGTGTTCTAACTTGTTGCAAGGAGGAGGCCGGAGAAGGCTCATTCAGTTCAGACTTCCACTCGCGAAGCATTTGGTGTACTTGCTCCTCAAGGACAGCCACATCGATTGTACGGCTCTCCTTCCTCGCAAACTGAAGGTCCATGAACATCCCTTGCAGGTCATCCACACGATTCTTTGCCCTGTCCTTGAACTGCTTGTGGGATGCTGACTTGCAGTAGCTCCTCGACCCCTTACCCATTTAAGCAATAACCTCACAGTCCTGATCGAACATAAGTGCATCAAAATATCAATATTAACCAAAGAACCTTCAATCAGGACATAAAGCCTCAGGCAATAATTTATTAGCACACTTTCAATCATAAAGATAACAAACACAAAGATGATGGCAAAAAACAAAAGGAAATATCGGGCAACCTTCAAATTCACACCGTGACCTATTGCATCACCACGTTCAACATAGAGCTTCTGAAAAAAGCAACCCAAAAGGACACAAAACCTTTGAGTAACCAGAGCTAAAAAAATTTAAAAAGAAAGACGAACAGATGATTGAAACAATCAGCATGAAATCCTGAAATTACAAAGGCAAGGAACCCGGAGACTAACTTAGTACCTTACGGAAAATAGAAAGAGAGACGAGACAATCCGCAAATGAAGCCCAAAACCTAGGCGCCGACTAAATAATTGTAGCCAAAAACCAAAGTAGTCAAACCCTAGTTCAGAGATAACTTTACCAACCAAAGAGTTTTCAAGCACTCCAGAGATAGAGAATACAGAAATGGAAAGAGATAGATAAAAAGAGAAACTCAAGAGCAGACTGATCGGATAGAAAAAAAAGTTGAGAGAGATGCCTTCAATTCTCAACTTTGTAAAGAGAGAGCATTACCAGGCAGCACTGCTTTCTTCTCGGCTGGAGCAGACGGAGGAGGGGGAAATTTCGATTCCTTGGAAGCATCTTATGCCCCATTCCTATAATCCAAAAAAGAGAGAGAATTTTCGATTCCCTTTTACTTTTTATCGTTTTTCACTCAGAGAAAAAAATTTAAAATATCGAATATTGTATAGATAATAAATAAAGGGGACAACTTTCTATGAAAGTAAATTGAGATATTTTGACACATTTTTCTATAACTTCAAATGGTTCACCATTGGAAATTGGAAAACGAAAAAAAGCTAAAGAAGTGAATTGTGGATGATAGGGTCGTAATCTATCCGGGTATCTTAGGTTTGGCCTACCCGAATACTACCGGATCCGAGCCTTATACTATTTTTGGTGGTGCATTAATCTTTTTTGTAAAATTTTCAGGTATAAAATTTCTACAAATTCATTTATTTATATACTATTAAATATTTATTATTTAAATTATTTTAATACACTTATTTTATTTATTTATATTATTATTATTTATTTTCTTATTTATTTTAATTCTTATATAATTTAAATAATTTTATATATTAATAATATTTTATATAATAAAAATATTATACACAAAAAATAATGGTACAAAATATATAATATAATTTATTATATATTTTTTATTATAATTATAAATTAGTTATATATTTTAATTATTTATTATAATAATAAGTTAATTATTTTAGTATATAGTATATTTAAAATAATAAATTATTCAATTTAATTAAAATTTTAATTTTTTATCTCACTTTAACTTCACTATATATTATTAAAAAAATTAACTATTCCAAATCCATCTTTTAATATACTCTCCAACACCAAATATATGATCATCTAATTTTCAAATTACTCCAAATAATTAATTTAAACATATTTTTAATGTATCAGATTTTCGTTATTTTACCCATACTTGAATTAATTTGTATACCGAACCCGAATCCGACTGTGAGATACGAACCCATGAGCTCCGGCATCCGAACATGTATTCTAAAATAAATGTGCATACACAATAATTTAAATGTGCACAAGAAATGCTATATTTTTAATTACTCAATTAAAAGTTAACTTTAATGTAATTCTACATAATAATAAATAATAGAATAGGTCTAAATTAAGTATTTTTTTAAAATTTGAATAAAAAAATATACGAATCAAATCTTATTAATAACTGAACAATATTGACTTTAATAGAATTTTATGCAGTAACAATATATTTAAAATAAATGAATTAGTTTTCAAATAAATATATATATATATATTAATATACCTGAAGTTCGGTTTATTAAGAATTATTTTTTAATTTTTAACATATTATTTGCTTGTTTTGAATAAATTATTATTTTTAAAAATTGTATAAAAATTAATATAATCAAATGATTAAAAACATATAATTAAAATTTGTCAATTAAGTTTTGAATAACATATTTTTATTTTATTTATTTGAATTAAAAAATAAACAAAAATTATTATTTAAATGTATTATTACTTTATAAATTTGTATAGAATTTAATATAGTTGAGTTATTTAGGAAAAATAATTGATATTTTCCGTTTTAATCCTTATTAATGTATTTTCCTTTTATTTATTTAAACCTAAAAAACTTGACCTAAATTTTGTGTACAATTTTTTTGGAAAAATTCGTTTATTTTAAATATATTATTATATGTAAAATTATAAAAAAAAATATATATATATATATATACTAGTGATTAAAAATATATATTTAAAGATTATGAACATGTATTTTTAAATATTTGTGTATGTATATTTATTTTATTCACATCCACAAAATAAATAAATTTGAGATTTTAATGCTCAAGTTCAAAAATATTTTTAAACGCATCTTTTATTTATTTATTTGGATTGCATGAACACCCATAAGTGTACCCAAGAAGTGAATATGAGTCCGGAAATCGAGTACAGGGCTATAGCTGGACCAGAAAATTTTCTTTTGTAGAGTTCAAATTGGATATCCAATCTGACGATAAACTGGATCATATGGGAAAATTTTAATGTATGGTTTGGGTGAGGCGTGTTTTCATGAGGTTTTTATGAGTAGCATGTGGATGGAGAGGAGGCGTGTTTTCGTGAAGTTTTTATGAGTAGCATGTGGGTGGAGTGGAGGTTTTACTAGTGTTGGGATTTGAGGATTTTTTATATAATATTATATGTAATTTAATATAATATTTATTAATGTATATAATATATTTTTATATTCATACATTATTATATATATTAAATAACTATCATATATTAATTATTATTTAATATCATACGTATATTTAGCTCAAGACTTTTAACCTTATGAACGGGTTAGCACAAAAAACTATTAATTTTATCAAAATTTTGGTATTAAAATTGATATTTTTAAATATTTTATACTAAAATTTCATTTAACCAAATGTTTAATACTACTTGATTTTTAAAATATGAGTAATAAGTCTCATAATAGCCTTTCTTTTACACTTGGCATACTATAGACAACTAGTGGTCAATTAACTTAATATAATAATTTGATTTGATCCAAATATTGTGCCTTAAATGGGGCAGCTTCTAAAACCAGAAATCAGCCATTAGTCACTAGATATATTAATTTAGAAGTTGTGTCATAAACAAGCAAGATGCCCGTGTCATCAATAACAAAGAGATGAATTGAAATATGGCAGATCAATGCTCCAAAAAATTCCATTAATGTAGAGAAGTTTCTGCAGGGACAGAGAACTAATCAGAAAGGACTTGATCAATGGGCTTCTCCAAGGACGTTCTCGATCTGGTCTTGTCCCCCGCAGGACTGTTCATCATGTTTGCATATCAGCTCTACTTTCTCTACAGATACCGTCGGTTCCCCAAAACGACTGTCTTGGGCATGGAGAATGAAGACAGGAAAGCTTGGGTTGAGAGCATTTTGCAGGTACCTACACCTAGCTACAGTTGAGACTCACACCCTTTTACTACCAGATGCTTGTTTGGCGCGCACTTGATTCATCCAACCCTCAACTTTGAATCATTTCGGTTTGGATCTGTATATAAATCAGTTGTGATTTATGTCGTAGTAGTTACTGCTTGCTGTGTATATATGCCCCCCCGCCCTCACACACATACATACACTTGAAGCATCCGTCTGTAAATTATAACAGAGGGCGAGGGGGGCTTGATGGGAAATTTTTTATCTGTATTATAATCAATAAATGCACTATTGCTGCATGCAGGTACAACTTAGTGACAGAACGGTCGGAGCAAGCATCATATCGTCGAACATCACGGCGTCAACTTTTCTCTCCTCGGTGTGCCTAACCCTGTGCTCTCTCGTTGGAGCATGGTTCCCATATTCTTCCAGCAACCTTATTCAAGGGATCGTGATCTACGGCAACATGAGCCAGTCGGCCTCATATATCAAGCTGATATGTCTTCTTGTCTGCTTCGTGATAGCTTTCTCTTGCTTCCTGGAATCAGCAAGACATTATTTGCGGGCAAGCTTCCTCGTGACAACATCAGGTAGCAGCCCAGAAGAGATTTACTACACCAAGTCTGTATTGATCCGAGGCGGAGAGTACTGGTTTGCGGGTCTGAGGGCGCTCTACTTTGCCCTCAATTTTTTGCTATGGTTCTTCGGGCCCATTCCTATGTTCGCTGGCTCCATCATTTTGGTAATAATAATCTATTTTCATGACACCCGCGTCCTAGTCCATCTACCACACCGTCCTTCTGCAGGTTCTATTTCATCAACAAGCATCGATACGAAATGATGAAAAAAGTTTTCTGCGTGTGTGTGCTGAGTTGCAGTTTTTATCAGAACTTCCCTGTAATGATATAAATGTCATAGAAAGGCCAGTGAAAACTCAGCAACAAGAAAAAGTTAATAAGATCATAGATATATGCGTGTGTAAGCCCTAGTTTCAGATATGATTTGAATTCAAAATAGCTTGCCAATGGATGTGTTTGGGAAATTGACCGTGTAATAGAAAGTGTCATAAATGGATTGGCCATGTAAACTACATCTATAAAGTTATTGAGCACTCTGTTTTCTCATTGTCTCCAAGGTTGACAATTGGGAGGGCTGATGTGGGCTATATATGTGATTCTAGTCACCAGATGCTTGGGATTCGGATGGGACTTGAGGCCATCCTTAATCTTATTTGACAACGTGCCATGTTCACGTGACGTACGGGAGTAACCTCCCATGTGGCAAACCGTATCTTTCACGTTTAAATGATCATTGACAATTATCTAGTGGAAGGAAATTAATAATTGATAATTACCTAGTGGAAGGAAGACATAAGAAAGTCATATGAAGAATGTGGTCAGCACCCAATTTATTATCTGGAAACAAAACAAGGAGTTCCTGTTGCTCAATTCTCAACATCAGATTCAGCATTTTCTTTTATTCCCAGAAGAGCTCAAGAGTTGCGGATCGGGTGCTCATGATCAATCTAAAGGATCATCCTCACGAAAGGGAAACAAAGATGCTCTCATCTCTCAAACTCAACTCTATTGCTGCAGCAGATTTTCTTTCTTCCAGCTGGCTCGCTAAACTCATCTAGAGGGGGATACCAAATAGGATTTTGAAAGGGGGGGTGCTCCTGCTTGGAGATGTAATCTTGTCACATAAGAAGCTGGAAGTATCTACACTGCCCGAAAGAGATTCAACTCAACTCAAGCACTTGAGCTTCAAGCTGTTTTTCTGATTTTTCTGGATTCTTTATATGTTTAAGACATTGCAGTGTTTCTGAGTCGCAACACAATACGACATTTGAACATTACTTTGTTTCGTTTTGTAAATGATGGATATGTATATTTAGTGGACCAGTCAGTCACGAGGGCCCATGTAATATGAAAGCAGTCGTGCACAATGATATCACGGTTTTACCTACGACTGAATGGTCAAAACAACTATTTTTTTTGCATTTCACTCGTTGCGTCCTACATCATATAAATTTCGACAAACACTTTTGGAGAGACAGGTATATGCAACTCCTAGATGACGAGGATGATGATGGAGCATAATGATAAACTTTTGTTTGAAGGATTCTACTCGAATGATACCTAATTACGGAATTGGTTTAGATTCAGTGAAGCATATACCCTTTTAAAAATATTTCTATAGGGGAAGACCAAGGAGGGGGAGTCGTAACATCTAGAGAGGTGTTCCATTGTTGCTAACATGTTCATAGTGGAAAGCCATAAGATGGAGGTACGGGGGAAATGAACCTTAGATTTACCAATGATCCTTCGACTTGAAAAGGAGAGACATGGAGAAACTGACCATTTTGGAACTGGTTGATTCCTATAAGTCAGATATAGTGGGATGGGCCTTGTGGACCATAGCAATCTTCAATGCCCATCACTGCATAGTTTTGGATACTTGGAAGAAGTCCCATAGTTGAGAGGATTTGGGTCAATTCCATGAGTTGGTGACAAAACACGTTATACTATTGCATTACTCTTCAATGCAGGGAATGTATCCTCACCTCTCATCACTGGAAATGAGCAATTTTAGAGAAACCCTAAGAAACATGTTCCTTGGCCCAATGATCATGCCCAAGTAGAAGATTATTGCCATGCCATTACACTGACTTACTTGTCCATGAGTGAACTCTAGATGTAATTCTAGTGCAATACAACGATTTTAGAGAATCAATATCAATGTGACTGATATGTCCATGTCTATGCGTGCGACGCCTGGTTATCTTCAGTCTACACACACAAGCAGACATTGTTGAACTTTGTGGAGGTGGTATTGTTCACATAGTACCTCCACCGTTAGTTCCTTGAATAACGAGGGGTTTGTATGTAATTTTAGTTAAATAATTTCGACTTTGTCGAAGTTGTAAACAAGTAGACAGTTTGTAGGATTTTATATAAACTGGGATAATTGAGGGGTCTAAAGTGGGATTTATTACTTTCCAGTCCAATTGAGTATTGAAACTACGTCAAATTGTGTTCTCGTTCTTTTGACATGAAGTAGCTTTAGCCTAGTTGGTGGTTAAAGTGACAACATTAATGGAAAATACTATGAAATAACGAAGCCACTTAAAAAAGTTGAATAGCATTTGGAGTAGACTAGATTTTGCATTACAAGGTAAAGTTATGATAGTATTTATTCAACTTAATTATGATGTCCACATCTATTCTGCTCTATGCATTATGTGACACGTAGATAGATGGTGTCCGTTTACGTCTCAGAAAAATAGTGACCATTTGTGCACTTTACATTTCCTTTTTCTTTTATTTCCTAGAACCGCGTGCATGCATCACTGCACACGTCACAACGTCGCTTTCCCTTTCCATATAAAAAAAAAAGGAAAAAAAATGGGCCTAATTCTGAAACTCGAAATTTACACGGCCTTCAAACAAGGACGCGCCATAGAAGTTTCTGGCTTCCCACTGGAATTGAATCTCAAATTAATGAATAAAATTCAACCGACATGAAATGATTTATTCCTCCTGTGCCCTCCAGCAAACGCCTCTCTGCTATCAATCCGCTCTGTTTTTTGCTCTGCAGGTTAACCAACTAGCAGCGGGAGGGGGAGAGAGAGCCACATGCCATGGCTACTGAGAGTGAGTCCATTGAGTGGTCATTAGAGGCAACGCCCACTTGGGCTGTGGCTACTGTTTGCTTCATCCTGATATTCATATCTGTCTTCCTCGAGCACCTGCTCCATCTGCTTTCCAAGGTACGTTTTGTGAATAATATGGTCCGCTTAAAAACTCTCTTACTTCCTGTATGCGTTTTTTGGTCCGGTAGGATGAAACGCTGAGTAGCTGTGTTTTTTTTTTATTTTTTATTTTCTGCATTTCAGTACTTGCATAGGAAAAGGAGACTGGCTCTCATTCAAGCTCTTGACAACATCAAATCAGGTGATTCATGGGGTTCCGGTTCACGTTTCGGCTACAAATTCATTGTATTTTCTGTGTTCTAGTACTACTCACATGCTCTTTTTTTTTTCCATGTTCACTCAATACGGAATTTCCTGAATTGCAGAGCTGATGATGTTGGGTTTCATATCGCTGCTGCTGACAGTGCTCGAGAAGCCCATCGCTAACATATGCATCCCTAAGAATGTAGGAGAAACATTTCTGCCTTGCAGTAGCCTCGACTCTGACGAGGACACCGAGGAAGAAACCAAATGCCTAAACCAGGTCCGCTTTTGTATCCTTATCCGTAGATATAAACCAAATCTCTTTTCATGCGTCCTCGTATATATCTCTTATGTATGAACAGGGAAAGGTTTCTCTTCTGTCTCGGGTCGGAGTAAGGGAGCTCCAGTACTTGATCTTTATACTTGCTCTCTTCCATTCTCTCTCGTGCATCCTCACTTTTGGACTCGGCATGGCAAAGGTACACATACATGATTATTCATGAAATTATTAAAACTATAATATAATGATAATTTTCAAGGTCAGAGTATTACTGTACATTGTATTTGCTAATTAATATATATTAGAAGTTTTGTTTTATAGCTATGAAATATATGTTGTAAAATTGGTTTATAACACGTACATGTGGATGCATGACTAGTTTCTCATGTATTACTTACACTATTTAGAACAACATGATATCATAAACACGGGGAGTCATAAGTGGTGCGATCTCGCTATAATGGGAAATGGTCGAGCTTGAAAGCAAGCAAGATGGAGTAGACACTTAGTGGATGATTGAAGGGTGCATTAATTAATCCGCAGGAGAAGAGGGCATATTTCATATTCAATGGGCTGAATGAGTTCACAACTAATCAATAATTAATTAATTGCTTATACATAAACGCATTACTATTTCAGATGAGGAAGTGGGAAGCCTGGGAGGCAGAAACCAGAACCTTGGACTACCAGTTTGCAAACGGTGAGTTTGATTTTTCTCCATGGCATAAGTCTATTTCTTATTTATGAGCCCTAAGTTTTTCGTCCATCTCCCATTTTTGCGCCGTGTTTTTGCCCCCTCTCTCTCCACGAAGAAGACCATTTTTTGTTGAATCTTAATATCTTTCAAAATTTCCCCAGGCCCAGAACCACTTCTACCCCTTTTTTTATATGGGCTAATGGGAAAAATATTACAACTGTAAGAATCTAAATTACTCCTAGTTTATTACTATTCTTAAATACCTATCAAATTCCTCTCTCAATCCAAGCTTAAAAAGTAATGTATCGATCACTTTTACTTTTCCCGACCTTTTTAGATCCGAGGAGGTTCAAGCTCCTACATCAGACATCTTTTGGTAGACGTCATATCAAATATTGGAGCGATCATCGGCTCCTTCGCTGGCCGGTCAGTTTCATGAGACAGTTTCATCACTCTGTTTCGCGAACAGACTATCTCACTCTCCGTCATGGATTTATAACGGTACACTTTGAATTTCAGTTTGAAACTCGGCCTGTATAGTCATTAACGCTATCAGAGATTAGCATATTCAAGGATATTGTCTCTCCAATTGCCAATCATTTTACAGGTTCACTTATTCGAAGGGAGCAACTTTGATTTCCAAAAGTACATTAAGAGGGCTCTTGAAGAGGACTTCGGTGTAGTTGTAGGAATGAGGTGCTATCCTAATCCACTCGATCCCAATAAAATACTGGAATATTATTTTAACTTTTGGTTTCTAATTATATTAATAACATTAATCGATTATATATATAATTTATGTTTCTGCAGCTTGTGGGTGTGGATGTTTGCCGTGATTTTCATTTTCTTTCACGCATATGGTAAATAGGATACCATTAGTTTTCGGATCTTTTCTTTCCATTGGCATATGTTTATAAATAATGCATGACCAAATTCTTTGTTCTTCTGGCGCAGTATTTCACAACTATCTATGGCTTCCGTTTTTTCCATTGGCGGTGAGCTTGTCAACCTAAGAGATAAATGTCAACATTAATCTATTAATAGATATGAAAATTGTCTTTAACTTATTTTTTTTCCCTAAAAAAATCTGTAGATGCTATTATTGGTGGGGACAAAGCTCCAAGGAATTATAATCAAACTGTGTTTGAAAAGTGACCAGCAGTCTCATGTTGTGAGAGGGACATTGTTGGTTAGACCAAGTGACCATTTTTTCTGGTTCCGGAAGCCCAGATTGACCCTTTATCTTATACACTTCATCTTATTTCAGGTAACAAAATGCATGAACATTAAAAAAAATTATCTCCTCATGTATCTTTTAGATACGTGTATATTTTATTTATTAATTGTTGGCAACACATTTTTGTGCTCTCAGAATTCATTTCAATTGGCATTCTTCACTTGGACTTGGGTAAGCTGCAAAATTGCTTAATTTACTTGGTAGAATTTATTTTTACATGTAATTGGATGGGGATAACATAATTGATTGACAATAGTTTCTGACGTTTTTCCCCCTTAAATTGCAGTTCAAATTTGGTTTCAGATCTTGCTTCCACCAAGAGACAGAGGACATAGTGATAAGGCTTGTAATGGGAGCTGCCGTGCAATTTCTCTGTGGTTACGTAACTCTGCCGCTTTACGCATTGGTTACCCAGGTAACTTCTGCTATTCTTCCAAATTAAGAAAAATCCCATGCAATCAAGAAAAGGGGACTATTTCATCTCCACTCTCACACTAATGAGAAAATTTTTTTGCACACAAACTGATGAGAGACTGAGAATGTGTACTTCATGTCCAAGGAATTTCAAACTATGAGCCCAGTCGAACAATGCTTTGCATGTCCATGAAAGTCCATCAACACATTCTATGTAAATAAATTGATTGGGAGTTTCTTTTCCTGTTTAATTTTGTGAATAGATGGGGACTTCAATGAGGCCAGTTGTATTCGCCGAAAATGTGATGGAGGGCCTAAAGAGATGGAGAGCCACTGCACGGAAGAACCTGACTCTCCCAAATCCTTACAGTGCTGGGGTGGCCGACCCACTTTTCAGACATTCTGCCGATACCTCAGTTGCAAGCTCACCTTCTTTCAATACCCTCCATGTCCCTTTGTCTATAGCCATTGATCCTCAACAAGAAGACTGAACACTTACCCATGGACACCCAAAGGGATAGCGTTGCTCATGCCGAGACGATCATATGATGAGGAGTAAGAGGAAGAAGGCAAACGTCAATGGTTTTGTAACGGCTGAAACCTCGTAATTTTATGACCAAAAAAATTATCCTAGATGTTATTCCTATTCTTGTACCTCTCATTTATGTGCATGGCTAGGAAGAGGGAACCCATATTGCATATATAATATAGTCACAGATTACTTATTAGTTTTAGAATAGTTATTCAATGATTTCCTTGGCTGAGGGTGTTATTTTGCTCCCTTATATTTGTAATGCAAGTATAGATCACAAAACATGAGATAGAGAACTTACATTTGAGTATTTGACACCAAAATAATTAATTTACAATATTATGTGGAAGTTCTAAAGGCACTTTTTTTTGAAATATTATAATTTAATATCAAAATTTTCATAAAATAGATATATTAATGTCAATTTATTTATTTTTGGATAAAACACATTAAGATAAATTTAACGAAGTAAAAATCAATCATCCTAACCAGTTCCTCTTGCTCAATTCTAAGTCTCCATCACATTCTCCATTTTCTTTTATTGCTAGAAGAGCTCAAGTGTTGCCGATCACATGCCCAGGCTTAGTCCAACGGACTATCATCTCTCCAACTGAACACTATGGTGCATCATATACTTCTTTCTTCCGGCTGTATCTCCAAACTCGTCTATTGGAGTGCATGTATGTACCTGGATCAAGAGGGGAACACCAGAGAATATTTTGAAGGGGAGTGTGCTCCTGCTTGTTTATGTGGTCTTGCCGCATAAGAAGCTGTATGCACCCACTCTTCCTCAAAGAGATTAAACTCAACTCAACCTCTCTAGCCTGAAGCTGTTTTCCGGGTTTGCTGGATCCTTTATAGGTTTAAGACATTACTTTGATGGATAGGTGTATTTAGTTGCATAGACATAAATTCGTCGAGTTTTTAAAAAAATTAAATTATTATTCTATCATGTTATTGTTATTTTTCATTTTGTACCATCTCTTAAATGATTTAGGTTTTCTCTCTCAAACCCAATAATCCATTTCTAGTCCCTTAACTTTCCATCGCACTAAAGTCCAATACTCTATATTCTTGTTAATTTCTCGTGTAACATGGCTAGTTGATTATTTTTGTTTGCCTTTGTTTATTTTAAAAAATTATTAAAATCTCAAAAAATCTTTAAAAAACTTTAAAAATTCTTAAAAACCTAAAAGTTCTAAAAAAACCTATAAAATATTAAAAACTATAAATAAAACTAAAATAAAAGACACCCAAAACTATAAAAATCGTAAAACTCTAAAATAAAATCCTAAAAAATCATAAAAAAACTTTTAAAAACTTCAGTTTTATTTTATGGTTTTTTAGGATTTTATTTTAGGGATTAATAATATTTTTTTTACACTTTTTATGATTCTTAGGTTATTTTAGGATTGTTTTAGAGTTTATTAGAATTTTAAATTTTTTTTAGGTTTTTACCATTTAGGTTTTATGCTGTTGTGAAAGGTTTACTGTATAAACTATTTTCCTTTATTTGTAATTTATCCAATTGATTCTCACTTAACCGGTGTTAATCATTCATATCTAAAACAAGATAACCATGTCTACTTGATGGAAAATACGACAAGTTCTCGAATATCATTGTACTCAAAAGAATACATAACTTCTACTAGGACTAGTATGGTGATGATTTACAAGAATTATAGTCAAAATAAGAAATTGTATTTTTTTCAAGCATGTGTATTCGAATAAGAAATTAAAGAATATTTGGATTAAATGACCGAAATTTTGTTCCAACATGGAAATTAATGCCATTTAACTTTATATCTGAACCACTTTTGAAAACATGGTGCTTAAAATTTGAAGGTTTTGTTGGGATGATTTACTTATGCAATTATGTATGAGGTGACCAAATTGGCTTATCATGTTTTAGAAGCTTATATGACTCGTGTAGGGATTCAAGTAAAGTGAAAATATATTTTTATCATTTTTGAACTACAACAATTTAAACCCATAAATGAATTGCAAAATTGGTTTGTTGGATATGTATCTAACAGTTGAAGGAGTTGTTTAATAGATAAGGTTTAGCCATGTAAAAGATTTCACATGTCCCGTGTGCATAATTTTGTGTGTATGTGTTTGTATGCTACCATCATAACAGTTTGAATAGTTCTTAATTAAATTTTATTCTATCTATTTTGGTAAAGTTGTTTCCTAGGGTAATTGAACAATTTATTTTGTTATCATCTTTTGATACCCTTGTTGAATGAATAAACTAATTAAGATAAATGATAATTCAGTGGTTGAGCAAATATTATGTCACGCTCCAACCCGTTTTGATCGATGCCTTGTGATCAACCTGCCACTCTCATAGACTTATAAGAGGGATCACTCCAGTAGATCAAAGAGAGTTAGGCATAATACTTGTCATGTTTTCCCTAGAAATCCTAAAAATCGCAAAGAAATTCTAAAAACCCTTAAGGAATGCTAAAAAACTCTAAGAAACCCTATAAAACCCCAAGAAGCGCTAAGAAACACTAAGAAATGCTAAGAAACTATTAGAAACACTAAGTAAGGATAAGAAATCATACAAACACTAACAAACCCCAAGAAATTCTAAAAAAAATGCTAAGAATCGCTATTAAACCCAAAGAAACGCTAATAAACCCTTAAAAACGGTAAGAAATGCTAGGAAACCCTAGTTAATGCTAAGAAACGCTAAGAAATCTTAAGAAAACCGAAGAAACGCTAAGAACTCTTAAGAAACCCTAAGAAACCTAAAGAAACGCTAATAAATTTTATGGAATGCTTAGAAACACTAAAAAATTCTATTAAAACCTAAGAAATGCTAAAAACACTAAAAAGTGCTAAGAAACCCTACGAAACGCTTGAAAATGCTAAAAAAAACCCTAAGAATCCCTACGAAATGCTAAGAATCCCCAAGAAGCCCTAAGAAACACTAAGAAGCGCTAACAAACTCTAAGAAACACTAAGAAAACCTGTAAAACCCTTAGAAATGCTAATAAACTGTAAGAAACTCTAAGTAACACTAAGAAACCCTAAGAAACTATAAGAAACACTAAGTAACGCTAAAAAACACTAAGAAACACTAAAAAAATGCTAAGAATCCCTAAGAAACTCTATAAAACCCTAGTAAACGCTAGAAAACACTAGAAAATGCTAAGAAATGCTAAAACACTAAAAATGCTAAGAAACCTAAATAAACGCTAATAAACCATAAGAAGCACTAACAAATGTTAAGAAACCCTAAGAAACTCTAAGAAACTCTAAGAAAACTTATAAAACCCTAAGAAACCCTAACAAACACTATAAAACCCTAAGAAATGCTAAGAAACTATAAGGAACACTAAGTAACACAAATAAAACCTAAAAAACATTAAAAACCCAAGAAACGTTAAAAAATACTTAGAATCGCTAAGAAACCCTATGAAACTCTAAGAAACGCTAATAAACTCTAAGAAACCCCAAGAAACCCAATAAAACCCAATAAAACCCTAAGAAACCCAATAAAACCCTAAGAAACCCAATAAAACCCTAAGAAACACTAAGAAAACCTGTAAAACCCTAAGAAATACTAAGAAACTGTAAGAAACACTAAGTAACATTAAGAAACCCTAAGAAACTATAAGAAACGCTAAGTAACGCTAAGAAACCCTAAAAAACATTAAGAAACCCCAATAAACACTAAAAAAAATGCTAAGAATCCCTAAGAAACTTTATGAAACCCTAGTAAACGCTAGGAAACACTAGAAAATGCTAAGAAATGCTAAAACACTAAGAATGCTTAGAAACCTAAAGAAATGCTAATAAACCATAAGAAGCACTAACAAATGTTAAGAAACCCTAAGAAACTCTAAGAAACACTAAGAAAACCTATAAAACCCTAAGAAACCCTAAGAAACCCTAACAAACACTATAAAATCCTAAGAAATCCTAAGAAATGCTAAGAAACTATAAGAAACACTAAGTAACACAAATAAAACCTAAAAAATATTAAAAACCCAAGAAACGCTAAAAAATACTTAGAATCGCTAAGAAACCCTATGAAACTCTAAGAAACGCTAATAAACTCTAATAAACCCTAAGAAACGAAAAGAAACCCTAAGAAATGCTATGAAACACTAAGAGATCCTAAAAAACCCTAAGAAATGCTAAGAATCCTTAAGGAACACTAAGAAACGCTAATAAACTCTAAGAAATCCCATAAAACCTTAAGAAATGCTAAAAAACCCTATAAAACCCTAAGAAATGTTGAGAAACCTTAAGAAATGCTAAGAAACTATAAGAAACACCAAGAAATCCTAAAAACCACTAAGAAACCCCAAGAAACGCTAAAAAATGCCAAGAATCGCTATGGAACCCTAATAAATGTTAATAAACCCTTAAAAATGGTAAAAAAATGCTTGGAAATCCTAGTTAACGCTAAGAAACACAAAGAAATCCTAAGAAACCCTAAGAAATGCTAAGAACCCTCAAAAAACTAAAAGAAATGCTAAGAAAGCTTAAGAAACGCTTAGAAACCCTAAAAAAATCCTATGAAACACTAAGAAACACTAAAAAAATACTAAAAAGTGCTAAGAAACCCAACCAAATACTAAGAGATGCTAAAAAACCCTAATAATCCCTACAAATGCTAAGAATCTCCAAGAAGCCCTAAGAAACCCTAAGAAACACTAAGAAACACTAAGAAACCCTATAAAAACCTAATAAATGCTTAGAAACACTATAAAACCTTAAGAAACACTAAGAAACCCTATAAAACCCTAAGAAACCCCAAGAAACTATAAGAAACGCTAAGTAACACTAAGAAACCCTAAGAAACGCTAATTAACGCTAAGAAACCTTAAAAAATACTAAGAAACCCCAAGAAATACTAAAGAAATGCTATGAATCCTTAAGAAACCCTAGTAAATGCTAGGAAACACTAGAAAACACTAAGAAATGCTAAGTAACACTAAGAAACCCCAAGAAACTATAAGAAACGCTAAGTAACACTAAGAAACCCTAAGAAACGCTAATTAACGCTAAGAAACCCTAAAAAATACTAAGAAACCCCAAGAAATACTAAAGAAATGCTATGAATCCTTAAGAAACCCTAGTAAATGCTAGGAAACACTAGAAAACACTAAGAAATGCTAAAGACACTAAGAACGCTAAGAAAACTAAAGAAACGCTAAGAAACCATAAAAGGCACTAATAAATGCTAAGAAACCCTAAGAAACTCTAAGAAACGCTAAGAAACACTAAGAAACCCTAAGAAAAGCTAAAAAACTATAAGAAACACTAAGTAACACAAAAAACCCTAAAAAACATTAAAAAAAACCAAGAAACGCTAAAAAATGCTTAGAATCACTAAGAAACTCTATGAAACGCTAATAAACTCTAATAAACCCTAAGAAATGCCAAGAAACCATAAGAAATCCTAAGAAACCCAAAGAAACGCTAAGAAAGCCTAAGAAATGCTTAGAAACCCTAAAAACCTAATGAAATCCTAAAAAATGCCAAAAACACTAAAAGGTGCTAAGAAACCCTACTAAACGGGAAGAAATGCTATGAAATTATAAGAAACGCTAAGTAATGCTAAGAAATCCTAAAACAATATTAAAAACCCAAGAAACACTAAAAAATGCTAAGAATCGCTAAACAACGCTAAGAAACCCTATGAAACTGTAAGAAACGCTAATAAACCCTAAAAAGTGCTAAGAAAATCTACTAAACACTAAGAAATAATGAGAAAACCCTAAGAATCCCTAAAAAAAATGCTAAGAAGCCACAAGAAGCCCTAAAAACCCTAAGAAACACAAAAAATCCCTAAAAAGCTTAAAAACCCCTTAAAAAACTCTAAGAAACCCTATAAAATCTAAGAAACCCTAAGAAATGCTAAGAAACCCTACAAATCCCTAATAAACGCTAAGAACCCCTAAGAAATGCTAAGAAACACTAAGAAACCCAAAAAATACTAAGAGACACTAGGAAACCCTAAAAAACACTAAAAAACCCCAAGAAACTATAAAATAATGCTAAGAATCGCTAAGATACCCTAACAAACGCTAAGAAACCCTAAGAAATCATAAGCAAACCAAAGAAACACTAAGAACCCTTAAGGAACCAAAAACAAATGCTAAGAAACCCTAAAAAACGCTTAGAAATCATAAAAAAACCCTATGAAACCTAAGAAACGCTAAAAACACTAAAAAGTGCTAAAAAACCCTACCAAATGCTAAGAATTCCTAAGAAATACTATGAAGCCCAAGAAGACCTAAAAAATGCAAATAAACCCTAAAAGACACAAAAAACCCCCAAAACCCCTTAAAACCGCTAAAAAAACTCTAAGAAATGCTAAGAAACACTAAGAAACACTAAGAAATGCTATAAAACTTTAAGAGACAATAAGAAACGCCAAGAAACTCTATAAAACCCTAAGAAACACTAAGAAACCCTAAAAAATGCTGAAAAACTATAAAAATGCTAAGTAACACTAAGAAACCCTAAAAAATATTAAGAAACCTAAGAAATGCTAAAAAATGCTAAGAAACCCTAAGAAACACTAATAACCCCTAAGAAACGCTAATAACCCCTTAAAAACGATAAGAAACGCTAGAAAACCTTAGTGAACGCTAAGAAACCTTAATAAATCCTATGAAACTCTAAGAAACGCTAAAAAATCCAAAGAAACTCTAAGAAAGCCTAAGAAACACTTAGAAACCCTAAAAAAACCCAATGAAATCCTAAGAAACGCTAAAAACACTAAAAGGTGCTAAGAAACCTACCAAACGGTAAGAAATGCTAAAGATACTATAAGAAATGTAAAGTAATGCTAAGAAATCTTAAAAAATATTAAAAACCCAAGAAATGCTAAAAAATGCTAAGAATCGCTAAAAACGCTAAGAAACACCATGAAACTCTAAGAAACGCTAATAAACCCTAAGAAACCCTTAGAAACGCTAGTAAACCCTAAGAAATCCTAAAAAATCTAAAAAAACGCTAAGAACCCTTAAGGAACACTAAGAAATGCTAAGAAACTCTAGGAAACCCCATAAAACCCTTAGAAACCCTAAGAAATGCTAAGAAACTATTAGAAACGCTAAGTAATGATATAAAACCCTAAAAAACACTAAGAAACCCCAAGAAAAGCTAAAAACAATGCTTTGAATCCCTATGACACCATAAGAAATGCTAATAAACCCTAATAAACAATTAGAAATGCTAGGAAACCATAGTTAATGTTAAGAAAAGCTAAGAAACTCTAAGAAATCTTAAGAAAACCTAAGAAACGCTAAGAACACTTAAGAAACTTAAAGAAACGCTAATAAAGCCTAGGAAACACTTAGAAACCCTAAAAAACTCTATGAAACACTAATAAATGCTAAAAAAATACTAAAAAGTGCTAAGAAACCCTACCAAACATTAAGAAATGATAATAAAACCCTAAGAATCCCTAAAAAATGCTTAGAAGCCCTAAAAACCCTAAGAAACACAAAAAATCCCTAAAAAGCGTAAAAACCCCTTAAAAAACTCTAAGAAACCCTAAGAAACGCTAAGAAATCCTAAAAAACACTAGGAAACCCTAAAAAACACTAAGAGACACTAGTAAACCCTAAAAGATACTAAGAAACCCTAAAATAATGCTAAGAATTGCTAAGATACCCTAAAAAAATACTAAAAAACCCTAAGAAATCCTAAAAAAACCCTAAGAAATGCTAAGAACCCTTGATGAACACTAAGAAACGCTAAGAAACTCTTACAAACCCCACAAAACCCTAAGAAAAGCTAAGAAACCCTATAAAACCCTAAGAAAAATGCTGAGAAACCCTAAGAAATGCAAAGAAACTATAAAAAACGCTTAGTAATGCTAAGAAATCCAAAAAAACACTAAGAATCCCTAAGAAACGCTAAAAAAATGCTGTGAATTACTATGAAACCCTAAGAAACGCTAATAAACCGTTAGAAACGAAAAGAAACGCTAGGAAACCCTAAGAAATGCTAAGAAGCCTTAAGAAACCCTAAGAAACCCAAATAAATTCTAAGAAAGCCTAAGAAACCCCAAAAAAACCCCATGAAACCCTAAGAACAGCTAAAAAACACTAAATGCTAAAAAATCCTACAAAACGCTAAGAAATGCTAAAAAAACCATAAGAATCCCAAAAAAATGCTAAGAAGCCCTAAGAAATAAAAAAATCTCTAAAAACTCTAAAAAAACCCTAAAAACACCTTAAAAAACTCTAAGAAACCCTATAAAACCCTAAGAAATGCTAAAATTATGCTAAGAATTACTAAAAAACACTAAGAAACCTAATGAAACCCTATAAAATGCTAATAAACCCTAGGAAACCCAAATAAAGGGTATGAAACACTAGAAAACCCTAGTAGATGCTAAGAAATACTAAGATACCCTAAGCAACAGTAAGAAACACTAGAAAACCCTAGTAGATGCTAAGAAATGCTAACATACCCTAAGAAACCCTAAGAAATCCTAAAAAAAAAAAAAAATTAAAGAAGCGCTAAGAACCATTAAGGAACGCTAAAATTTCTAAGAAACCCTACCAAATGCTAAGAAATGTTAAGAAACCCAAAAAATTCCTAAGAAATGCTAAGAAGCCCCAAGAAGCCTTAAGAAACGCAAATAAACCCAAAAAACCCTTAAAACCCTATAAACATAAAAAAAACATTAAGAAACGCTAAGAGATGGTAATAAACGCTAAAAAAACACTCAGAAATACTATGAAACACTAAGAAATGCTATGAAACTCGAAGAAATTCTAAAAAACCCTATAAAACTCTAAGAAACGCTAAGAAATGCTAAGAAACTATAAAAAATGCTAAGTAATGCTAAGAAACCCTAAACAATATTAAGAAACCTAAGAAATGCTAAAAAATGCTAAGAAACCTTATGAAACCCTAATAAACTCTAATAAACCCTAATAAACCCTTAGATACGGTAAGAAACGTTAGAAAACCCTAGTGAATGCTAAGAAATGCCAAGAAACCATAAGAAATCCTAAGAAACCTAAAGAAATGTTAAGAAAGCCTAAGAAATGCTTAGAAAGCCTAAAAAATCCAATGAAATCCTAAGAAATGTAAAAAACACTAAAAGGTACTAAGAAACCCTTCCAAACGGTAGGAAATGCTAAGAAACTATAAGAAATGCTAAAAAATCCTAAAAGACATTAAAAACCCATGAAATGCTAAGAAACCTTATGAAACTCTAAGAAACGCTATTAAACCCTAATAAACCCTTAGAAACGATAAGAAATACTGGGAAAACTTAGTGAACGCTAAGAAACCCTAAGAAATCCTAGTACACTAAGAAACGCTAAGAACCCTTAAGGAATACTAACAAATGATAAGAAACTCTAAGAAACCACATAAAACACTAAGATACGCTAAGAAACACTATAAAACCCTAAGAAACACTGAGAAACCCTAAAAAATGCTAAGAAACGCTAATTAATGCTAAGAAATCCTAAAAACACTAAGAATCCCCAAGAAATGCTAAAAAAATGCTATGAATCACTATGAAACCCTAAGAAATGCTAATAAACCCTTAGAAACAAAAAAAATGCTAGGAAACCCTAGTGAGCGCTAAGAAATGCTAAGAAACCCTATGAAATCCTAAAAAACCCTAAGAAATACTAGGAACCCTTAAGGAACACTAAGAAACCCCATAAAACCCTAAGAAACACTAAGAAACCCTATAAAACTATAAGAAATGCTAAGAAACTATAAGAAACGCTAGAAATCCTAAAAAACACTTAGAAACCAAAAGAAACACTAAAAAATGATAAGAACCATCAAGGAACACTAAAAAATTCTAAGAAACCCCAAAAAACCTTAAGAAACACTAAGAAACCTTATAAAACCTTAAGAAATGCTTAGAAACTGTAAGAAACACTAAGAAATCGTTAAAAACACTTAGAAACCTCAAGAAATGCTAAAAATGCTAAGAATTGCTATGAAACCCTAAGAAATACAAATAAACCATAGTAAACCCTTAGAAACGGTAAGAAGTGCTAGGAAACCCTAGTTAACGCTAAAAATACTAAGAAACGCTAAAAATCTCCAAAAATGCTAATAGAGCCCAAGAAACGCTTAGAAACCCTAAAAAAACCAATAAAATCCTAAGAAACGCTAAAAATACTAAAAAGTGCTAAGAAACCCTTCAAAAAGCTATGATAAACTAAGAATCCCTAAGAAATGCTAATAAGGACCAAGAAGCGCTAAGAAACCCTAAGAATTACAAAAAAACTAATAAAAACCCTAAAACCGCTTAAAAACCCTAAGAAACCCTAAAAACTCTAAGAAATGCTAAGAAATTCTAAGAAACCCTAAGAATCCCTAAAAAATGCTAAGAATTCCCAAGAAACCCTAAGAAACCCTATGAAATACTAAGAAACAATAAGAAATCTTAAGAAACACTAAAAAATACTAAGAAACCCTAAGAAACTCTATGAAATGCTAAGAAACTCTAAAAAACCCTATAAAACCCTAAGAAAAGCTAAGAAACCCTATAAAACCCTAAGAAATGCTAAGAAACACTAAAAAACCCCAAAAAAATTAAAACCCAAGAAACGCTAAAAAATGCTAAGAATCACTAAGTAACGTTAAAAACCCTATAAAACTCTAAGAAACGCTAATAATCTCTAAGAAATGGAAAGAAACCCTAAAAAACCTTAAGAAAATCCTAAAAAATCATAAGAAATGCTAAGAACCCTTAAGGAACCCTAAGAATCTCTAAGAAACCCTATAAACACTAAGAAACGCTAAAAAACCGTATGAAATGATGAGAAACTTTAAGAAATGCTAAGAAACCCTAAGTAACACTAATAATCCCTAAAAAATACTATGAAACGCTAAGAAATGCAAAGAATCGTTATGAATTCCTATGAAACCATAAGAAATGGCTTATAAACCCCAATAAACCCTTAAAATGGTAAGAAACACTAGGAAACCCTAGTGAACGCTAAGAAATCCTAAGAAATACTAAGAAACGCTAAGAACCCTTAAGAAACGTTAAGAAAGCCTAAAAAACACTTAGAAACGCAAAAAACCAATGAAAACCCTAAAAAACCTAAAACCCCCTTAAAAACCCTAAAAACTCTAAGAAACTCTAAGAAATACTAAGAAATCCTAAGAGTCCCTAAGAAATGCTAAGAAGCTCCAAGAAGCCCGAAAAAACCCTAAGAAACACTAAAAAAATGCTAATAAAGCTTAAGATACACTAAAAAATGGTAAGAAACACCAAGAAACTCAATGAAATGCTAAGAAACTCTAAGAAACCCTATAAAACACTAAGAAACCCTTTAAAATCCTAAGAAATGCTAAGAGACCCTAAAAAACGCTAAGAAATTATAAGAAATGCACAGAAACACTAAAAATTTTTAAAAACCCAAGAAACACAAAAAATGCTAAGTAACGCTAAGAAACCTATGAAACTCTAAGAAACGCTAATAAACTCTAAGAAACGTTAAGAAACCCTTACAAATCCTAAAAAACCCTAAGAAACGCTAAGAACCCCTAAGGAACCCTAAGAAATGGTAAGAAATGCTAAGAAACTCTATAAAACCCCAACAAACCATATAAATCTCTAAGAAATGCTAAGAAACTAGAAGAAATGCTAAGTAACGCTAAGAAATCCTAAAAAACACTAAGAAACCCTAAGAAACGCTAATAAATTGCTAAGAATCGCTATGAAACCCTAATAAACCCTTAGAAATAGCAAGAAATGCTAGAAAACTCTACTGAACGCTAAGGAATGATAAGAACCCTTAGGAAACACTAATAAACCCAAAAAATGCTAAGAAAGCCTAAGAAATGCTTAGAATCTCTAAAAAACCCTATGAAATCGTTAGAAATGCTAAAAAAGCTAAAAAGTGCTAAGAAACCCTACCAAACGCTAAGAAATCATAAGAAACCCTAAGAATCCCTAAGAAATGCAAAGAATCTCCAAGAAGCACTAAGAAACCCTAAGAAACCCTAAGAAACACAAAAAAAACCCTAAAAACAACATTTTTTTGCAGAATACCCTAAAAACACCTTAAAAACCCTAAGAAACACTAAAAACTCTAATAAATGCTAATAAATTCTAAGAATCCTAAGAAACGCTAAGAAACCCTAAGAAACACTAAGAAACTCTAAGAAACCCAATAAAACCCTAAGAAACACTAGGAAACTATAAGAAACCCAAGAAAACCCTAAGAAACACTAGGAAACTATAAGAAACCCAAGAAAACCCTAAGAAATGGTAAGAAAATCTAAGAAATGCTAAGAAACCCTCAAAACATTAAGAAATGCAAAGAAGCACTATGAAACCCTAAGAAACGCTAATAAACCCTAAGAAAACTTAAGAAATGGTAAGAAACGCTAGAAAACCCTAGGAAACGCTAAGAAACACTAAAAAACTCTAAGAAACCCTAAGAAATCCTAAGAGACCCTAAGAAACGCTAAGAACCCTTTAGAAACTCTAAGAAACACTATAAAACCCTAGGAAACGCTAAGAACCCTTAAGGAACTCTAAGAAACACTATAAAACCCAAAGAAACGCTAAGAAACCCTATAAAACCCTATGAAATGCTGAGAAACCCTAAGAAATGCTATGAAACTATATGAAATGCTAAGTTACGCTAAGAAACACTAACAAACATTAAGAAACACCAAGAAACGCTAAACAAATACTAAGAATCGCTAAGAAACCCTATGAAACACTAGGAAACCCTAACAAATACTAATAAACCCTAAGAAACTGTAAGAAATACTAGGAAACGCTAGTAAACTCTAAGAAACGCTAAAAACCCAAAGAAACAATAAGAAACCCTAAGAAATCCTATGAAACGCTAAGAACCTTCAAGTAACCCTAAGAAATGCTAAGAAACTCTAAGAAACCCTATAAAACCCTAAGAAATGCTAAGAAACCCTTTAAAACCCTATGAAATGCGGAGAAACTCTAAGTAACATAAAGAAACCCTAAAAAGTACTAAGAAACACCAAGAAATGCTAAAAAATGCTAAGAATCACTAAGAAACCCTTGGAAATGCTAATAAATGAAGATGCGAACCTCGTCAATATGCTGATGACATCTTACACCAAATATGGCAAGACCCCAAGAATTTCACGACACATATAAGAAAATATGTAATATACCTTGTTTATCACATAAATAAGGTATGGGATATGCAGACGTCACACCCAAATCCTCGAAGAAGAACTCTTAGGAAACCTCTTGTTATAAGTCTTGATTGCTTGAATGCCACAGGTAACAACTTGATAAGTTCCAAGTTCTTTCAAGATTGAAAGAAGACAAAACATCACAAAATTTAATTTCCAAAAGTCTATTCTCAAATGTTGTGGAGTATGCCTTTTATAGGCACAGATAACAACCGAATAGCCTAAAAATAAAGAACTTTTGGTTACATGCCAACAATATCTAATCTAAATATCTAGAATATTTAAATAACTACTTAAAAATCTTAACTTCACTATTTAAATATATAATATTATTGTTTAATATCATAAAAGATTTATTATATTAATAAATCTATCTTTATTAATTAAATTTAAACCTTCTCTTGGGCTTTTCTTGGGCTATTATATTGGGGTTCTACTGGAATTTTCTACATTCTTTTTAATCAACCCATATAAAGCATATTTGAATATTTTAGCCCTTAGTATTATGATTGAGCCCTTTTCTAGTATCAAATAATCTTTAATCTCATTTGGTGACAGACTGTTCAGCTCTATTGCAGGTTCGATTGTTTGGACTTGTGAGTTTGTATTCTCTTTAGTCAAACTCACAATAGAAACCCTATAAAAACCTATAAAACTCTAAGAAACGCTAAGTGATGTGTATCAAATTGGGCATGCAGTGATTCACAATTTAAAGGCTAAGAGATTTGAGAAAGCATTGTATGTACTAATTGGAGCAATTCAAGTAATCGAACTTATCACCGGGGTTTTCTAGGAGCTCTTCTTAAAGAAATTTGGTGTGGCATCTACTTCTATCCGTACCTTGTTTTTCAATTGAACAGGGTATATTCCATTCGTAAGAAAACCAAAGAAACACTAAGAACCCTTAAGGAACCCTAAGAAACCAAAAGAAATGCTTAGAAAGCATAAAAAATCCTATAAAACCCTAAGAAATGCTAAAAAATACTAAAAAGTTATAAGAAATCCTACCAAACGCTAAGAATTCCTAAGAAATGCTACAAAGCCCTAGGAAGACCTAAGAAGTGCAAAGAAACCCTAAGAGACCCAAAAACCCCCTAAAAACATAAAAAAAAACTCTAAGAAATGGTAAGAAACTGTAAAAAACACTAAGTAACACTAAGTAACCCTAAAAAACATAAAGAAACCCAAGAAATGGTAAAAAAATGCTAAGAATTGCTACGAAACACTAAGAAACCCTAGGAAATACTATTAAATCCTGATAAACTCTCACAAATGGTAAGAAATACTTGGAAACCCTAGTGAATACTAAGAAACGCTAAAAAAACCCTAAGAAATCCTATAAAACCCTAAGAAACTCTAAGAAATCCAAAGAAACACTAAGAAAGCCTAGGAAAAGCTTAGAAACCCTAAAAAACCCAATGAAATCCTAGGAAATGCTAAAAACACTAAAAGGTGCTAAGAAACCCTATCAAACGAAAAGAAATTCTAAAGAAACTATAAGTAATGCTAATAAATCCTAAAAAATATTAAAAATCCAAGAAACGCTAAAAAATGCTAAGAATCGCTAAAAAATGCCAAGAAACCCCTTGAAACTCTAAGAAACACTAATAAACCCTAGGAAACCCTAAGAAACGATAAGAAACCCTTAGAAATGCTAAGAAATCCTAAAAAACCCTAAGAAACGCTAAGAACCCTTATGGAACACTAAGAAACGTTAAGAAACTCTAGGAAACCCCATAAAACCTTAAGACATGCTAAGAAACTATTAGAAACGCTAAGTAACGATAAAAAACCCTAAAAAGCACTAAAAAACCCCAAGAAATGCTAAAAATCGCTATGACACCGTAAGAAATTGCTAATAAACCCTTAGAAATGCTAGGAAACCACAATAATGCTAAGAAATGCTAAAAAATCCTAAAAATACCTAAGAAACGCTAAGAACAATAAAGAAACGCTAATAAAGCCTAAGATACACTTAGAAACCCTAAAAAACCTTATAAAACCCTAAGAAACGATAAGAAACCCTATAAAACCCTAAGAAATGCCAAGAAACGCTAAGTAATGCTAAGAAACCCTAAAAAAATACTAAGAAACCCCAAGAAACACCAAAGAATTCTATGAATCACTAAGAAACCCTATGAAAACCTAAGAACGGTAAGAAACACTAGGAAACCCAGTAAACACTAAAAACCATATGAACGTAAGAAACACTAAGAAATATTAAGAAACCCTAAGAAACACTAAGAAACGCTAAGAATCCCTAAGAAACTTTAAGAAACACTAAGAAACTCTATAAAACCCTAAGAAACGCTAAGAAACTAATGCGAACCTTGCAAGTATGCTGACGACATCTTATACCAATATGGAAAGACCCCAAGACTTTCACGACGCAAGTACGAAAAGATGGAATATACCTTGTATAAAGAAGGTATGAGATATGTAGACGCCACGCCCAAATCCTCTAAGAAGAACTCTTAGAAAACCTCGGGTGATAATTCTTGATTACTTGAAAGCTACAAGTAAAAACTTGATAAGTTCAAAGTTCTTTCAAGATTGGAAGAAGACAAAACATCACAAAATTGAATTTCCAAAAGTCTATTCTCCAATGCTGTGGAGTATGCCATTTATAGGCACATACAACAACTAAATATCCAAAAAATAAGGAACTTATGGTTACATGCCAACCATATCTAATCAAAATTATCTAGGACATTTAAATAACTACTTAAAAATCTGAACTTCACTAACTAAATATCTAATATTATTGTTTAATATCCTAAAATATTTATTATATTAATTAAATATAAACCTTATCTTGGGCTTTTCTTGGGCTCTTATATTGGGCTTATACTTGAATTTTCTACAATATCTTTAGTCTAACCATATAAATCATATTTGAATATTTTAGCCCTTAGTATTATGATTAGACCTTCTTGTAGTATCAAATGATCCTTCATCTCCTTTGATGACAGACTGTTCAGCTCCATTTCAAGTTAGGTTATTTGGACTTGTGAGTTCGTATTCTCTTTAGTTGAACTCACAACAGAAACTCTATAAAACCTAAAGAAACGCTAAGTAACACTAATAAATGCTAAGAAACTATAAGAAACGCTAAGTAACGCTAAGTAACCCTAAAAAACATTAAAAACCTAAGAAACGCTAAACAAATGCTAAGAATCGCTAAGAAACACTAAGAAACCCTATGAAACTCTAAGAAACGCTAATAAACTCTAAGAAATGGTAAAAAACACTAAGAAATGCAAAGAAACCCTAAGAAAACATAAAAAAC
This sequence comes from Trapa incisa, assembly GCA_030064435.1. Classification (NCBI taxonomy): domain Eukaryota; kingdom Viridiplantae; phylum Streptophyta; class Magnoliopsida; order Myrtales; family Lythraceae; genus Trapa; species Trapa incisa. The sequence goes on from CM057782.1 coordinate 20,169,875, forward strand.
CATAACAAATGCTAATAACCCTTAAGGAACCCTAAGAAACGCTAAGAAACCCTATAAAACCCTATGAAATGCTAAGAAACGCTAAGAAACTATAAGAAACACTAAGTAATGCTAAGTAACCCTAAAAAACACTAAGAAACCCCAAGAAACACTAAAAAAATGCTAAAAATTGCTATAAAACCCTATGAAACCCTAAGAAATGCTAATAAACCCTTGTAAACCCTTAGAAACGATAAGAAACGCTAGGAAATCCTAGTAAACACTAAAAAACTAAATGAAATCCTAATAAACGCTAATAACCCTTAAGGAACCCTAAAAACCCAAAGAAACGCTTAGAAATCCTTAAAAAATCTATAAAACCCAAACAAACGAAAAAAAAACACTAAAAAGTGATAAGAAACCCTACTAAACGCTAAGAAATGCTAAGAAACCCTAGGAAATGCTAATAAACCCTAAGAAACGTCAAGAAATGCTAGGAAACCCAAGTAAACCCTAAAAAAACTCTTTGATCCCCAAAGAAACGCTAAGAACCCTTATGGAACCCTAAGAAACACTAAGAAACTCTAAGAAATCCTATAAAACCCTAAGAAACACTAAGAAAACCTATAAAACCCTAAGAAAAAATTGGAAACACTAAGTAACGCTAAGAAACTCTAAAAAACACTAAGAAACCTATGAAATGTTAAAAATCACGAAGAAACCTTATGAAACCCTAAGAAATGCTAGGAAGCCCTAGTAAACGCTAAGAAACGCTAAAAACCCTAAGAAATGATAAGAAACCCTAACAAACGCTAAGAAACCCTAAGAAATACTAAGAAAAGCTTAGAAGCCTTATAAAACCCTAAGAAATTGATGTTAACCTCGCAAATATGCTGAAAACACCTTACACCAAATATGGCAAAACCCCAAGACTTTCACGATGCAAGTACAAAAAGATAGAATATACTTTGTTTATGTGAGAAACAAGGTATGGGTATGTAGACACCACACCAAAATCCTCAAAGAAGAACTCTTAGGAAACCTCTAGTGATAAGTATTGATTGCTTAAACACCATAGGTAAAAACTTGATAAGTTCCAAGTTCTTTCAAGATTGAAAGAAGACAAAACATCACAAATTTTAATTTCCAAAAGTCTATTCTCCAATGTTGTGGAGTATGCCTTTTATAGGCACAGATAACAACCGAATAGCCTAAAAATAAAGAACTTTTGGTTACATGCCAACCATATCTAATCTAAATATCCAGGATATTTAAATAACTACTTAAAAATCTGAACTTCACTAATTAAATATCTAATATTATTGTTTAATATCCTAAAAGATTTATTATGTTAATAAATCTATCTTTATTAGTTTAATCTGAACCTTCTCTTGGGCTTTTCTTGGGCTCTTATATTGGGCTTCTACTTGAATTTTCTACATTCTCTTTAATCAACCTATATAAAGCATATTTAAATCTTTTAGCTCTTAGTATTGTGATTGGGCCCTCTTGTAGTATCAAATGATCTTTCATCTCATTTGGTGATAGACTGTTCAGCTCCATTGTAGGTTCGGTTGTTTGAACATTTGAGTTCGTATTCTTTTTAGTCAAACTCACAACAGAAACCCTATAATACCCTAAGAAATGCTAAGAATCTATAAGAAATGCTAAATAACACTAAGAAATCCTAAAAAACATAAAAATCTCTAGAAACGTTAAATAAATGCTAAGAATCGCTAAGAAACACTAAGAAACCCTATGAAACTCTAAGAAATGCTAATAAACCCTAGGAAATGGTAAGAAACCCTAAGAAATGCCAAGAAACCCTAAGAAGTCCTAAAAAACCAAAACAAATGCTAAGAACCCTTAAGGGACCCTAAGAAACACTAAGAAATCCTAACAAACGCTAAAATCCCTATCAAATGCTCAAAAACCATTAGAAATGCTAAGAAACTATAAGAAATGCTAAGTAACGCTAAGAAACCCTAAAAACACTAAGAAACTCTAAAAAATGCTAAGAATCGCTATAAAACCCTAATAAATTCTAGTAAACCCTTAGAAATGATAAGAAACGCTACGAAATCCAAGTAAACATTAGGAAACCCTAAGAAATCCTAAGATACACTAAGAAACCTTAAAGAATCCTAAGAAATCCAAAGAAATGATAAGAAAGCCTAAAAAATGCTTAGAAACCCTAAAAAACCTATAATCCCTAAGAAATTCTAAAAACACTTAAAAGTGCTAAGAAATCGAACCAAACGCTAAGAAATGCTAAGAAACCCTAAGAAATGACAAGAAATGCTAGAAAACCCCAATAAACCCTAAAAAATGCTATCAAACCCTAAGAAATCTAAAAAAACCCAAAGAAATGCTAAGAACCCTCAAGGAACCCTAAGAAACCCAATGAAACGCTAAGAAACCCTATAATACCCTAAGAAATGCTAAGAAACTATAACAAACACTATGTAACCCTAGAAAACACTAAAAACACTAAGAAATCCCAAGAAATGCTAAAAAAATGCTAAAAAAATGCTAAGAATCTCTAAGAAACCCTATGAAACCCTAAGAAATGGTAAAAAACGCTAGGAAATCCTAGTAAACGCTAAAAAACACTAAAAAACCCTAAGAAATGCTAAGAAACGCTAAGAAACCCTAAGAAACTCTAAGAAACTTTATAAAACCCTAAGAAACTAATGTGAACCTCGCAAATATGTTGACAACACCTTACACCAAATATGGCAATACCCCAAGACTTTCTTAACGCAAGTACGAAAAGATGGAATATAACGTGTTTATATGAGAAATAAGGTATGGAATATGTAGACGTCACACCCAAATCCTGCAAGAAGAACTTTTAGAAATCCTCGGGTGATAAGTCTTGATTGCTTGAACACCACAGGTAAAAACCTGATAAGTTCAAAGTTCTTTAAAGATAAAAAGAAGACAAAATCTCACAAAATTGAATTTTATAAAGTCTGTTCTCCAATGTTGTGGAGTATGCCTTTTATAGGCATAGATAACAACCGAATATCCTAAAAATAAGGAACTTTTGGTTAAATGCCAACCATATCTAATCTAAATATCTAGGATATTTAAATAACTACTTAAAAATCTAAACTTCACTAACTAAATATCTAATATTATTGTTTAATATCCTAAAAGATTTATTATATTAAGAAATCTATATTTATTAATTAAATCCGAACCTTCTCTTGAGCTCTTATATTAGGCTTCTACTTGAATTTTCTACAATCTCTTTAATCAACACATATAATGCATATTTGAATCTTTTAGCCCTTAGTATTGTGATTGGGCCCTCTTGTAGTATTAAATGATTTATCATCTCATTTGGTGATAGAGTGTTCAGCTCCATTGCAAGTTCGATTGTTTGGACATTTGAGTTTGTATTCTCTTTAGTCAAACTCATAACAGAAACCCTATAAAACCCCAAGAAATGCTAAGAAACTATAAGAAATGCTAAAAAACCCTAAAAACATTAGAAACGCAAGAAACGCTAAACAAATGCTAATAATCGATAAGAAACACTAATAAACCCTATGAAACTCTAAGAAACGCTAATAAACCCTAAGAAATAGTAATAAACCCTAAGAAATGGAAAGAAACCCTAGGAAATCCAAAGAAACCAAAACAAATGCTAAGAACCCTTAAGGAACCATAAGAAACGCTAAGAAACCCTATAAAACCCTAAGAAACGCTAAGAAAACCATATAAAACCCTATGAAATACTAAGAAACCCTAAAAGACACTAAGAAACCCCAAGAAAACCCTAAGAAACGGTAAGAAAATTTAAGAAATGCTAAGAAAACCTAAAAAACATTAAGAAATGCAAAGAAACACTATGAAACCCTATGAATGCTAATAAACCCTAAGAAAACTTAAGAAATGGTAAGAAACACTAGAAAACCCTAGTAAACTCTTAAAAACCCTAATAAACCCTAAAAAATCCAAAGAGACCCTAAGAAACGCTAAGAACCCTTAAGGAACTCTAAGAAACATTATAAAACCCTAAGAAACGCTAGGAAACCCAATAAAACCCTAAGAAATGCTGAGAAACCCTAATAAATACTAAGAAACTATATGAAATGCTAAGTTACGCTAAGAAACACTAAAAAACAATAAGAAACACCAAGAAATGCTAAACAATTACTAAGAATCGCTAAGAAACCCTATGAAACAGTAATAAACACTAGGAAACCCTAAGAAATAATAAGAGATCCTAAGAAACGCTAAAAACCCTTAAGGAACTCTAAGAAACACTATAAAACCCTAAGAAACCCAATAAAACCCTAAGAAATGCCGAGAAACCCTAATAAATACTAAGAAACTATATGAAATGCTAAGTTACGCTAAGGAACACTAAAAAACAATAAGAAACACCAAGAAATGCTAAACAATTACTAAGAATCGCTAAGAAAACCTATGAAACACTAATAAACACTAGGAAACCGTAAGAAATACTAAGAAATACTAAGAAACACTAAGAAACCCTGAGAAACTGTAAGAAATGCTAGGAAACCCTAGTAAACTCTAGGAAACGCTAAAAACCCAAAGAAATGCTAAGAAACACTAAGAACCCTCAAGTAACCCTAAGAAACGTTAAGAAACTCTAAGAAACCCTATAAAACCCTAAGAAATGCTAAGAAACCCTTTAAAACGCTACGAAATGTGGAGAAACGCTAAGTAACACAAATAAAACCTAAAAAGTACTAAGATACCCCAAGAAACACTAAAAATGTTAAAAATTGATATGAAACCCTATGAAAACCCTAAGAAACGCTAATAAACCATTAAAAATAGTAAAAAAACACTAGGAAATCCTAGTGAATGCTAAGAAATTCTAATAAATCCTAAGAAATGCTAAAAACCCTTAAAAACTTAAATAAACACTAAGAAAGCCTAAGAAAGGCTTAAAAACCTACGAAATCCAAAAAAACGCTAAAAATACTTATAAAACCTCAGGTGATAAGTCTTGATTGCTTGAATGCCACATGTGAAAACATAATAAGTTCAAAGTTCTTTCAAGATAGAAAGAAGAAAAAGCCTCTTAAAATTGAATTTCCAAAAGTCAGTTCTCCAATACTATGGAGTATGCCTTTTATAGGCATAGATAACAACCGAATAGCCTAAAAATAAGAAATTTATGGTTACATTTCAACCATATCTAATCTAAAGATACATGATATTTAAATAACTACTTAAAAATCTAAACTTCACTAACTAAATATCTAATATTATTGTTTAATATCCTAAAAGATTTATTATATTAATAAATCTTTCTTTATTAATTAAATTTGTACCTTCTCTTGGGCTCTTATATTGGGCTTTTACTTAAATTTTCTACAATCTCTTGAATTATCCCATATAAAGCATATTTGAATCTTTTAGCCCTTAGTATTGTGATTGTGCCCTCTTATATTATAAATAATCATTTATCTCAGTTGGTGATAGACTGTTCAGCTCCATTGCAGGTTCGGTTGTTTGGACTTGTGAGTTCATATTCTTTTTAGTCGAACTCACAACAGAAACCTTATAAAACCCTAAAAATGCCAAGTAACCCTAAGAAATGCAAAGAAACAATAAAAAATGCTAAAAAAATGCTAAGAATAGCTAAGAAATGCTAAGAAACCCTATGAAATTCTAAGAAACACTAATAAACCCTAAGAAATTCTAAAAAAACCATAAGAAACCCTAAGAACCCTTAAGGAACCCTAAGAAACATTAAGAAACACTAAGAAACCCTATAAACCCCTAAGAAACGCTAAGAAATCCTATAAAAACCTATGAAATGTTGAGAAACCCTAAGAAATGATAAGAAACGCTTAGTAACGCTAAAAACTCTAAAAAACACTAAGAAACCCCAATAAACAATAAAAAAATGCTAGGAATCGCAATGAAATCCTAAGAAACACTAATAAACCCTAGTAATTCTTTTGAAATGATATGAAACGCTAGGAAACCATAGTAAACGCTAAGAAATCCTAAGAAACCCTAAGAAACCCTAAGTAACACTAAGAACATTTAAGGAACCCAAAGAAACGCTAAGAAAGCCTTAGAAACCCTATAAAACCCTATAAAACCCTAGTAAACACAAAAAAACACTAAAAAGTGCTAATAAACCCTACTAAATGCTAAGAAATGCTAAGAACCCCTAAGAATCCCTAAAAAATGCTAAGAAGCCCTAAGAAATCCTAAGAAACCCTAAAACCCCTAAAAAAACCCCTTAAAAACCCTTAAGAAATCCTGAAAACTGTAGGGAACACTGAGAAATGCTAAGAAACTCTAAGAAACCCTATAAAACCCTATGAAATGCTGAGAAACACAATAAAACCTTAAGAAAGTCTAAGAAATGCTAAGTAACACTAAAACCCTAAAAACACTAAGAGACCTCATGAAACACTAAAACAATGCTAACAATCGCTAAGAAACACTAAGCAACCTTATGAAACCCTAAGAAACGCTAATAATCCCTAATAAACTCTAGGAAACACTAATGTTAGGAAACCCTAGTAAATGCTAATAAACGCTAAGAAACTCTATGAAATCCAAAGAAACCCAAAGAAACGCTAAGAACCCTTAAGGAACCCTAAGAAACCCAAATAAATGCTAAGAAAGCCTAGGAAACGCTTAGAAACCTTAAGAAATGCTAAAAAAATACTAAAAATGCCTAGAAACCCTACCAAATGCTAAGAAATACTAAGAAAATCTAAGAATCCCTAAGAAATGGTAAGAAGCCCTAAGAAACCCAAAGAAACTCTAAGAAACACAAATAAACCCTAAAACCCCCCAAAAAACAAAAAAACCTTAAGAAATGCTAAGAAACGCTAATAAACCATATAAAACACTAAGAAACTCTATAAAACTCTAAGAAATGCTAAGAAACTATAAGAAACACTAAGTAACACTAATAAACACCAAGAAAAGTTAAAAAATGCTAAGAATCGCTATAAAACCCTATGAAACCATAAGAAATGCTAATAAACCCTAGGAAACCCTTGAAATAGTAAAAAACGCTAGGAAATGCTAGGAAACCCTAGTAAACGCTAAGAAATGCTAAGAAACTCGAAGAAATGCTAATAATCCTTAAGAAACCCTAATAAATGCTAAGAAATCATAAGAAACGCTAAGAAACCCTAAAAAACACTAAGAAACCCAAGAAACGCTAAAAAATGGTAAGAATCGCTAAGAAACCCTAATAAATGCTAATAAAGCCTTAGAAATAGTAAGAAACGCTAAGAAATCCTACAAAACCCTAAGAAACACTAAGAACCCTTAATAAACCCTAAGAAACCCAAAGAAACCCCTTGAATGCCTAAGAAACGCTTAGAAACTTTAAAAACCCTATAAAACCCTAAGAAATGCTAAAAACACTAAAAAGTGCCAAGAAATTCTACCAAACACTAAGAAATGCTAAAAAACCCTAAGAATCCCTAAGAAATGCTAAGAAGCACCAAGAAGCCCTAAGAAACCGTAAGAAATGCAAAGAAACCCTAAAAACCCAAAAAAACCCTAAAACCCCCTTAAAAAACCCCAAGTAACCCTAAAAACTCTAAGAAATGCTTAGAAATGCTAAGAACCCATAAGAAACCCTTAGAAAGCCTAAAAAACACTTAGAAACCCTAAAAAAAACCTATGAAATCCTAAGAAATGCTAAAAGCACTAAAAAGTGCTAAGAAACACTAACACACGCTAAGAAATGCTAAGAAACCCTACAAAACACTTAAAAAAACCCTCCAAAATGCTAAGACTCGCTAAGAAACATTAAAAAACCGTAAAAAAAATTCTAATAAACCCTAGGAAACCCTACGAAATGGTAAGAAATGCTAGGAAACCCTAGTAAATGCAAATAAACACTAAGAAACCTAAAGAAATGCGAAGAACACTTAAGGAACCCTAAGAAAACCAAAGAAATGCTAAGAAAGCCTAGGAAACGCTTATAAACACTAAAAAAACCCTATGAAACCCTAAGAAACTCTAAAAAAATACTAAAAAGGGCTAAGAAACCCTACCAAACGCTAAGAAATGCTAAGAAACCCTAAGAATTCCTATGAAATGCTAAGAAGCCCTAAGAAACGTGAAGACACCCTAAGAAACCTAAAAACCCTAAAAGCCCCTTAAAAACACTAAAAACATAAAAAAGAAACTCTAAAAAATGTTAATAAATGCTAAGAAACGCTAAGAAATACTAAGAAACACTAATAGCTGCTAAGAAACCCTAAAAAACCCTATAAAGCCCTGATAAATGCTAAGAAATTTTAAGAAATGCTAAGAAACGCTAAGAAACCCTAAAAAACATTAAGAAACCTAAGTAATGCTAAAAAATGCCAAGAATAGCTAAGAAACGCTAAGAAACCCTATGAAACTCTAAGAAATGCTAATAAACCCTATTAAACCTTAGAAACCCTAAGAAACGGTATGAAGTGCTAGGAAACCCTATTAAAAGCTAAGAAATTATAAAAAAACCCTAACAAAATCTAAAAAGCACCAAGAAATCCTAAGAAACTGCAAGAAACGCTAAGAACCCTTGAGGAACCATAAGAAACGCTAAGAAAATGCTAAGAAAACCTATAAATTCCTAAGAAATGCTTAGAAACCCTAAGAAGTGCTAAGAGACTATAATAAATGCTAAGTAACCCTAAAAAACACTAAG